>CM056376.1:102060659-102787258 GCA_029718625.1 Synaphobranchus kaupii
CCATTTAGCCAGCCATGTGTTCCATACTGTACCAGTGTAATTTACAGCTGAATCTAGTCTCACCCCCCAATTTCCATAGAGATCCATTCAAATGCAGAGAGGTTATAGTATCGCTTGTAACAGTACCTGAAAATAAGATATCGACAGTTTTTTTGATGTCGATGGTCACAGACTTCAGGAAGTAACAGCATGTAAAGGATATGCGACCAAATATGAAATATGATACTTTAAAAATAAGTTAAAGCAAAGGCTATGAATACTTATGTAAATGAGAAATTTTATTTTTTTATTTTTAATAAATTTGCAAAAATCTCAAAAAAACTTTTTTCACATTGTCATTATGGGGTGTTGTGTGTAGAATTTTGAGGGAAAAAATGAATTTAATCAATTTTGGAATAAGGCTGTAACAGAACAAAATGTGGAAAAAGTGAAGCGCTGTGAATACTTTCCGGATGCACTGTACATGCATGTCTGTGTGTGTGCGCGTCTACGTCTATGCGAGCTCCGAGAGTGTGAGCCGGGGCGCGTTTCAACTGTTGCGTGCGTTTCCGTGTACGTATTCACACTGGTGTGTGTCCGTGTGGTCTGTGATTATTCAACCTGGTGTGTGTACGTTTGGTCAGTGCCCATGTGTCTGTGATTATTCGACCTGGTGTGTGAATGTGTGGCTACAAGCAAGAAAGACAGACACCGCTTAACCTTTGCTAAGTTTGTTATTGTGAGATATACACACATATTGAGTAAGAGTGACCGCAACGGCCTCACAATGCCAGTGACTCAGACGAATAAAACTATGCTCTCTGCCGACTGGGACAATAAGAGTTTTTCAGAGCCAAGAGAGTCTGAGGCAATAATTTGGGGGAATCTCAGAGGAGCCATTTGTGAACATTAAGGGCTCCTCTGGGTCAGAAAAGGGGCAGCAGACAGGTGCAGAATCTGAACTGAAGAATAAAATATAAAAAAAAGGAAAAATGTGCGAATGATACACTACAGAACAAACATTATCCTCTGCAGAAATGAAAAACAACTTAGAAATTTAGGAGTGGAGAGGACAGGAGCGAGGAGAGGAGTAGAGAAGAGGAGAGAGGAGAAAGGACAGGAGAGGAGAGAGGAGAAGATAGGAGTAGAGAAGAGAGGAGAGGAGAGAGGAGAAGAGAGGAGAGTAGAGAAGAGAGGAGAGGAGAGGAGAAGAGAGGTGTAGAGAGGCCCTACTGTGCTCCACTGAATGGGAATGAGACAGTCTGTATTGCAAAGGGAGGAGGAAAACACACAGAGCGCCCATCTCCTGACAGGCTGACAGGGTGTAGAGTGGAGGGCTGGTGAAGGGGGTGGGGGGCTGGCTGGGTGGGTGAGTGTGTGTGAGGGGGGCACCTGTGACAGACAGAGATTAATGAGCCTCCTTACCCCTGTCTCAACCACCCCCTGCTGTCCGTAATGCCTGCTAATCACCTGGGTGTCAGCTCCTATTGTTCAGACAGCCACTCTGTCTCCCGCTCGCTTGCTCGCTCGCACACACACACACACACACACACACACACACACGCTCGCACACAACCACACACACACACACACACACACACTCACACAGTCGCACACACATGCGCACGCACACAAGCACACAACCACACACACAACCTGTCCACTCGCAGTCTCCACTCACTCACTGACACACACACACACACACACACACACACAATCTGTCCACTTGCAGTCTCTACTCACACACACATGTACACACACACACGTACGTACCACAAACACACACAGGCAACCTACCCACTTGCAGTCTCCACACACACGCACACACACCTCAGCCGTCACCAGCCTGATCGAACCTGATGTACAAGTTGCTGCCTAAACCATCTCCTGAATTTAATCCTGATTTTTTTTCCCCTCTGTCTCTCGTCTCCTCTGGCACAGCTTGGCGTTCCTGGCCCGTAGGACACCTGCTTTTGGTTTAAGCTCATATTTCCTATTGGGAAAAACCACAAGAGATTCTTGAGCAACAGGAAGCATTGCTGGACCCTCGCATCATCGGGGGGAAAAGGGCGGGAACAAGAAAGTAGGCAGAGCTAGGGACTGGCAATAGAGAATGAGCGGACATGCATCTATTATGTTCTGACCGCATTCTCAACATGTAGCACTGAACCAAAGAGCTCTTCAGACAGGCCGACCACAGTTGTTTGAGAGGAATTGCATCACTGGACTTTACTGTGCTAACCTGTCGATCTGAGCCCACACAGATCAACTGTGCTAAAACTGAATTGAAAAATTCAGTACAGATGAATTTAGAACTCCTCACGGGTTCATGTGTGGCATTATACAAGCATAGATACACTGCATATCAAGTCAATGGTTCACCGCACACACACACACACAAAACGGTTCCCATTGCCTCAGTCTCTGTACAAGGTCAATGGAGGATCTCAGACAATGGGGCGTTCAGCTCTCTCTCTTTCTCTTTCTCTCTCTCTCTCTCTCTCTCTCTCTCTCTCTCTCTCTCTCTCTCTCTCTCTCTCTCACTCACTCACTCACTCACTCACTCACTCACTCACTCACTCACTCACTCACTCACTCACTCACTCACACACACACACACACACACACACACACACACACACACACACACACTCACTCACTCACTCACTCACTCACTCACTCACTCACTCACTCACTCACTCACTCACTCACTCACTCACTCACTCACTCACTCACACACTCACACACTCACTCACTCACTCACTCACTCACTCACTCACTCACTCACTCACTCACTCACTCACTCACACACACACACACACACACACACACACACACACACACACACACACACACACACACACACACAGCTCCTCTAATCCTCCGACACAAAAGGCTGAAGGGCCAGAAGCCCCTGAACAGCCGTATATTTCCTCCTGCAGGGAGCAGCCAATCAGGAGGCCTGCTTCTCATCTGCAGGCCTGTGGGCCTGAGGTGTGAGGGTAGCATTCAGCACACGTGCGCCCCGCTCCACCAGCTCGCCCCGCTCCACTAGCCCTCCAGTCCAGCAGAGACACAAGGGAGAACAGAGGGGCTGAGGCAGCCCCTTTGAAGTTTAAAAATCCCCCCCTCTTTTAAGGGCCGGGCCTTCAGATGCAGGCGAGCAGATCGATCAGGCAAACCTTTGTCTTCAAGGCGAACCTTAAGTTTTCTGTCTGCAATCACCTGCATGCTCCAACCACCGACCACTCCACCAGCCTTGAAGCTGCCCGCTGAGAAGTCGGGGATTCTCCATCAAAAGAAAAGTAAATAAAAGCAAAAACGAAATGAACACCGTGTCAGGGCTCCGCTTTGCCCTCCAATGCAGGGACAACATAGAAAAGACATTCTTTTAACGCCCCTTAATCCCCTTAAGTGTGACAACATCGCTGTGAGGACCCTTCCGTCACCGACCTCCGCCGACAAACGCTCTCTCGCGACTGACTATCTCTATACGACAGCGACATCCGCGGGCCGCGCAGGCGTTATCGGAGTGACGGGAGATTCCAGGCCCCGAATCGGATCACATGACCGGCGCTTACCGGAGAGGCCTCCTCCTCCTCTCCGCGGCCCTGGTCGGTCATTTTTCCCCACGTTCTGGCCCCTCTCCCTGTTCCAAAGCACGGCGATGCTAATCTGCGGCGGAAAGGGACCACGGGGAGCCGCCTTTCTCAGGCACGCGTTACGGCTGTCGGCCTCCGAGACCGATGCCCGGGACACCGAGCCGCGCCACGCCCGTCAGTCAGTCAGTCAGTCAGGGCGTCGCGGGTCCGGCGAGTGAGCGAAAGGGCTGCAATAAAAGAGTGAATCTGAGAGAGTAAGATCCTGAGAGCCGATAGGGAGCTGTAGTTCCTGTAGAAATGCCTCTATCTGAGGGCAGGCTGCCAAAGCAAGCCAAGGGCCCAAAAAACCCCACATACAAACTCACAGAGAGGGATGGACACAGGGCGGGATTAACCACCTTTAACCCCCCAACTGAGGGAGGTGGAGCGGTTCTGCATGAGCACGGCGCACAGCAAAAGTAGCTGTGGTATCTCAAATGCACCATAAGTGAACTGTGCAGCCTTGCAAGACATGTTAAAATTCTATCAAAGCCAGAGGAAAAAGGATTATTCACATGATATTGTGAATTGTCTTAAAATCTTATGACATCGCATTCATCAACCTTTCGGTCATTTTCAACAGCAGGTCTAGCCAAAATGATATGATTTGAAAGTTCTGGAAGGATTTTTTTTTTGTTTTCGTAGGGGGGGAAGAAAGCAAACATGACATATGTGTCTGAAGACTGATGGTCTAAGTCAAAGAGCTCCAAACTCCTTGTCTGGAAGATGTCAGATATGAGTGTAAATGAGGCAGAATCAGAAGGAAGCTGAATGCAGTTCTGCTGCAGCAAACAGAAGAGCGACAGGGCAGCTGCAGCAGTGGAGGGTAAAGCATGCAAGGCGCACACACTCGGACACACGCACGCACACGCTCAAAAGCGCACACACAGACACGCAGGTGCACGCACGCACGCACGCACGCACGCACGCACGCACGCACACACACACACACACACACACACAGCACACAGACAGCACACAGACAGTGTGACTAATGAGAAAAGGTGCAAAAATTGGCTCGCTAACACGCTTTTTACAAGACCACACAGGCCCATGTGTGTGGTCCAGTCAACAGCAAAGGTATGAAAAATCAAAACAATCCGTGTGTGTGTGTGTGTGTGAGAGAGTATGTGTGTATGCCTGTGTTTGTGTGTGAGTGTGTGTGTGAGTGTACATATAATAGATCTCTATCACAATATGAGGGAAGAACAGAAATCACTCGTGAGCGTCTGATTCCCATCACCGTTTCCACAGCTCCTTTTGTTGGGATGATGCGTTTGATCTTTTTGTCTTTTATCAAAACACTGGGACAGCGGAAAAATATCTCCCAACATCAGGATTGTGTGTCATCTGTACAACATGGTTCAGGTTTGGGAATATTAACATACCCAACATCTAACACACATTATTGTTTAAATCCAAATGGCTATCCACATACCAAATACCGAGTCTACCCGTCAACAGCAACATCACTGGAGTGATCTACGCACACAGGTGGATATTTACACCTGAATAACACGGGAGAAGTAGACAGTATTTTCTTTTATCCTACCGTGCTATGCAAAAGGCATAACCTTTTATGTTAAGTCATTAAAAATAATTCCCTTTGTTATGGCTTGAGCGCAGAACTCCTTGCAGCTGACAGTTGTAACGCGCTGCTATGCAGTACAAAGATTATCATCTTCCACCGCTCATTCTGAGCCTACTGGTTCAGCCGTCAATCAAAACTATGCAGCAGAATCTCGCTTCCCAAGGACTGGAGTTCGCGGAAGGCTTTGGGAAGAAGAAACGGGAATAAAACTGGCAGCCACGTCCAGACATGGCAGAGAGGCAAAGTGCAGATTCTGGCACGTCTCATTGCTGCCATGGCGTTGGCTACACATAATTTATAATTAAGTATCTGGAGAAGCAAACATGTGCCCCCACCCACCCGCCTACTCACACACACACACACACACACACATACACACACACACACACACACATACACACACACAAACATCATGTTTGTAAATGATCGCCTGTTAGCCGCACTAACTTTGCTGATTTTTCCCCCCGCGCTTCTTGCACCAGTTTTCTTCTTTTCCCTTCTTTTTGGGAGGATAGATATTTAAGGACGATAATTGCCTGGCGCTCGGAACGTATAATCAAGCGAAAAGCGATTTTTTCCCCCCTACATCTTTTTGCAAAATGCATTTTGTTAAGTAAAGATTACACCCCCCCCACCACCCTCCCAAAAAAAAATTGGCAATGGATGAGCAATTAAAGTTTTCAAAAAGCTGTGGCTGAACTGACGAGCCTCGAGGGACGGGCTTCTATTGTGCCATTTCCTTGTTTTCGATCTCGATTCCCTTTTTTCCCCCAATTTAAGAGAAGGGAAGGAATAAGAAGCCTAAACCGAGCGGTGCCAAGAGCCGTTTCCGACTTCCTGCAGCACATGGCCTACAAATGTGCAGCTATAAAATGGACAACTTAATCAGAAATGCTCTTTGTTATAACTTGAGAGAAGCGGAGCTGTCCGCAACGCGCCGCTCCCGCGGGAGGTGAACCGAATAAGGAAAGGGACGGAGCAGGTGAATGAGCGAATGCGCGAGACAGCACGGAGCGCTAACACGCTAGCGTCCGGAGCAACTCGGCAGCAAAGCTGACGTGAACAAGAACGAGAGCAAACAACCTATTTTCGGAATCTCCCCTTTGGACAGAAGCGCCGTGTTTTAGCTTGTTCTCTCTCTTATTTTTGACTGGGAAAGCGGGAGAGCTCGATTCGGCGGTCGGCGGAGTTTGGGCGTCTCCGCTGAGGCTCTCCCACGAGCTCCACGCTTCAGTGACGGCAGGCCCAGAGCACCACAGCCGTTTACTGCACAGCTCCACAGACAGCTGGGAGGTGCAAGCCCACGTGTTCAACACCAGGCCTTCCTCAGTGCTATGTGCTCCTTCGCAGGGATGGCCTCCAATCCATTTTGATCGAGTCACTTGAAGGGTTGTTTCTCCTGACTTATTTTTCCATAGAGTTCAATAGAAAAATGAGTCAGGAGAAACAACCCTTAAAATGATCCATCCATATCTACTGCATATCTGGCAGCAGAGTGATGGTTTGAGGCTCATTTGATACCTCAGATCCTTGATGACTTACAGCCATTTAGCCAACCATGGGTTCCATACTATTCCCATGTAATTTACAGTTTAATCTAGACCCCCCCCCCCCCCAATTCCCATTGAGATCCATTCAAATGCAGAGAGGTTAGTATCGCTTGTAAGAGTACCTGAAAATAAGATATCAAGAGTCTTTTGATATCCTTGTACACCCAGTCATGATAGCATCACCTGTTTACCTGTGGAATGTTCCAAACAGATGTTTTCCCAGTCTTTTTTTTTTTTTTGCCCCTGTCCCAACTATTTTGGAATGTGTTGTAGGCATCAAATTCAGAATTAGGTATATTTACAAAAACCTATAAAATTGATAAGGTGTTTTGTCGCGGTAGTACAGCGGTAAAAGTGCCGACTTTCAGTCGGTGCGGTTGTGCTCCGAGGATCAGGGTTCGCGCCCCGGTCCGGCCCGATCCGAGCATGGCCGGCGCCCTGTGGGAGCAGCAATTGGCGGCTGCTTCCGGGTGGGGGGAGGGTCTCGGAGAGAATCGCTGCACGCATAGCGGCCCTGGGCGGGCTGGAATCACGGTCAGGAGCTCGGAGGAGTCGCACCCTGAAGAGGACGTGGCGCCCTCCCGTCCTACCGCCGGCTGACGGGGTTGTGTAGCGGTGATTCTCTAGCGGTTGCTACATGGGGGGAATTGAATTAGAATAGGGGTTCAATTGGTTACTAAATTGGGAGAAAATGGGGAAAAATCTGAAACAAAAATAAAAAAATAAAAAAATAGATAAGGTAAAACACTATTTACACTAATCTTTTCTCTGGACATCTCGGGACAGCGGGGGCTATTTTTAATCATGGCAGCACGGCTGAATTCCACTTTAATTCACTTGATTAATGAAATGATATTTGATATGTTTGTTTGTGTGCTGTGGGTCTGCCCCACTGTCTCTGTCTTTTTGTTGTTGCAGGGGCAACAATTGAAGTTCCCACATGGGAAAATAAAAGTTATTCTATTTGTACTGTTTCCAATTAAATATTTGTAAAAGAAAATTTACAAATCACTGTTTTCTGCTCTTATGTGCATTTTACATACTCTCCCAACTTTTTTGGAATTGTGGTTTGTAGGTTGACAGGATGGACAGAATAGGCATGCCGGAGCTAAGCTACTCCTAGACTAAAACCACGTATTCATCCCTCTCTACCGAGGCAACAGAAAAAGAGAGCGCGCACCCCGCCCATTCACAGACAGTGTACTGACTACTGAGCGCTAATTTCCATGACCGCTGCAGGAGCGGTGCTGGGTGTCTCCTTACTACAGGTAGATAAGGTTACTGAAGGTTCCATAAACAACCAGGTCTCAGGGCCAGCATAGCTAGAGTACAATGAAATGTTCATTTAAAAAAATAAAAAATAAAAAATAATAATAATTTCTTAAAAAATAACTACCCCCTGAACCAAGGAAGGAAGTGTGTGAAATAGTGTGTTACAAGAACAGAGTCACCTCACTTTATGGGGACATGACACTCATCCGGCTTGCTGCTCAGCCAGTCCAGTGAGACTTTCCCACAACATCGAGACACAGAGGAACTGCGGCACGCTCTCCGCACGAGCTGGGCGGGAGAGGCCACAGACAGGCGCAGATTTAGGGGTTAGGGTGGTACAGGAGCCCACGGTGCCCGTCGCGGTACCCGCCAAAGCTCTGGGCACGAGTAGGAAAATGAGCTCCTAAAACAGGGCCGTAAAAGAGCTCCCTGAAGACCAGACACAAAGCCGCCGGGCCGAGATGTGTTTTGCGGGGTGGACGAGGTTAGGGAGCCCAGGGATTGTTTTTGTCCCAATTACTTTTTTATCTCGCCTTTTACCATTTAGCTCCTGCATTTATGGGTTTGTACATTTTATTGATCTATTTTTAAAGGGGAAAACAATCCCTTTGTGCTGCTTTTCGGGCCTCAGAGGCCACGTTGCTCTCCAGCGTTCGTCTTGTACGGGGCACATTTTAACAACGCCCACTGGCTCCCAGCCTATTCACTTTAATGAGGCTTTGTTATTGCTGAAAACCTTGAGGATGAAACCAACCCACCCCCCCCCCCCCATCAAAACCGCACAGCACAACAAAGGTGACTCATACCTTTGTATCTGTTCACTTCAAATAAATTCATTAGCGGCTGTGATTGATGAACAAAAGATGGAAAATGAAAAGGGGTGTCGACACATCCTCCCTCCGAAACCAAATAATGCTGCCTATTAAAAAATATATTATATATATATATATATTTTACGGCCTTTACAGTTTTACCATTAGGTCCTTCAAAGCTACCCATTTAATGACAGATACAAAGCTCCAATTAGAGCTACGATGATTTCAAAGCTACAGAGATCGGCGCTGATCAAGAGCACGGTGACAGACAGTCAGATGCTCTTTCACGCGTGTGTGTAATCCCGACGCTGAAATATCCACGCTGCCGATGTTCGTCTGCCCTGTACGCGATCCAACGGCGACGTACAGCTCTCCTCGAAAAGACCCAATATATAATTCACAAAATAACAATAGATTATTTTTTAAATGCTATCCTTCGGTGGAGAGGAGGCAGATCCGTGCCATGCACGCTCACGAGACTCCGTTAAAGCCCTTCTCAGCTTTTCCAGTGCGATCCCCATTTCCTTTAATTTCCCTATTTGGAATGGTGCCCGGCCGTAACTGCAGCCCCATCCCCACACTGAAACGGCCTCTGTCACGTCTGCAGGGCCCACGTTTCCAATGCTTTTTCCCCTCTCTCCGCAGTTCAGCAGTTGAGTAACACGGCCTTTGTTCCCGATGCCTGCTCACTGACCACAGGGCTCGCTATTCATCTGAAGGCCTTGATAAGATGATGAGATGAGGAGAAAGCCCTTTCTGAAATCATCCCATCCTGGGCAGCCCTATGGCCAATTCTGTCCTACACATGGTCCTCCTGGCCAGGGGGCAGGCTGGTACTATGGGGATTAAATTTGGGACAGCGGGGTGCATCACTCCACTAGGAGCTATAACTTACACACACCTCCGCAGCCCCCATGAAGAACATCCTCCATCCCTCAGACTCACCCTCATCTAAACTGGCCGGAATCAACTCAGAATGAGTAAAAATTCTATGCAATGTGTCATTTTTAAAAGGCAGCCGCTGACGGTGGTACAAAGAGAGTTTAAATACTTCACCCTGAGATGCCCCCAAAGAGGACGAGATTGTGTACAGTTCCCGTGTAACTATTTATGATTTCCTGCATTTCCAGGGTCAGCGGATTACATGAGTCAGGACCAGCTGCATGGGTAGGGCTGTATGGATACTCATGGAGTCCTACTGATGGAGGACTGAAATCAAAGTTGCGTGCTGACATTAGTGACAGTGTAGAGCAGGGGTGTCAAAGTCCAGTCCAGGAGGGCTGCAGTGCCTGCAGGTATTTGTAGTTTCCTTTCAATCAGCAGCCAATTAAGGCCACGAGAACAAGGTGTGTGGACCCTTCAGCCAATCAATGACTTCAGTCAATCACCCGTGCCAAAACGCACTAAAAACCAGCAGACACCCCGCCCCTCCTGTGCAGGAGTCTGACACCCCCGGTGTAGAAGACGGTAAGTGAATACAGAGCAGCTGTTCCCAAGCCTGATCCTGGAGAGCCTAAGGGGCTTTCACCTAAAAATCACCAACCGATTCACCCCCAACTAACAAGCGGAGTTAACTGTGCAATCAAAAGCTTTAAATAAACCAATGAAGTGCTGAGCAACTACTAAAGGCAGCAGACCCTGCGGCTGTCCAGGACCAGCGATGGGGACCCCTTGCAGTGGGGGAATGCAGCTGCATTGAGCCCCAGTTAAAATGGCCTGTTGGGGTGGAAAGCTTGCCTTAGGCCAGACCTCATAAACACAATGGGGGGCTGGGGGGGAGGAGGGTCAGCCCCTCCATTAGCCCCCCTCCCGAAATAACGGGCAGGATGAAGGAGGAATATGGCAGACACAGTTAGCCCATGCAGCAGGTATGCCCCCACTACAAACAACTGGGATCTTGCAGGTAATTTCCTTAGAGAGAGAAACATTCACTTATGTTAGCATAATGTTTGAGGGGAATTTTCTGAAAAATGTTTTCTCATGAGAATAAAATGTATTCTTTGTTTTTTGCCATTCTCCTTGATCTAATAATATAAACTCCTCAAAAAAAGTTCGGAAACGTTATTTTGGTCGATTATTCCTCCCCTTTAATAATACCAATTGGTATTGTATTTTATATCGTTGGAAAGCCTGATTAGTCACCTTTACAACGAGGTACAACTTGTAAGGATCATGCATTCGTGGAATGAGCAAAACAGCTAACCGTGTGGGTAGCGGCCCAAAAAAATGTGCCAAAATCCCCTGCAATATTCTTCTGTTGGTATTCACTCTCGTTTTGAGCTTCAAGTGCTGGCAGGTCTGCTATGCAGATTGCTGCACAGATCGCGTGACACCTTTCAATGGGGGCAGTGTCATGGTGTGGGGCGGTATCTCTCTCACAGGCAAAACAGAACTTGTCATCATTGAAGGCAATCTCAATGCAGTGAGATATCGGAATGAGATTCTGGAGCCAGTGGCGATCCCATATCTCCAGAATCTGGGACCTAACTCCATCCTCCAGGATGACAATGCTCGCCCCCACAGAGCCAGGATCATCACAGAGTACCTCCAGAATTTGGGAGTGGAGAGGATGGAATGGCCTGCCGTGAGTCCAGACCTCAACTCAATTGAACACCTGTGGGATCAGCTTGGGCGTGCTGTACGTGCCAGAGTGACCAACGCAACCATGTTGGCTGACTTGCGGCAAATCCTGGTTGAGGAATGGGATGCCATCCCACAGCAGTGTGTGACCAGGCTGGTGACCAGCATGAGGAGGAGGTGCCAAGCTGTTGTGACTGCGTATGGATCTTCCACACGCTACTGAGGTCCCTGACAGTGTAAAATGAATAAAGTGTAAAAATGGCCAATATGTGTTGTTTTTTCCTTATTACTGTGGGAGAGTGCAATCATCCAATCCACCAAGCAACTCAAAACGAGAGTGAATACCAACAGAAGAATATTGCAGGGGATTTTGGCACATTTTTTTGGGCCGCTACCCACACGGTTAGCTGTGTTGGTCATTCCACGAATGCATGATCCTTACAAGTTGTACCTCGTTGTAAAGGTGACTAATCAGGCTTTCCAGCGATATAAAATACAATACCAATTGGTATTATTAAAGGGGAGGAATAATCGACCGAAATAACGTTTCCAAACTTTTTTTGAGGAGTTTATTTAAAAAGTATTCACTTATGTATTTATCAATTCAGATTCTGTGTCTGAGGAAAACTAGGTGTCACAACAAAAAAGGCCGCTCTTTAGGTGCATTATCAGGACACTGGGCTGGGAATAAATCAACATTTGTCCTTCACTTTGACTATCGATTAAAAGATTACTTCAAAAACACTGTTTGGCAAAGTTAGTGAAGAAAAAGTGTAAGGCCTGTATTTACTTAAACTTAAGGGCAAATGTTGATTGGATGCAGGCTTGGGTGTGTTGACTCATTAAGGCCATGTGACTGTCCTCTGTGCTTAGACAAGAGCTCACTCCGGCTTTCTGGTCCGGCATTTTCTACAACGTTTGGATGTTTATCCACAAGAATCTGGCGCGGCGCACGGTTCAAATGTTACGGTAATTTCCATGAATTTAAATCAAACAAATCCCTGCCCACGTAATAACAATGTTTTTGTAGCCTGCAAAAGATAAAAGTTAACGTGCGACATTAATCTTTGAAGCGTGGCCCAGTGTCGCGGTATTTGAAAAACATCTTTACTTCCTGCCGTCCTGCTGTGCGTGAGGTCATGCGCCGCCTCCGCGTCGCCGCCAGTATCAAGTTTTTTCTGCGACGGAAGTGAACTCATCCTCTCGGTTTCAAAGGCACCCTGAGGGACTGTTAGCACGAGCGCGCGTTTAGACCCGTTCCTATGAAGAGTAACTACAAAAGAGGCGGGCGCGGGGGCCGAGCGTGCCGCTAACGCGGGGTAGGGGACGCGCCGAGGCGCTTGTTTGCAAAATCAATTATCCCGGATCAAACTGGCTCCTCGTTACCCAGGGGGTTTCGGAGCTTGCCAGGGATGATGAAAAGGCTGATATCTATTCCATCCGAGGACAGACGCCGCTGTGGCGCCTCCTCTCGCCACGCAGGTATTTTGGGACGCGGCTCCCCGTGGCGCAAGCCGTTAGCCACGTCGGTGACTATCGAGGAGCAACTACAGGAGCGTTCACCGCCACCCTACGATTAATCTTAGGATGAGAGGAGGGGAAATGAGGTCATAGCCTCAGAGGCTAAGCGGCTAATTAGCGCATGCAGCCCGAGTGCAGACCACGGAATGAAAGCATGAAATAAATTTAGCGGGACGAGAGTGGAGGCCCCCCCCGTTGGGCAGGTCCACGCCACGGCGTTGTGCTTGGCCCCGCGACACGGCGGGCTTCATCCCGCCTCAGAATCAGGGGGTTGTTCACTCCTTTTCATCTCATTTCAACACCTGCCCTAAATATGCTGCACCCCTGGCCCCTCGCTGGGCTCTCCTGATCATCGTGCACTAACCCTTCGCCGGGCACGGAGTCGGGCAATCCGCCCAGGCCGCCGGCCGCAGCTCACAGAGTCAGACAAAACAGCCACCAACAAAAAGCATTACAGAACAAGCAAACAGCCGTAATTCATTTCAACCCCCCTGGTTTGTGTTTGAACCCTGCTGTGCTTCGCCCTTAAGCCACTACTCATTTCTCCAGCAAAAGTGTTCAGACTTACACAGCTTCAGAACACACCACATAGGAGCCTTCTATTAAGAAAGCAAGACACAAACAGCATTGTACAACGCACCTCGAGTTTCATGAGCACCCCAACCTTGGTGCGACACAAAAATGCCTCCCCGGGCTACTTCCTGCTGATCCAGCTGCTAAACGTGTTGATCACCAGTTGGGACAGTGCGGAAAGGAGAATTAGTGAATCTTCTGGCCGGGGTGAAAGGCTGATTTACACATGGAATGGAGCTGAGGGAGCCAGAGCCAAAAGAAAGGACCCCCCCCCCCCCAACCCCCCGATTAGGAGGATTAACAGATCTGAGTCCAGACATCAGACCTTGGGCTGTCCCACAGAGTCCTTATGGAGCAACAGGGATACGCCAGCGCAGCTGGGAGGGGGGGGGGGGGGGGGGTGGTTAAATTGAGAGGAATCCGAAATTTTCTCTACCCCTTTTCCAAAATAAATACAACTGGGAATGTGGGCATCTCCGTTTTTCATCTCACTTTTGAGAAATTCTTAGCAACGCGCCCCATTTTTGAAGCGATGATTAACAGGCTGGGGCACGGCCTGGTTTGGGGTGGGCTGGGGAGGAGATGAGGACGTTGGTGGGTTGAAAACTGGAGCACGGAGATATACGAGCGCTCAGGAATTACACTTAATCCCTGCAAGGTCTATTGTCCAAGAAAATGTAAATATGAATTAACGTTCCCTTAAAACAAAAACAAAAAGGGAGGCAAACACAAGAACAGCGAATCGACTACATGAACAACAGAGACGTGGAATTCATTCCAGAGCACACATTCTTGTAACATTGGTATTGTTCCATTATTAATTGCAGATAGAGAAACAGCATTTCCCACAGTGGGGAATCTGATACAGATGATGGCGTGTGTGTGTGTGTGTGTGTGTGTGTGTTAAGGATGGGGGTTTTGGCTTTTTTTTGTACACGTTTACACTTATAATGTTGGCGTGTATCCGCGGTTAACCGTAACATTACGTAGGTAAATATAGGTTACGATATACTTTACTGTTTCAAAATGTTTTCCTAAAATAAACTAGTGTCATGAAATTCAAATAAAACAGTCCAATCACGGAGTGTTTTTGTTATTGTCCACCGGCTTGGGACTGAGTATGGCTCAACATAGAGACCTAAAGCCTGGCGCATCCAGTTAACGGTCTTGTGTCTTTCACAATCATATCCGCGATCAGCTGGGTGATTTTCGCAGCTCTCTGTGGAGTGCACTTGTAGAAGACGGAGCCTATTCGGGGTTGGGTGCTAGCATTACCCACCGCGGCATCTTGTTCAAAATCTATGTTCGCGTGTTTTAATCGCAGATGATTGTTCATTGAGCTGGTACTCCCCCCCTTTCACACTTAAAACAATGTTACCGAGTTGCCGTCGACTTCTTTTGTAAAATAATTCCGGGCTTTAGCTTTTCCGCCGCTCATTTTGATGCTTTCACTCAAATTCACTGACTCACTCCCGCATTTTTTCCATCAACGTTAGTTATGTTGACGTGATTTACGACCTAGATATATTTAAATGCTTTAGATATATACATAATATTGTACGAGGAACAATTATAGCCTACGCAACATTTCTGTTCTGGGACCCCCAGTGACGGCTAATAATAATATATTCCATTTATATAGCGCTTCTCATTTGCGGGGGCAGATCTAAAGGTGTTTGATCTCACAAAGACACATGTACACACTTTGTTTCTGTGGAATCTTTGTTTTCTTTCTGGCAAGTGTTGCGATCGCCATATGTTGCGATCATCATGCTGAATTTCAACCAAAAGCACATTAATGTGCAGCATGGTTATTAAAAAGCATTTAAAAATGTAAATACTCAAGCAGATGAAGGCAGCAGGACTGACCCCCCGGTCTTCCTGGAACACCAATGCGAGGAAAACCCCTGCTCTGATTGGTGCAAGGGTACTGATGATAAAGATCCTTAATTACAGTCAGTAAAGCTGTAAACATGCTGCTGAATAACAAGGCAATGCTTTAATAAACAACTTACCATCAGAGCTGATTAGTTTTTTTTATTCAAAAAGGGAAGGGATTCTAGTACGATTACAAACAGCGCTATGTGTTAAACAGCTATGTTTTAAACAGCTATGGGTTAAACAGCTACACGGACAGTTGAAGTCGGAAGTTTACATACACTTAAGTTGAAGTCATTAAAACTCATTTTTAACCACTCCACAGATTTCATGTTAGCAAACTATTGGCAAGTCAGTTAGGACATCTACTTTATGCATGACAAGTAATTTTTCCAACAATTGTTTACAGACACATTATTTCACTTTTAATTCACTATATCACAATTCCAGTGGGTCAGAAGTTTACATACACTAAGTTGACTATGCGTTTAACAGCTTGGAAAATTCCAGAAAATGATATCATGGCTTTAGAAACGTCTGATAGGCTAATTGACATTATTTGAGTCAATTGTACCTGCGGATGTATTTTAAGGCCTACCTTCAAACTAAGTGCCTTTTTGCTTGACATCATGGGAAAATCAAAAGAAATCAGCCAAGACCTCAGAAAGAAAATTGTGGACCTCCACAAGTCTGGTTCATCCTTGGGAGCAATTTGCAAACGTCTGAAGGTACCACGTTCGTCTGTACAAACAATAGTACGCAAGTATAAACACCATGGGACCACGCAGCAGTCATACCGCTCAGGAAGGAGACGCGTTCGGTCTCCTAGAGATGAACGTGCTTTGGTGCGAAAAGTGCAAATCAATCCCAGAACAACAGCAAAGGACCTTGTGAAGATTCTGGAGGGAACAGGTACAAAAGTATCTATATCCACAGTAAAACTAGTCCTATATCGACATAACCTGAAAGGCTGCTCAGCAAGGAAGAAGCCACTACTCCAAAACCACCATAAAAAAGCCAGACTAGTTTGCAACTGCACATGGGGACAAAGATCTTTGTTTTTGGAGAAATGTCCTCTGGTCTGATGAAACAAAAATTGAACTGCTTGGCCATAATGACCATCGTTATGTTTGGAAGAAAAAGGGTGAGGCTTACAAGCTGAAGAACACCATCCCAACCGTGAAGCACGGGGGTGGCAGCATCATGTTGTGGGGGTGCTTTGCTGCAGGAGGGACTGCTGCACTTCATAAAATAGATGGCATCATGAGGAAGGAAAATTATGTAGACATATTGAAGCAACATCTCAAGACATCAGCCAGGAAGTTAAAGCTTGGTCGCAAACGGCTCTTCCAAATGGACAATGACCCAAACCATACCAAAGTTGTGGCAAAATGGCTTAAGGACAACAAAGCCAAGGTATTGGAGTGGCCATCACAAAGTCCTGACCTCAATCCAATCAAAAATGTGTGGGCAGAACTGAAAAAGTGTGTGCGAGCAAGGAGGCCTACAAACCTAACTCAGTTACACCAGTTCTGTCAGGAGGAATGGGCCAAAATTCCAGCAACTTATTGCGAGAAGGTTGTGGAAGGCTACACGAAATGTTTGACCCAAGTTAAACAATTTAAAGGCAATGCTACCAAATACTAACAGAGTGTATGTAAACTTCTCACCCACTGGGAATGTGATGAAAGAAATAAAAGCTAAAATAAATCATTCTCTCTACTATTATTCTGACATTTCACATTCTTAAAATAAAGTCATGATCCTAACTAACCTAAGACAGGGAATGTTTCCTAGGATTAAATGTCAGGAATTGTGAAAAACTGAGTTTAAATGGATTTGGCTAAGGTGTATGTAAACTTTCAACTTCAACTGTATGTGTTAAACAGCTATGTGTTAAACTGATGTGCAGGTTCTGACCGGTTCTGACCAGACTGAATGAGCTTCTATAATTTTCCTGGGAAGAGAGAATGCTAGACTGAGAATTTACACAAAAAAAGTCCATCTTAACAAGTGTTTTAGTCTTGTAATGAGACTTAAAAATCTTAAAATATTAGCTTGTTTTCAGTTACTTTTTGCTTGACAAGTGAAATTGTCTTACCCCGCTGGCAAATCTTGAAATGAGTAAAACTATCTCACCCCACTGGCAGATAGTTTGTCTTATTTAGCAAAAAAAAGTAATCGAAATAAGATCCTAAAGTCTAAATATAAGATTAAAATGCTTGTTAAGGTTTGGTTTTTGCTGTGTACCATTAGCACTAAATATAGTGGACATTTAAGGGAAGGTTACAGATATCCCTGCTGTACTCTTCAGATATACATTTACACTTAGGCATTTAGCAGAAGCTATTATCCAGTGCAATGTCCATGTATGTACATATAATAAGGCACACCATTAAAGGTGAACAGTGACATTGCCCTGGAGCTCAGCACTTAAAGACACAAACACAGTCATACTAATTATATATATAGTATAGTATATACTGTATGTGTGCATAGTAATCCTCCTTATCACATCAGAAAAAATACCAACATAGACTGTAAGGGTTTTCAAAAACAGGGCTTTCAGAATAATTTTTTTTCTTTTCATCCACCAAAACACACCTCCTCTGTACAACTTCCCGTAAAATCACCATCAAATCTGCAAGTGCCGTGGGAGAACTTTAAGTCTATTGGGCAATTACGCACAGAAAACAGTGTAAAATTTACCACCCACAGGAGAGACCTAGGTTACAATGCCCTGTTCATTACCAAATTAGTTTCATGCCGTTTTTTCCGTTTTTTTCAACGGTTTATCATGTTTTTATATGACTGGGAAACATTGTCCCGAATCAACTGCATTTCATTAAAGGCAAACAGCTCCACAGGGAAGAATTTTCTGTGAAATTTCCGTGAGGCGCCTCCCACAGACGGACTCTTTTCACCAGAAACCATTGCTTCTCATCAGTCTAAAATAACGCCCTGTAAGCCCGTCTTCAGTGAGCACGCGGCGATGGCCCGCCATTTCCTCTCGATTTCGACTTGTTGTCGTTTTCAGAACAACAAATTGTAGCTGCATTGTAAACGCTAACTTAGGCGGGAACGGAATAGGCCCGGACCCCAGCGCTGTTTAAAAGCGCGGAGCGGGGACTCAATCGGTCTTTGTGCGCAAGGCGCCCTTGCGCGCCGGACTTCTCTCTCTTTATTTTCTAAGGCAGTCATCCCTATAATGGCTCAAAAAATCCCTCCCCATTCTGGGGGGAAATGGGGGTGGTAAAAGGGCCAATTAGCAGCCCAGGTGACCTGCAGTGAATGAGAACTTTGTAAGGGCAGACCTGCATGCTCACACGCCCCCTCCTCCACCACCCACCCACCCACCCACCCACCCACACACACACACACACACACACACACACACACACACACACACACACACACACACACACACACACACACACACACACACACACACACACACACACACACACACACACACACACACACACACACACACACACACACACACACACACCCTTGTGTACCCACCTAGCCTGGGTGACCCAGGACAATACACCTGGAGTAGAAAACCAGCTGGTGTGTAACAGAAACTACACACACACATACACAAACACATGACCGCGACACATGCACACGCACACACAGTACCGAGGGCTCGGCCTTCACACCTTGACCTTTTAAGGGTCCTCTGAAGTGGCTGAGTCTGGTTTCACCGCGGAGCTGCAGCGTCGCGGGTTACAGAGCCAAAGCTTGGGTGCGAATGGCCTCACTAATATCAATCAATTAGCATGAACAGGGGAGAGCAGTAAAAGAAAACAAACAGAGAAAAACATCTAATTTTCTTGTCTGGATTTACAGCCGTTGGAGGGGCTCCCTGCATTTCCTGGCCTGAAAGAGACGTCCTCACAGCCACCACAACAAACTGCACTCATGGCCACGCAGCAGATTCCCACTGGGCAGCTTATGCCCCCTCTGAACAGCAGGGCCACGCCTCATTACCAACCAGCCCTCTATCAACACGTAGTGTTTGTTTCGTGTTTTCCTCCCTATAAAATGTCCATGGTTCCCTAGCAGAGGGATGAAAGGCGCACGTTGCACAATGGATAAATTGGCTTCTTTTTTACCCCCCCTCAATGTTTTAATTGAGTTCGCATTTCAGCCCGAAACTCGCCGCTGTTGAAAAGCGGCGAGGGGCTACGGCTGGGTCGCTGGCTCCAGGGGAGTGCAGGCGACCCCGAGGAGAAGCAGCCCTCTTCGGCGGGAGGAACGGGGGATGAGCGACCGCATCGTTAGCCTGCTATTCCAGCCAGCGAGGAAACGGCCTCATTTAGCCTGAAATACCGCTGAGGAAAATGTCCATGTTTCACAGGGACAAAAGAAGGGGAGCTTGTAGACGGGGGGTGGGGGGGTTTACCAATGCCAGATTCTGTGCACTAAGCCCCTCCCATATTCGGGGTACACTGGGACAGAGGCGGCAGGCCCTCCCTCCCTAAGTAATCTCTTTTCATCCTGCCTAAATGACAACCCTGAATTTTACAGCTCGCGCCGTCAACACGTACCGGATTATAACATTAGTTAAACCGTTTAGACAGGGTACATTTCCATTAACCCATGCCTGCCCAAATATCTCCATGCTCCAGGTTCTGTTTGTAAGAGACAGAGGTGTGCTGGCGCTGCACCCCCCCCCTTTGATATTAGCTTATGAATGCGGTATTATATTCATGGGCTAAATTAATATGATACAGTGCTGCATTGATACTGTAACACTGCCCAATGAAAGTCAATATGTCGGTAACATTACAATAAAGCTATTGTCATGGTCCTGGAGCATATTAAAACTGTAACAAAACAAAGCAGTTGATGTTTCTTCTCAAGATGTGTTTCACAGTGGATCATATACCAGCATATGCACGTACTGTACTGTACAGTACAGAAAGGGCATATGGGTACAGGGCTCGTCAAAGAGTTCAAGATGGCAACAATCATTTATAATCTGTGTGGTTAGAAATCCGGTCCCAAAACCCAACGCGCCTCTCTGTCCACCAGTTTTGTTTCTGTTTTAATGAGAGTTCCGGTAATATTCCGCGCTCCAGCCGACACACTGCCTCCAGTGGGCTGGCTTTCCCTCTCCCTGACCGCATTTCGGCCCTCACAACCCACCAAAAACAGACGTTACGAGCACCCCAATGCCCCCCGACCCCCTCCCCAAATTCCCACCCATCCAAAAAGCCTATTTGAAAAACATTCGTGGCCGTATTTTTCAAAATTTTTATTTTTAAACCGTGTGGTTTGTGAGGCTGGTGAGTTGCACACTGGACCCTGTTCATGCGTTGCAGACCGCAAGGTTTTTTACGGCAGAGTTTGGACCCAGTTCTGTGCTCAACACTATTTTATTCCCTTCATATTAAGGGAAGGATTTGACTTTTATGACTGCAAGTGCACCGCATTAATTCAAACACATTAAGGTGAGATAAAGACCCCCATCCCGCTCCCAGACACCGTCCTCATTATCCTTTTTTAAGGCAATTTCCCGCAGAAAACGGCGGAGGAACAATCGAAACACACGGAAGGATCGTGTCCAGAGCAGGAGCTGGCATCCAATCAGAACTGCCCGTCCATGGAAACACAGAAAAGTCCTTGAGTTCTAATGGTGGCTAATGGAGTTTGTTCTCCCTCCCCTTAAATGTTCCGAATAGAAATAGATTATTGTGTTTGCATCTGTTTTTCAAATGTACCCTCCTCTAATGGTATACACAACAAAACTACGAGAACATCTCCCTTAAAAAGGACACGCCAACATCCCTGGCTGAGGTGAACCACTAATGCCCTTTTTACATCATGACTAGCCCAGTGGGCGTGTGTATGCTTTTCAAATATTTTCATTTATGTTTTATAGGACTTGTATAAACCATGTGAGCTTATATTAAATATCATTAAGCACAGATCAGGATGCCCTCCAGTTTTCACATCACTGTTTCAGCCTCACATAATAAATAATACACGTCTTTATAGCGAATACCTTTTTTCAGCAGCCTATTCAAACAGACTGGCATTTAATAAGAAGGTAATGGAATTTAATGTTTCCAGCAGGAACCTGCAGTGGCCTCCGCAGGACCATACAAGTCAGTGCAGTGCTCTAATGACACCTCCTCTTGCCAGGTGGAGATACATCAGTCAAGCCCTGGGTATGGAGGCCCCTTTCCATCGGTCACAGCGCCTAGGCTATGTCTGTGTGTGTGTGCGTGTGTGTGTGTCTGTGTGTGTGTGCGTGTGGGTGTGTCTGTGTGTGTGTGCGTGTGTGTGTGTCTGTGTGTGTGTGCGTGTGGGTGTGTCTGTCTGTCTATCTAGGTAGGCCATGCAGGTCTCATAAGTACAAATATACCTTCAGGTCCAATAGGTATAGACATATATGTGCCTGATAGGCTATCAAATCACCAGAGGCGTACATGCACATGCCTGATAGACTCCGTAAAGGCCCTGCAGACCTTGGTTTATGTATCCGATCTGTCCTCAGGGCCCAGGAGTGATTCTCTGAGCATGCGTGGAACCTTGCAATGTGTGTGCGCATCTATGTGCGTGCGCATGTGTGTGTGTGCGTGTGTGAGCTCACGTCTCTCTCTGAATCAGGCCACAGCGTTGGTCCCTGGGGCGCCTGCACAGCGGGGTGTGGCTGTTCCGCCAGTCAAAGTCACGTGACAATCTGCTACGCCCACGGCCGGCTTGGGGAGCAGTTGCGTCCGGAAGCCAGAGCGGAACCACTGATAACAGCGGGATGAGGGTTCCAAGAACGTGCAGGCACTGCGGAACCTGCTCTCCTCCCGCGGGATAGAGGCACGCATTGCACTCGAGTGCAGAATTTAAATCAGTCCGCCCAAATGTGTACGTGCGCGTGTCTGAGAGTGTTTGTGTGCGTTTGAGCGCGTGCCTCTCCTGGATCCGGTCCAGAAGGTCCGGGGGTTTTGAAGGGCGGACGCGTGGGGAGCGGGCCCGGCTAAAGTGGGCACTCAGTAAAATGATTTATGGCCCCTGGACCCGCCTGTATCTCTCAAACTGTTGAAGTGGCCCCACTTGTAGTCCATTAATAGACATACTTGCGGGTATCTAAATCTGAATAACTCTCCTTATTGAAAATAGTCCCTTCTCCAACCTTGAAGAACAAAATGGCGGTGAGGACCAACGCCGCTGGCAGCAACATTATAACCATGTTATGCATTAGAGGGGGAAAAACCCATTTACCTCTACATGACCCCCTGTTCTTTCATCCTTCTTCTTGACATGCTGCATTGAATGCTTTAAATTCAGTCTGACCATGTCTTTCAGCTGACCATTTCCTTCCCCTTACAGACACACTTTTTGATCCGAACTGTAAAATTAAAATACATTTTCTTGCATATTTGCATTTCTGATTTAACAAACGGCACATGCCCTGAATCTTGATGCATTCTATTTACCCCTCCCCCCCATTCTAGATCTTGTTAGATATTATTCTGTAATTATCACGCTGTCAGTCACCCTGAACAAGAACAGCTGCTAAGTGATCATCATCATCCGAAAATATATGACACACCAATCCTGTCGGTAAAAAATCTAAACCTTAAGGGTTTTTGCAATTATTTTCCAAGCTCATAAAAATCGCAGGTTTAAAATCAGGCCAAGGCCATTCAAAGAGAGAACGGAACAACCAATGCAAATCACCACACGAGTAACTACACTACTAACTTCTACATACAGACAGGAAATGCTGTACTACACACCAGGAAGACAATAAACCTCTTGTCCTTCAACAGCTGAATAACTGTGTCACAATGGGCTACGAGCAGAGCAAGAAAGCATGGCAGCACTACTGCAATGCTAACGCTCCCGCACAAGCCGTCCGTAAAGGCTGAACATTCTGGAATCTGGAACATTGGGGGGGGGGGGGCGCGAAAGGGCGGGGCTCTTACTTCATCTCCAGCACCTCCTCCAGGTGCTTCCGGCGCTCGGCCCGCAGCGTGGTCAGGTGCGCCTCCTTCTCAGCCAGGGACTGCTGGGTGGACGACAGCTTGGCCTTCATGGACTCCAGCTCCTGCTTCACCTTCTCCATGGCCGCCAGCAGCTCCTCCATCTGCCCACACGCAGCACAGAATCACGCAAACACACACACACACACACACACACCGCCGCCGCCGCCACCGCACGCGTGGACACGGAGGACACGGAGGACACGGAGGACCGGGAGACGCGCGGGACGCAGACGGAGGGAGAGACAGAGACGCGGGCGGACAAGGACGGAGGGAGAGAGAGAGAGAGAGAAAGAGCGAGAGAGACGGCGAGAAGAACACTCGGACAAGGCCGGGAGATACGCAAGAGGAACATGTCACACACACCACGCAGAGAGAGAGGAAGAGAGAGAGAGGGAGGGGGAGAAAGAGAGAAAGAGGGAGTGAGAGAGAGAAAGGGGAAGGACATGAACAGAGCCATTAACAGACATTAACAGAATGAGACATGGGGTATCATATGTCAGGTGCACACACACATACATCCAGACAAACACGCAAGCACATACATGTACACAAATACACAAACAGTCAGAGGGAGAGGGAGAGAGAGAGAGATCCAGGAATTAGAGATATGCTTAGACACAGTTTCACAGAGATGTCTGAGCTGTACAGCCACATGCTGAAGGATCTGGGGACTGTATGAAGGCCTGTAACAAATTCAGTACAGTATCACAGTATCAATCACACACGTTATTAATCACACACATCTTTACACAGTATCAATCACATGATCCTTATACAGTATTAATCACATGTATCCTTACTTGGTATCAATTACATGTATTCCTGCACAGTATCAAACACGTATTCTTGCACAAGATTAATCACATGACACCTTACGTATTATCAATCAAACATATCCTTACACAGTATTAATGACATGGAACCTTACATCAGTATCACAGTATCAATCACATGAAGCGTTACACAGTATCAATCACGTGACGCCATACACAGTATCAATCACATGAAACCATACACAGTGTCACTCAGCCTTAAAGGCCTTGCAGTTTTGTGTGGGAACTTGTGTACTGTATATAGAACGTACTGTACATTGTATAACCAGAATATCCGCTGGAAAAACCAACAGACTGTCAGCCTTGAATGCTACTTCAGTCCATTTCTTAGAAAAGTCAAACAGCGAGAAGCTATCCTGTCTTGTACAATTTGTGTAACCTTCCTTGACGTCTCCACTCACTGATTGCAATCAGCGTAGCAGACTGAAGACAGAGTAAAATAAGTAAATGAGAAATAAAAGACAGGTTTATGCTGATGGAAGGGGTTAATGTGCACACAAGTATGTGCTTCCTTAAGGGGCTGAAAATGCTGCGGTTTACCCCAGCGCTGTTTGGGAGCTCTCGGCTTGCAGGAAGAGGTCCGGCCGACGGCTCCAGCCCCGTAGCCAACCCTCTCTCCTGTGGCTCGTATATCCTCCTCATAAACCGGGCCTTTAGAACACGGCTCAGCCCGACACCTCAGGCATCTCAATATGAGGGCAGCCTTCCAGGTCCCGCTCGCAGCGGTCCGTATCCCCTTTCACGTGCATACCGCTCCAACCGTTCTCGGTGAAATAACACCCATTCCGGCTCTAATCACGTTTCCTGCTGCCCCTGACCAATGGCTTTTGGCTAAGCCGCTAAAAGCTGCCATCTTGCCATGTCACTTGTGGTCAGAGCGCACGGGCTGGGGATCTTTCGCAATGCAGGGTTACCCTGTAGAACTGGTCATGTGATCCTGATGCACCTGACACGCAGTGCAGAGGTTTTACGTGAAAGTGCTCAACGTCGCCCTCTGCTGGTGGAGCCCGGCGGCATCTGGGAATGCGCTCACCACAGCGGCAACCTGCGCTCGTAATTCACCAGCCTAATGTACTGCGCTCCTTCCAATTTTTCAGCGGTATGTTGTACACAGCGAAACACGACACGCCAAATTTATGGCTATCTGTTTTCCTGCCTCGCTCCACAATCCTTTCGCCAAGTTTAATTCCTCTTACTCTCTTTGTGAAGCCAATAGGTTGTAACAACACCCACTTGCTACGAGTGGCCTTGAGACGTCTTTTGGAATTTCTTTCCGGCCTTTCAGATGATCCCAAGCGGATGCACAGTCACACAGTCGTTCACTCGGCCTTGGCGCTGCTTAGGAATTTCTCCTTTTGTATTTCTGATTACTGTATGTACAGAACAAAAAGCCGCACAAATCTTAACGCAGAAGAATATCCACTGGAGCTGTGTTTGCGCCAGCCTTACTTCCTCGTTAAGAAGGAACCACCCCGATTGGATGAGAAGCGCACTGCGGCACACGGCCCTAATGAAGGGCAGAGAACACGCTGAGATCAGAACTGCTGGCCTGCAGAAACACCTCAGAACAGGGCCTAGAGAGAGAAGGCCCAGAGCATGATGGATGTTGGACGACGGTGTTTGAGCACCAAAGAGCTTGGGGTTCGCACGCTGCTGGGGGTCCCCACCAAGAAGAGCCACCGGGGGGCTATGGTATCGGGGAGACCGCGGCTCACCAGCACAAACCCAGGGGATGGAGGGGAGGACCCATGAAGAAGGACGCAAGTGAAGGGTGACAGACGGGCTGCACACGCAACACTGCAGCACGCTGGGGGCAGGGAGGAGGCGAAACGGGGGGCGCAGGAGCCAGCGCTAAAAACAGAAGCAACGCGGAAGTGACAGCCCGGGAACACAGTGTTCCCCCTGTGGGACCGCATTATGCACACAAGCCCTTGGAACACCCTTGCCTTCTGGATGACAAATGCCTCCCTGCAGTACCCTGCTGTCGCATCGCTGTGACGGCGTGAGGAGAGCTGGACCAAGGGCCGCTCTACACCACTCATACAGTCACCCATGACCGCTCTACACCACTCATACAGACACCCAGGACCGCTCTACACCACTCATACAGACACCCAGGACCGCTCTACACCACTCATACAGACACCCATGACCGCTCTACACCACTCATACAGTCACCCAGGACTGCTCTACACCACTCATACAGACACCCAGGACCGCTCTACACCACTCATACAGACACCCATGACCGCTCTACACCACTCATACAGTCACCCAGGACTGCTCTACACCACTCATACAGACACCCAGGACCGCTCTACACCACTCATACAGACACCCAGGACCAGTCTACACCACTCATACAAACACCCAGCTCCGCTCTACACCACTCATAGAGACACCCAGTTCCGCTCTACACCACTCATACAGACACCCAGGACCACTCTACACCACTCATACAAACACCCAGTTCCGCTCTACACCACTCATACAGACACCCAGGACCGCTCTACACCACTCATACAAACACCCAGTTCCGCTCTACACCACTCATAGACACCCAGGACCACTCTACACCACTCATACAGACACCCAGGACCACTCTACACCACTCATAGAGACACCCAGGAACGCTCTACACCACTCATACAGACACCCAGGACCACTCTACACCACTCATACAGACACCCAGGACCGCTCTACACCACTCATACAGACACCCAGGACCGCTCTACACCACTCATACAGTGAGCCAGGACCGCTCTACACCACTCAGACAGACACCCAGGACCGCTCTACACCACTCAGACACCCAGGACCGCTCTATACCACTCAGACAGACACCCAGGACCGCTCTATACCACAGCAGAGGAAACGTACTCATACAGATTGCCTACTAAAAGACAAAACCTTTTTCTGTGACCTTCAACCCCCAGCCCTTCCCCCTATGAACCCCCTATTTGAAATCCTCACGCTCTGAAAAGCATAGGACACTTAGTCACGTTCTGTCACAGTCAGGACGAACAGGCTCCACTCGCAGGACACGGCAGGGACGACCTTGCCACTGACATTGATGCCAGCGAAACCACACCCCCCCCCTCCCCTCAGCACTTCTCCAATGCGTTATATTTAAGTAAGGGATTATAACAGCACTAAACAAGCATGCAAACCCCACTTACCAGCGCGGAGAGCTTGAGAGAGCGTGCGGGTGTGAGTTCCCTGAGATACAGTATAATCCCCGTGTGGAGCCGAGAGTTATTAAGAGGATCAGCTCAATATCATTAGCCCCCGGGGCTTCGCACAGAGGCGCAGGGTGCGGGGGGTTGGGGGGTGTGACACATGGCCGGCAGAGGGGCACCAAACTCAGCCTGGCGAGTATGTGAGCTCAGGGTCTGAGTGAGAGGGGCTCTCTGTGTACCCCTGTGCCCTGCAAGCCTGAGCAGGACGTCTGTTTGTTCACCTGTGCTGTGCCTCATCGGTCACTGACATTTTTCTTTCTCTCCATCGCTCTGTCTCACACAAATGCACGCACGCACGCATGCACGCCCACACACACACACACACACACACACACACACACACGCGCGTACACAAACAAACACACACACATACCCGTACACAAACAAACACACACACACACGCGTACACAAACAAACACACACACATACCCGTACACAAACAAACACACACACATACATGCATACACACCCCCCCCCCCCAAATTCTCACACAGAAACACACTTAGTCGTGCTCTCTGATACACACACAAGTACACACCCACACACACATATAGACACATGCACGCACATAAACACCCACCACAATCACACACACACACACACACACACACACTCACACTCACACACAATACAACACACACAAACACACACACTTGGCTCTGAATCTAATCACTGCTTCAGAACACAAATCCTGCAGTCCTTTTCCTCACAGTGGGAAAGCATTCCTTTACACCTACAGCACACTATGGGCAATTTAACGGCAATAAGCCTCCCTTAACTCTCTATTTTACATAATGCTAAAGTCTCCAACAGCTCTTACACAGCAGTCATGTTCACCAGACCTAAAAGACCTGCAAGACAAATGGCTTTGATCTTTTAACACGTACTGTATACAGTATATGTGAATTAGCAAAGACATGACAGTGACTATGATGGTGGTCATTGCAGAGCAGACAGCCTCTTCTGCCAGCTTAATATAAATGAGGCTAAATGCCACTGCACCTTGACACACTTCTAGTTTTATTTGCCCCATTCACTCTACACATACAGATGGTATGCAGCATATTAGCTACCCTGATGTACCTCTATTGAGCCTGGAGAGTTTATAGAGGATCCAGAGGACCTACCTAAGCACTGTGGTGTAGAATATCTATGGTATCAGAGCACTGTGGTATAGAGGGTCTATGTAAGCACTGTGGTGTAGAATCTCTATGATATCAGAGCACGGTGGTATAGAGAGTCTACGTAAGCACTGTGGTGAAGAAGCTCTATGGTATCAGAGCACTGTGGTATAGAGGGTCTACGTAAGCACTGTGGGGTAGAAGCTCTATGGTATTAGAACACTGTGGTATAGAGGGTCAATATAAGCACTGTGGTGAAGATGCTCTATGTATTAGAGCATTGTGGTATAAATAGTCTACATATGCACTGTGGTGGAGAAGCTCTATGGTATCAGAGCACTGTGGTATAGAGGGTCTATGTAAGCATTGTGGTGAAGAAGCTCTATGGTATTAGAGCACTGTGGTATAGAGGGTCTACGTAAGCACTGTGGTGAAGAGGCTCTATGGTATTAGAGCACTGTGGTATAGAGGGTCCACGTAAGCACTGTGGGTGAAGAAGCTCTATGGTATTATAGCACTGTGGTACAGAGGGTCTACGTAAGCACTGTGGTGAAGAAACTCTATGGTATTAGAGCACTGTGGTACAGAGGGTGGAAAGGTGTGGGGTAGAGAGCGCTACAGGACACTAATCAGCTCCGCATGTAGGGACTGCAGGGAGCTGGTGTGACTGTCTGAGCCAAAGGGGCAGATAACATCACCACCGCACTTATCCTGGATGACTAAAGCTTGGCCTATATGGAGCTCATTAGAGCCTCAGGGGTGGTTGGGGGTGGGGAGGGGGTTCAGTTTTGTCTTCCTGTAAAAGGCCTCAGCTTCCTGCAGGCTGACTGGAAGAAGGCCGGGGACTCAGTACGGAGGCTTTACAAAATCGGGAATCGGTCATTATGACGGGCTGATTTTAACACTGAAACGTCTGTCTGGGGTGGCGAGCCAACCGCTGATTCATCCCAGCCTGAGAGGAATGAGTGGCTCCGTCTGTCGAAAAACAGCCAGCATGTGACATCACTGATGCAAGCATGAACCTGAAGACAGGCAATGCTAAGCCTACATGACTGTGCAGGACCCCTGGGGTACGTACCTCACCCCCTCACCCCCTCCCCCCCCCCCTTCAGCATACCAAAAGCTCCACATTTGCTTTTTCTCAGGTGAGAAAAAAACCTCAGATACTCATCACATCATCAAAAAATCTGACCCGTTTTATATAATACTGTTAGAGGGCAACTAGGGGTGGGCAATATAGCCTTAAATTCATATCATGGTATAAATTTTATTTTGGACGGTAACAATATATATCACGGTATAGTTGTTGTTTTTAATATAATTTCATTAAAATATTTTAGGAGCAATGCAAGTCTAGGATGGTAACGATTAGACCAATTTTGCCATGGGGTGCTGTGCTGTTCCTTTAATATTCTGTATATCAGGACAAAATTTACACATGTATTTTAAGAACATTTATAAATGGGCTACGTGAGACATTGGAATGATATGAATATTTATACAGTAATTTTTTACCATAAAAAAATGTCATTAGCCGCCAACATTCGGTAATAGCAGGAAATAAAAACATAAAACAAAAGTAATTGTCCAACAGTAGCCGAGGAGCGAAACTCCAACCCATTCCTCCATTCCACATGCCAGCGCAGCTAACGTAGGCTACGGTAGCCTAGATAGCTTGGAGACGTTACAGGTAGATTGTGGGAGCCAAGACACATTGTATTGGCTTTATAGAGTCTATTTATTGGTTTATGTCATTATGGTATTATCACCCCTTAAAGTTATTACATATTGTAATAAGTTATTGTTTTGGATAATATTTTTGTTTCATAATAATAATTAATAATTTCAAGATGGTTTGTGATTCATATTTGTAGGATAGGCCTACATTATATTGAGATTTCACGTATCTTGTAAATGAGTACTGCCAATAGGTCTCGTTCTTCGGTTCAAGCACTTTTTGCGTTATCCGGCAATTATCAGTATTTCTAGCTTAGAGCCACACGGTTTTCTCAGCGTAGTGCCTTGCGTTTGTTGAAGGACACTTAACTTTTAGTTTATAACTCAAGAAGATAGTTATCTTCTGTTGGATCTGTTTTTGGAATAAAGAGATTGTTGTTTTTTTATCCTTTTTACAAGTAAAGGGAAGTTCTGTGTAAGTTTTCTATGCATCTTACCGCACACGAGTAGCGTAGGCTACCGCCACAGCTCAAGCTAATTATACGGTCAGCTCCCAATATGTAAGACTAGTAAAAGATATATTGAATTTAAATTCAAGACTGAGCGTGAGATGCACACAAATGATCCAGATCGCACGCTCTTGCACCTATTATTTCTCACACATTTATTGAAATATTTTTGTATCCGCATGTCCACTGCAACACATTCTTTTTGAATTAATAATGCAAATAGAAATTCCACTGTGTAAATTAGAATGTATACTGCAGATATGTAGCTATCAGCTAGGAATGCGGATTAAATTCATTATTGTAAGTCCAATGGTGAAGTTGCACTAGGTAACGTTTTTTATGCACATTTCACCTTGCTCATTTCTCGCCTGTTTGGGGAAGTAACAGAAAACAGAAATAGTAATTCCTAAGCTATGTTTTAACATTGACTTTCCACTTGTATGCACAGTTTTTAACAATAGCCTAATACAATGACAATATATACAGGGAATGATTTGCATTGAAAGCTTCAAATAATCCATGAAGGTCGTTTTTGATTGGAGATTCACGTTGCCTGGCGCATTGAATGACAGCGCGCGTTTCGCCGATTTATAGCTTGCATTTCGACAGCCTCATAACAAAAGTGCCGAAGTCATTTTTTGGACATATTTTGAGATTTTCTGCCTAAATCACTTGATTTATCATTCGTCAACAGTGTAAAAATGCTCAAGTCACTGCAGGTCGCTGTGCACTTCCTGAACCACTTTATGCTATTCTGCTAAATCCTCATTGACGTAGAATTGCAGCAGTTTTTTTACCTTTTTCTCAAAACTACAAAAAATGACTTAGGCACTTTTGTTATGAGGCTGTCGATTTATATATGTGAACAAATATGCAAGTAGCCTAATAATGCTCTAACCGGTAGAAACGGTATGGTCAAATCCATATCAAGGCCTGGATTTCTACCGGTGGAACGTTTCTACCGTTATAATCTTGGTTATATCGCCCACCCCTAAGTGCAACGGTAAATAATAATAAAAAAGTATCAGGCACTTGAGTGGGCGACCATCTGATGATGCTCCATTAGAAGAGCGATCCTGAAGGTCAGGTGGACCTGCCCTGCCCTGTTGACGGGCTGTGAATTTGAAAGCTTTGATTGCTTACTCGGCATGCAAACCAGGTCCTTAAATGGAGGGAATAGAACGAGAGTGCTGGACGGTGGAGTAGAGAGGCTACATGAGAAAGAGGGAAAAAAGATGAAAGCAAATGAGGAGGAAAGAAAAAAGAGTTTAAGCTGTGCTGCAGATACTTGCCTCCTTGTGCTGTGAAAGCAGAAACCGAAAGAGAGACAGGAAATGGCAAGCACACTCATACTGTAAAAGAGCAACAACAAGCGCCAACAAACACACAAAAAAAACCCAACTTGTCCAAAATGGCAGTTAAAAAAAGATGCTCAAAATGGAATGAATGTTGATGAGAAGCATACATATCTGCTGCATTAAATTTTTTTTTAAAGTATGTTTGGGGTAGAGTTTAAGCAATAAGATGAGCCCTTTCTTTATCCAGTTAAAATATGGGAACAGGAGTGCGGTGTGCAGCGCTGCCATGACAACGGCAAAATGACAGAAACACATTGCGTGAACACGCCCGACGCGTAGGCCACTCAGGGGGGTCTTTTACGGTCACGGCGGCAGAGGTCTCTGGGAGCTGAGGAGCCCCCTTCCAACGTTACTCCTGCAGGACCGAGCCGGGGAAAAACGCGAGGACGTGAGAAGGGGCGGTATCAAGGTGAGGTCATGTGGGGCTGAGCGGCGTGGAGGCAGAGCGAGTCTCAGTTCTTTCCTCCCTCTGGCTCTCCCCACTGTCTGGGAGTCAGCGCTTTAGTCACCTCCTCACAAGAACACAAGAGCTGCTCTGGTCTCTGCAGGCTTACACAGAGGCCAGTTACACTGTTTTCTGCTCTCCTCTCCTCTTCCTTCCTTTCTGTCTTTTGGGGTGGGTGTGTAACTGCCAAAATAGCGACCTCCTTCGCAAAAAAAGGGAAGTTGTGAAGCCAATTTCAACAAGGCGGGCTCTGGTTCGCGTTTCGGGTGCGGGAGCCTTTAGTGATATCATTTATTTTGGAGCATATTAACAGTATTATGCCTCTGTTTTATTATTCAGTCCAGGCAGTTATTGATGAGGTCTGAAATACACACTCTAGAGAAAGTGCAGCAGAAATAAGTGCTGTTTTTCCCCTTACTAGTTTCCATGGCAGGAACTCATTTCAGAAGGGGCCTGCAGAGTGCAGACCTCACACAGCACGATGACAGCGTGGGCTGCCCGTCACACTGCCCCCTGCAGTTTTGGGGTGTGAACTGCAAACCCCACTGCTCTTAAAAATAAAAAGCAGAACGGTCGTTTAACCAAGTGATGGAAGGCAACTAAACTAATATCTGCAAGTCAGTTAATCTCTTGCAATACAAAAAACAAAATTCAGTGGCGACAGGAAAGCCTCTGACACATAGGCCAGATCACAAAAAATACATCCATCAGCGCAGGAGTAGAATATACTGGAACCTGCACTGTCACCAACTCAGTTGGGGAAAAAACGGCACTTGACTCCCGTTCACTGAACTCTCTTCTTCAATTTTCCTGCACGCTTGTTTCCTGCACACTTGTATCCTATTCAGGGCACATCTCCTGGCAGCAGATTTACAGAAGGAAGAGTTTTCAAAGCTTGCGGAGGTGCAGCCCAATGGGAGGGAGACCCAGGTGATAGGCTTTTAAAGCTATCTGGTTCAGGCAGTCAGGACATCTTTAAGGTTATCGTTCCCCAATGGATGAACCTCCACCAGGACTCATTCATCAGTAGAACAATGAACCAGCCAATCCCCCTGAGAACGGCTCAGAATGTCTTCCCGACATAAAAATGAGCTGGAATTGGGGGTTTTTTTGTTTTGGTTTTTTTAAGCGAAAAACACAAAAAAGTAATAAAATGAAAGCGATGGTGAGTATGATGCAATGACATGCACCCACCCCTCCTCCTCCTTCCACCCCCAAGAATAAAACCAAAAAGAAATGATGAAAACCACAGAAAAATGCATGAAAGCAATAACGTTTTTTGGCTCAGAAAAATTAATCATTACAAACCAAAGACGAGGATTAATCATTTCATACCTTGAACCACTTAAAGCCCGCGTGGTTGGAGTCATGCATTGGTTCATGTAAGTGCTTCAGACAGGCAGTGAGTAGCAGAGAGGTGACAGAGAAGAAATAGAGAAGAAAATTTTTTATATAAAATTCAAAATCAAAACAGACAAAAAAAAACAGAAGAAGCAGAAGAAAGAAAAGACTGAAGCAATTTCACAAATAAACCAGGCAAACGAAGCAGAGAGGAGCGGACAGACCGGGTGGGGTTGGACACGGGGGCGGGTTGCCCTGGAGACGCCGTGACAACAGACGAGGAAGGAAGGCGTGAGGAGTGCGAGGCACAGGGGTTGAGGAAGGTTCAGGACAGGACTCAAGTGGATGGGACACGGGACTAGAGACGAGCTGGCCCCGCCTCCTGTCCGTCAAACCCCGGGGAGGCTTGCTTTGGTTCAGTGCCTCTGGAGAATGTTATAAAACATGTCATCTTGCTAGTGAATCATGTCTGGAGCTGGATGTGTATTTTCATGCGGTCTTGGACAAACGTTTTGACTGGACCTGCGCGCCCCCGCCGTAAATGAGCTTCACGCTATCCTCGGGTCTGAATGCGCCTTGTCACGGTGTGGCCCCTTTACCTCAGCATACATGAAATGGAAACTCTCCTTTCCGTACTTCTTGTTTGCCTTTGAATACGCAGGCTCCCTGCAGCCAGGGGTAGAGCAGAGCGCGGTATTCACGGGATCGTCTCCCGAGAGAAGACTGCCAGTGAACTCCTAGCAGAACAGAAGCGTTTGTTCTGCTGGGTTCTCACAGGACCTGTGCTTTGCAGCGGCAGGTTCTGATGGTCTGAACCCAGAGTAGAACACAGAGAATTACCGCAAAGCAGCCTGGGTGTATTGGTCCAGGCAGGTGTGGTGAGAGGAGAATACCGCTGGGTTGAGACAGACAGGGGTGGCGCTGTTCGGATCGGTTCTCGGCTCTGGGAGTGTGTGTGTGTGTGTGCGTGTGCGTGCGTGTGAGGGTAACAGAGGGACACACAGATGGCTGCAGTGGACCACATGTCCAGACTCGACAGACCACATCAAAGATGCAGAAAAGGGCCAACGCTGTTGTGTGTGTTTAAGCTTGAGGCGCGCGCGTCGCCCCCCGCCCGCCCCCCCCGCGCGCCGGTCCGGTGACCACGGCAGACGCTACGCAGTGCACCGCCTTGTGCCATCACACAGCTACACACTGACAGCAATTTGCACAGAGATCCAAATTAGCCCCGATTGCGGGGGACACACAATACCCATGATGAAGGGGAAAAGAGTGCAATTAGGGCAAATTGAGAGCAGATGAGCGGATGAAAGCGGATGGGCTGGCAGAGGTGGAGCGGTGATGGCAGCTTGCAGTGTGGGAATGATTAGCGTTCTCCGCGGTGCGTTCGTGGCTCCTCGTCAGCAGCAACAGGCCCGGAGGACAGTGCTATTCACAGAGGGCCGATGCATAGCATCGCGTACATAACGCATCGATGCCGGCTATAACAAACCTTTATTTTATTTTATTTTTTTAATAAGTGATTATACGATTGCTTTCTTTGAACTTAAGAAGTTCCTGGTTAAAAGCTGTCGTCTGGTGCCTTTATCTACAATACAAAGAGGGCATGTTTTGCCGTTATTAAGGAGGTGGAGATGTGTTAACCACACACAGGATGAGGAACATTTTCAAAGAAAAGCTGTTCTTCAGTTAAACGGTTCCCTCCCACATTCGCACGCTCTTCTTCCACTTAGAACGCATGAAGAGAAACCAGGATGTGTTTGGTCGGCAGGACTGATCTTCTGGGATCCCTCTGGAAGCTCCGCCCACATGGAACTGCTGGTCTCCGCCCTACTCGGCGATGAGGAGTGGGGAGGGGGGCACGGACCTCCTTCCCGCTCAGTACTCTGAATCATTTTTACGGCCGGTTCCTGCCGGGCTGATATAAGCCCTGGCCTGGCCGGGGTCCCTACATTAGGGGGGAGCGGGGCCGTGCATAACCTCTCAGAATGCACGGAACAGAGGCGGAACGGGACACGGAGAAACGACCCCGGTTCAGCACGAGTCCCTTTCCCTCTGAACCTCCGCTTCCACCTCAAGGCTTAGCGACACCATTGGCTCGCACAAGCCCCTCAAATAATTAAGCCCCGGGGGACCCTAAAAAAGGTCACCCCAGTCAGAAATGGGTCCGGCTCGCAAACGGCCGACCAGGGCCAGACATGCAGCCGCACCGACCGGCAAGTGGTTCTGGAGAAGCAAGACCAAAGCAACAAAATCCAGGCCCTGGACACGTACAAACAAATCATTAGTCGACTATTAAAGGAGTTTTATTTGGATTTAGAATGACAGGAACTGCAGGCCTCCAAGGGCCTGGCCAGCGTGAGAACCAACGCTCCCAAGCAAACACTCCGGAAACTTCTGAACTTCATCTCTATTTATTTCATCAGTTCATATGAAAAAGATTTAATTCAAGGGAATTATTTGGATTTGATGCTATCTAAACTCCTGGCACTCTTGCAGATGCAGCTGTGCTATGTTTAATAATCCCTGGTGATGCATTACCAACACACGGACGTGTACTGCGCAGAACACAGGGTTTTTTTTTTCCTTCTTAAAAAACATTGGTAATTTCTCATAATTTGCATTTTAGACAGAAAATGGAAAAATCCAGTTGTTTTATGGGTTCGTATCTATTTATCTTCCGTAATGAAGACTGACTGGGGACACAAACTCACGGCGAGCTTGTGCCAGAAGAACGAGCTCCAGAGCTCAGCATTGGCATGGCAACACGTGCTGGCAGGGCCCGCGGCCTCCGTGAGAGGCCCGCCTTTTCCGAGCGTCGCTGCGTGTGAAGGGACTTGGACTTCGGTCTGAATTAGGTCTGCAAACCCAGGCCAAACCCAAGCCTCCAACTCTGAGCCTGCAGATGTAAACTACGTGTATTTCGGTAAAAACCTGTCAGCTGTGATTTTTCGGCCTGGAGAATTTGAAGAGAACTGTCCGCCGTGTGTATTCCGAGCTGCCATGGTTACGGCGGGGGTGAAGGGCCGCATTGTGCATTCTTAAAGAGACGTGAAGGCAAGCCTTCATTCAGAGGTTTAGCATGTAGGCTCCTCAATGGGCCCTAAAGTCACTCGAAAAGGCTCTTCATTGTGTTCTTTCAGTATTTGTCATTAGTAATAGCTCCCTATATACATTCATATCATTTTGGTAGATATAGTAAGCAGAAGCAGAACCAATGAGTCAGGGTTTAATGAATTCCTCACGCTCACACAGTACAGTTTTTGACCAGCAGCTTGCCTCTGTGTAAATCTGATTCTGAGTGAGATGTATTACGTAGTCAGTCATGCTGTATTCCTGTCTTTAGAGCCAGCAGAGTAGTCTCGCTCCAGCGATGTGCCCTCCAGGGGCCTGCTGTCAGTGGACACACGTCGCCGGTGGGGAGGGAGGGACAGACGGACGGAAGGACACGGCGGGCGGGGCCTGGGGCGCGGCGCTCACCTGCTTCTCGGCGTGCGTGCGCGCAGCCTCCTCCTGAGCCAGGACCATCTCCCGCTCGGCGGTGATCTGCACGCTCTCCCGCAGCGCCTCCTCCAGCTCCTCGATACGGTCGTCCTTCTGCCGCAGGGAATCCTGGAACGGAGAGAGACAAGGACGCAGGAGTGTGAGGATTTTTGACACCTTTTCCGGCGGCTTTTCTTTTCACCTCTATGAAAATGGGGGGGGGGGGGGGGGGGGGGGTGCACACAAACTATAGACTCAAATGTGAAAACGGACCACGGCGCTGACGGATGATACGACAAACAAACCGGAAAAAAAAATCTAACGAAAACCGAACGAGTTCGCGCCACGGAATGTCGGCCACATTGAGCAGTTTATTCGGAACACATGCTGCATTTAGACACCGTGTTCAGGGCTTAACACTCATCCAGACAACCGCAAAATGTCATCCACAGCAGGGCGACAGTGGTGGTGTTGAGGGGGGGGGGGGCATCAGAAACAGCCCGACTATAACCGCTCACACGCGGCTAAACCGCCCATACCGCGCTAGTGATTCACCTGACGCTCTCTCACAGTCTGCTCCTGCTGGCTGACGCTCAGTCGCTCGAAACGAGATCACGCGGCGCTCTCCAAACCCAGGGTGAGAAAAGAACAAAACTGAATTCTCTGCCATCCTACTGCACCCGCCTATATTTGTTACATGCCCTGAGGTACAAGCTGAGTTTTCATTTTAATTTTTCATCTTCTCATTAGCGCTATAAATGAACGCGTGGCCCGCAGTGAGAGGTTGCCGGGGGCAGAAACATTTGCTGAGGAAAAAAAAACAAAAAAAACTAAACACAAACACTAAACATGAATAAATCATGATTTTTGTGAAACCAAGAGGTGTTTAGAATCAAACGAGCTGACTCCGTGCTGTTGCGCTGAGCGACGTTGCCACAGTAACGCACTTGCCCCTCTGTTCCGCCGTCGACAGCAGCACTACGCTGTGCTGGGCCTGTGGCTCTGGGCGCTCTATAGAGGCATCTCCGCCTGTACAGGGAGAGTCTGATGGGCAGCTGGGTCCATCAGTGTGGGTTGCAGACAGCAGGACTGGTGGTACATTCACCTTCCATTTCCTGATCCCTTTAAATCCCTTTAAAACCCTTTACAAATACCTGACACTTCTAACAGCAGGGGTTCCTTTAGACGCCCACATGCAATGCAGCCTGGTCCTCACACACACATAAGCGCACACACACCTGACACCTCATTGCTTTTCCATTGAAAGTGGGGTTGGGTAGACGACCTGTTTGTTACACACTCTTAATCCCTCTCTCTCTCTCACGCACGCACGCACGCACGCACGCACGGAAGCAGTTACACACATTCATGTTCTCACCCTTTACAAAAACCTGACACTTTTGACAGCAGGGGTTCCTTTGGGTAGCCACTGCAGAGCAGCAAGTCACAGACTAAAGCAGGCATCAACCATAACCCATAATCCCCAAAATACAGCACTGAGTGACAAATCAGACCACATAAAACACACATCAGCCTGCGCTCATCTTCCTCAGGAATTCCAACCTTTTCCCATTTCAGAAACGTCTGCACGGAGAAAACAGAGAGAAGGCAGCTGCATCTGTCCCAAATAAAACTGCATATTTCTGCAACTGAAGTCAGCAATTACTGGAAGTTCGGGACAAGAGGAGGTGAAGGGTGAAGGCGGACAGTATGGCTTGTGGTGAGCAAAAAAAATAAAAAATCCTTTTTATTCTGTTCCGTTTTTCTTTTCCCTCCTCTCTCCTGATTCATCCATCCCCTCCTTATAGCTCAGCCTTCAAAATGCAAACCACAATCACTTTGGCTTGATTTAAAGCGACAGTAATCCTTTCTGTTTGGCCAATATCTCATTACGGCGATGCCTCGTGCGCCAAAACCACACGGGCAATAGAAAGGGACACCTCGGGGGTGAGGAGGGGTCCTAATCAAAGCCAGATGCTTTCTGAAGGGGCAGAGGCGAGGGCTGCTGGGGGCTCCGGACCACCTCAAGCTCTGAGGCTCAATTAAGAGACGAGCCTGCGAGTGGCTGTAAAAATCTCCCACAGCCCCCAACACTCACTGGAGGCCCTCTTTCTGCAAATTAAAGCTGAAAGTCTGCACTTTAACCTCATAGTCACTGTTCCATTTCAAATCAAATGTGCTGGAGTACGGAGCCAAAACAACAACAAAAAATGTGTCACTGCCCACATACTTACGGACTGCACTGTATGTGTATATGCAGGCTGTGCGTGTGTGCTTGCTAATTAAGTGTGTGTCTTGTATAAGAGATGGAGAAAGGAGCTGCTAGCTGTGTTTCCATTAGCATTACTCCAGTCCACACACACTAGCTGAGGGAACACAGGTGGCACATTTAATCCTGCAGAGTGGACGTGCTGAATGCTCACTTGTACACCACTGTGCTGTGAGCACCATGGGCATGTGGCCAGTAGTGTGAAGAGGTGGAAAGGGCTTCTCCCTCCATTCCCGGGTGTGGTCACATCTTCCCGGAATCAGGGAATTATTTTGTTTCCCCCCCCACCAACTGAGTCTAGATTTTCCGTGCTTTTAATTCCCTCTGGAAAAATCTACTTCTTTTCTTTTGTGCTCTGTGGCGAAACAATTACAAGCAAATTCACAAGATTCTGATTGATCAATCAATCAATTTTCAGTCAATTAACTGATCTCCATAAACCTGACAGATCCTGTCACACACACACATGCGCGCACACACACGCACGCACACGCACACACACACACACACACGCAGGGTGACCCTTCAGGGTAATGCTGAGGCCCAGTCTCCATATACAGAGGCACAGAAAAGCCTCGACACTGAAGTCACTGCAGCTCTCCCCTCCGCGCTGGGCCGCCGGTGACTGTGCAGACGTCCCTCAGAACTGGTGTCATGCGGAGAGCACAGATTTGTCACGGGTGAGAGATCACGCCTGCGCTCCTTATGGCAGGAGGGAGGGAAAAAAACGATTTATGATAAATAAAGAAGGGAACTCAACAGCAGGAGCGTGACAGGGTGGCTAGGATGCAGGCAAGGACAGCCAACTGCAAGCTAAACATCAAACAAAACAAGCAAACAAAGCCCGGCTCGGCGGATAAGAGGAGGAAAGCCACGGGCGACTGTCAGAGAAGGGAACGCCAGCGCAAGGTCCGGAGGGAGCATGCGGATGCGATTCCCGCTCTTTGTGATCCAGAATCCCGGATCTGGTTCCCATTCCCGCCCGTCTCATCTGCCGCATCAAATCCGCCACCAGCCAAGGCCCCGCCCCCGATTTGCCTCCTTCAACGAGGAAATAAAATGAATGTGTTCTGATTGTCTTCAAAGTTTCTTTTAAGAAGACAGAATAATTAAATAAATCAATGCTTGTTCCAGACTACAGATAAACCCCATGAAAGCATGTTTACATGCGACATCTTTAATGTCTAAATAAGGCAAATGGGCGGGGCCTGGGGAGAGATCGATCACGTTTTTTCCACTAATGAAAACGAGGAGGGCGTAAGCTGAAAGACAGCGCTGCCACATCAAACGCGTCCACATTCTCTAATCCATTTCTGCTGTCAATAACGCGGGCTGAGGGGGGAGGTTAAAAACACAAAGACGACTGCGAAAAGTTTTCATTTCGAGTCGAGCCCATTACGGTTGCTTCAAGAGCACGCCAGAGAGTAGAGTATTGGGCCCTGAGGCTTATGGTAACTGCACATCTGAACACTGAGAGCAGTGTTTGCTTTACTCCTATTTCTGACCTCATTACACATGGCTTTCAGAGCCGGCCATCTCTTTGCCTCAGCTGCTCCTCCATGCAAAGAAAGCAGAAGACCCCACTGTCAGGGAATTTAGTCCCTTTCCATGTTGTTACAGGGCATAGTCATGAGCATTGACGGGCCCCCCTAAAATTATTACCAATCATATGACCAGTAGTATTTCCCACAATCCTCTTTCCCTATGTTGAGCACAAGCCAGACTGCGGACGTCCTTCTTATGCATCAATCTTCAAGATTAATACAGTGTTAATGACCTCAGAGACTTTCACCCGTTATTGTATTGGGTCGGTCATAAAGACACTCTTTTCAATACCACTTTACCTGCAACATCCTTTGAGGGATGAAATCATAACTCTCCTTTCTACCTCACACTCCTCCTCACACACTTCAATCTTCCAGGTGGATTTGAAGGGGGGGAGTGGGGGCTGATTATTTCACATCAAAGCAGATAAACTCCTCCCCCCATGGACAAGGGAAGGCTTAGGGTACAGAAGAGAAGAAGATGGGGGCTTGTTTCTGTTAGCAAAGTATTATCATCAAAGGGGATCTGCTGCACAGCTCCGACCTTAACAACGAACACTACGCGATTCAGCCAGTTCCAAAATGCCCCACAGGCAAGAGAGGAGAAAGGCGGGGGGGGGGGGGGGGGGGGTGGAGAATGTGACAAATAGATATCAGATGGCCGAAGTCAGAGCGCTAGGCTCAAGGCTTCGTGTGGAAGAACACAGCCACATGGCAAAATGGCAGCCCTGTTTGCAAATTCTAGGAAGGAGCCTTCACCTACACCTCAGTGGCAACGTCCAACACTGCATGCTGTCCATCTGTACAGGTCTCCTTCAACTCTGCCCACATACTCATAGGCTACCGGTCTCCTCTAGCTCCACCCCCATCCCCACAGGTTATCAGTCTCCTTTGGCTCCACCCCCATCTTCACAGGCTACTGGTCTCCTCTAGCTCCAACCACCTGAGTTCTGCTCTGGCATAGTGACACCTCATTACTTTTCCGTTGAAAGTGAGTTCTGGCAGGTGACCCATCTGTTCACATCCTCCTTATACACAAGCACACACACTTTTAATCTCTCTTTCTTTCACTCACTCACTCACTCACACACACAGGTGTAGTTCCAATTCTGACTCAGTTCAACTATGCAGTGGGGGATAGCACAGTTACATCATTGACTTCTTCCAAAGATATATATTTTTACAATGCTCAGTATAAGCCTAATCTAAACCATGGCATAGTAGATAAAACCCAGCCCAGAACATTTCTGTCAGTTTTGTGTAACGTTTACCAGCATCTGCAAGTTAGCGCAACATCCGGGATTAAGCCATTATTTTGAGCTAACTATAGAAGGCTAATGGACAGCGGATGGTCTGGAGGAAAAATCCTCACGGCAGGTACTGAGAATGGCATTTGTGAAGAAGAAGAAAAGAGGAGGCAGTCTTCTGTCCCCTAGAGGAGGAATGGTCCTGCATGCCTGACATAAAAGCTGCAGGCACCTCGAGAGCAATAAAAGGCTTCCGTTCAGCTTTTTATATCGCCATTAAAAAGAGGCCATAAAGCCGCGTAAATCGGCCCCCGGGGTGATTTGGCTTCATTAAGCCGAGCACGTCTCCATCACCTGTCAGGGCCATGTGCGTGTACGGCTGGGACAGTCGTGGGTGGGGGAGGGTCCAGAGCCTCTAATCGCAGTCCGGAGCGGGTCGTCTCCCTCGCGGCGCACACGGGCTCCGCGGGCGGCGGGTACACCTCCTCACATCTGGCAACAGATGATGGCCGCAGATACACTGTACGGCAAATACTTGGCTTAATGCCAAAGGCATCCGTCTCCCTCTGTTACACTGGAGTTTACGAACGCACCACTGCTCACACCTGCAGCTTATAAAATATCAAACGGGGCTCCGACGGACCTCTAACGCGAGCCGCACTGCGATTGTGAGTCCTGCATTTCCAAAGATCTCTCCGTCCCTTTTTAAGTAGTAAAAGGAACCAATTATTGCATCATCATGCATTACTGAGGGGCAAGCAGTGTCAGGGAATTGGGTTTGTAACCGAGGTTGCGAGTTCAAATCTCCGGTGGGCCACTACCATTGGCAAGGTACTTAACATGAATTGCTTTAGTATATATCCTGCAGTATAATGGGCAGCCAGTATAAAAAACAGTGTAATTTTCTCTAAACAAAAAGAATAAACCATTAATAAGTGAGCACCACTGGTGATAAAACTGTGGGGGGGAAAGTAGGCAGGTGGCATTTGGGAGCTGCCCTGTCTCGTCTGTCTGTATGTCATTCCCCTCCGAGTCCTGTTGGGCCCCGGGATGGGTGTCGGAGGGGTGGGCTGGCCCTGCGGGCAGCTTGATTAGGGTTGTGTGAGGCCCACGGTTGGCCGACACTGGGGACCCCACGCCTCCCCTGGCATGCTGGGAGTCGAGGAAGCCGGGCATCATGTGACCAAACGCACAGTAAAAACACAGGGACCCAAACCGACGCTGTAAAAACAGGAATTTACTGCACTGTTTTACTAACCTGCCTTTTTCCACAGGAGCGTTTCCATGTGTAATGAGGTCCTTTTCTCTCCCTCTCTCTCTCGTCCTCTCTCTTTCCCTCCCTCCCTCCCTCCCTCCCTCCCTGCAGCCTCTCAAAACCGCTCATTTCATCAATCTGTCGATATTCAATCTGTGGGGGGGGTTATGATTCACTCCACACGTGCAAATATCGGATGTCTGCGAGCTCCGAGGCCAGGGGAAAATGTCACTCAACTTAAAGAAATGTGCAAGTACATAAACTCTGCAGTCTCCTGTAAAGCTATGGGGAGAGGGCTTTTATGGACAGCCATCGCTCAGGGTCAAACATTACTGTGAAAAGAATCTTTTCAGAGGCATGACGGCCTGGGAAAAGATGTGCGCTCTACATGACCTCGAGCACGGAAATGCATGTCGTGGCCTCCCCAGCCAATGAAACAGCCATCGGGTGGTCAACTGAATTAATTTCATAACTTTCATTAATTAGTTAAAAAGGGTTCATTTAGGCTCAGGCCATCTGGAGTCTCCATGACAGTGCCGGTGCCGGGGGGTCCACTCGGACCCGGTGTGGCGAGCCGGGCCTGCGGGGGAGACGAGCCAAAGTCCACAGCAGCTGCAGCGCACGCGCTCACCCTCGCTCCCCTCTCCCCTGGAAACCGCCTCAATTAAGTGTAACGGGGAGAGCGGCGTCCTCGGCCCGGATAATCCAGCTCAGAGGAAGAGGAAATGAGGGAACGGGGGATTAATACAATACAGCCACCTAAACTTCACCCACCCCGTAGCTCCTCCCTCCACTTAACCCCCACCCCATAGCTCCTCCCCCCACTTAACCCCTCCCCCTATCCCCGACCCCGACCCCAGAAACGTGTTCTGCGTGTTGGTCCTGGTCCGAGAACCCCAGGGACCTCCAGTAACGCCCGGGTGCGTTGGGTGCCAAACCCCTTTGATTATTGGGGTGGATAGCAGGACACAGGGGCCCTGGGCTCCAGTTGTTAGTCTCGGGGAGCGGCGGTTGCTGATTTTGGCCAGGGGTAAGAGGTTCTGCCGGCTACAGGGTCTCCCTGAGCCAGGTCCTGGGAACGGAGTGGAAGCAGGTTTTTTTTTTTTGGGAGGGGGCAGATGCTTGTTCCTGACCAGCCCCGCCCAGACCCCAGCCTGCCCTCCTGCCCGAGTTCATCCCTACCACAACATCTCCACAGGGGCCAGGGAGAGCAACACACCCCACACCCAAGAGAGACAGAGAGAGAGAAAGGGAGACAGACAGAAAGAACAGACCTGCAATAAAGCGGTGGGGGCCCACTGTGCCACAGTTTTGCTGAAGACCCTGCTCCACCCATTGAAAACGTCTCTTATCTTTGTACTGTGAGCCGAACACACAAGCCGCCCCCCTCTGCAGCACAACCTGGAGGTGCTGGACCTGCAGCCACAGCCAAACCCAACACAGGCCCGCTGTGAGCGCCAGGTCTCAGAACCAGCGCTGGCCTGGGCCTAATGTGGGCGACGAGGCCGCCACTGCTGCTGTCCCGCTGCTGTGTGGTTTGGGGGGGGTGGGGGGGGGTCTGTTTCTTCAGCTGGGGCTCCACTGTGAAGTGCTTCCAGTCCTATTAGGTTATCACCAATGGCATTCATGTTATAACAATCTGTTGCTTCCTTCCTCCATTGCCGCCTGCCCCCCACCCGAAACCGGAACCAGCCACGACCAATTAGCTTCCTTAGCATGCTGTCCGCTCTCTCACTTCCAAATCACAGCAAGGGAAAGAAGAGGAGATTTGAAAAAAGTATGCGTGCATGTGTGCGTGGATTTCTGTAAATTTACTTGTGTGTGAGACTGAGTGATTGTGCGTGTGTATGCGCCTGTGTGTGTGTGTGACTGGTGACTGTGTGTGTGCGTGTGCGTGTGCATGTGCGTGTGTGACTGGTGACTGTGTGTGAGTGTGTGTGCGTGCGCACGTGTGCGTCTGTGGAACACATCTAGTCTTTTACCTGTTGGACAGTTCTGGGGTTACTCTCTCACGCGCAACTGGATGAGGCATCAAAGCCAGCGAGCAGGGCCGCGTGGTCCACTTTTATTACACACATAAAACAGGAGTGTGGATGAGGCAATAAAAAGTGAGAATAGCACAGCACAGCACAGGAAGCAGGGGGCCGTTCCGCTGTCTCTCTCACATTACAGCAAGATACAGCACAGCACCTCGGATCCGTGTCCCTGGTTCACCACACCCAATGATCCCCCCCGCCCCCACCACCTCCTGGTGCAAGCATGCCCTGTGGCTGGCTTCTCATTGGTCTCAGGATCCCCAGTGGGCGGAGCTACAATGAGCTATCAATGACACGTTTGAGCTATCAATGACACCAACGGTAGTTTTTTGCTCCTTGCGATCAACCACAATGGTGGGTTCAAATGAATGAGTCACTGATAGCCCATGATGGGTCCGCCCATTTTTTGTTAAATGAAGGCAGACTCTCCCATAACTGCCTTCACCTGCAGGGGGCTCTCGCCGTTTCCCCGTCGCCCCCAGCCCCCACCACGATGCCCCCTGTGGCCAGTCTCTTACCTTCACCCGCTGGGAGCTCTCACGATTCCCCGTCCCCCCAGCCCCCACCACAGTGCCACCTGTGGCCTCATACCTTCACCTGCTGAGAGCTCTCGTTGATGTTGTCCTCTCGCTTGCGCGCCTCCTCCATCAGCTGGGCGTTCTTGTTCTTCTCCACCTGCTCCTTGTGCTTCAGGTTGGCCACCTTTTTGCTCTGGTCTTTCATCTGCCTGCACAGGGACAGAGCGGACAGGACAGCCCAGGTTAGAAGCACCCAGCCTGGGCACGTGGAGCAGAGAGGGGTGGGGGGCCTGGGTCCAGCTCCGGGCTGTAGTTCATAGCAGCGGGGGGGTGGTTTTGTCACCGAAATTCTATTACACTGACAGAACACAGATAATTGACAGGCTTACAGAGGTTCAAGGTGAGCTTGCACAGGCCAAAAGTTTTGCCATTTGACTTATCAGTCATGCTGCGCACGTGAGTGTTTAATTAGCCTCCCACCCATCCTTATTGCAGTGGTTTATTAATAAAATGTTTATAAAGAGTGTTTTAACAAGACTGCAAGGATATTAAAAAACCCCTTCATAAAATCCCTGCTAGACCAGGCGAGATGAACAGAACAAGAAGGAACAATCTGTTACAAATATAACGAATGTAAAACAGCAAAGTTTCCTGACTTTTATTATGACAGGACTGAAAAATACAGGACGGGACGTAGCAGCACCCAACAGGCAAATAAACTTTTTTTTATTTACAGATGAGAAGAGACAGTCTGGTTTTCTGGTACAGTCATAGCGGTGGAAGCGATTCCATGGCTGCTACGTTACAATGAGAAGCACATTATTAGTCCGCTGTGAATGTTTCCCTGTTTACCGCACTGTGCCGTCTGAATTCCGTCCCGGCAGCACCACCCGTATCGGCTTTCTAAGACCGTCTGACTTGATCAGGAAAACCTGTTACACTCATCTCTCTCCTTCTCCTTCTCCCTCTCTCTTTCCCTTTTTTCTCTGCGCAGAACAGATGTGAAAATAACCAAGGCAGTAAGGCTTTATAGCATTTAATGATTCATGTTACGGCATCCCAGAAAGCCTTTCTTAGAGTCACCACAGCAAAAAAACAAGACGCGCAATCCGATGCTGTAATTGGTGAGTTACAGCGCGGTGCTATGGGACACGACAGCCGGCCTCTCTCTCCCGGTTCCAGGAAACATTACCCATGATTCCATCAGGGCCGACGTTTCCCCAAGCCCGCGTGGAGACTAAACAACGAAAATGACTCCTGAAACGGTAAAGCTCGCCCGGGCCGCTCCGGCCCTGATTACGCCCTTAAAAGGCCGAGGACCTTCGAACACGAGGGTGGGCGAACCACAGCCAGGCCCCGCCCACTTTAACACCTGATCCCTCGGACCACAGCCAAGCCCCGCCCACTTCTAACACCTGGTCACTCCGGCCAGAGCCAGGCCACGCCCACTTCTAACACCTGATTCGGGGCTGAGCTCCAGGCCTCCGGACACTCAGTGCTGTATTCAGAGCTCAGAGCTGTAGCCAATCAGCACAAAGCTCCCCCATGTCGCACCCAGACAGGAGATGTGCATGTGGACAGGTCTGGTTCCATCAGCAGCTGGGCCCGGTCAGGCAGAGCCTAGCTCTGAGGAACCTGTGGTTGTAGCGTGGGTCATGGCTGGAGCATGTTTTCTAACACGCTTTTTTCTTCTTCTCCTTTTCATTTTTCCCAGGGTTTAATTAGGTTGTGAAACCACACCTTTTGTTATTCACCATACTTATTATTCCGCCACTTTTTGAGAACCTACATGTATCTCCTCCTACATCATTCACACCATAGACACCATTCATACCTCATATTATACCTTTATACACCCTCCAGGTTGCTATTACTTTTTTACCTTTATACCATATACACCTTTTCAGATAATTGACCTTTTATCGCCAAAAAAATGAATGGGAGTGAATGGGCACATTTTTTAAAACCGATGCAATAGAACACCTCTACAACACTGTTATGACTCAACAATACTATCCCAGGTGATTTGACATTGGTCGCGTTAAGTAACTGAAGCTAACTGAGTAGCTCATGATGAGAATCTGAGCGGATTTTTGAATCACTTAACGTTCTGCTCTATGTGAGCTCTGAGCAACTTTCAACAACCGAGTTTGGAAAAATGGCGACGAGAAATTCCATAGCTAACGACGTAGCCTACTTCTGTCTCTGATCCAAATCCTAAAGTGCTCAGCAACACTTTGAGCGGCTCAGAGTGATCGAAACTGAGCAACCCGTTAAGTGCGTTCTTCGCTCTGAGCGAAGCTGAGCCGCTCAGTTCGCCTACTTAACACATTACCTTTTTGTGCTTTCATCACAATTCATTACTTATTTGTATCACTTCCAGGTTCTTTAGACTACTTACCACAAAATATGCTACATCACCATATTTTAACACTTTCATCTTCACTACATCCCTTAATACTGCATTACCACTTCATACCATTTCCACCTTTTATTTTACACCTCACACTATACCATATTACCATCTTTCTATGCCATTTCCAGCAATTGATAACACTGTGAAGCAACCACACCTACAATTTCTTTATGAATTGTTAATCTAGTTTTCCTTGCTGTGCGTTAGGCTGACTGTGTAGATTCTCTGTAGATGGACGCGCTTGCTGTGTGCCCAGCAGTGTGCACTCTAAGTGGAGAGACTGTGTAGACTAAGTAAAAAGACGTGCTTATTGAATGTCAGGTGGACTATGTGTAGTTACACACTTGCTGTGCGTAAAGCAGACTTTGTGTACTCTAAGAGCCTGATTTACAAAGACCTTTAACGTGTGCAAAACCGTTTAGCACACGCAAAACTAAAAACACAACCAATGATTGCTGCAAAACAAATACCATGATCAATCATTGATCGTGTTATTAGTTTTGCATGTGCTAAAAGGTTTTGCTAAAGGTCTTAGTAAATCAGGCCCTAAGTCTGTGAGACAGCGCGTAGACTAAGTAGAGAGACAGGTGGACTGTGTGTACCCTCTAAGTAGGGACGCACGTGCTGTGTGTGCGTGTGTGTGACAGAGTGTGTACACTCAAAATAGAGCGACAGAGGGGAGCGGCCCAGCGTGGGAGGTGAAGAGCGGAGAGGCAGTGTCACCGTTCTCGCCATTATTCCAAAACAGCAGCGAAAAATAAACTCAGACTAAACCCATTTAGATCTCAAGACCCGATATCCTATTGTTTACGTCTACTTTCCACGGGGCCTTTTTCAGATAATGTCAGTGCACATGGCACAAGCTCACAAATGCATGCATATGTATTTATACAGTTGTGGCCACTTAAGGGGCCGTGCCTGGCGTACAGGTCAGTAAAAGGTTGGGGTAATTGTGAGGTTCAGCGTAAGCCCAGAGGGAGTGGGGGTGTCGGGAGGGGGGTGGGTGGGGGGGGGTGACATAAACACCAGCGGCATCATTACAGGAGGGAGGGACACGTCGCCGTGGAAACACGGAGCCTGCAGTGGGACGCTCCGCCAGAACCCGACCGCTGGGGGGGGGACTGCTCCTTTCCCAGATAAGAGGTTTCCCATTCTGTCTCCGATGACCGCAAAAGGGGGCCCCCTCCAGCCCCTAAATCTCCACCTGCTTAACCCCTGTGTGAGCCTCTGCTGCGCAAATGCTTTCGACTTATTAATGCATTCAGTACATCTATGCACATGTCACAGCCATTTCCAGAGGGAAAAAGACTGACACTGACAGGTCCATTGCGCATGCACACACACACACACACCATGTGTACAGAGACATACACACAGACATGCTCCACAGACACTCTGTTTAAACACACTGGCGTTCTAAGACCCCCAGCAAACGCGCAGCTCCAGCCTCCCTCGGCCGATTCATTTGTTGACAGAGGGCTCCCCCTAATCCGTGCTGACATATCGGATCAGTGGAACAACATGTACGTGTTCCACTTCCAAACCCCTCTCCCCATAGATACGCACATATATATCTGCAACAGGTCATAAATACCCAGGAATGTCTCTCCTCTGCTATTTTCCAAGGCTTGGCCATATGCTTGTCCCCAGTGCCCTTCCAACAACCATCTGATTGTTTTCATTTTGTGTGTGTTTGTGTGCCTGAGTGTGTGTGTGTGTGTGTGTGTGTGTGTGTGTGTGTGTGTGTGCTTGAGTGGGCATGTTTGCGTGCATGTGTGTGCGCGTGTGTGTGACGAGCGTTTACTGGGATGGCATGTGAAGGCCACTTTGGCTCTTGAATCAGCCAGTTAAATGTGGTTTTAAGCAGCACTGCACTGACCAGCCGAATCCGGCGTGATCAGTGAGCAATTAGTGGAGCATACATAAGCCATGAGGGGATTTTCCTCAAATTTTCCCCTAAAATGGACCGTGGAAACCCAGCTACCATCTCCGGTGCAGAGAGGGCCGCCAAGAACAACAAGCGCACATTTCCCAATGTCCCCTCACGGCACACACATGCGCTCCCTCGCACACACACACACACACACACACACACGCGCCCGCATACCATCTCACAGGCACACCTGAGAGCTAACAGACCATTAATGTCTTCTTCATCACCGCAACAGTGAGACACACCGTGAACGAACGTGCACAAAACAAACGCTCCTGTAAGAAGTCGCGGGTTTAGCAGGGTCACGGTGCGACATGCGTGCGCATGCTGCTCTCTGCACTACTCAGGAATCCCGCAGGCAGCCCACAGAGCCAGCGGGAACAGCTGACGCTCTTACACGTCTGTGTTCGTGGAGAGAATACCTGACGCAGCCAAACGCCCTGAAAATCCTTTATTCTGTAGCCTACTGTAGCTCCTGGTAACTCCAATGGTAAATTAAAAAAAAACTCCCATCCACAGGCCGTGACAGGCTACGGCTGAGCCCATCTCACAAATCCCCAGACCAAACGCTCACTCTCTCCCCCTGCTGGTGAATGTGGGTATTGCTCACTCTGCCGTTGCAGGAAAGAGCAGCTCTGGCCATCACACGCTGCACAGTGGCTAAGTAAGCAGGTTGGGTCCCCAAGCCAGGGGGGATACCATCGGCCCACCCACCCGTCTGCCTACCACACTGCCGCTGCTTCAATATTGGCACCAGGGTGCTAACCGCAGCTGACAGTGCGTTAATTTGCCCTGATCCTCCCGTTACACCGGAGCCCCCCTAAGACCTCATACCAGGGATTCCACTCGGGGGTCCCCCTCTCTCCCGTGCCCTGTACCTCCCTCTCTTCTGCTCCGTTCCTTCATGTGGGTTTGCATTGTGACCGCAGACACACAGCACAAACCACACAGCTAAGCTGGCGCATTCTGAGCAGCACAAGGAGCCGTGTCTCCAATGTGAACACAGATAGAGATGTCAGACCTACAAGAGCCTGGGTTTTCAACAGGGGGTCCGTGGAGGTATTGTAGGGGACTTGATATGCAATGACTATATATATTTTGGGGGGAAATAGTTCAAAATATAAAGCCTGTTTTTAAATATAACCCATTTAAACTTATGATGGGAGTCCCTTGGATGCCTTTGTGCCTGAGTGGGGGTCCCTTGGATGCCTTTGTGCCTGAGTGGGGGTCCCTTGGATGCCTTTGTGCCTGAGTGGGGGTCCCTGGATCAAAAAAGGTTGTAAACCCCTGAGCTAGAGTATAATTATATTACACACACACCTGTAGAATTCACACTCATGGGGGCACGGGGGGGTGTAATGTAAAGATGTGGTGAGATGTAGGATGTAGGTCTAAGAAACGTATTTAATACTGATGATGTCTGAAAAGAAACCGGAAGCAACCGGCATCAAGAGTACCGCAGTGCCAATGACTTTTTGCTGCACATTCAGCCAATCGATAGGCTGTTCCGACACATTTGGCCAATGGAGAGCCAGGGTGCTGACACACTCGGCCAATGGAAGGACAGTGTGTCGCCACATTCTGCCAATGGAAGGCCAGGGCGCCGTCACTCTGAGACCTACCTCCACTTGGGAAATGTTTCATTTGTAAAATCAGTAAAACTGAAATATGTTTTGACTGACTCAGCCAGGACTGAGGAGGATAAAAGCAGAGAAAAGCCAGGCAAGGCCTCAGCATGGAGATAATAAACAATCTGGGGTTTTTTTGGGTGGGGGGGGCTTGTTCATTTACTGGCTACTTCTTTTAATCTTTTCCAACAGTAACATTTTCCATTTCTCAAAATAAAATTTTTGAAATGGACCTTGTGCATAGGCTCCTCCGTTACCCTCAGCCTCGACCAGGTGCGGCTCTTTGGGGAACCTGCTCTTAACAGTTATCTGCTTGTACAGCTTCACATGTGTATAAAGAGGAAGCTAACGGGAACAAAAAGTCGTTTTGTTACGAGGAGGCAAAGTTGGACGACCTTTGCCAAAATTTCAAAAAAGGAAAAAGAAAAATATCTTGCGGCCTAATTTTCCTGTCAAACCTCTCACACTCTCTTTCTCTTCCTCGCTCTCGCTCTCTCTCCTCCCAGGGAGAATGACACACTGGGGACTCTTTCAGCACCTCTTTGAGCCAAAAAGAAAACAACTCCATGTTTTTACCCCTCCAACACATGCACACGCACGCATATACACCATACACAGTATACACACACATGCATACACACACGTACACCCCATATATACACACATGCACACACATACACACTCACACGCACACACCATATTGAACTCTATGGAAAAATAAGTCAGGAGAAACAAACCTTAAAGTGATCCATCCATATCTATTCCATATCTGGCAGCAGGTGATGGTTTGAGGCTCGTTTGATACCTCAGACCGTTGATGACTTACAGCCATTTAGCCGACCATGTGTTCCATACTATTCCCATGTAATTTACAGCTTAATCTAGTCCCACCCCCCAATTCTCATAGAGATCCATTCAAATGCAGAGAGGTTATAGTATCGCTTGTAAGAGTACCTGAAAATATCAAGTCTTTTGATTCTGTTGGGTCACAGACATCAGGAAGTCATGGCATGCAAAGGATATGCAACCAACATTTGTCCAATTACTTTTGGCGCCCTAAAATCTAAAATTGGGCGGGGGGGGGGGGGTCTATGTGTAAATGGCTAGAATTGCTACACAGTTCACCCGATATGGATGTAAAAACCCTCAAATTAAAGCTGAAAGTCTTTTCTGCACTTGAACCTCATAGTCACTGTTCCATTTCAAATCCAATGTTCTGGAGTACAGAGCCAAAACAACAAAGAATGCGTCACTGTCCTAACACTTTGGGAGTACACTGTATACACACATGCACAAAATGTGGTAATTTGAGAGAGGGAAAGTAAGGGAGAGAGAAAGAGAGAGAAAGAAAGAGAGCCTGGGTTGGATTCAGAGATAGTGGCAACTATCTGGGTAGCCTGGGTAACTTGGCCTTGGTGCCGCTCAGGTAGAAATTTGATGTCCAAACAGAATGAGAGGAGGGTACACACTGCAAAGATACATATTTGTATAAACACAAATAATACAGATTGTGTGTGCATGACTGTGTCAGAGGGGAAGGGAAGAGGGGCATTGTAGGAAAGTGGGAGAACGCTCAAATCACAATTTTACTGATAGAATTACTGATTCAATTCAAGGTCATTTTCAAGGAAATATTAGTTTTGGCCATTGGGCAAGGGTTTCAAATAGTCTGGGGAGAAAAACATGAACAACCCCTCTATTAACTGGCTTGAAGGGAGGTTTTATGGTGTACTTTCAAAAAATAAAGTAAAGCTACCACAATTCTTTTCAGAGAATTCGAGATTTTGCTTAAACAGACTTTGAAACTGAGATCAACCCCCCTCCCCCACAAAAACAGAACTGGGCCTACTCATTAAAATAAAACAAACATCAATCTACAGTGCCCTGGATATAAAGGTTGTTCTCTTGGATCAATTAAACTGACCTCAAAATGCCAGAGTGAGTTCCTGAGATGAGCTGCCAACTCTTCCTAGCTACCCAGCGAAGGGCACGTTCGGAGATCAGCTGCCCCTGCTAAGCACGCGAGACTGCTGCCAGGCTGTCGCCAACGTCCCGGCCCGAAACATCCGCTCATGGAGGGAGCGCCAACAAGGGGACGGGGACCTACCAGACGCTTCGCTTCAAAGGGGCCCCAGGCAGCCGTAAGAACCCCAAGAAACGATATTGGGGCCGCTGACATGCTGCTACTGGGTTTGCTGCATGTACGCAGTTTACAAAGGCCCCAATGTTTCGCCATAACGCGAAACCCTAAACAAACGCAAGATGGGGGGATTACAGGGCAACACTCGGAAATGAAACGGTCTTTTTTTGCAGGTACTGAATAAGAAAATAATGAAAGGAAATAAGAGGGAGCCTAATGCTACCTGGCTCAGCACTGGGATTAACAGCAGCACATAGGTTCCACAAAACACCGTATATGTCTACAATGCAGGCCTTTGACGGCATTATGCGCCACGTCGTAACGTCAAATCATTTTATTTAGCCTCTTCTGCTCCTGCTGTCCTGCGCGGACTAATTTGCATGAATTTCCACCACCCCCCCCCCCGACAGAATGGGAGAAACAGTCTTGAGTCAAGTCAGGACACGAAAATCTCAGCACCGAAAATCGTGACCCGCATGATAAAAGGGAAGGAGGAGAAAGCCACACGCGCACACACAAAATATCAAATAACTGTTGTTTGGTCATTTTTTCCCCCTTTCTTTTCTGAAAATCGGGCTCTTTACATTGGCCGTCCCGCCGCCTGAGACTGTGGCCGGGACACTCGCTGCCCTCCTATTGACTCGTGTGCTAAAAACACACCCCCCCCCCCCGTTCCCCCCCCGTCCCAAAACTTTCCCTTACGCAGAACACCGTTCCCACACAAACAGTGGATCACTGAAGCTGACCCGCGGAGCTGCGGTCAGGGAGACGGCCGGCCCTCTGCAGCCAGATGAAAAAGGCCCTGGTGTCCCAGCGGCTGCCTGTTCTCACCAGCTGGGAAGGATGAGCTGGGCTGCCAGAGCTGTGTCCTGGCGCTGGACCCAGGTAAACCGGATAGACGGGCGCGTCCCCCCCACCTCACCCCACCCACTCAGCCCCAAGCATCTGTCAGCGTATGGCGTCGGGATCAGCGTATGCCGTCGGGATCAGCGGACCGAGAAGTTGACCGCCCCTTCCCTCGCTCTCTGGCCAGGTTGCCCGTGCGGTCGGCCCTGCTTCCCATCCGGGGCCGGGCGAGTTTAGCCGACGCCGACAGAAAGGTCTGACCGCACGCGACCGACAGAACGGCACTGTTCTCACGAACGAGACTGAGCCTGACCGCTCCGGGGGCGAACGGGACCCGAGTGGAAACAAACCTCCCTTCATCTTGCGAGGAACCGCGGTCTCGCGGCTGAAACCTTACACAGTAAGCAAGACGGAGCATTTTAAAGACCACGCGCAATCAAAATCATCATCTTATAATAGCTACATTATACACACAGAACCAAAGATGATATTAACATGATATTAAGCCAACTTTATTCAGTTGAGATTTTTAAATGAGTTTTCTTTATCCTAAAAGCAGTGGAGTATCCGTACTGCCCGCAGCAGGAGAATTTGCTTTTGCTCATTTGGAGACCAGGTTTATTGCGAAAGCAACGTTACATTTTAACTAATCGCGACTGTTAAGTGGGCTACCAATCAGAAGAGAACCTGAAGTGAATACCCATACAGAATGGACATACCAAGTCACACCACCAGCTCTCGTGTTTAGACACTACATACTACAAGTCTGATTTATAAATTAGAAAAAAAGTGTACATCTTTACCACATGGCTTAACCAACAATTCAAATTCAAGACCAAATTAATTTTACGGTCTTTAAAGGAGCTGCAGTGGGAATGTGGCGCCATGATGGGCATGTGCAGGAGTTCAGCCCAGCGAAGAGAGGGGACCGTTGGGATAAGGTGCACTATATGAACATGATTCCGATTCCTCACCCAACGACATACAACATGCAGGATCTCCTCTTACACGCGTGTGTCTGCTGGTGAGGAGGGGGTATTGATTGTGTGCGTTTCTCACTTCTTTAAGAGGGAATCAAAGGCAAAAAAAGATGACTGTCAGACATTCGAGTTACAAAAGTAGTGTTTGTTTTCTCAACAAAACAACTGAGAGAAATAAAAAATAATAAGCACGCTAAACAACAAAGCCAAATGCTGTAACCCAGACGGTGTCACGCAACAATCAATTTCAAACACTGGCAGCAAAGACGCGCTTTTCAGACGGGTTTGAGAGCAGTGACTGATGGGATTTATTTTTGCTCCAATTAAAGCCGCTCCGTGGAGCCTCCCTGTGGAGTAGGGTTTTGTTTTGGTCTCCGGTTTTGTGTGCTTCTGAAGAGAAGTTTGTCACTGCTCTCTGAAGCTGTGTTTCAGTAAAGTCGGCTCCTCTGAGATGGGTTTTGGGAGAGCACGGATGAGCGTCCGGAGCATCAGCGAAGGCCTCGCGTGTTTACGCTTGGAATCCACCTCCGTAGGCCACACGGCAGACAGGACAGCCCCAAGAAGCGCCGGCTTGTTCCTCCTCATCAACAACATCAGCTGATCAGAGAGAACTTAGAGGAACCTGAGCCGGCTTTACCGTAACTGCTGCTATTATGCACCACCTATATCCCACAATTCCTCTGTCTAAAGACATGCAGGAGCAAGAGTGGAAAGAAAGAACAGAGAAATAGCTACTAACCTTGAAGCCAGACTGTGGAGAAGACAGCATTCCAGTGCAAAGATTAAAAGGAAGGAGAGAGAGAGAGAGAAAAACACAATTAAAAGCAATGTTAGTTAGAAAAGAGGAGGGAAAACCAGTGTTACCACAGGCAGAGTCAGAGCACTATCAGACAGACATACAGACGTACAGACAGGCGGTGCGTGCCTGAAACAGAGCTCTTCCAAAAAGACAGAGCTCATCCTCGGTACGGGACAGTCGTAGATACCGAAAGCATGAACGCTCCCATGGTGCACTGGGGGAATGAGACAGAATTGGAGGAAAAGATGAATGTAAGAGGAAAAGATGAGTGTAAGGGGGAAAGATGAGTATAAGGGGGAAAGACAGACCGGGACACAAAGGCGTGTCACATGGGCCAGGTGAACGAACTACCCACCCCCTCCCAAAACCACCTCCTTTCATTCACTCAAGACTGATGAGGGCACCAGCAGCCGCCTGAGAGCGTAACCCCACCGGCAAACAAAGGAGGCGCTGTCTCCCACTTTGATCAGAGACCACCCCGCCCCCCACGGTCTACCCCCGCCCACTCCTGGCCTGAGCAGGGCCTGGGCCAGCACTTAATACATTAATTAAATATCCTACAACCCCAAAATGGCCATGTTTACAGGATATGAAAGTGAGTAGAGAGAAAGAATATTTGTGATAGAATACTGAACCCCCTCCCCTGGTTCATTATTCCCGTACCAGGCACATCTGATCCTGACACAAGTTCCTCATGTATGCAAAAACATGTAAAAGATTTGACAGAAAACACTCTTTTCTCTTCAAATGCAAACATGGAAGAAGAACAAAGTGTTGTTTTCCTGTGTGATCCTGCTCTTAATTACACACGGTAAAAGAAACGCGATGATCAGAGCAAAGTGGAGCCGCTCTCTTTACCCCCACGGGGAGACCCGGGGACTGCCGCTCTCTTTACCCCCACGGGGAAACCCGGGGACTGCCGCTCTCTTTACGCCCACGGGGAGACCCGGGGACTGCCGCTCTCTTTACCCCCACGGGGAAACCCGGGGACTGCCGCCCTCTTTACCCCCACGGGGAGACCCGGGGACTGCCGCTCTCTTTACCCCCACGGGGAGACCCGGGGACTGCCGCTCTCTTTACCCCCACGGGGAGACCCGGGGACTGCCGCTCTCTTTACCCCCACGGGGAGACCCGGGGACTGCCGCTCTCTTTACCCCCACGGGGAGACCCGGGGACTGCCGCTCTCTTTACCCCCACGGGGAGACCCGGGGACTGCCGCTCTCTTTACCCCCACGGAGAGACCCGGGGACTGCCGCTCTCTTTACCCCCACGGGGAGACCCGGGGACTGCCGCTCTCTTTACCCCCACGGGGAGACCCGGGGACTGCCGCTCTCTTTACCCCCACGGAGAGACCCGGGGACTGCCGCTCTCTTTACCCCCACGGAGAGACCCGGGGACTGCCGCTCTCTTTACCCCCACGGGGAGACCCGGGGACTGCCGCTCTCTTTACCCCCACGGGGAGACCCGAGGACTGCCGCTCTCTTTACCCCCACGGGGAGACCCGGGGACTGCCGCTCTCTTTACCCCCACGGAGAGACCCGGGGACTGCCGCTCTCTTTACCCCCACGGGGAGACCCGGGGACTGCCGCTCTCTTTACCCCCACGGGGAGACCCGGGGACTGCCGCTCTCTTTACCCCCACGGGGAGACCCGGGGACTGCCGCTCTCTTTACCCCCACGGGGAGACCCGGGGACTGCCGCTCTCTTTACGCCCACGGGGAGACCCGGGGACTGCCGCTCTCTTTACCCCCACGGGGAGACCCGGGGACTGCCGCTCTCTTTACCCCCACGGGGAGACCCGGGGACTGCCGCTCTCTTTACCCCCACGGGGAAACCCGGGGACTGCCGCTCTCTTTACCCCCACGGGGAGACCCGGGGACTGCCGCTCTCTTTACCCCCACGGGGAGACCCGGGGACTGCCGCTCTCTTTACGCCCACGAGGAAACCCGGGGACTGACGCTCTCTTTACCCCCACGGGGAGACCCGGGGACTGCCGCTCTCTTTACCCCCACGGGGAGACCCGGGGACTGCCGCTCTCTTTACCCCCACGGGGAGACCCGGGGACTGCCGCTCTCTTTACCCCCACGGGGAGACCCGGGGACTGCCGCTCTCTTTACCCCCACGGGGAGACCCGGGGACTGCCGCTCTCTTTACGCCCACGGGGAAACCCGGGGACTGACGCTCTCTTTACCCCCACGGGGAGACCCGGGGACTGCCGCTCTCTTTACCCCCACGGGGAGACCCGGGGACTGCCATCAATAAACGTGACAAAGGCACGGCAACGAGGACGTAAGTCTAACATCCACCTGGGAGCTCAAGCACCTGTTTGAAGAAAAAAACAAGCAAAGAGAAATACTACAGCGCAGTGTTTTCAGGGGCCTTGTTTTCTCCTGACCCCCACAGAGTTCGGCAGAGATCAGCGTTAAAGCGAGTCTCCGGAAGGGCCCCGGTGGGGGGCGGACAAGCCCAAAATCCTGAGGGAGGGGAGAGAGGGCGCTCTCTCTCTCTCACCCTGCCGACCCGGAAGCCAGCGGGCACGAGGGCGGGGCCCCCCCGTGGCTCATCTCCGAGCGGAGCATGCCCTGTCCTGACTTGTGCTTGGCACCGATGGCCAATCAGTCACCAGGGCAAAGGTCACCGGGGAAAGGTCAGGGAGTGAGCAGATGGTTCTAACAACGTTTACTGAGAATGTGCCTGCACAGAATTCTCTCGTAGGGCAGATAAATATGAATAAATATTTATAAAACGTATCCTCTGACTTAATGCATTTTACCTTCAAATAATTTTTTTGCTTCCCCTAAAAAAATCTGTTTTCCATTTTTTTTTAGCTGTTTTGTAATTGAATGTCTTTGTCCTGCTTCAGTTTAGACTCTGCGTGCGATTAGATTCATGTAAAAAAACTGATCCTCACTCAAACGTGTCTGGACATGTCTTAGGTTTAAAATGCAGCACTGATTCAATGTCAAATTGGAGACTACAAGACGTGACAACTCTAATCCCGGAACCCCTCCAATTCCAGGAACGTCATTCCACTCTCATGTTGAATCGAATGTGTTTTGAGTCAGCAACTCCTTAATTATTCATTTCTTTCATTTATTTATACAAGGAGAGCTTGAAGAAATCCTATATTTCCCCTAAAATTAATTACTACCAATTAACTCAAATAAAACACAGACGTCCAGACACACATGGCTAAACACATGCAGACAAACCATAAACGCACACGCACACACAGACACGCCAAGACAGGCAAACAAACAACAAAACACACAAAGACAAACAAGCACACAAGTGAAAACACACACACACACACACACACACACACACACTCCCTACTAGCAGGACGCAGAAGGGAATTAATCAAGATCAAAGGGGTTCTGGCCCAAACAGCACGGACGTGCCCTCCCACCCCCATCAGGGGCCATCCCTGTGCAGCATTACCCCGCTGCACAGGGACAGGAAACGCATCATCATCACAAGCTAAGGCAAGGCGGAGCTGAGATTAACCTGTCATCCCCCGGTCCCAGGGTGCTGAGCACGGAAGCGTGAGGGGCGGGGGTCGGGGGGTGATGCTGGGCTTGCACTTGGCAGACAAACGGCCTTCTTCCGACGCAGCCAGCAAGCCGACCCTGCGCGGGTGCCAGGAGACTGGCGTGCGGATGTTTGCAGGCACAACACAGCGAGGCAGATGTGCAGACTGGCGGAACAGCTCTGGGGAATTGGATTTCCCCCCACAGGGAGCTCTGCAGACAGGCTTTTGATTAATAGCACGAGAGGCTGGCACCGCCAGCAACAACAGCCAAGCACAACCCCGGCGACACAGGCCTCCCGCGTACTGTAAGGCGGCACTGTAATTACACTGCGCCGGGAGCAGGTGCTTGGCGGTTGGGTAAAAAGTCGGGCCAACGGCAGGCATAGTGCGGGTGTGCGAGGTCGGGGGTCTGCGCCTGTCATTCACTTTCCCTGGAAGTCCCACACAAACCCCCCCTCACCCCCCCACGTCCTGAGGTACGGGCACTGACACCAGCTGTTGGGGGCACCGTGCGGGCAGGTGGTATGGGCGAGGGGCGAGGAGAGGAGACCACAGACAGATGAACACACTGACACGCAGAGACAGTATTAGGGTTATGGGAGCATACGCAATGGGGGCGAGGTCACACAGATGCAGGGGACAGGGGTAAAGAGAAGGGAGGTTTGGGGGTGGTGGAATATAACAATTTTACGCACACAGACCCCAAAATATGGGAATGCACACAGAGACAAAACAACAAGAAATAGAAAAAAAAAGAAAGAAATACAGGACATAAAACTATGAGGTAAAAGCATGAGTTAGGAAGCCCAGACTGCACCACGGGACTGCCATTACACTGCTGGGAACATGCAAGAAATTACATCACCCCCACAGCAATGACATCACAAAGGGCCAAGACTGGACAGCTGGCCCGGCCTTCAGGGTTAAACAATGTGTGAAATGCCAATGGATTCAAGTTTCTTTATGTGGCCTCGAATCCAAAAGTCGTCTAGACCAACCAGATGGTCACACTCCATATTCTTAATGCTGAAAGTCCTATCTGCCGTTCAAGCCGAAAAATTATAATTTTATGCATCTTATGAATATTCATGAAGGGGTGTGACAAAAGACAATACTGTGGCTAAGGATGGTCTGTCCTTGGGCACACCTCTTTCATGAATATTCATAAACTAATCTAGCACCATACACTATAAGAAGAGAGTATGGAGTGAATTTGAGAAAAGGCGTATCTCTGGAGCTCTGAATCAGTCAGTATCAAATAAAGCAGCTTATGAGGCCGGCCACACACACACACACGCATGTACGCCGCACGCATACACACATACACGCACAAATATTTACACATACACGCACACGCACACACACACACACACACACACACACACACACACACACACACACAGATCTCCTCCTAGTGCCCCTGAATCCCTGCCTCAGAGAGCGCCCTGGACTCACACATGAACACAAAACCCTGTGAATGGAAACTCCACACAGCTGAGGCTGAATCTGAGTGCTGTGGGTGTGCTCCGCTGAGAAAAACTAACCACACTGAGGATTATACACACCCAGATTCTCCCTCATGCTCTCTGCCCAGCCCAAACGAGTGTGGAAGAAGGTATCAATCTCATCGTACAGCTGATAAATGAGCAGTACGACCCAATCTGCGATGCTGATATTTACGCATTGAGGATAACAGGCCACAATACAATAACGCAGGTTCTCATATTCTGCTCTACAAATAAAACATCCCAGAAAATTTTAATTAAAATCAAAAGAAAAATCATAACAAACTTAAAGTCCAAAATAAGAAGAACAGGTCCATAAAATGTCTCCAGGCTGTAAAACAGCCAATCGTAGCTGCATATTTGATGTGGTTTGAAAGTGAAATTCAGAGACAAGATGCAGCAGAAAGGGAACAGGGAACATGAACATCCTGTTTGGACCGTGTGAAGGCCCAAGACCATGAAGTGCTTCAGAAACACCTCACATTCAATTTGTGAATTTAATAGGTAGCCAATGCAATTATCTATACAGGCAAATAACCAACAAAGAGGCCTATGACTGTACCAGGGCACTGGCATGGGAGAAGTTCAATTGTAGCTCAAGTCTAATTATCACAAAAAAACATTTTCAGGAGATATTCGTCAAAAAGCTATTTTAATTTTTTCTAAATATGAATTGGCTTCTCCACGGTGACCGCAGTCAAAGAGCAGGGTAATATTAAAATGGTGAAAGAGTTTAGAATCTCATGAGGTGCCCTTTGCCCCTTCCGTTGCGTGACGAAATTCCTTGAACCACTGAACAGCGACTTCCCGCCAACTCCCATACCCGCTCCCCTTTCAGACAGAGAGAGAACCACGGAGAGATGGAATCAGAAAAACACAGAAAGATACACAAAGGGAATGAGAGAAAGAAAGACACAAGTACAAATGGACAGAGGGCACCAGACAGGTAAAAATGTCCTCTTTGTCTTCAGCTAAATGCAAAGAAAACAGACGTACAAACAGACAGACTGCATGAAAGACTTGTGTTCAGGTAAACATAGAAACGGGCACACAGACGGATAGGCCGACACACTTCCACAGCAGCGGGCGATGAAAACGGGCGGGGCGGCCCCCTCACCTCTCCAGCTCGTTGATCTTCTTGTCCTTGTCGTTCTTCTCGTTCTCCATCTCGCGCAGGATCTCCAGCAGGCGGTCCACCTCCGCCTGGGCCTTCCCAGCATCCTCGCGGTGCCTGGCCACCTCCCGCTCCAGGGACCCGATGCGCTCCGACAGCTCCGTGTTGGCTTGCGCCTCCACCGCCGCGTTCTGAGCCTGCGGGGAACACGCCCACGGGGTGAGGGAGGTCAACAGGTCAGGGGTGACAGAGCACGCTCCGTCACACAGCACAAACACAGTCCATATTTACTGTGTTTTTTTCGCCCTCTGAAAAGAAAGATCTTTGTTCAATGGAAAAAGTCAAAATGATCTTTAAATGACTGAAAATGAAGGCATGCACATGTTCTTCAGATCCATCCATCTGGGCCATCTACTATTGGAGAAGCACATAGCCACATCTCTTCACTACTCTCACAAGCAACTAGCCTACAAGCTCTTACCGAGAACACGCTCAAACCAGATACGGGTACTTGACTCCGGTCCCCACAACTCAGGAATGCACTGCAGTCATTAAATGAACATCTTGCCTTGCTTCATTGACCACTAGTGCTCCATTTAATAACGTCTGAGAGGTGGAATAAACTGTTCAACACACACACACACACACACACACACACACCTTGTTCTATCCGTTATTCATCATTTACCAACACATTACCAAGCTCGGCTTATTAGACTTTATTACGGCGGCACCACACCTGTCTCTTCCTGTAGAAGGACTATCGTTTTACCGCCAGCCTAACCCAGCACGCCCCAGACCGGCACATTTGCTGTGTTCTTTGGAGGCCACATTAACAGACTGGAGGAAAGTTGGGATACGTCACTTTAAACCACAGCCATCACCCCCTCCTTTTCAATGACTGTATACTTAAAACCTTACAGGCCTGCTCCCAAATGTAACAGCAATAAATCCTCTTACAGCATTAGCATGGCGAAATGAGGGGCTGAGCCTCGTCTAATGACAGCTGAGTACCTGTTTTTGTGGAGGGGGAAAGAGGGGGGGGTGGGGGGGGTGCCCTCAGCTGACACCCCTCAGAGGGGCGAAGAGCCTGAACAGCCCCTCCCCAAAGCCCCAGCACAATAACTCAATTCTCCTGTTCAAGGGCTCAGCCTTCCTCACTGACGTCCCGCCCCCGCCCCAGCGGCGGCGCCGACCCCGGCTAACCCCATGACCTCACAGCTGGGCGGAGGTGATGCAGCGATGGGTAAGAGTGGAGGTCCAGAAAAAAACACCTGTTTTTAGCTGTTTTATTGTTACTGTTTTAGCTGTTTCATTAGCATGTGATTAGTGCGTGTGCGTGTGCGGGCGCCCTAGACCAGGCTCATTAACGTCCCTGGGAATTTGCTCCAGTTGAACTCACAGGAGTTGAGACGGGAAGTGCGTACCGCTGGGCCGGTTCATTGTGCTGGTTTATGGACAATAGTTTAGCAAATCCCTACCTTCCACTGGGATTAATAAGAGCCAGATCTGACACTACTCTACGAATCATTCGACAGCCAGAAGGTTTCCACAATGCTGCAGGTGCCATGGCTGTAGACACTACTCTACGAATCATTCGACAGCCAGAAGGTTTCCACAATGCTGCAGGTGCCATGGCTGTACACACTCCCTGAACTGGCGGGAGAGCTGGCATGGGCACGGGGCACGGGGCACGGGGCGCGAGAGAAAGGGAAAGGGAGAGGGAAGAGAGGAGGGGGAAAAGAGGAGAGGGAGAGGGGCGAGAGAGAGGGAGAGCTGGCATGGGCGCGGGGGGCGAGAGAGAGGGAAAGGGAGAGGGAAGAGAGGAGAGGGAAAAGAGGAGAGGGAAAGGGGCGAGGGAGAGGGAGAGCTGGCATGGGTGCGGGGGGCGAGGGAGAGGGAAAGGGAGAGGGGCGAGGGAGAGGGAGAGCTGGCATGGGCGCGGGGCGCGGGGGGGTGAGGGAGAGGGGCGAGGGAGAGGGAGAGCTGGCATGGGTGCGGGGGGCGAGGGAGAGGGAAAGGGAGAGGGGCAGGCAACGATCACTACGCCACGCGAGGCCGATCCTTCCTAGTTCTTGCCATTTCTGTGCCAGATTGCCGTCGGCTGCGCCAGGTATTCACACCATGCCAGCCTTCCCAATCGCCTCTCCAGACAGCAGGCTCTCTCTCTGCTCCCGCTCTCGCTATTTTTAATAAATTATTACGTTTTATTAGAGATATTATTTATGTGGACATTTGGGCCCTTTAATTTGCTCTCTAAAGTCTGGAGCTGGAGCGGCGATGGTTTCCACGCCGACCGCCAAAAGCCCACGTCTCTGCTGCAGCGCGGGGAGAGCAAACAGTGTTATGTCATACTGGGAGAGTGATTGAGTGTGAAAGCAGAGGACAGAGGCAGTAAGAGAGGAGGGAGTGTGTGTGTGTGTGTGTGTGTGTGTGTGTGTGTGTGTGTGTGTGTGTGTGTGTGTGTGTGTGTGTGTGTGTGTGTGTGTGTGTGTGTGTGTGTGTGTGTGTGTGTGTGTGTGTGTGTGTGTGTGTGTGTGTGTGTGCATGTGCGTCTAAATTTGACAAAAATCAATGAGCGCGAGAGTATGTACAAATGATGTATCAAGTAATATAATATATGAATAAAATAAGGCCCAGCTCATGTGCGTGTGCATACACACATACACTGTACATGTGTGCAATTTCAATAAAGCATGTTTGTGGTGACTTGTACTAAAATAGAGAGAGAAATAAGAGTGCAGGTAGCTTGGTGCTGGTTCAGGTGAAAACATGAGCACTACAGTGTAGAAGAGAGAAAGGGGGCAGGATTATGTGTCTTCATTTAACCAGCATGTGAGCGCAGCAGTGATGGAGCTCCTCTGTCCCATACGAGTCTCTGCAGCAGCTACTCCCCACGCTACGCTACGCTGGCTGCTGAACGCTGTTCACGCCGTTCTGCGAAAGCACCCACAGAACTGACGAAGCGAGCGGTGAAAGCCAGCGCATTTCACAGGGATGAAGGGCTTTGTGTTTTCTTTCCTTTTAGTCTGAGGCTCACAGCGCATCTCCGGGCATCTGCTTCGCGTTAACGAAGCGACGTGACATTTCTGCCACACCTCCAGCCCATCCCCTTTTAATTTTGTCCCGCAGTCCGGAGCCTCGGCTCAGAAGGTCTTTAAGGAAGCGCCCCCCCCATCCCCCCACCCCCCCGTCGCTCGGCCGTGACCGCAGCGAATCAGAGTGCAGGGCGCATCTGTCATGGCCATTTCTCAGACAGGAGTTTCTCAAAGGGGATGAGCCAAAATTCAGGCTGTGGAACTTAACTGCCTGCTCTTTCAACCCCTTCCTCCTCCTCCCCTTCATCTTCCTCCTCCAACGTCTATCTGCTGCCTCCTCCTGCACCCTCTGGACTCGGCCGGCCTTACAATCCCATCTGACCGAAAGCCTTTCATCCACCACTGTGTGGCGTGCAAATACCTGACCGCTCATAATTTACCACATATTAAAAAGGGTAGGAAATGACTTTCATAACAGTCTTTATTAGCTAGCCCGTCTGCACAGCTGTGTATATTCCACTAACGCAACAGAATCACGCTCTTGGGTCCAGGCGAGCGTGTTAGTGTTGGAACGTGGAGGAGGGCCTCGTGTGGCTGTAGAGCCGAGGACAGTGAGATGTTTGGGTGTCAAACATGGCGTGAGAGAAATGTAACGTTCCTGTGAATGTGCGTGTGTGTACGGTGTGAAACAGTGTGTGTGTGTGTGTGTGTGCATGCGTGAGTGCGTGAGTGCGTGTGCGTGTGTGCGTTTTCACAGTCACGCCTCCCTATAGGGGAGACCTCATGGCCAGTGTATCTGGAACACGTCTCTGCCCGGGACATTGTTCCAGGTTTCTCTCAGCAATGTGCTGCTATGCAATGGCCAGACTCTCATCCTTCTTCTGTGTGTTTGTCTTCTAACAGAGAGAATTCCCAGATCCCCTCTCACATGTCTCCTGACTGACTGTTCTGGAACAGAACTGGCCCGCTCGGTCTCATCCAATCTCACAGAACCCACCCGCTCTGTCACCAAGTTCTCGGGTGAACGCGTTCACGCTCAACTCGTGCGAGAGTGCAGCAGCATCCCCGCAGAGCGGGGCGAGGTAGCCCAGCCGGCCGGTTACACACCGCGCCTCTTGCGGAGGGAATTAAGGAGCCAGAGGAGAGAGAGGGAGACTTGCGCATTAAAACAGAAACTGGAAAACAGAGAGAGGAGGGGAAAAGGGTAGAGAATGAAAGCAATTAATCAGCGAGCGCAGGTCTGCCAGCCAGCCGGCTCTTCTCAGGAAGGAGGCTCCCCCTGCATGTGCGCTCATCAGCGCTAACGCCCTACACACGTCCTGCGCTGTATATGCACGCCGCTTACAGTAGGCGCTGTGACAGGCAGAAGCAGCGCGGCTCGTATATCTTCCTTCACCCTGGCAGGGTCTCTGGAGTGAAGGGTGCAGGTTTTAATGAGGTAGTGCGACGCGCGCCGTTAGCGCGGCGGGAGCCCATCCCGGCAGAGCTCCGCTTCCTTCCCCGCGCGGATCCCCATCTCCGGGGGAAGCAAAGTGCCCAAGACCCTTTTTTTTGTCAGCCGTGTGAACCCGCGCTGCGATTGGTCTTGTAGCTATTTTCTCTCTGTTGGCCCTGTCAGGTCAGGTGTCAGCGGAAACGCTCTGTGCTCAACTGCAGGCTGTTAAAGAGGGGAAACGCTGGGGCTATCGGACGGGTCCGCTCGGTGAAGCGCTGTTGTTAGAGCGCTGTTACGGCGGCGCGCCTGTTAGTGAGGACAGACGTGTTGCGCGCCCTGTCAGGTTTCACATCCTGCGCATTGAGTCTGCTGTCTGCTGGAGATCTGGAAATAGGGGAGTAGGCCTTATTGGATCTATGACCACCTCGCTGATGCTCTTCAGCTGCAGACTGGATTCAGCTTCCAACCTGCTCTATGCCAAGTGTGGCCACGGAGACTCACACACACACACATTCGACACCCCAAAATCACACCCCGAAGCTACACCCTGAATCCACTCCCTAGAGCCGGGTGGGAAATAATTAATGAGAGCTTCCCCTAGCGTTGCCAGTACACTGTATTTCACCCACTATACTGGTGGATAAGATGGATAAAATAAAGCCTGTATAACACAGAGAAAACATGTGCACAGTAGCTGGTAACTCGGGTGTGCTAATGAAGGCAGGTAGAAAATGGCGTGACACGGCCCTGAGTGCTTCACCCAGGCAAGGCCCAGGAGTGACAGTTGGATGGAGCCTTTCGGCTGTCTGCTGCTAAGGAGCCAAGGCTTCCGGTCCAATACAGCTCCAGTCTAACTGCAGCTGACAACTCCAGTCTAAAGCGTGGGGACGAGATCTCTTCTCTGTGTGGATGCTGACTCTCTGCTGCCCCCTGTCTGTAGTCAACGTCAGTGACTTCAGTCAGTGGCCATGAAATATTTTGTCAAAATGCAAGAAAACATACATTCACATGCGCGCACGCACGCACGCGCACGCACGCAAATGCAGACGCAGAGATGCTACAGTAATAGGGGAGTAGGGAATGCTACTCTACCATTGTAAAATCCAGAGTAGAGTATTATAGGACAATGCCAGCCAGCCAGCAGACCCTATTCAGGCTGATGGAGCTCAGGCTGATGTTAGCTAGCTCAGCCTACTGCATGGCAGCACATAGCAAAGGACACCAGAGAATGCCACACTGCAGCCAACAGCGCTCAGCCGCATTACTGCATTACAGCAATTCATTTCTTACGTGGCGGGCAAGTCACAGAGTCACAGACACAAATATATAAAGAGACCGCTATGCAGCGGAGCTCATGCAATGTAAACATGCACACACACGCGCACACACACACACACACACACACACACACACACGCAGCACTTCCTGCGCTATACAGACACAGCTGGATACACTTACAAGGTCTGAAGGATGGGCTGACATGAGTTCAGAAAGCTTTAGGAAGAAACAGAGGATGAGGAGAAGGAATGGAAGGGGAAGCATGAAAGAAAATCAATGAGTTTAAAGAAAAATAAGGGACAAATGTCACAATAAAATGATCTTTAAAAAAAGTATCATCAGTGGAGGATGGCATTTAAAAACCTGGGCAACATACACAGGAGTAATGGACACACATAACAAACAAGCTACTGGATTTAGCATAGCACAGAACCCATAACCTGGCATTGGATATCATTATAAAGCGTGTGGAGTGGTTCTCTGTGGTGATTGAAATGGAGGGTGTGGACAGCAGGGGGCGCTCTCACCTTCTTGAGCTGGGACTCCAGTTTGAGGCACTCCTCCTTCTTCTGCTCCAGTGCGATGTCCAGGCTCTTCAGCTTGGAGTCCTTCTTGAGGCCCGAGGAGGCCAAAGAGGAGGCGTGCTCCTTCAGGTCCAGCAGGGAGGTCTGTGGGGGGAGAGAGGAGGCGTTAAGCTGGCTGGTGCGTACATTAGGAAGGGCTCGTGAAGGACAGCGCGTAAAGAGGCCTCTTCCCGTTCAGAGATCGGCACCAGGACATGGGAAGATGTTTCCTTGTGCGCTAAAGCAAACATCCTGGTCCCAGGCCAAGGCAGATGCACATCTCCAGCGCAGCGGGCATAAACAGTGTATCACGTTACCGATTCGGGCTCAAATTGGCGGCCCTCCATCCGTGAAACGCTCTCCTGCCGTTTCCGTTCTCAGTTAGGGGTCACGCAATCTTACACATCACTGATGTCCACTGAAGATAATACTGATCTAATGTTCATATGGCTTTACGGTGTTAAGAGGGGGAGCAGGGCCTGAAACAGAGCGCCTGTCTTGTATTTTTGGCTTTTACCACAGCTGTACCAGAGCCTGGCCTGGGAGTCTGAGGCCAGTCATCCCTGACCCCACCGGGCCACATAATACCAGGCTGAGCACCCGTCACACGCCGGCGGTCTGTACGCACGCACGCACGCTGAGTGACAGTGTCAATCTGCCAGCCTCGCATCTCTCACTCTGCTGAAAGAAGAGAGAGGAGAGCAGAGGAGAGGATAGGGGATGAAAGGAGAGAGAGAGGGATGAGAGAGGGGTCAGAGAAGGAGAGGAGAGGGGCTGTGGTTTGCCGTTTATGTTCCGTGATGCATGCGTGAGGGGAAAATGGCCAGTGGAGGGGGTTAAGTGGTTTCCTGGCTGAGCCCCATTTTGGTGCTGGAGCAGACAGCGTAGAGGAATGTAGGGATCCCACAAAATAGAAATAACATGAATAATAAAATCCACCACCAAAGAAAAACACCCAAGGTGGACTCCTTTTTCAACAGCTCCATGTTCTGTCTATATGGTCCTTTGAGCATCTGTGTGTGTGTGTGTTTGTGTGTTTGAGTGACAGAGGGCGAGAGAGAGCGATAAACAACAAGAACACATAATCCATTCTCCAGGCACTGTCTCACAGTACTTCTGCTCCAGGTAGGGACCAATGAGAAGAACGCAGATGACAGGATGACAGGATGACAGGGGCTCATCCTGTCTCTAAACTGATAACAGCCGGACTCGTTTGTGACCTGTCATTAGCTGCAGGCGGCTCGGGACAGCGAGGTCGGGGAGGATAGGAGGCCCGGGCAGATACACCGAATGGAAATGGGATGACTCCATCTCCCAAATCCAGCTTCCTGTCGGGACCGCTGGTCCAGAAGCACGCACCCCGGCTCAGTTTGCTTCTTTAATTACCGAACATCGGAAATGCTGCACGACTCACCGCAGCCGGCCGTCCCAAGACAAACACCGCTCCACCCGCCACAACCCGCCGGCCACTACCACGCCCACCGAAAGCCAATGAGCCCCCAGCGTAATTCCTCTCCGCCTCAGTCTCTTCTGCGCCCCGGACATTATCGGTAAATAACACGGCCGGTCAGTCAAACACGTCCATCACTCCACCCGTCCGTGTGACCGTCACGTCAGCGCTCCGGCCAGTGAGTAGTGTCACTCAAACCGATTGGCCAGCGAGCCAAAGGAGAAGCCCTGGTCATAAAGGCATATTTGATAGGTTTTATGATAACCGTCGAATGCGTAACACGCAGAACTGAGCTCTCAGAACCGCATCCTGTGAGCCTCCATCCCAACCCTAAACCTCCGGTCACTGACGCAGGCCGGCTGCACTACCGGCCACAGCCTTTCATTAGGCCGAGCGGAGAAATACAAAACCGTGACAAAATAAAAGCGCATAGCTCTCTAACTGCTTAATGTCAGTGTGATTAATGTAAAAAAGCTGCTTGCGAGTGTACGTATCTGTGTGGGTTTGTGTATGAGGGAGGGGGTGGAAGGCAGGGGTACTCCAGACCCTGTTTTTGCTGAACATCCACTGAGAGGATTTCCATCTCTGGGTTCCATTTTGAGATTCCCCTCCTGGCTGTATCAGCCTTTTGGTCCACAAATTGATTGACAGTTAGTTGCGTAGTTTCAATTTACTGGCCTGAGCACAAGATTGATCAGTGTACGTTCAGCTAGGTCAGTTTCAGGGTGTGGCCACAGTATGAGCTCGCTTGATTGGTGAGTATATGGTCAGATTAGTTGGTCTACTAGGTGGTCAGTATATGGTCAAATTAGTCAGAGCACGTACGGAATTGTGGGGCACAGTTAACAATCAGTGTATGCACATGATATGGCTAGTGTGTGGTCATTGCGCGGTCAGTGTGCGGTCATGGTGTGGTCAGTGTGCGATCATTAGACGGTCAGTACTCACCTCACGGTCAGACAGGTCTCCCTGCAGCAGGCTGACCTTCTCCTTCAGCTCCTTCAGCTCCTTCTTGTTGCTGTCCAGCTCCTCTGTCTTCTCACGCTCGTCTCTGTCCCTCTGTTCTTTCAGACGCTCGATGATCCGCTCCTACGAAGAACATGGGAACGGGACGGTCACCGCCACGGACTCTCACCATCTCTGCGCAACTCACATCATACTAAAGAGTCACTCGCGCTCAACTCACACAATACTAAAGACTCACTCACGCTTAACTCACACAATACTAAAGAGTCACTCACGCTCAACTCACACAATACTAAAGAGTCACTCACGCTCAACTCACACAATACTAAAGAGTCACTCACGCTCAACTCACACAATACTAAAGAGTCACTCACGCTTAACTCACACAATACTAAAGAGTCACTCACGCTCAACTCACACAATACTAAAGAGTCACTCACGCTCAACTCACACAATACTAAAGAGTCACTCACGCTCAACTCACACAATACTAAAGACTCACTCACGCTTAACTCACACAATACTAAAGAGTCACTCACGCTCAACTCACACAATACTAAAGAGTCACTCACGCTCAACTCACACAATACTAAAGAGTCACTCACGCTCAACTCACACAATACTAAAGAGTCACTCACGCTCAACTCACACAATACTAAAGAGTCACTCACGCTCAACTCACACAATACTAAAGAGTCACTCACGCTCAACTCACACAATACTAAAGAGTCACTCGCGCTCAACTCACACAATATTAAAGAGTCACTCACGCTTAACTCACACAATACTAAAGAGTCACTCACGCTCAACTCACACAATACTAAAGAGTCACTCACGCTAAACTCACACAATACTAAAGAGGCACTCACGCTCAACTCACACAATACTAAAGAGTCACTCACGCTCAACTCACACAATACTAAAGAGTCACTCACGCTCAACTCACACAATACTAAAGAGTCACTCGCGCTCAACTCACATGCTCCTCAGAGCCCAATGAAACACTGCTCTCACCCTCATTAGTATTCCTCTTATTCACATTCAGAACAAGCTCCCATTCACAATAACCCCACAGTTATGATGGCAGTAATCACCCGAAATATAAACACTAGAGAGTATGCTTCTGTATGCTAACCATGAGCAGCCATGGTTTAAATAAGTACTCGTACCCTGCTCCAGAGGTACTCGTAAGCTTACTTTCACATGTTGTGTTAGTGTATATGTCCACCCACACACGCGCAAAGACACACACACACACACACACACACACACACACGTTCACTTCACTGACAGCCTCCCTTCACCTAACACATCAGTCAGCTCAAACAAAGAGAAAAAGCGTGAACTCATTTTGGGGGAAGAAGAGGGGAGAGGAGAGTAGCGCCTGCTTTCTGCAGAATCAAACTGGCACGAGGGTGAATAACCGCACGGGATTACGCAAGCTCCAATAACATGCTGCAATCTCCATCATTGTAACAGATTGTAATAATGTAACACAATAATAGGTTTGAACAAGACGCCTGGCACAGGAATCACACTCTAGTCAATGGGCTGTAAAATCAGGCCCGCTGAAACCCGCTCACACCCCGACCGGCCAAAACTCACACGCAGCCCAGCCTTGCTGGACATTAATAACAGCCTTTTTCTGCTTTTTCGCACAAAAGCAATATTTCATTTTTGAAAAGCTGCTGGCCCTGGCCAACAGGCTGAGCTGGAACCGGCCTACGAATGACACTGAGCATGACTGGGTCTTCTTGGCAGGTTTCACGGCGGAATTTAATATTCGCGGCCTCACATGAGAGCATCTTCGGCGAGCGGATGGAGACCTGCTTATGCGTGACACGACCGAGGTGAGCGCGGTGGAAGTCCATCTGCAGTCGGCTGACAAACTCAATTTCCGTTCCGGCTGAACGGGACCGAACTCGGGCGTGCAGAAACGCAGAGCGGCGGGGAAAGCGAGGCTAGACCCCTGCGGCATATCGGATTCCGCCGCCGGAGGCCAGGTCAGATGCTCGCGGAAGGCCACTCCGAGTGCCTCATTTCCTGCTCGCTTGGTCAGCAGAAATATGGAGGAGGCGTGGGGTCACACGGGGAGATGGCATTCGACCGGTTTCTGAGTGCTTTTTTGAAGCGCAACCACCGGCTTTCACCACAACTGTCACTTGGACTTGCTGACTCTGGAGGATGGCATTCTGGGAGCTTGGCTGTAAGGTCAATATGCAGGACTGTGCACGCCCCTGAGTGCTTCAGAGGGTACAGTCACTCGGCCAAAAACACAGGCCGAGCCCTACAGCCTTCACATCACCGGTTTGAGTCCGGCTCTGTCAGCAATGGATTATTAAAGGTGGTGCACAATGACGGGACACAACTGCTTTGGTCTTGTCTGAGGAAGGTTGGCTACGTTGGCCAGGGTTCCTCAGGTTACCCCTGCTATCTATCCCCTAGCCACTACCCGGTTGCTTTTGGGGTAAAAGCTGCCATTAGCAAGCGATCTAATCCGCACCAGCTCTCCAGCGCCATCGTGTGGCCTGTAGTGTGTAAAACAGCCACTGGCCAGTGGGAGAGGGGATCAGAGCCTGTTTGAGCAGCTGAAGGTAATTCCAGAAGGGGAGAGAAAGGAGAATTGCCTCCTTATGCAGTGTGTGGGGGGAGATTGGGGGCAGATTCAGCAGGATGGGTGGGGTGATGGAGGAGGAGCCGGGAGCTGAGCTCATTCTCAAGTGCCAGACCTCGAAGGATCATCCAAACCACCACAGGCATTCTCCACAATTCACACAGGAAACACACACACACACACACACACATCTAATCTGTGAACACATACACATGGACACAACCAAGCAAAAACTGAGATTCAACCCAGCAAATTCACTGTAATTAACACACAGGAAAGGACACTCACACACAGGTGCAGACACACAGACACACACAGACACACCCACACACAGACACACGCAGACACACAGACACACACACACACAGCTTTCCTGGGTGCAGCCTTGACTGAAAGTGACAGTAGGTAATGACCCCTGGCTAGGATTGGTAGCGGGAGGTCAAGCGCAGCGTGAAGCGGGCAGAATGCTGGCGGCTGACATCACAAAGCCATCTCTGTCACCAGCCCCGCCGAGACGGGTCACCGCCAACCAACGCCCAGGGATGTCACTGCTCTACACCGCAAATCCTGTTTCTTTTGGCTGCAGCTGGAATCTTGTGCTTTTTTAAACTAAACCAGGAACGCTTCATTTTTTTACTGTAGCGACAGCAGAAAGCATGTTTGCTCCAGTGAGACAAAGAATCCCGCTTGTTCTGCCGATGCTGCCACTTGTATTGGTTTTTTGCGACGCAGGGAATCCGGTGGTTTTTATCTACAAGAGAAACTCTTTTTGTTTGAGAAATTAAATAAATGTGTTAATACATGAATAAATGTGTATATCGCTTTATAAGTCGAATTAATATGTTCTGAAACTAGACTTGATCACAGCCTGTTATGGCATATGGAGTTTCGGGGGGGGGGGGGGCTGCAGTCTCACAGCTCGTGGCTGCTGGCATCAGGGCCGTGAATACAAAGGGGCCATGGTGTCAATGGGTCCTACAAGGCCAGAGACTGGAGAAGCAGGGCCCCCCTGTAGAATAATGGAATTAAGGGGCCGGGGTGGGGCAAAGGGCAGGGGGCCGCTGAATGGAGGTGGGGTACTGAGAGAGCGATGATGGGGGTAGTGCAGAATCACAGGGGCCGGCAGAAGGTCTGTTAACAACAAGTGCTTGAGCGCCCCTGTATGGACCCGCCACCTCCCGAACAAAGGCCAGCTCTCCCAGGAGAACGAGCCGATCCCGCATCGCTATAGTGATGGGCGCCTGGGCGGGGGGGAGGGAAATGGGAGCACTGCGGGATTATGAAGGTCTTCCACCCCCATATTAGCTGCCATTCTGCGATTTAAACGACATTTGTGTGCTCCGGCATTTATAGTCTGCCAATAACTTTACATATGATTATACATAAGCAGAGATGTAGAGGTGTTTTTAGGAAGGTAAAGTAGTTGACTGGTACAGAGAATGCACATAAATTTGGATTAGGATATATTTCATCCATATCAGATGAACCGTTTGGAAATATAGAACCTTTTGTAAATAGTCCCCCCCCATTTTCGGGCATCAACAAATATTGGACAGTTTAACATAATGTAGAATAAAGTAATAATTTATAATATTTGGTTGCATATCCTTTGCATGCCATGACTTCCTGATGTCTGTGACCCAAAATATCAAAAGACTCTTGATATCTTATTTTCTGGTACTCTTACAAGCAATACTATAACCTCTCTGCATTTGAATGTATCTCTATAGGAATTGGGGGGTGGGACTAGATTTAGCTGTAAATTATGCTGGAACAGTATGGAATACATGGTTGGCGAAATGGCTGTAAGTCATCAAGGGTCTGAGGTATCAAACGAGCCTCAAACCATCACTCTGCTGCCAGATATGCAGTAGATATGGATGGATCACTTTGAGGGTTGTTTCTCCTGACAAATTTTCCTATTGAACTCTATGGAAAAATAAGTCAGGAGAAGAAACCCTTCAAGTTGTCCATCCATATCTACTGCATATCTGGCAGCAGAGTGATGGTCTAAGGCTTGTTTATAAGTTATGTTAAACTGTCCAATATTTTTTGATGCCCAAAAATGGGGAAGACTATGTACTAAAGGTTCTATAATTTCTAAACGGTTCATCCGATATGGATGAAAATACCCTCAAATTAAAGCTGACAGTCTGCACTTCAACCTCATTGTCATTGTATCTTTTCAGACTCAAAGTGCTAGAGTACAGAACCAAAATGTGTCACTGTCCAATTAATTATGGTGCTCACTGTAAGTGTGGGCGTATTGACTGTGATGAAGATGAGGGCATAGACGGTAGGTTCTGATGTTGGTGTGGCCTTTTATAATTTGATTCAGGTGTAGGCGTGTGTGATGTGATGCAGATTTGGGTGGAGACGGACCTTCTCAGCGAGCGCCTCCTCCAGGGTGGTGAGGGCAGTGTCTGTGTTGGAGGTGTCCGTCTGCAGGGACTTCACCCTCTCCTTCAGACTGCCCATCTGCTTCTCCTTATCCCTCAGCTGCTCCTGCAGGTTCTCAATCTGGAACAGACATACAGCACTGCACTGTAACGGCCATAAATAGACACACAGCACTGCACGGTAACGGCCATAAACAGACACACAGCACTGCACTGTATCGGCCATAAACAGACACACAGCACTGCACTGTATCGGCCATAAACAGACACACAGTACTGTAACGGCCATAAACAGACACACAGCAATGCACTGTAATGGTCATAAACAGACACACAGCACTGTAATGGCCATAAACAGACACACAGCACTGCACTGTAATAACCATAAACAGACACACAGCACTGCACTATAATAACCATCAACAGACATGCAGAACCAATCTATAGCAGCCATAAACAGAAACGCAGCACAGAACCAGTTTCATTAGTGTGAACCAGAATATCTAATGAGATATCTAAAGGATTCTGATAAGGTAGTATATCAACAATGACAAGAGACTAATAGTCAAGAATGCTATCCTTAACTTTGTCAAGGATATCATTTGTACCCACCAGAAAATTAAAACTGCACGCCCAATGACATGTATTTTAAAAGAGGCTGTCACTATGACAAGTAATGTTTCACCATAAAGATGCCAAGAAAAAATAAATCTGTCAACCACTAATGTGTATATATACAAATTCCTGTTGCTGCTTTGAAAAAGCAGTATCAAAGACCGGAGACTTCTGCCAGTGAGAAATATGGATAGGGATTGCTTCATTGAGTCCTACAGTTTTCAGTCCTCGCAAATATGAGAAAACATCTGGGCGATTTGTAAGCACGCTGGCTCCCATATACTAGGGTTTAGCACACTGTGGCAGTGTAGTATAATGGATAGGGAACTGGGCATGCAACTCCAAAGATGTAGAATCAAATCCCAGGTAGGATGCTGCTTTTTAACCTTAATTGCTTCTGTAAAAATATCCAGCTGTATAAATGCATTGCATGTAAAAAGAATGTCAGCATCTGCTAAAGGTCTAAAACGCAAATTTTAGTCGCAAGGGTAAATTTTATTGTAGTAAGGGGATTTAACATGGCTGCCAGGACCCTCTGTACTTCCGTACATTTCTAGGCGCGGCAGTATGCATGAGGGTTTATCGAAACAAAACCCAGGTTGTTTGTTCACAGGACTGCACACAGCTACCACACACAGAAAAGAATGTTCTTAAAAATCAATCATTAATGAAAGCAGAATAGAACATCTCTTGTGGTGACAATTAAAATTTAGTGCTTTTATCGCGCGCGTGCCAAAACAACAACAGCCCGAATTCAAATGAGCTGATAAATTACCCCTGGAAAGATGGGCACTTCAGACAATAAATCCATTCATCATGGGAAGACGGCCCAATGGGAGGATTGACTGTTTCTTTTTCCCATTTCACATTTAATTAAACAGAGACGGATTTGATAAATAGCTCAGACTTTTTTCTAAAGCTTTAAAATAACCTGATGTCAATAAAATTACCAGCCGTGATTCTGCTGCTGTTGTCACCAGAATTTATTTACAAGAAAAAGAATTTAGTCCTGGAAACTGAATTTTCAGTCGATTGAATAAAACAAACATTTATTTTTGTTTTTCCCATACAAGGAGCAGCAACTGTTGCCATGGCTACAGCGATGAACCGCACTGATGCAGGAGAGACAAAGGTGTAAAACTATCAACCTGATCGCTGTAAAAAAAAAAAAAAAAACTGAATAAGTAGTGTAGACGACTGTTTGAGTTTTAGGAGGTATGGATTGACAGGCTCGTCACCAGGAAAAGAAGAAAACCCCCACATGAAGGGGTCTTTTTACATTTATTTTCCTACAATCTTAGACTCTTTCAGAAGCTGCCAGAAGCTTTCAGAAGCTGCCACGGTTCCAGCTGTTTCCATTAATTAATTAAAAACAGGGCCTTTTTTACATAAATAACAATTAAAAGTAACCAGTAATCAGGTTTCTAAACTAGACTGGCGAAAAGATAATGTTGCGTCAACCTATCAATTTATTTTAAAAATGATGGATGTTTTGGCAGAGGTTGTATTAAGACACACAAAGAAATAACGGGAAGCAAGGAGAAAATTTGATAATGGATTTGTCCTGGTTCAATCAACTGCAGTTGTCTCCAAAGTAATAAAACTTGGGGGCAAAAGGTTTGTTTTTTAAATAATTTCAGACATGTTTTGACAGATGTTCCGTGCAAGCTGTTAGTGGTAAGAAAGGTGTTTAAAAGTGAAAAGTTTAAAAAGGGTATTTTCTTTATAAGTCATGCTGCAAACTGTTCGTTTCCCCTGTCTGGTACTCCAAAACTGGCTGTGGTCATCGGCCTGCCAGCTCTGGGTGATTTTTCGACCACCCCTCGACCAATGAGCAGAGGGGAAAAATATGCTGACTGCATGCATCAGTATTTTTGTGGGCGGGGCCTCTGAGGCCGAGCCGTGACTGTGCATAACTGTGTGGAGGGTATGGGGTTAGATTAGTGCCATTAAGAATTGATACTGAAAAAATAAAAATTGATATTGAAAAAAGGATTAATACTGGGGGGAAAAAATTGATATTGGAAAAAATACAAATGAATTTAGAAAAAATATTGATTGATTGTGAATAATTAAAAATAATAATATTAATAATAATGTTGCATTCATAGGAGGGAAGCAAAACAAAGCCGACCGTTAAACTTGGAAACGGAACGGAAACACACGCTGACCCTCGCAGTGGTACTGATGCGGCAAACCATGATTGGACGCGCTGCGCTCGGTTTAGAGTAAAGATCGATAAAAATAGTTCAAAGCCAGAAAATAAGGTACAGTCCTTTCCCGATTCAGCGCTAAAAATAGCCCATTTCGAATTACGGAGATATGGTATTACGATATTTGCCTTTGCTACGTGCATGCTGTAATCTTGCATCAGCTTACAGATACAATAATTGCAAAGTTACAAGCAGCTGCACTGGCATGTACTCCATTTTTGACAAGTCAGAAATGTTGGCAATACAGGCACAAATAACTGTAGCTACATGCTGAGGTGTTGGAACATTTACACCCCTATTTCAAAAAGCATGAGGGAACCACTGTAGCCTACTCATACAGTGTGACACTTGGATGTCGCCTGATAGATACCAGTTTTACTAAGCATTCATACATGATAAGCCTATTGAATAAACTAAGTTTATAGGATGACTGAAAGGACCTCCATTATCAATGTCATGGTAATGGATGCCTGGCAGAATGAAACGTAAGAAAAGCTACCACAGGCTCAAGCTTTATTGTATGCAAGTTTATGTGCAGAGGGGGGAGGGGGCTTTGCTTTCTGGAGCTCTGAATAGAAGCAGCCGTAGAAGGATGCAGGGTCAGTGAAGTGTGTGTGCGTGTGTGTGCGTACGCCCATGTCCACTGTCATCATCGATGGGTCTGCCAAAACAGCAGACGGCCAGACCTTCTTTCCCACATCAGCAGGGATCACAGTTTGCAGCGGGGCGTCCTTTCCCACAATGCATCAGAGCCCAGCTGTGTGGAGCGCCGCAGCAGCACACACTCGAGGAGGCTGGCATGGAAACGTGCGGGAAAAAAAACATCTCCAGTTTCTCATTAATCACCCATCCAGCTGACAGCATGAGTGACAGCTCCTCCAGTCTCTCAGAGTACACATCACGCGTACGAGCGCGTGCATACCTCTCTGTCTATCTGTCTGTCAATCTTACACACACGTACATACACACGACCCCTCGCACACACACACACACACACACACTTCCCCTCACACACCTAGTCACACACACTTCCCCTCACACACCTAGTCACACACATACATCCCCTCACACACGTACATACACACGACCCCTCGCGCGCACACACACACACATCCCCTCACACACCTAGTCACACACACACATCCCCTCACACACACACACACACACACACACAACCCCTCACACACACACACACACACACACACACACCTAGTCACACACATACATCCCCTTACACACGTACATACACACGACCCCTCGCGCGCACACACACACATCCCCTCACACACCTAGTCACACACACACATCCCCTCACACACACACACACACACACACACACAACCCCTCACACACACACACACACACACACACACCTAGTCACACACATACATCCCCTTACACACGTACATACACACGACCCCTCGCGCACACACACACACACACACACACACACACACATCCCCTCACACACCTAGTCACACACACACATCCCCTCACACACAGATTCGCACACACAACCCCACACACAGACACACACACACACACACAGTAACACACACACAACCACCTCACACATGTACATACACACAACCCCTCACACACACACACACACACACACACAACCACCTCACACACGTACATACACACAACCCCTCACACACACACACACACACACACACACACACACAGTAACACACAACCATCTTCCACACAGTCACACATGCACACAGACACAGCCCCTTACACACACACACACACACACACACACACACACACACAACTACACACACAACCCCTCACATAAACACTATGCTCTCTACCTTTCCACACGCACACGCAAACGCAAACACACACGCGCATTTGTGTATGTCGCGCTCTCTCCTCCTCTTAGTTCTCCTGTAGGAGAGGATCATCAGCGCTCGGCAGCAGGTAGATGGCTCCGGTGAGGAGAGCGCTGATTAGTCCTTTCATCGTGAGGTTACTGCTATCCCAGCCGTCTGTTGTGTAACACCCCCTGAATATCATTAGGCCCCATTTTCCAACACGTACGCTCTCCTTGTTACCATGGATAATAAAGTACACTTTTACCCAACACACTGGCTAGTACAGACACGGACATTGTGCAGACCACTTTGAGGCCATACTATTATTGAATGTAATTTCCTAATTTGGTTATGTCACTGTTCCGCAGTGTCATCAGGCTAAAAGAACAAGACAATTGTTCCCTTTCCCACCAGCACAGTGCTGGTCAGGAGGTGAGCAGGAGGCTTTATATTTAGATCATAGCATCCGAGACCCCAATTACATTGGGCTCAGTTACAGAGAGGTGGAAGTAATTAGCTCATGTCACAATGGCAGGGGAGATGGCAATGATGGTAATGTGTCTGCAAGATGTGGTGGGGATCCGGGAAAGGGGTTTGATGTGCCGGGCGAGACTCCGCCCCGCCCCCCGGGTAACAGCAGAGAGGAAACATCCCTAAATGAATGCCACATTGGACGACCGCATCCCGACGAGCTCGTCCTGTTCGCTGCGGCGCCCGGCCCTGCTGGGTCCTGGATCAGCACCGCTGCGTGAGCCGCCCGAGGAGGGGGATCCCAGGGGCGAGGAATTAAGGGCGTGTGTGTGAGTGCGTGCGTGTGCGTGCGTGTGCGTGTGCGTGCGCGTGTGTGCCTGTGCGTTTAGGTATGTTACGCTTCCACTTGGTGACCAAAGTCAATGCAGCGTGCACCCAGACAGCACACAAAGACCTGCATTTCGCAACAAGGTAAGAAACGCCACCAGTCTGGTTAACCAACCAAAAGGAACCAGGAGGGAGTCCAGCACTTCCTGATCGAGAGTCTTACCAAGAGGCCGCAAAGCCAACACAGACCCACAACCCCAATCCTCCTCCAACACAGACCCACAACCCCAATCCTCCTCCAACACCCACCCACAACCCCAATCCTCCTCCAACACCCACCCACAACCCCAATCCTCCTCCAACACCGACACACTGACGAACCACCATCCCTTCACCACCTGTCAACGACAAACTACAATACCGACGTGACCGAAACCCAACCGCCAGCCGTCGGGTTTGAAGAACACCCGCAACGGGACCGACCGCCACCGCCATGACAAGAGTCTGGAGTTGTGCGGGACTGGGGGTCGGGGAAAGACAGCAAACGCTGGGGCTCGCGCTCGCGCCCACGCCCGGCTCAGTAATGCAAATGAGCCGGAATGGCTGGCACTTGAATGGGTACGCCTTGACAGGTAAGTGGCACGCCGCCAGGCAGCCTTCTCTTTGTGTCTACGGCTCTGATTAATTAGAAACTTGTGTAAACTTCCTCCGGTCCCAGACAAAAGCCTCTCCCACTGGCTGACTGATGAGGGACAGGATTTTCCCTTTTGATGTGGAGGTTATCATTAATTTACAACTTCTCTTCATTAGTATTCTCTTCATTTTTTCAAGGTCTGGCTCACCCCCCCCTGCACCCGACACCCTGCACCCTCCATCCCAGGTCTCAAATTGTGAGGTGGAAAAACTGCTGGTTCTCACAAAAAAAAAAGAGATCACAAAAAGGAGGAAAGTTAAGAGAAACTAGACAACGGAACAGATTAGGTTTGAGACTCTGTCAGGGTTTAATCTTTCAGCCCCCGTGGCTCGTTTTCTCTCCCCGTCTTATGAAACAAGCGTATAATTGTGCGCCCCAAGTGCTGCGAGAGAAACAAAGATGGAGGCAGTGTGGAACGGCGGAGAAGCACAAAAAGAAAGAAAGAAAAAAAACCCGCCTCCTCTGCGAGTAATGAATCTGAACTAAAAAAAGAAAGAAAAAAAAAACGAGTCAGGCTTCATTTAGCTTACCCAACCAAGGTCTGCTCAGTGTCACCGGTCTAACTTGAGTTTACATATTTGAGTGCGGATAGCTGAACTGTAGCCTGTTCTGTCCCCTTTGCATTGGCTAATTTTATTTTCCTGTTTGTCCTCCTCTGAACCAACACTCTGGGATTTAGGCTGGCCTGCGTTCACCCTTATCAGCCCGCCCATATTTTTAACCTTGTTAATAAGGCTAAGTGGTGTTTTTTTTTTGGCTACAATAACAAACGGGCAATATAAACAAGCCCAGATGCACGGCGCGGCCAGAGGGAAGACTTCGCGCCAAATTGCGACCGTAGTCCCTTTTATCGTTTTTTTTCCGAAAGCGAACAAGCGCTCTTCCCCGAGCCGCGTGAAGGTAAAGAGACGCGGGAAAAGCAGCACGCCACGCACGCATCTGGGAGAACAAGCACTAAGTCAAAAGGCTTTCTGAGAGAAAGAGAGGGAAGGAGAAAACGCAGCTCGGAACATTAAAGGAGGGAAACGGGGAGAGGAACGGCCCGGCTACGCGCCTCCTTTGGGGAGAAGCGGCACGCTGCGCGCCTCCTCCGCTACTCGCTGTGATAGGAAGTGTCCACGGGCGAGCGGCGGGAGGATTTCACTTAGGATAAAACAATCAACGCTAATCCGCTTTCTGCAGGGCACACACGGGTCTGTCTGCACTGCTGATAAACACAGAAGAAAGCAGGGAGAGAGAGAGGGGAGAGGGAGAGAGAGGGGGGAGAGGGAGAGAGAGGAGAGACAGAGAGAGGAGGGAGGGGGAGAGGAGAGAGAGGGGGGTGGAGAGAGAAGGGGGGAGAGAGAGGAGGAGAGAGGGGGAGAGGGAGAGGGACAGTAGGGAAGTGAGGGGGGGTAGAGGGAGAGGAGGAGAGGAGGGGATAGAGAGAGGGGGGTAGAGCTAGAGGGAGAAGGGGAGAGAGGAGGAGAGACCGAGAGAGGAGGGAGGGGGAGAGGAGAGAGAGGGGGTGGAGAGAGAAGGGGGGAGAGAGAGGAGGAGAGAGGGGGAGAGGGAGAGGGACAGTAGGGAAGTGAGGGGGGGTAGAGAGTGGGAGAGAGACAGGTAGAGCGTTAGAGGGAGAGAGAGAGGGAGATGGAGGGGGGAGAGAGAGAGGGAGATGGAGGGGGGATAGAGAGTCGGAGAGGAAGATGGAGGGGGAGAGGGAGAGGAGGAGAGGAGGGGATAGAGAGAGGGGGGTAGAGCTAGAGGGAGAAGGGGAGAGAGAGAATGTTAGAGAGAAGGCAGGAGAGAGAGGGGGAGAGAGGGAGAGGAGGAGATAGAGAGAGGGGGGTAGAGCTAGAGGGAGAAGGGGAGAGAGAGAATGTTAGAGAGAGAGAGAATGTTAGAGAGAGAGAGAAGGCGGGAGAGAGAGAGGGGGAAAGAGGGAGAGGAGGAGAGGAGGGGATAGAGAGAGGGGGGTAGAGCTAGAGGGAGAAGGGGAGAGAGAGTGTTAGAGAGAGAGAGGGGAGGTTGAGGGGGAGAGGGACAGGGAGAGCTAGAGGGAGAAGGAGAGAGAGGGATACAGGGGGAGAAAGAAAAGGGTAAGTGAGACAGAGAGGGAGAGAGTTAGAGGGGGAGGTAGAAGAGAGAGGGAGAGGGAAGACAAGAACAGGACAGCAGGGAAGGAGAGACCAAGGGAGAGCAGAGAGAAGGAGAAAAGGGAGGGAAACGAGAGGGGAAAAGACAGCAGCACTCAGACGAAAGCTCCTGCAACCCAGCCCTGCTCTTCAGTGAGAAACCACCCCCCCCTCAACCCCCAACCCATAATGCTGCACAACCCAAGGACACATTATACTGCTGATTAGCAGGAGCGTCACTTTAAAAGTAACTGGAGCCAGGAAGCATTATCCGCAGAGACTAATAAACCAGCTTTCTGTCTCTCTACCAGAGAAAACACTTGCAACCCAACTGGGAATATATCTTTACAGGCCACAGGACTATCAGTGTTCCAGACACCCCACCACTTTTCAATGGGGGAGCTGTGCCATCCCACTGATCCAGGATCAGTTTCTCCCGCTCCTGCGGAGCCTGTGGTAACGAAAGGGCTGTACGTCCAGACTGATCCCGGATCAGTGTCCTGCTCCTACACGAGATCTCCAGGAGGCAGTTGACACTGTGAACGGGGGAGAAACGTTGAGCTTGAGCCCGGATCCGACACGCCTCGTATGTGCTGCGTCCCGCCTGTTACAGCTGCAGGGCTACACAGTGCATCACAGGGAGAGCAGCACAAACAGCACGGCCCCGTTTGAGTGACTGAGTGAGGGGAGCAGAGCTCTGTCTGTTTCCACAGCAAACTCTTCTTCCCCCCCTTACCCCTCCCCCTCACCTCTGACCCGGTGGGAGGTCTGTAAGCTCCGTCTCAATAAATCGCTGGGCTGGTTTCTCCATTAGAGTTAGAGCTGTGCTCCATGTTCTCTCTCTCTCCCTCTCCTCTCTGTCAGTCTCTCCCTCTCCTCTCTGTCAGTCTCTCACTCTCTCTCTCTCATATGCCTGGCCGGAAAGCACAAAGGCTGCAGGGCCTGGGGGGGCAGGGGGGTGCGCTACGGTCAGCCAAACACGGACACGCCTGCTTTCCCCTCTCCCTTGACACCCCGCCCCCCCCGGGGACACGTGTCAATGAGACGAATGGGAGCGGCCTGGTCATCCAGTGACCCCACCTCCCGTCGGCCCGGCGATGAGCCGGCACGCCCAGGCGCAGGGAGGATGAGCCGTGCGAGTGAGTCCCAGGTGACTCACCTGCGCCCGCTTCAAAACAGCTCATCCTCTGCACTGCGCTTTCAGCTGGGCTCCAGGTCAAAGGCAGAGTCTCATACATCCGACATCAAGCGTTAGACAAGCCTGCCTTAGTTCCTCCGTCCTCTCGCATGACCATACAGGGAAAAAGGACCACGGCCACGGCCAAAAGTTTGCGGTTTTACTGTTGTTGTTTTTTTGTTTTTGTTTTGCCATCCAACCCTATACAACCCCCTGCTGTCAGGTAAGCTTGATCAAAGTCATACGATCTTTTATCTCATCAATATCCTCATTTCAATGCTAGAATTCCACTTTAAATCTCTCAATACACTGAACCAAAAGCCTGGTACTCCCCAGCCCTTGTTTTCTGCAGAAAGCTCTTGGTGAGATGTGTCACAGAACCTTGACCTGAGGAAAATGTGGGCAGCAAGGCTTCAATAGGCTCCGCCTTTCTGTACCTCTGGTACCTCTCACACACACACACACACACACACACACACACACACACACACACACACGCGCGCGCGCGCGCCGCGCGCGCACACACACACACACACACACACACACACACACGCGCACACACACACGCGCACACACACACGCTCGCACACACACACACACACACACACACACACTCTGGTCATATCTCAGTGCTGGAGGGGTTCACATCACTGAGGGACCTTTAATTCATATGTCTGTGCTCTTCTTTGCCAAGTCGGTGCTAGAAAATAAATTGCAAACTGCAAACAGAAAACAGTGCCACAGCGCCATCTAATGGACCACCGAGATAACGAGAGGGTGCGAAAGAGAATAAAATAAATATTTTACTTCACTATTTCTTACTGAAAATTGTTTGTTATATGAAGTTTTTTTTTATATTCTGTGATACTCTCCACACCGTTTATATGAGTTGGCAACATAAAAAAAAGAGTTTAAAAAAAATAAAATAAAAAAATAAATTTGAATTGGGCGTGTTCTCACAGGGCAAGGGGGCGTGGTACTCTGGTCCCTGACCCAACCCACCTTCTTCTGCAGCACGTTGACCTTGCGCTCCTTGACGTCCAGCATGTCCTTCAGGTCATGGATCTCCCCGTTCAGGGTCCCCTTCTCCTCGGACATCTCCTGGATCTGCCTGCTCTTCTTATTCAGCATGGTCTCCTTCTCCTCCAGGCGCAGACGCAGTGCGTCCACCTGCAGGGGGCGTACACACACACACACAGACACACACACACACACACACACACACACACACACGCACGCACACACACAGACACACAGACACACACACACACACACACACACACACACACACACACACACGGACACATGCACACAAGCGGTGAGCATTTACACCCGGTCACGTCACCTGTGCCACATGCGACCAGTCAATGTGAAATTCCTCCCAGGGCACATCAGCCCTGGATTTCTTGTGTTAGTTATTGTCCTAGTCTAGTGGATAAGAAGAGGCTGTTATTCTCAAAGAGCCCATCGTGTTACACTGCTGTCACACTCTGAAACTGTTCTGGAACAGTGTTTATCTGTGCAAGGGGGTGGGGGGAGGTTTTGTGAGCTATATAAATATTTCTCGTGGTAGAACAACCTGTTCTTTCGCACCTCTTTTCATACGGGTACCAGACAAAGGACACCAAAGGGAACCAGATTGCATGTCCCAACTGTGATACAGTAGCGCCCTCTGGTGATAGCATTGAGAAAATCACACACTTGTTCCACAACTGTTGTGGAAAAGACATTTCTGACAGGAAAATGGAAGACATTTCTGACAGGAAAATAATTGTAATATTAAAATAATTTAATGTGGTTTTCCAGCCATGATCCCAGTAGGTATACCATGTATGCCGGTTGTTGCTACAACTTCTAATTAATTTTGTTTTAATGAGCTCTTAACTAAAAACTGTAGAATCTCATCACAGTCAACCTGCTGTATACCCTGAGCGAAACACACGTGCAAAGTGTTTTCAAATTGCTATTTAAAAGAGGACTACAACCAAAAATGTTTATGTTATGTTTTACTACATGTAGTCAATTAGTTCCTTGCATAAAAGCGCAGTCCGGATTTTAAAATGGCATCCTGAATACCATGAAGCCTCCTCATACAGTCCAGTCTCTGAAACAGGTCAGCTTAACAGTCGTCCAGCACTTTTTAATGGAGAAATGGAGGCTGAGTTGCTGGGGGAGAACTTTCTCAGTTTTCTAAACTGTGAAATCATCACAGTGCACAGATCACACTGATATACATTTAGTGACGGGGGAGGAAGGAGAAGGTGAGTCATACCCAGTCGATAACCATCATAAAAGAGACTTTTGAGTTCTCCTTTCTTAGACATTTCAGATGGTAAATCAAAGTAAAGCTTAATTAGCAATTGCATTCATTGTTCTACACCCCTAAGCCAGTCACTCAAACAAATAATTAATCTTATTTAATAAAACTGAACAACAGTTTGTGTACATGCGTTTAAGGAATGCAAATGACAACTTGAATACTTTTAGTTCTTACTTCCACATACACTTTCCCCTGACAAAAAGGCCAACAAAAAGTTGCCTGAATGTCCAATCAAACCCGGATCAATTGTTCAATTAAAGGCCATCATCATATCACGGATCTACAGTGTATAAGACATGTAGCCATTTAGTACAATATATTAATATTTATTACTTCAATGGTCGCAATATTACAAGACAAGATTTATGTTACCTGTTTTAAGTTTCAGTTGACCTAAAATTTAATCCAGGGAAAATGGATATAAAACCTTTTTAACAGGGTAAAATGTTTGCTAAGGACTCTGGGACTTCCTTCCGGACAGCGGTTTTGGAGCCACGCCCCACCCGCCCCGGCCACAGTACCTCTGTCTGCAGGATGGCGGCGCGCTGCTCCTTTGCAGTCAGCGACTCCTTCAGCACCTCGATGTGCTGCTTGCTGTCGGAGAACTGGTTGGTGAGGGTCTCCAGCTTGGTCTGGAGTCCCAGCAGCTCTGAGTCCTTCCTGGAGAGGTCCTGCTTCACCTGGTCAATCTGAGCGCGCCCCAACAGGAAGAGGAGGAGGAGGAAGATAACAGTCAGCGCTCTGCTCCTAGTCCAACACCAAGAATCCCTCCCTCCACCCACAACTGCCCCCCCCCCCAATCCTGCACAGGAAAATAACCACATCAAAGAGCAATATTAGTGCGAACTTCCACAGTATACCTAAGCCCTGTCTGTGAGTATGCAGGGGGACGGGGATTTGGCGTTGCGTGAGAGAAGCAAATCCCCGAAGATCAACCCACACACTTACTCGAAAGAACCAAAACTCATCAGCCACAATTAAGCTCATCAGCCACAATTAAGCCAAACAGTATTATTCCTTAAAAATCAAGCACCTCCCAGCCTTTGGAAAGGCTGCATTTAAATGACAGTTGTTTAAAATTAAATCCAATATTTATTTGTGATTTATTTGAAAACAGTACTAGTTTAAGCAGGTCTGTGGAAAGTCTTGTAGACCCTTTAGCAGGGCGGCCGGTTGTGAGGCGTGCAGTGTGTGCAGACGTGTGGCTTCGCTGTGCTTATTGGGGTGTAAATCAACGGGGTAAACCCGAGGTAGTTATTCTGCCTGCCTGTCTCACCACTTAATTTCTGATCATGAGGAGGTTGTCCTCTCACACACTCACACACACACTCGCACTCACACACGCATACACACACACACACACACACACACACACACACACACACACAGACAGAGACACGCAACGCAAACTTGCACACGCATACACACACACAGATTAATATACAATCCCCCACCCCACATTTGTGAACTATCAGTACCACATATTCTCTTGCAGTCCTTGAGAAAATCCTGCAAAAAGGGTTACAGTTAAACTGCACAACCAACACAAAAAACAATCAAAGATAGAGCGACAGAGTCACTTACGGCCATCTTTGGTAATGTTACCAAAAACAGTGTAACAGTGTTCAGTGAGGCCTTTTCATGGATTCCAAATGGTAGCAGATGAGGTAGCACCCACAAGGAACACAGCAAGGTCTGAATGGCAATCGCACAGCATGGCACATCTCAACGTGAAGCTGGCATGTGGGATTTTTGCGCCATATTCATGCACGTATGAGGATGCGCCCACAAACGTTTTAGTATTACAAAAATACCACATGAGAATCTGGTTAAATAAAAATGAGTGGTTTTTTTGTGTACACACTGCAACAGAAATGGCACTCGGCACCCAGATGATCACTGCGGGCCACTCCAAAAACACAGCCCCAAGTCTGGAGAGCGCTCATGCAGGAGAGAGCCGAGGTTAGGGAGGTAACTCTATGGTCAGTATACCGATGCTCACCCAGGTGAAGAGGCGTGCTAAAATGGTAAGAGGGCGGAGATAAACAAGCCCAGTGTGCATTAGTGTTCTCAACTCTACCCAAACCACTGCTCGAGAGAGATGCAGAGAAGAGGGACAGAGAGAGAGAGCAGAGAGTGGCCAAGCTTTCAGTGCCAAGCTTTTCCTGCCAGTGTGATGGTAGAACTCTGCTTTCCCGACCCAACTAGGGTGTGCGTGTGTGCGTGTTTGTGTGTGAGTGTGCGTGCGTGTGTGTGTGTGTGTGTGTGTGGGGAGAGGTTGGGTTCTGAGTGGTGAACCAGAGGAACACAGTGATTTCACTCAGTGATAGGCCACCCAGAAATCCTGCCATTGTTTGGAGAGAATCAGCTGATGAGAGGCTGGAATTTTTTATTATTTATTTATTTTTTAAATCAAGCTTGTGATTGCACCCCCGCCCACCTCCACCCTCTCCACTGTCATCTTTTCCAAAAATTGTTTTTCATGGTGCCGAAAAACTACACAGAAGTTTCCTTACTGCAGTTTAACACTAGAACGGCCAGGACCGTCGATGAAGCAGAATGTATTTTTAAGATTTCTATTACTTTTTCCATTGTGAAGTTTGTGACTTTTCTTAAAGCACATATAACAGGATTGCAAATAAGATGATCACTTTAAAATTAAACTTCCATCTGCAATCAAAATGACAGTTTAAGTCAGCGGTTGCCTGTCACAGCTTGCCAATTCATTCAATTTATTTTGAGTAAACTGCATCCTACTTGTTTGGCCAATTGCCCTGTTTCACAGGGCACAGCAACTGGCATCCATAAATTGCTTAGGTTTAAGCCCGTCTGTGAGTAGGAGTCCTACCCTATTGACCGTGTCTACTTCCTTTAATCATTATCACACTACTATCTGTGGGATTGAACTGGTGCATCAAATACTTTATCATAAATAATCAGTCCAGTCATAGAAATGTCATCTATCTTCCAGATTTAGGCCACCTTTTAATATTATTGTGGAAACGTTTCAAAAATGTTGTGTTTAGCATATCGTCATACTGCATTATATACATACATGTTCAATGGACAACTGCTGTATTTTAGTAAATTACTGCATCCTTTGTCTTTAAAACCAATAATTGTCTTTAAAACCAGTAATTACACAATATAAAAATAGCCATCTTTTTGAGGATCTCTGGTTGTGAAAGGTGTGATTTAAACCCAACTGTTCTTTGGCAGTTGCTAAATGTCAAACACTTTATAGGGTAATTTAACTTAAATAACAGGGATCACTGTCACCCTTGTACTGGTGCAGTCAGTTGTTAATCCCTCCATCCAATAAGTGGACAAACTGATAAAACAAATCTTAAGATTCCAACCGTTTAAGTAGCCAAAGTAGGTCACAGATACAGTCATGCCGGAAAGTCTCCCCACCCCTTTCACCTTCTCCACGTTTTATATTACGTTACAGACATATTCTACAATAGATTGAGTTAATTTTTTGTTTCAAAATTCTACACAAAATAGCCCATAATGACAAAGTGAAAACAGGTTTTTAGACATTTGTGCTAATTTATAAAAAATCAAAATGTAAAATATCATATGTACACAAGTGTGCACACCCTTTGATATGACACCCAAAAGTGAGCTAAGGTGCATTTTGTTTCCACTGATACTGCTTGAGATGTTTCTACAACTTAATTGGAGTCCACCTGTGATAAATTCAATTGATTGGACATGATTGGGGATTGCCAACACCTGCCTATATAAGGTCCCACAGATGACAGTGCATATCAGAGCAAACTCCAAGCCATGGGGTCAAAGGAATTATCTGCAGACCTCTGAAACAGGATTGTGTCAAGGCATAGATCTGGAGAAGGGTACGGAAAAATCTCTGCAGCTTTACAGGTCCCAAAGAGCACAGTGACCACCATCATTCGTAAATGGAAGAAGTTTGGAACCACCAAGAATCTTCCTAGACCTGGCCACCCGGCCAAACTGAGCAATCGGGGAAGACGGGCCTTGGCCAGGGAGGTGAGCAGGAGCCCAAGGGTCACTCTGACAGAGCTCCAGCGAATCCTTGTGGAGATGGGAGAACCTTTCAGAAGATCAACCATCCAGGCAGCACTCCACCAATCAGGCCTTTATGGTAGTGGCCAGACGGAAGCCCCTCCTTAGTAAAAGGCACATCACAGCCCGCTTGGAGTTTGCCAAAAGGCACCTAGAGGACTCTCAAACCATGAGCATCAAGATTCTCTGGTCTGATGAAACCAAAATTGAACTTTTTGGCCTGAATACCAAGCGTCACGTCTGGAGGAAACCAGGCACCACTCATCACCTGGCTAATACCATCCCTACAGTGAAGCATGGCGGTGGCAGCATCATGATGTGGGGATGTTTTTCAGCAGCGGGAACGGGGCGACTAGTCCTGATAGAGGGAAAGATGAATGCAGCTAAGTACACCGAGATCCTTGAAGAAAACCTGCTCTGGACCTCAGACTGGGGCGAAGGTTTACCTTCCAACATGACAACGACCCGAAGCACACAGCCAAGAGAACAAAGGAGTGGCTTCGGAGAAAGTCTGTGCATGTCCTTGAGTGGCCCAGCCAGAGCCCAGACCTGAATCCAATTGAACATCTGTGGAAAGAGCTGAAAATGGCTGTGTACCGACGCTCCCCATCCAACCTGACGGAGCTTGCAAGGATATGCCAAGAGGAATGGGCAAAACTGTCCAGAAACAAGTGTGCCAAGCTCGTAGCTTCTTTCCCAAGATGCCTTGAAGCTGTAATCGCTGCCAAAGGTGCAGCAACCAAGTATTAGGCTAAGGGTGTGTACAGATATGTAACCCCTAAATAACCTATTTTTGTCAGTAAAATAAAATTGCATATTTTCTAAAAACCTGTTTTCACTTCGTCATTATTGGCTATTGTGTGTAGATGTTTGAGGCAAAAAATGAACTCAATCTATTGTAGTATAAGTCTGTAACGTAATAAAATGTGGAGAAGGTGAAAGGGGTGGGGAGACTTTCCGGCTTGACTGTATATTCAAATATGATGTGGGAGATTTGGAATAGTGTTTTTTTTTCTCAGAAGGCGTGTAAAATAAAATAATTTAAGCTGCCACGGGTTCTCTGTGTGTCCCATGATGCTTTGCATCCACAGGAAGCCTTACTGCTGAGACCTCCAGCTGCAGGTCAGCCACCTGCTTTCTGAGCTCCTCCCTTTGGACCTCTTTCTGAGACAGCTCCTCCTTCAGCTGCTCTACCTGTCAGGAGAGTGTGCTGTTACTGCGGCAACAACCAATAAGCATCCACCCTGCGAGGCCACATGACCACCAGGGAGGGGACCTCAGTTCCATCTCCAGGGCAACCCTGAGGTTCCAGTTCCCCAGTGGGTATGCCAGACTGTCAGGATGTGAGTTGAGCTGAGGTGAGTCAAGAGTGGGACCAGCTAACGGTTGTCACTGGTGTTGATAAGTGCATGGCAGGCTTTGCATTGCCTCCAGATCCCCATGTTTGAACACAAGAGAGGAGACTGCATACGAGGGACAGTCTGTCCACTGTCAACAGCCGGGGATGAAGGAATCACTTGGAAGGAATCATCAACGGATGAGTGCTCGGAAAACGTCACAAATAAAATACTAAAACCACATAAAACCCTCTCCTTATATTATTATTATTATTATTATTCTAGCCAAAATGCATGTACCTTAAACAATTTTAAACTTAAACTTTTTCATCAAACGTTCATATTTCATCATCAACATCGCCTACTGTCACTATCAACATCGCCTACTGTCACTATCAACATCGCCTACTGTCACCATCAACATCGCCTACTGTCACCATCAACATCGCCTACTGTCACTATCAACATCGCCTACTGTCACCATCAACATCACCTACTGTCACCATTAACATCGCCTACTGTCACCATCAACATTGTGTACGGTCACTATCAACATCATACATTATTGTCGTCAGTATCATCACCATGCTCACGCTGCTGTGCTATTGTTTACCTTGTTCTTCATGAACTTGGAGTGGCTGCGGTAGACCTCCATCTGCTTCATCTCCTCCTCGCGCTCCTCTGTGCTCAGGGCGCCATTGGACTTCAGCATCAGGATCTCCTCCTCCATGTCCCTCAGCCCACGCTCCAAAGAGCTGATCTTCGAGTCCTGAAAAGCAGAGAGAGAAAATTTGGTTCCGCTTCCCCACCGTGTCCCATGAGTGTTAGCTCGGGATCAACTGTGCCCGTGTGCAGCAGGCGTGAGAGTCCTGTACCAGCGAGCGGCGTTACAGGGGGCGCCATCAGCCTTCTCAAGCCCCGCACCCACAAACCTTAATTATTCAGCGACAACAGCAGCCCACAACAGCAGAGACTGATTCTCTCTGTGCCAGCAAAGGGATCGTGCACATCTATGAAGTCTACATGGATAAATACTGAGCACTAGGCACACACACACACACACACACACACACACACACACACACACACACACACACACACACACACACACACACACACACACACACACACACACACACACACACACACACACACACACACACACACACACACACACACACAAAAGCATTCACCCTCACATGCTCATGAAGGCACACACACTTACCTTTCATAGTCACACTCACCATCAGCCTCATGCTTAAACCTGACCCCCACACTTACCAGGGAGTTCCCCAAGGGCTGGCTGCCAGCTAAATGGCCGACTACAGACTTGTGTTTGGCCGGCTGCTTTTAGACAGAGCATATTGCAATAACTACATTTCTCAAGAATGAGCAGGGCTCTACTGCATGAGCATTTCACTCATGAGTGAAAATTGTCCTGAGCGAAAAATGAAAAAAAAAAATAAAAAAAGGATTGATCGCAATTGTGCGAGTGGGGTTTTTTTGGGTCATAACACAGAAACGTTAATCCAACATAACGCACATACAATTTCGGAAATGTACATTGTGCGCTTTCATACAAACACAATGCAGGCTGATAAAAATAATTATTATTATTATTATTTTTATTTTTTTTAACTCCCTCCCAAAAAGTCCCAAAATACATGCCCACCCAGCTCGCGCTCAGATTTACATCAAATACATTTGTGCGCTTCATTGGTATCAGGATGCAGTGCAGGGTAAACGCACCCACCTTTTTATTTTTCATTTTGTGTTACGCTCCTTTTTCGTAGCATTTATACAGGAGAAACGCGCAGAAAAAAACATCTATGGTCTGGTTTTATCTATATGGAATAGGGCACAAAGCGCCTCTCACCTGTTTATCGCTGAGTGAGTCAATGGTGCTCGTTCTTTGTACTTGTGCTCGTCTAATTATCTTGCTAGCGTTAAAACGTTTGTAAAAATGTACCGTGGCTAACTATAGTAATCTACAAACTATAAAATGAGGCTGAAAAATGAGCAGCGATTGAAAACATGCAAATCAGTTGTTTTTCTTCATCTTTTGAGCTTAGAACTGCAACAAGCCATCTCTAGAAAATGATAGTGTATGATGATCTCATCTCTTCATTAAAGATATACTAACATAATGGCAAGTTTACCAGCCTTGTGTAAATTATTATAGATATCAGGCCATGTCCAATTAATAGCCTGCCATTTTTGTTAGTGTTGTACAAGTAAACTCTTGGATATAACAACATTTTTATTTTACATGTTAATATTATATAAACATATAAATACATAAACAAATAAAACATTGTGGTCCTTGTGAAGATGACAATGACCAGAGAGTTTTCCTTGAAAGATGACTATGACCGGAGAAGCTAGTTGACTGCCCCTATTCTTTTTTTTTTTTTTTTTACTTAGGGGCACATGCGCTCCTTGAGTGTAGAGCCCTGCTGAGTGATTTTGCTAATTAATTTAGTAAAAATTTATGTCAGCTGAACAATTTGTCACCCAGGTGCCAACACTCCTTGCTGGCTACTCTCTCACCTTACTGGCCACTCAAAAATTTGGGGAACCCCCTGACTTATTCTTTCTCTCAAGGAAACACACACTTGCTCTGAAAAATCACCTTAAAATTAAACAGTCATGCTCAACCTCATTGTCACACTCATACAAAACCTCGTACTCACACTAAAGCTCATCAAACTCACACAGACACACACTGGCTCTTAACCTTCATCCTCCTGCTCTTCCTCACACTCAAACAAGTGCAAGCTCTCGCGCTCACCTTCATCTCGATGACGGTCTGCAGGGCCTTGGTCTTGGCGGACTCCGGGGCCCCTTCATAGCGGCGGTGCAGCTCCTGGGGGGGCAGATCCACAGGAACGATGTTAACGACACGCCCCATGGTCCAGTCACTAGAGACCAAGGGGCAGCCAGACTTATACCAGCTCATGACCTCAGCTTGATATCCAGCAGCAACCTTCAGCCACACAGCTCAGCTCAGGTCTAATGACTCTAACCTGCCTTCAGTCACGTCCCACAGCATCGTACCAGCATCTAAAATCAAACCTGTGACATCATGGTTTAAGAGGAATCCAGCTAACCCCCCCAGCCCTGCTCCGTTGCCCACTATGTGCACTGCACACGCATCAGTGCACCTCTTCAGGAGCGAGCGCACTTTCATAGCGAGCAAACGCAGCCACCAGACCACAAAGAGAAAGGCCATTAAAAGAGAGCCTGCGTGGCCAGAGGCGCCGCTCAAACTCCGTCACCGCTGTGTGAGGCTGACGGATGCTGAAGACTGCTGACGGAGGGATACAGGGACATGTTCTGTGGAGCGGAGTGGAGCGCCACCTGGCTGTGGGCACTCCGCAAGTACACCTCACACAAATGCGGCTTCCGGCACCAGAGAGACTGAAGATGTAATCTCTCAGAGGTTACATCTGTATGTATCTGTACATCTGACTGCAGTGAGTAAGACTTCTGTTCACATGTCACGCACGTATCCCAGCTGTTTCTAACATCATATTTCCACCCTGTTTTTGATTTGTCTCTGATATGGAGGCCCCATCTGTTTTTGAAGGCCCCATTTAATTGCTAGAACATGAACCATCGGTTCAGGTCAAAACGTGCAGATCCAGCCACCACTCCGGACCCAGCTACTCCTCTTTACTCTGCAGCTTCTCAGCTGAGCTATGTGGCCATCCTGTCAGAGGACTGCACCGCTTAGGCCAGACATAGACTACACAATGTTTTAAGTCTTAACACCGCAGGACATCTTATATTTACCGACCCTGATTCCCGTCTTAACTGTGCACACACTATAAGACAAGGCCACGACGTGAGGTCGCACATTACAAGACAACGACGAGGGACAGACTTTTGCATGCATTGCAAACAAGAAGAGAGGGTCACCATGGATGAAGAGCAACTGGCGGCAGTTCTTGTCATCACTTTTATACACACAGAAAACACATTAAAAAGAAGAAGAAATCCAGAATTTTGGCACGTCGATGGATGGGTTGACTCAGTAGGCCACTATAAAGAAAGTTGGAGGTGAGAACAGAAATATTGATAATAATCGGGGCATTAGATAGCTTCACTCTTCATATTGTAGCTACTAACTATTCTTATTTTAGATTTCAATTGTTATAGCTATATCTGCCGTGTACAGTACATCATCTGATTTGTGATATACAGTGAGCACCATAATTCATTGAACAGTGACACATTTTTTGTTATTTTGGTTCTGTACTCTAGCACGTTGAGTTTGAAAGGATACAATGAGGTTGAAGTGCAGACTGTCAGCTTTCATTTGAGGGTATTTTCATCCATATCGGATGAACCATTTAGAAATTATCGAACCTTTTGTACATAGTCCCCTGCCATTTTCGGGCATCAAACAATATTGGACCATCAACTCTGCTGCCAGATATGCAGTAGATATGGATGGATAACGTGAAGGGTTTCTTCTCCTGACTTATTTTTCCATAGAGTTCAATAGGAAAAGTTGTCAGGAGAAACAACCCTTTAAGTGATTCATCCATATCTACTGCATATCTGGCAGCAGAGTGATGGTTTGAGGCTTGTTTGATACCTCAGACCCTTGATGACTTGTAGCCATTTAGCCAACCATGTATTCCATACTGTTCCAGCATAATTTACAGCTAAATCTAGCCTCACCCCCCAATTCCCATAGAGATCCATTCAAGTGCAGAGAGGTTATAGTACCGCTTGTAGGAGTACCAAAAAATAAGATATCAAGTATCTTTTGGATATTCTTGGGTCACAGACATCAGGAAGTCATGGTATGCAAAGGATATGCGACCAAATATTAAAATTACTTTATTCCACGTTATGTTAAACTGTCCAATATTTTTTGATGCCCAAAAATGGGGGGGAACTATGTACAAAAGGTTCTATAATTTCTAAACGGTTCATCCGATAAGGATGAAAATACCCTTAAATTAAAGCTGACAGTCTGCACTTCAACCTCATCAGAGCGTTCGACACGGTCAACCATGAACTTCGGATCTCCACACTTGCTGAGATGGGCATTTCTGGGACTGCCCTCTCTTGGTTTGTATCCTATCTCACAGATAGATCCTACCAAGTCTCTTGGAAGGGTTTGGTCTCAGCACCTCATCCCCTTTCTACAGGAGTCCAGCAGGGATCTGTACTTGGTTCTCCATTTATACTAAGTCTCTGGGTTCAGTCATTAATTCACATGGCTTCTCGTAACAGTTATGCTGATGACACTCAACTCTTCCTCTCTTTCCCTCCCTCTACCCCACATGTTAAGGAGAGGATATCGGCTTGCCTGGCTGACATCTCTGAGTGGATGGCTAGCCATCATCTGAAGCTCAACCATGACAAGACTGAGCTCCTCTTCATGCCATACAAGACCTCCCCACTAGAATACCTCTACATCACGTTGACGGTACCAGGGCGGCTGCCTCCCGCTCTGCAAGGAACCTGGGGGTGGGCCTGGATGACTAACTGGACTTCAAAGAGCACATCATGGCAACTGCACGGTCCTGCAGGTCCCTCCTGTACAACATCGTGAGGATTTGACCGTACCTGACCACCTACTCCACCCAGCTTCTCATCCAGACCATGGTCACCTCACGCCTGGACTACTGCAACTCCCTTCTCGCAAGCCTACCAGCCTGCACCATTCTGCCTCTTCAACTGGTCCAAAACGCGGCAGCCCGTCTTGCGTTCAACCTCCCGAAGTTCTCGCTTGTCACCCCCCTACTGAGGTCACTCCACTGGCTGCCGGTCGCGGCCAGGATCAGGTTCAAAGTTCTGACCCTGGCCTACACTGCAGCCAATAGGACAGGCCCCTCCTACCTACAGGACTTAATCCAGCACTACGCTCCAGCTCGACCAATTTGCTCTGCTGCAATTTGCTCTCCCTCTGTGTCAACGGCTCTCACTTGTCCTGACCGCAGAGCTTTTCCACCCTAGCTCCCCAGTGTGGAACGAACTCCCCATTCCTCTACGTTCTGCCCAAACATTGCCTGCTTTCCGTTGTGGCCTGAAGACACACCTGTTCAGACTCCACCTGGACTGACATACCAATCTAGGACCATTTTCATAGTACTTGTTCCGTTTTTTTGGATAAAAGCATTTGCCAAATGATTTTAATGTAATGACGAAAATATATATATATATATGTTTGAAAATGATCGGCATGATCGGGAGCGTACTGACCCTCTCACACTATGCGAGTATCAATGCTCCTAATGAGGCTCCCGACGTCCCGTTTTCACTCTGATCTTGAAAATTTGTCTGGGACGCCCAAATCGGGCTGTGATATGGTATAGTGTGTGCCCGGCCTTACTCAGCTGATGCAGGCAAGACCGCAGGTGCCCAAACAAACAGGAGTAGGCACACCTCAGCAATAAGGCAAGGATAGCCCTGCTGTGAACCCCCCTCATGGGCAAAGCTACTGTCTATCAGGCAAGCTTGCTACACAGTCGGCACTGGCCGTCAGGATTTGAGCTGACGCCATTGGGGTGCCTCAATTCACAGAGAAGTTCAGTCCAAACAAATCCAGTGTTTAAATGCTTTACTTTCTGAGTGTCAACAGCATTTGAGAGCTGGAAAGAGATCTCATTTTTGGGACTCTAGCTCAAGCTTTTGGTCTGAGGCATCGCCATGTTCCTGTCACAGTCAATCAATCCATATGAAACAGTAAACACTTGAAAACAATCAATCTAACATAATCCCTGTAAAAAGGATTGGAATAAATGTCTATGTCGGTCAAACCAAGACCAAGCTAAGATATCACAGGTAAATAATCATCTGCAAATAAAAGTCTCAACAAAAGTTATTTGAATCCTATTGGAAGTTTTGCATGTGCCAAGTAATAAATCGCAGAGGAATCAATGGAAGGAAAAGATTTAAGAGTTGGTCCAGCTTCGTCCTGCTTGAGTCACAGCAAGGGGCACAAATAAAGCACATAAAGTACACCGCTCAATTGATCTCAATCCAAATGATTATCCAGCTTCACACAGCTTCAGGGTGCCACGCTGCCAAACATGGCCGCCACTCTGCCTGCACTACACCGACAGAAATATTATTCTTGTCTTTTCTTTTCTGTTTGAAGAATAAGCTCATTCAACTTTAATGAGCCTCCTTTTTCAAAAGGTATGTGTCATTCAGAAGTTCTGGCCCAACATAAAGGAGAGCGGATTCTCTCTCTTCTCTTTTGACAAAAGAGGGCCCGCTTTGGGGAGGGGGGGCTGTGGAGAGGTTAGCAGGGTAGCGCAAAGTCACAGGGCACAAAGTTGGTGAAAAAGAGCACTTCTCACATTAACGCCACGCTTCCCTAGAAATATTGGCTCATTTCTTAACGCTGTCTCTACACTGGCTGCAGGGTTCAGCGAGGATGAATCACAAGCAGCAGCCAGAGCCTGGGCCTGGGCTGAAGCAGAGGGGATTGGGTTACCGTCCACCACCGGGGGTGATAGAGCTGCAGAACAGGGCCGGGGGAGAGCAGGCGGAGGCGCTAGTGGCCTGCAGAACAGGGCCGGGGGAGAGCAGGCGGAGGCGCTAGTGGCCTCCCTGGGAAACAGGGAGCAGTACACAGGCTCTTGCAACATATGGGGTTGGAGGAGGAGAGGGTGCTCACAGGAGATGGATGTTTGTAAAGATACACATTGCTTATAAGCCACACACAGATATGCATCAGATGTATAACCATGATCTCCATTTTCGCATTCAGTACGATTTCTATTTTTAATTTTTAATTTCAGAAATAACTTCTAGTTCAGGTATAGATTAAGAGAGGAGGGAGACAGACTGGAGGGCTGCTCATTGCAAGAGAGAGACAGGATCATATTCTCCCTTTCTTTGTTTCCCTCCCTCTCTCCTTGTCCTTAGACAACCCAGCCGCCTGACAACCCAACAGACAAACCCTTGTAAGGCAAGTCGCCTTGAATAAAGTAAGACTCCTATCATGACGGACTCTATCATGACGGCTCTGGATGTTGTTGCATACATGAATACGCTACTATGCTTATTTTTGTTTTCCCAGAATTCACCTTTATTTGGGGTGGCTTATACAGCCCACACATGGAATACTGTCCATGTAAATGTTTACATATCTGTATACTGTACATGTCTACCAAAGCAAAATCACCTTGCCACAAGGGCACAACAGCAGCCATCCACCAGGGATGTGACCCTGCGACCTTGTGGTGCTATGCTGCACTACGTTCTTTTTCTAATCTGTGTGACCCAAAGGTAGTGAACACGGTATATCTACCGATATGGCAGCTCTTCAGTACAAAAGGTAATTATACAAAATACACAGGGACTGTAACTGTAAAAGACTGTGAACCCTTAAAACGGTCCAAGTGTTCATCTACAGCAGGTTAAAGCAGACAGGGAGAGCGTGTGATTCCCTGCCGTGTGTATGAGCGCAGCCAGACAGAGGAGTGTCTGTATCCCTATCGTGTGCTCAGGCCTGCCTGCGCACTGACCGGAGCCTGCATGTGTCTGCACACCATTCTGTTCTGCTCCAGCGGCTCCTCAGTAAGCTTAGAGCAGACGCACGTCGCTACAGGAGCGTTGCTGCACAGCGCACATGTGGCCAGCTCTAGACTCCGTGTGTGGTGCAGACGAGCTAACAGACGGCACTGCTGAACAGGGTTAAGTTATGGGTTGCTGGAAAGCGGGCCAAGCCAAAAAATATGAAATATAATATGTGCATTTGGGAAAGTGGGGCTTACACAAAGCCTGAACTGGGTGAAACGGAATTAAGGGAAATCTTAGTAGCTTTTAGTATTTGAACCCATCATGATGTTTCACTTTGGAGAACAACGTCTTGATTGGTTCAAAGCAAGTCGGTGATTGACAATAATTCCTAGCTCCTCCCATTACTGGGTTCACTCATTATATGCAGCTTCTGCCACCTTTGTATACTTCAGTGAAGCATAAATACATGCATTTCATTTGATGCACCTTTTAGTGAACTATTACTGATCTTAAAAACTTCTGCTTTCAGCTAGATATGCGAGCATAATTCTAGTGAATGGGTGGCCGTGAAGTTAAGGGGCTATGAAACTTAGCTCATAACCAGAGGGCCAGAAGCTCAAATTTGGCTGTTGCATTGTGAGTAAGGCATTTTGGATGACACACTCACCTGACCTGCTTTAAATAATCATCAGTATAAAAAGACAAAGTTAAGTCAAATAAGGACACCTACTATAACCTCATAGTAAATATAAGAAGAAATTGAATATTCTACAGCCAACAATTATAAATATGTACAGTAAAGTGTGCTCTCTAGTCAGAACTTTTGTTGTACTTGCAATGGTGTGCTTGAGAAGCCTTTAATGGCAGTGATGCATGGCATACCTCCATCTCGCTGGCTCCTGCTGACCCAGTTCCCTCTAACTATCACAGCGGACAGAGCGGCAGGCTTTTACCTGGCCCCCTTCAGTCCCCCCCCCCCCCCCAAGTTTTTTTTCCTGCAAAGACACTTCAGCATAAATGTAATGTAAGCATGTACTGTATGTGTGTATCAGAGTTCTGCCCTCATGCTGTCCCACCACTCAGCACTAGGTGGCAGTGTTCCCAAAGTGCTGACTGACGGGAGGAAGGTTAATGGCAGTCTACTTGCTGGCCTTACAGGAATACAGAGGGAGGGTGAGGGAGGAATGGTGGAAGGGAGAGAGGGAGGGTGAGAAAGAGGGAGCTACAGCATGCAACCTTTCCCTCAGCCCTTAGACCTGTCCAAGCTCCACACAGGTCCAGCCTGCATGCTAATTCTCCCCTCTCTCCACCAGGTGTCTCACATGGTGCCCCCTAGAGCCTGTGAAAACTCACTCCATTTCAAGAAAGGGAGGGAGAGACAGAGGGAGAGAGAGGGAGAAACAAGAGACTGAGAAAGAGAGAAAGAGATGGGGGTGGGGCAGGAGAAACAAGGATTTTTCTGTCCTCTGTGTGTAGCCAGAGAGAACTCCCCCGATCACGGAAACATCAGCACCCGCCTCTCCCATCATGCACCGCTCCCACCCCGCCCTGTCCTGCTTCCATGGGTCAGAACCAGGCCTGCACATGGCTGTCAACGGTCACATGGACACACACTCAAATGCAAACATGAGGCACAAACTAGGGCAAGTGCATACAAGTGTATTGTGATGCTAATTTGCTACATTTCTGATGTGACACAATTTTGAATCTGCCATTAACGACAATAATGCAGGCTGAAATGTCCCATTCCTTATTTAGCCCGTACGTAAATACCATGACTCATACATTCCATGGGAATGGCTGCCATATTCTTGTTAAAATCTGGCAAATGAGCTGGACCTGATCTCCATGTGCAGGCAGACTGCAAGGCAGTGAGAGAGAAGACAGGACACGTGCGTTACTATTTGTAGATCATCGTGATGCACATGTCATATTGATCACTGACATAAAAACACTGCGTGGAAATCACAGTGAATAAACAGTGTTCATACTGCCGCACCATCTCAAGATAGCATCTAGCATTTCCACTGTAGTGACCGTACAGCAACTGTACAGTACCTTTTCAAACAAGACTATGTAACGTACGGTATATCTTACCACAATCACTGTGCAACCATACACTGCCTTTTAATACAAGACTATGTAACGTACGGTATGTCTTACCACAATCACTGCAATCATACAATGCCTTTTAATACAAGACTATGTAACGTATGGTATATCTTACCACAATCACTGTGCAACCATACAATGCCTTTTCATACAAGACTATGTAACGTACGGTATATCTTACCACAATCACTGTGCAACCGTACAGTGCCTTTTAATACAAGACTATGTAACGTACGGTATATCTTACCACAATCACTGTGCAATCATACAATGCCTTTTAATACAAGACTATGTAACGTATGGTATATCTTACCACAATCACTGTGCAACCATACACTGCCTTTTAATACAAGACTATGTAACGTATGTTATATCTTACCACAATCACTGTGCAACCGTACAGTGCCTTTTCATACAAGACTATGTAACGTACGGTATATCTTACCACAATCACTGTGCAACTGTACAGTGCCTTTTAATACAAGATTATGTAACGTATGGTATATCTTACCACAATCACTGTGCAACCATACACTGCCTTTTAATACAAGACTATGTAACGTACGGTATATCTTACCACAATCACTGTGCAACTGTACAGTGCCCTTTAATACAAGACTATGTAACCGTACGGTACCTCTGACTGCAATTACGATGTGAATGTACAGTACGTGCAAGCGCATGATATAGCTGACAATGTAATTTAATTACTCCATATCACTGGATGCATTACTGAGATCGCCCGATGTTCACATTGTGTCAGTCTCCCATCTCCTGTAGCAAAATCAGGCTTTTTTGCCATATTTAAATTGCTTGGGAATAACATGTGAGGAAAATATGACATAGCTACAAGCTACTGGGCTCTTGTACAGTCAGCAGGCGACACGTGACTGCATAGCCTGGTGATGAATGACTAACCACAGTTATCACCCGATACAGCCTTCTTCTCACAATCCTGATCATCTCATACATCAAATTACAATATTTATTCCTTAGCTTTCTAACCTGCTTCAGCCGAGTACTAAAACGAAACATGCGTTTAAAGTTTATTAAGTTAAATGAGTGAACGGAAAAAAAATCCTCTGAACAGCTCTAAACTGTTTACCCGCCGCTACAGCTAAATTAACGTCAAATCCTGACAATAGTTTCTCTCGCACACTCTCTCTATATCTTGCTCTGTAGTTTCTATAGCAACCAGTACACAATTTAGTCACTACTGTCAGGGCTCCTCCATCTTTGTCCATTTGTCACTCTGTGCGTCTCTCACTGGTGTTCTTTGTTTGCATTTTTATTGTACTGGAACTGCCCCACGCCACCCCCTGCTTCTTATTCAACCAGACCAAAAGTCACAATGGAGCAGAATGGTGAACAGGCCCCATTAGAGCCAGGCAGACAGAGAGGTTAGGGGAATAGAGTGTGCGGCTCATCTGGGTTGTTGGCCTACACAGCACAGCTTTGCTGGGATTTGCTGGTTCCATTGAATAAGGTGCTGGTTCCATTGTAAGACTGAACTGGCAGTGCTGGTTCCTCTATAATGGTAAACTGGGAGCACTGTTTCCAGTGCAGGACTAAACTGGTGGTGTTTACCGTAAAGGCTGGGAAGGTCCTGCTATTCATTTTGAATCAGTTTGGTTTTAATACTTTCATGATACTGTAGGTATTGGAGAGGTCAATGGCCTGAAGATTGGTTGGGCACTGTGCACTTCACTGTTGACCTCGTATGCAAAAAAAACTTTTTCTTTTTTTTTGGTTTGCATCTGTGTTCTGATACAAATCCTTGTCTTCTGAGTAAAGATGACTACTATAATATAATATAATATAATATAATATAATATAACAACTCATCTAATTGTTGTCCATTGTTCATAGTTGAATAAACGCAAGCCAGGGGGTGCCGCTCACCTCGCGCAGGGCCGCAGTCTCTTTGTCCCTCTGCTCCAGCAGGCTCTCCAGGTGGTGCATGTGCATCTCAGCCTCAGCCAGGCGGCGGGTGCGCTCGTGGTCCTCCTCGCTGGCTTTGGCCGACAGCCCCTTGCTCTGCAGCATCTCCAGAAGCTTCTTGATGGACTCGTCCCGGGCGCCCAGCGTCTGCTTCTGAGTGTCGATGCGCAGCTCCATCTCCTCCAGGGTCTTCCTCAGGAGGAAGAGCTCCTTGGCTTGCCGCTCGTGCTCGCAGTGCAGCCGCTGAAAGTTCTCCTCCGTCAGCTCGGAGGCCAGAGGCTCGCTGGGGCGGCTGCTGCAGTCCTGCTGGAACAGCTGGTTCAGGTCCCGCTGGATCCGCAGCTCGTCCTGCAGGGCCTGGATGGTCATCTGCAGGTGCTAAAGAGGGACAGAGAGAGGACAGGTGAGTGAGTATATACAGCTACACAGATGCTAATGCTAAAGGCTAAAAAGCAAAAGAGGGAGGACAGGTGAGTGAGTATATATAGGTATACAGATGCTAATGCTAAAGGCTAAAGAGAGACAGAGAGGACAGGTGAGTGAGTATATACAGCTACACAAATGCTAATGCTAAAGGCTAAAGAGCGACAGAGAGGACATGTGAGTGAGTATATATAGGTATCCAGATGCTAATGGTAAAGGTTAAAGAGAGACAGAGAGGACAGGTGAGTGAGTATATACAGCTACACAGATGCTAATGCTAAAGGATAAAGAGAGACAGAGAGGATAGGTCAGTATATACAGGTATACAGATGCTAATGCTAAAGAAAGACAGAGGATAGGCCTGTATATACAGGTATACAGGTGCTAATGCTAAAGGCTAAAGATAAACAGAGGGAGGACAGGTGAGTATATACAGCTACACAGATGCTAATGGTAAAGGCTAAAGAGAGACAGAGAGAGGACAGGTGAATGATTATATACAGATGCAACAACAACAAAAAAAAGCTGGGGTTGAGTGTGGAGTAGGGTATTGAGCGGTCAGAGGGACAACCCAAAAATAACAAACCCAAAGAACCCAAAAACAATGGCTGTGTCCGAACCATCGAAAACCCGAAAATAAGTATATCTTCCGGACATTTTAAGTACACTACATTTAGAGAACATTTCGCCTACTTAACTTTCTCATCCAGTGTACTCAACAAACAAATACAATAGTACGGAAGGCCAGACACAGACAGTGTCTGTAATGCAGTTTGGTGGATGCCATCATAACTGACATACAGTGCATCCGGAAAGTATTCACAGCGCTTCACTTTTTCCACATTTTGTTCTGTTACAGCCTTATTCCAAAATTGATTAAATTCATTTTTTCCCTCAAAATTCTACACACAACACCCCATAATGACAATGTGAAAAAAGTTTTTTTGAGATCTTTGCAAATTTATTAAAAATAAAAAAATAAAATTTCTCATTTACATAAGTATTCATAGCCTTTGCTTTAACGTATTTTTAAAGTATCATATTTCATATTTGGTCGCATATCCTTTACATGCTGTTACTTCCTGAAGTCTGTGACCATCAACATCAAAAAAACTGTCGATATCTTATTTTCAGGCACTGTTACAAGCGATACTATAACCTCTCTGCATTTGAATGGATCTCTATGGAAATTTGGGGGTGAGACTAGATTCAGCTGTAAATTACACTGGTACAGTATGGAACACATGGCTGGCTAAATGGCTGTAAGTTATCAAGGGTCTGAGCTATCAAACGAGCCCCAAACCATCACTCTGTTGCCAGATATGGAGTAGATGTGGATGGATCACTTTAAGGGTTGTTTCTCCTGACTTTTTTCCCCATAGAGTTCTATAGGAAAATGAGTCCGGAGAAATAACCCTTGCAGTGATCCATCCATATCTACTCCATATCTGGCAACAGAGTGATGGTTTGGGGCTCGTTTGATAGCTCAGACCCTTGATAACTTACAGCCATTTAGCCAGCCATGTGTTCCATACTGTACCATTGTAATTTACAGCTGAATCTAGTCTCACCCCCAAATTTCCATAGAGATCCATTCAAATGCAGAGAGGTTATAGTATCGCTTGTAACAGTGCCTGAAAATAAGATATCGACAGTTTTTTTGATGTTGATGGTCACAGACTTCAGGAAGTAACAGCATGTAAAGGATATGCGACCAAATATGAAATATGATACTTTAAAAATACGTTAAAGCAAAGGCTATGAATACTTATGTAAATGAGAAATTTTATTTTTTTATTTTTAATAAATTTGCAAAGATCTCAAAAAAACTTTTTTCACATTGTCATTATGGGGTGTTGTGTGTAGAATTTTGAGGGAAAAAATGAATTTAATCAATTTTTGAATAAGGCTGTAACAGAACAAAATGTGGAAAAAGTGAAGCGCTGTGAATACTTTCCGGATGCACTGTATGGGACTACAAGGCTGATACATTTTTCACAAGATTGCAGACATTGGCAGCGGCCTTGATATTATGGGCAGCCATTCCGTGTCTGTTGCCAGCGCCACGCATGACCCGCTCCTTCTGTCCGAGCAGTTCTGCAGACCCATCACCATGTGGGCCTCCCTCAGGGCCTGTCTGGAGGTGCGGCCCAATACACTTGCTGCCTGCCGCAGAGCCCAACGTGTGGCCCCAACCCTTTCCCCAGCCCGCCCCACCCCCGACCCTCATTACCACAGCCACCACAGTTATGCAACGCGCTAAAAATACAGCATTTCAAAAGCAGCGTGATCATCAAAGGATTTCAGCATCAGCTCAATGTACAATGTACCAACAACCATTTCAACACTCCTCTCCCAGCACTGGGCTCAGCGATCTGGTGACATCACCCCTAACGACGTCGCCGTTCTTACGCACCGTCGTTACGTGTGGAGGCAAGTCACCTTGGATCTGACTGAGGCGACACCTGTCTCCTGGCAACGACAAACAAAATGGTAGAGTTCACATCATTTTGACTTTGGCTTGCATTGTCTTTTGCGATGAACAGTCACCACCCTAAGTGTTTCCTGCCTTCCATCTTTCTCTCCCCTCTCTCAATGGACACTCAGGGGCAGTCTGTTCCTCTCCCAGCCATAATTCCACAGGCGACCCAGGTTGCTAGGCAACAGCAGCCATCTGTGTGCATCTCTCCCTCTCTTTCGCTCTCTCTCATATGCACGCACAGGCACATACATGCACACACACGCACGCACAGAAACATGCTCGAAACTAGTGAGAAATGGCCCCATTCCAGTTCACCCACAATCCATCCTGATCCTGTTTAGTCGTAGCAGAGAGCACAATTCACACGCACACCCAGACATGCACACACACATAGACATGCACACGCACACACAAACATATACACGCACACACAAACATACACATGCACACACATACACGCACGCACGCACGCACGCACGCACGCACGTAAACCAAGCACTGAGGCTGCGGAATGCCCTGCCTTATAATTGAGTCCATTCTGGGGGTGACACACAGTCTTAAGCATGAGCCATTAAATCTGTACATTCCTCTCTGTGTCTCGCTGCTCTATTATTGACTTCATGTGGAGAGGGGGGGCAACTGGGGTCTCAGTGGGTTTGAGGACCTAATCAGAGCCCCTGCAGACCTGCTATAGCAGTACACCCCCCTCATTACCTGCACACATCCTGGGGGAAGTAGCTTTCTCTGGAGAGACGAGGACACAGTCTAAATCCACCCGCCCCGCCCTGCTCAACTGAGGGGCGGGGCCCACACAGCAGGTGTTCCCCTGCTGACACACACTCCAGTTATAACACAGGGCAGAGGTCAGGTGAGTAACATGGGATTAATGTGCTAATTGGCCTGTGCCAGCCCCCGGGTGGAGTTTATAATGAGGCGGCAGGGTGTGGGAGCCGGTGGGGAACTGGTAGCAGAGCTCTTCTTAATCCCTCCGGTTCCAGCCTCCCCGTCAAGCAGAGAGTCGCTTGATCCCAACGGGCGCGCGCAGCTGTTTTCTGCCGACCTCTTAGTTTTCCCGACCGTCACTCCGGCCGAAGCCGACCCGTCCCAGAGCGACGCGGAGCCGCTGTGTCCCGAGACGGAGGTGGGCACCGGGCACTCCAACCGCGCTCAGGGCCCAAAACGCTGACGTCTGGCGCGGACGCTGCGAGCGGCACACTAATGCGCCAGCTGGTGTCACCATGGCGACCGCGGGCCACTTCGTCATCACCACGGCCGCAGCCAGGTGAGCCCCCCCCCCCATCCCATGCTCTGTCTCCTTGTGTCCACCCCCCCACCCACCCGGCTGCACAAGCAATCATTTCTCACCCTGAATTGACTTTCATGCCCAGTGGCGTCCCGACTCAAGAAAAAAAGAAAAAAAAGTCCCATAAAAGGAAACAAGAGAGGAAAAAAGCGAAGGAAAAAGAAAGGAGAAGAAAGATGCTATCGTGCTATCGTGCTCCCCACGCCGATTATTAATCACCAGCACAGAGGCGAGGACAGGGAGAGAGGGGAGAGAGGGGAGAGAAGAACAGATAAGAGGACAGGAGAGAAAAGGAGGAGAGGAGGGCAGAAAGAAAGAAGAGGGCAGGGTAGAGGACAATAATGAAGGGGAGAGCAGGGAGAACGGCAGAGTACAGGAACGGAAACGGCAGAAGGAAGGCAAGGACAGAAGAAGAGAGAAGGAGAAGATGAGAAATGAGAGGAGGGGAGAGATGAGAGGAGGGGAGATGAGGGGAGAGGAGATGAGATGAGAGGAGAGGAAAAGAGAGGCTATGGCAGTGTCTGCCTGTCTGCCTGTGCCTGCTGGGCAGGTATATAAGGGAGGTTCTGTGCTTGGACAGAGAAGTGCATACGGGCTGCTCCTGGGTCAGCGCGCGACTTCCCCACCTCTACGGCAGTCAGGCAGGAAGGGTGAAGACTGATCCCAGGTCAGCCACTGAACACAACGAGAGCCCAATGTCCCGCCAGATCCGTTTTCTCAAAAAGCGGGCTTTTCAGCATGCCGTGGAGACGATAGGCCACATCCACAGGGCAGCCTTCAAATGCCATAAAGCCATTATATTACAAATCAATGGTGTTACAGAAGAAACAGGTTCATGAAGGTCAGAAAACAGAGGACCTTCTGTCACTGCATGATGACTAAGAGCTTTAGCAGCATACAGTCAAATACAGTGTCATATGATATACTCTGCCTTGTTGATTATAACACAGGGACTTTATGAAACAAACAAATACACACACACACACGCACACACGCATGCACGCATACACACACAAACACACACACACGCACACATTCAGAAACACTCTCTGTCTCCTTCCTCTCAGTGTCTCCTCCTGCGGCCGTTCCAAGGTTCCCGTGTGGAGTGTGTAATGCCATGTTCACTCGGTGGGGAGTTTATCATATTAAAAGGACCAGATTGCAGACCGTGTACTCCAGTGTGGGGTGTGCACTTTTTTGGGTGTGCCATCACTGCGGCAGCGAGCCTGCTTTCCTGGTGCAGTACGCCCTGTTGCCATTGCTGGGATCTGTCCCATGGTAAGATCTCCTCCTGTTCAGATTGTGGCTGTAAGGGTTCTTCGGCACATTCTCTGTGCTATTACGTTACGGTCTCAGTCTCCCCTGACAGGAGAGGGACCTCCCTGCCCAGGCGTGTCACTGTTCGGCGTGTCCAGGCCTGACAGGCTGTCCGTCACGCATGAGTCGGCCTGCTGGTCCGCCGCGCATAAGTGCGCACAACCTCACCACGCCGGCTCACTTAACAGGAAGGCAAAGACTGGTTTTTGTGGCACCAGCGAGACTGACAGGCAGGGATAGAGTGGAGGTGGCTGGGGGAAATCACAAGCTTTTCCACATTCAGGAAAACGTCAATTCAAGTCTGCGCTCTCAACTACTCGGGCCTCACAGCCCTGCATCTCACTGAAAGGAGCTGGTGTGACTGTAGTAGCAGCCATTCACCAGATCAGCTCGACTAGAACAGGCTCTACTAGCGTGGCTATGTGCGGCTATGCTAGCGCAGGCTCTACTACCGTGCCTTGCTAGTATGGCTTTGAGGGGTAGTGTGACATGCTAGTGCAGGCACTGGTAGTGTGGCTCTGCTAGTGCAGGCTCTACTAGCGTGGCTCTGCTAGCGCAGGCTCTGGTAATTAAGCTCTGCTAGCGCAGGCTCTTCTAGTGTGACTCTGCTAATGCAGCCTCTGCTTGTATGGCCTGCTAGCACAGACTCTAGTGTGACTTGCTAGCGCAGGCTCTGGTCACGGTGCTCGACTAGCGTGGCTCTGCTAGCAGAGACTCTGGTAGTGTGGCTATGCTAGTGTAGCCTCTGATAGTGTGACTTGCTAGGGCAGGCTCTGGTAGTGTGGTTATGCTAGTGTAGCCTCTGATAGTGTGACTTGCTAGGGCAGGCTCTGGTAGTGTGGCTATACTAGTGCAGCATCTGCTATCATGGCCTGCTAGCCCAGACTCTGCTAGCACAGGTTATGGTAGTGTGGCTATGCTAACTGCAGCCACTGCTAATGTGACTTGCTAGCGCAGCTCTGCTCTCATGTCTCTGCTAGTGTGACTCCGCTTGATCTTCTCTCCCCCATGAGGGAACTGAGAGAATGGGATTGTTTTCCCTCAGTGCTCTGAGAGACAGTGGTGTCAGACACAAGTGTCAGGGTCACTCCTTTGGGCTATATGGCATCACAGAGTTTTGGTGTAGACTGCCAGGACATGCACACTGTACACATATACACACTTCCTTCCTTCCTTCCTTCCGCACGCCTCTTCCCCTGTGACCCCCCCCCCCCCCCGCCCCCTCTATTGCCAGAGGGAGTAGGGAAGTCTTTCATTATTCATGAGGCAGATCCTGCTGCTCTTCCTGTGTGGGTAGCAAGGGTGGGGTGTAAGGATGCTGGAATTTGAGGTTGATATGAACTGGGTGGAGGAGCGTGGTTATCCAGATGTACCTTTCCCTGTATTATCACACTCTTTGTCTTTGTGTCAATACAGGTTTACAGTGATACAATTCTCCCTGTAAAATCACCCAGAAAAAATATAAATCAATACCTGGATTTTTTTGCCATCTGTTAAAAAATAACTAATGGCCTCTCAAACAGCCATCTCTCCATCCCTCTCACTCTACCCCCCCCCCCCCCCCCCCCCCTCCATCTCTTTCTCCCCAGCCCCCGATCCCTCTCATATACTGTAGGTGCAAAACCACTGAAGTGGTATCAGATGCAGTTCATTTGCGGTTAATTTACACCTCTGGCAGGTATACGAACGCAACACGCATCCCAAAATATCCGGGTCACATCATTTTGTTGTCACTTATGACACAAAACAGGAGAAAGTTCCTGAATGAAGTACACTTGTGTTGAACAGACCGAGGGCACAATGAACTAAACTTTATTTAGGTTATGGAACTGAAATGTGAGGCTCATATTTCTATATGCCTGTTAATTCCTGTGGGGGCAGTGGACTGGAAGTATACTACTGTTCATACACACGTACACTCATTCACATGAAGGCACTGACACACAGTCATACACAAACACAAACACACACACACACACACAAACACTGTTTCCCAAAGGGTAAGCCTGGCTCTGGGGTCACATGGCTGGCCGTGGACCCAGTCTGTGGGATCTGTGTCCCTCTGGGGGGACAGCCACACAGCTCCCCATGAGAGAGAGCACAGGAGCCAGAGGGGAGAGCAGCACCCAGCTCAGAGTTCCCATGCCCATCCATTTTGTCTGTGAACTTCACATCAACCTTGTTACATTTTAAACAAAGCCATTGTGCATAACATGTTTTACAATACAATTATAGTAACAAAAAAGACAACAATAACATTAATACTAGTCCTATGAATTATAATAGGAAAGCAGATGTGTGTGTGTGTGTGTGTGTGTGTGTGTGTGTGTGTGTGTGTGTGTGTGTGTGTGTGTGTGTGTGTGTGTGTGTGTGTGTGTGTGTGTGAGCAGCACACTTACAGAGCGTTGTACTGAAACGAGAGAGCAGCACACTTACAGAGCGGTGTACTGAAACGGGAGAGCAGCACACTTACAGAGCGGTGTACTGAAATGAGAGAGCAGCACACTTACAGAGCGGTGTACTGAAACGAGAGAGCAGCACACTTACAGAGCGGTGTACTGAAACGAGAGAGCAGCACACTTACAGAGCGGTGTACTGAAACAAGACAGCAGCACACTTACAGAGCGGTGTACTGAAACGGGAGAGCAGCACACTTACAGAGCGGTGTACTGAAACGGGAGAGCAGCACACTTACAGAGCGGTGTACTGAAACAGGAGAGCAGCACACTTACAGAGCGGTGTACTGAAACGGGAGAGCAGCACACATACAGAGCAGCATGTCTGTGGGAACAGTGTTCCCATCACAACATAATAACACTGTTTAACACCATCCCACAGCCTAGCCATGCTGAGGGAGTGCACATCAGTGTAAAAACACCACCTGTCTGTCTCTACAGGTGGAGGCTGAGAGGCTTGTTATAACGATGCTAAACACTTCTGAAGGTGGAGGGGGGGTGCTTTATTATCACAATGCTAAACGCCTGCACAGGTGAAAAATGGTTGGGTTATTCCCCCAATGCTAAACGCCTGTACAGGTGAAAGATGGTTGGGTTATTCCCCCAATGCTAAACGCCTGTACAGGTGAAAGATGGTTGGGTTATTCCCCCAATGCTAAACGCCTGTACAAGTGAAAGATGGTTGGGTTATTCCCCCAATGCTAAATGCCTGTACAGGTGAAAGATGGTTGGGTTATTCCCCCAATGCTAAACGCCTGTACAGGTGAAAGATGGTGGGATTATTCCCCCAATGCTAAACGCCTGTACAGGTGAAAGATGGTGGGGTTATTCCCCCAATGCTAAACGCCTGTACAGGTGAAAGATGGTTGGGTTATTCCCCCAATGCTAAACGCCTGTACAGGTGAAAGATGGTTGGGTTATTCCCCCAATGCTAAACGCCTGTACAGGTGAAAGATGGTTGGGTTATTCCCCCAATGCTAAACGCCTGTACAAGTGAAAGATGGTTGGGTTATTCCCCCAATGCTAAATGCCTGTACAGGTGAAAGATGGTTGGGTTATTCCCCCAATGCTAAACGCCTGTACAGGTGAAAGATGGTGGGGTTATTCCCCCAATGCTAAACGCCTGTACAGGTGAAAGATGGTGGGGTTATTCCCCCAATGCTAAACGCCTGTACAGGTGAAAGATGGTTGGGTTATTCCCCCAATGCTAAACGTCTGTACAGGTGAAAGATGGTTGGGTTATTCCCCCAATGCTAAACGCCTGTACAAGTGAAAGATGGTTGGGTTATTCCCCCAATGCTAAACGCCTGTACAGGTGAAAGATGGTTGGGTTATTCCCCCAATGCTAAACGCCTGTACAGGTGAAAGATGGTTGGGTTATTCCCCCAATGCTAAACGCCTGTACAAGTGAAAGATGGTGGGATTATTCCCCCAATGCTAAACGCCTGTACAGGTGAAAGATGGTGGGGTTATTCCCCCAATGCTAAACGCCTGTACAGGTGAAAGATGGTTGGGTTATTCCCCCAATGCTAAACGCCTGTACAGGTGAAAGATGGTTGGGTTATTCCCCCAATGCTAAACGCCTGTACAGGTGAAAGATGGTTGGGTTATTCCCCCAATGCTAAACGCCTGTACAGGTGAAAGATGGTGGGATTATTCCCCCAATGCTAAACGCCTGTACAGGTGAAAGATGGTTGGGTTATTCCCCCAATGCTAAACGCCTGTACAGGTGAAAGATGGTGGGGTTATTCCCCCAATGCTAAACGCCTGTACAGGTGAAAGATGGTGGGATTATTCCCCCAATGCTAAACGCCTGTACAGGTGAAAGATGGTTGGGTTATTCCCCCAATGCTAAACGCCGGTACAGGTGAAAGATGGTGGGGTTATTCCCCCAATGCTAAACGCCGGTACAGGTGAAAGATGGTTGGGTTATTCCCCCAATGCTAAACGCCGGTACAGGTGAAAGATGGTTGGGTTATTCCCCCAATGCTAAACGCCGGTACAGGTGAAAGATGGTTGGGTTATTCCCCCAATGCTAAACGCCTGTACAGGTGAAAGATGGTTGGGTTATTCCCCCAATGCTAAACGCCGGTACAGGTGAAAGATGGTGGGGTTATTCCCCCAATGCTAAACGCCGGTACAGGTGAAAGATGGTTGGGTTAATCCCCCAATGCTAAACGCCTGTACAGGTGAAAGATGGTTGGGTTATTCCCCCAATGCTAAACGCCTGTACAAGTGAAAGATGGTGGGATTATTCCCCCAATGCTAAACGCCTGTACAGGTGAAAGATGGTGGGGTTATTCCCCCAATGCTAAACGCCTGTACAGGTGAAAGATGGTGGGATTATTCCCCCAATGCTAAACGCCTGTACAGGTGAAAGATGGTTGGGTTATTCCCCCAATGCTAAACGCCTGTACAGGTGAAAGATGGTTGGGTTATTCCCCCAATGCTAAACGCCTGTACAGGTGAAAGATGGTGGGGTTATTCCCCCAATGCTAAACGCCTGTACAGGTGAAAGATGGTGGGATTATTCCCCCAATGCTAAACGCCTGTACAGGTGAAAGATGGTTGGGTTATTCCCCCAATGCTAAACGCCTGTACAGGTGAAAGATGGTGGGGTTATTCCCCCAATGCTAAACGCCTGTACAGGTGAAAGATGGTGGGATTATTCCCCCAATGCTAAACGCCTGTACAGGTGAAAGATGGTTGGGTTATTCCCCCAATGCTAAACGCCGGTACAGGTGAAAGATGGTGGGGTTATTCCCCCAATGCTAAACGCCGGTACAGGTGAAAGATGGTTGGGTTATTCCCCCAATGCTAAACGCCGGTACAGGTGAAAGATGGTGGGATTATTCCCCCAATGCTAAACGCCTGTACAGGTGAAAGATGGTTGGGTTATTCCCCCAATGCTAAACGCCTGTACAGGTGAAAGATGGTTGGGTTATTCCCCCAATGCTAAACGCCTGTACAGGTGAAAGATGGTTGGGTTATTCCCCCAATGCTAAACGCCTGTACAGGTGAAAGATGGTTGGGTTATTCCCCCAATGCTAAACGCCTGTACAGGTGAAAGATGGTTGGGTTATTCCCCCAATGCTAAACGCCTGTACAGGTGAAAGATGGTTGGGTTGAACACATTCACTCTTCTTCCCTCTTCCTCAATCCCTTTTTCTCTCACATTGTCACCATCCTTTCCTTTGTAAATCTTTGCTTCTTCCACCTTTTCAACTCTCTCAGGTCTCACTACATCACTCTCTCCTTCACCCCCCTTCTCCCTCCATCACTCTCTCCTCTCCATCTCTCTCTCCTAGCTGCCCCTGCTGTGGTGACTCACGAGGTTGCTGCAGCACTGTGGGGCTGTCCTGTCCTGGAGGCCGGCTGTGTCACATCCTACCCCACCCCTCTCCTCTCCTCTCCTCTCCTCTCCTCTCCTCTCCTCTAGCCCAGGGGCGTGCTGACATTTCAACAAGATGCGGTTTTTTTTGGGGGGGGGGGGGGGGGGGGGTATGACAAAAGAGGGGTGACCTCGGATCTTAGAACTTCATTTAGATCTGCTCCTTCACATCGTTTTAAAGTTTCATTCCATTACAGCTCTAATCAATAGTAATATATAGTTGTGTCATGTAATTTCAACTGTGATGAGCCACTGTGAGGGTTTGAGATGTAAACAAAGAGCGGTCTGTTTGGGCTCTGAATGGCCGCATTGAAAAATGGCGTCAGTTTCAAATAAACAGATCCGCCCCCACCCCTGTCCCCGTCACCACAACTGAACATTCCTGCCTGAAACAAGAGATGTTCCAAAATTCACAAAAATGTAATGATGCATACAGGTAGACAAATCAAAGCAAAACAGAAAATCAAATCAGCAGCCTGAAGCACAGCCACACGCGTACAAGCACACATGCACAAGCACACGCACACACGTGCACAAGCGAACTCGCACAAGTGCACACGCGCACACACACACGCACACACAAAGTGTGTGAGCTTAGTATAACAGACATGTCACACACTGCTCAGGTAAGCACCCTACTGCCAGCAGCTGAGATCTCATGCATCAGATTGCATGACTCTGGTATCCACTGCTCTTGCCTGGCTACCTAGAAGATGGCTCTGAGAAACTTCTATAGGCAGAGTCTTAGGCCCACTCACACAGCAGCCACAAACAGAGATCCAATCCACCAGGTGGGCGGGGTCTCAACCCTGTGACTGACTCTTGTTGTTCTCCACACAAGCAATCAATGTGCCCTCATTTAAACTGCCCTCAGTTAAACAGTATCTACATCCATCTTCAGGGTTTTGAGAAACATTTTTTGTTAATGAAGGGGGAAGAAGAGTGGAGGAGGTAAAAATTAAATACTGACAAACTCCAAAGAAACATGTTCAGCTGCAAGGAATTATGCTTCTGGGAAGTTCTTCACGTGATGTTTGAATGCGGTGAGGGGGGGGGGCATTCCAGGCTGGAATACTGCATGTGCTATGGTCATGTGCTCCCCCTCCTGAATCCAATGACCCCCCCACCCCTCCACGCCCATTATGTAGCCGTATGACCCGCTAATGAGATTGTGTCCTGAAAGTACAGTCAAGCATGATCATAATCACACCATAATCACCTTGACACACACACCGCGGCAGTCCAAGACAACAATCGTAAAGCTAATTGAGCTTCCTCCACTCTAAGTGGATAATTCCGCCGTCAATCGGTAGTGCATTTCACAGAAAAATGCATGCGGGGGCCTCTTTGGCGTTTGATGGTAACGACGCTGCTGAGATTACAGGCAACTCTGACAAAGTGCTCCCATAAGTACTGCTAGTTTTTTCCTAAGAATGGCCGTGCTAATCACGCTAAGGTAAAACTGTCTGAAAGCACTGCGGTACTCCTGTCACTTGCCATGTCGCTTGCCATCTGGACTCCTTGTGGGCCGTAGGAGAGGCAGCCGGAGGACCTACGAGCGTTTCCTCTCATCGCTGCCGCTGTGCTTCTACGCACCTCCAACCGCGAGAGAGAAGAGCCCCGCCCACATGACCTCGCCAGGGATCGGCTGGCTGGCACGTCATCATTATGGCCATAAGAGCGTGACGTCTAGCGCTGAGGGCAGCAGGGTGGTGCCTGAGTACTGAAATGTACTGACAAACAGAGCCACGCACAGTGCTCAGAGAGAGGGGGTCGCCCAACTTTTCTCTTTCTTTAAGTTTTAGTGAAGAAAGGAGGGGAGGCGGAGGGGAGGCAGAGGGGAGGCAGAGTGGAGGTGCGGTGAGCGTGCGCAGAAAACCCCCAGGGGACGGCGCAACGGCCTTCTCCTGTCCTCCCTCATCTCCTTCTCCTCCTCCTCAAAGGGTCTCCCTGCCAAATCTCACTCCCACCCAACGTGACGAGAGCTCTCAGAACCGCAGAGACAACGGACGGACGGACAGACGAACGCAGGGAAAAATCCAGAGACGGAAGGAGAGCAGAGAGGAATCCACGCCTTCGGTACAGAGAGGCCGTCTGTGGGCGGGAGAAGCTGCCAGAAATAGCGCAGGAGGAGACAGCACAGGCATGTGTGATTACTGTGCGTTTATAGCCAAACGGCCGAGCATTGGAGCCTGCGCCAAACCTGCTACTCATGACCTGATCTCTGACCTACAGACCACCTCCACTTTCCCGCTCCACAGGGAGTCGACTGGCCCACAAAGCAGGACCTACAGGACTGGTGGGAGGGTCAGACTACCGACTCCTGATTGGTTAAGACGCTGACCTTTAACAGAAATCCATTCCCACTCGTTCTGACTCCCACCCCTGTTGGCCTGGTGGTCATTCTACACTATCACTGAGAACGGAAGCTTGTGGAGCTTCTTCCCTGCAATCTGGAATTTTGAAAGATAGGGCAGACACGGACGGACAGGCGGAGAGAGAGGGGGAAAAATGGAGCGATCCGTTCTGAACATAAAGCACACGCTCTCGCACATACACACACACACACACAGGCCCTCTGCTTTACCCAGCCACGTCTTATGTAATCACAGAGGTTACACAATCTTATACAATTATATAACATAAAAGTGTGTGGTGAGCATATGTAGGGAGAGGTTGAAATTATTTTATAGAAAACGGTTTGATTTGTGTGGTGTGTGTATGTGGGGGGAGGGGGGGGCTGAAACTTTTTTTTTTTTCGGTCTAGTGGATCTTTTGTCTGCTGCTTCCGATAATGGACAAGGCCAGCTCCTCCTGTCTTAGGACACACCCCATGAGGGAGGGGCGAAGGTACACTGTCCCTTTGGAAGTGTGAGGAGTTCATCTGGGGAACTATCAACAGGGACAGTAACCATGGAAACGTGATGGGGTGGGGGGTCTCATTTGAGTTGAGCCATTAGCACCATCAGAAATTGCACAGAGTGCTTCCTGCCCCCGCTCAGCGGTTTCCGTGACGAACCGCCATCATGCATAAATCATCACAAGCACATTAATTAATTGATTTTTTTTCTTTTTCCCTTTTTTCCTGGAGCTCCACTCAGTAAACCTGTTGGCTATCAAACGGCAAGATGGATAACGAAGCAGGCTACAGACGAGGAGGCCAAAACGGCAGCGAGACACTGAATGTTTTCCGTGTCAGAACCGACGCCAAAACGCATGAATGTCACCGCAAAGAGAATTATTGAGTAATTAGCACGCCCATTACCGGCCGTTAGCTTAAAAAAAATGGCCACGGAGAACAGGTGCTAACAAAAAAGGCTGGGCGGAGCTAAGATAGGGAGGGATTTTGAAAAATAATGTTTAGTAGTAGTTAGCATTTTTCTGCTGGCCCACATTCACTGTTGCTCAGCAACACTTGAGGCGAGACAGAGGTATTTCTACAACCGAGCAGGCCTGGAGGCCCAATAGCCTGGCCCAAATACGATAGCAGGTTCACCACGGGCACAGGAGAGGCAAACAGAAGCAGGTGTGTTTGTCCTGTGTGAAGCACCACAGCCAGAAAGCTTTTGTCACTTACTGCAAGCTAGGCGGCACAAGCCTTGTTCACTTACAGCTGACAGATGACACTAGAAACCACACATTTATCATTTATAACATTTACCCTCCAATAAAATAAGCTTCATTCAGTCTCCTTATAAAAGGATTCACAAAAACACCATGGTTTGCTTTTCCCATTGTACACATTGAAATCTTGTCAATTTATTTAAAAACAATAAAAAGTTAAATACAGGTGGGAGCAGAGGACAGCAAATGTTCCCGTATAAACAAGAGATGCAAGGGGGTCAGTGGCCCTTGAGCAGTGGGACAGTGTGGAGTGAATGTAAACCCTCCCCATATCGGGTTGCTGTAAAACGACACACATCCGGTAGAGCAGATCTAGGCAGGTCATTGGAAACCAGGCAAATAGATTTACTGCTAGGGAGGGAGCATTACCCCACAGTTCACATCAAACAAGAACTCTTTGACAACAGCAACGCTAACTGCTGCTCTCACCTCAGCCTTTACCGATTTAATTCCGAGGCAGGCAGTTCCTTTGTGCCGAGGCCCATCGACTCAAAACACTTGTTCAATAACACTGATTCTTACAGAAGACACAATACTGTCACCGGGTCCATTGCTCTCTGAGGAACTCTAAAATCTGTAATAATCAGACGTCTTCAATACTGCTGCTGCTGCTGCTGCTGCTGCTGTTGGAACCTGATGTGCCCTGGTACTGAAAAGTGGGGCAACAAAATAAGGGCCACAGGCAACTTTATCCAGGGCAAATCACTCAGCTTACGTGTCACTGGGGCTGGCATGCGTCCGTGAAACTTCTCCTTTGTGCACACCAATATACGCAATTAGGGGCACGTAATTTGGCAAATAGAGCCTTAAAATAAATAAATAAATAAATAAATACACAACACATCACACAGAAGTGTGTGCCCTGCCTGGTTACTACATGCTCCATAGCAAAGATTCTACCTGTCCAAAAGTTAAGAAACTGCGACGCTCTGGTTTCTGCAGCTTGGTAAGGTTTAGATGTGATGGGAGACCGAGAGCGCCTGACAGCACACAAAATGGGCGGAGCTATCATATGCTAACTGATATTAACCAATCATTTTCTTTTGCTGTAGAGTGGAATTCTTCTTCATTACTCACGGCAGTTACTCACATAGGTCACATTGACATACCACATCCATCTGTCCATCTGTCAGGACTTTGTACCAGCCTACTCCCTCGCTCAGTGGCGTCATAGCGGGGGGAGTAGTGGAACTGACTACCCAGGTCCCAAGGTTGGAGGGGGGGGCTCAAAAGGCCTGGACTAAAAACTAAGTTTGATTTGGGAAGGGAGCCCACAGAGACTGCATTTGCTCAGAGCCCAGAATTTCATGCTGCACCCCTACCCTCTGTCTTCCTGCTCTCTCCATCTCTCACCCCAGTATCTCACACACATACACACACTCTCTCACCTCTCCATCTCTCTCTCTCTCAATGGCAAAGTGCTTGTTCCCCACCCACACAGACTCTTAATAAGGATTCATTCACAGCGTTGGCGCTCTGGCTTCTCTGTAAGCAGCAGCTTGTTCCATCTGGGAGGGGAGATAAATAAGTTGATAAATCCACACGCGTTCACTCTCACACTCCGGCTCATATTAATCTGTCATTCAATACCGAGACGTCCACCCGCCCCAACAAACACTGCTGCTTTTTTCCCTTCGCTTACGCGAGTCGCCTTCTCCTTCCCTCATTTATATTAAGTGCGCCGTAGCGTTCGGGGAAGAGCGTATTTAGTTTGCGGCGACGTATTCGGTCGTGGCTGCCGCTTTTTCACGGTCGCTCGGTTAAATGTCTCGGCGCAAATCTTCTGAAAGCCCTCCCACACAAACGCAAGACAATCGCCTTCCCACCGCACTGTCACGCTGCGCTCCGACTGATAATCGCCAGCATCCTACCTTGGCTCGTAGGGGTCATAAATCACCAAAGATATACATTTTTGGGCTGGTCCATATAGTAAATTTTTTTATTTCTTAAAAATCAATTCCAAGCTGATGCGCTGATATGATAAGAAATCTTTTTAACTAAGCATACGAGTAAGCAGAAACAGTGACCAGTGTATCAGGTTCTGAGGCTGCCATGATTCCAATGATTTAAAAGCCGTTGAAGCCATCACAAGGCTCAACGAGAGGTAGGCGATATATTATTTTTAAACAATATACCCCTTTAATTTATTGCACAATATGGTATTGTGCATTTCATTATATGGTCATGTTAAGTGTCTTAAATGCTGGTAGCATTACATTACATTACGTTAATTTAGCAGACGCTCTTGTACAGAGCAACTTACAATGCGACATACAGCAGCATCGTCTTTCCATCTGGCACTCACATTCTTTAACCCTGCACACACTAACCCTGCGTTTCTTCAACCCCAGGAATACACACTTGCAAGTAGTTGTGGAGGCGATTGTTAATTCTCAGGGAACAAGAGGGCTAACTTAGGCCCACCAGGGAGAGAACAGAGAGGGGTGGCTCTGAAAATAGGCCAACCTCCAGTATGCAGGAGAATGAAACGTGGGGAAAATGGCGAGGTGGGAGAAGAGATACAAGGAGCTGGAACATCCGTAAAAGCGTTCAATAACCACATTTTAAATGCCAGTGTTGCATGCTGTAAACAACTGTGTGATAAAATGTAAATATAACGAGAAACGTGCTATCCACATCAAAATCGCCACTCATTTCAGAATTTATGTAGACAAATGAAGTCTTGCTCGTGACTGAAACAAAATGCGATGCTCCAGTTGATTTGGCAGAGCGAGGAGGATGTCTTCCATGCGGGGAGAGGAAAAGAAGGCGGGGGGAGGGGGTCCACTTAAAAAATAAAAAAAAAGAGCTAAGAGCAGTGGTGATGAATCACGCATTGTCCAGAGGCAGTGTGGCGTTGGGGGGGGGTTAGGATCATTCCGAGGGCCCTGGCCCCTGACTGACAAGGGCCCTCAAAAATTGTGCTGTAATTGTGCAGGGACGGGGTGGCCTGGGTTGGTGAGGCCCAATGTGAGATCCTTTCATGGGGCCCGAAATCCCTGGCCGTGCCCCTGTCCAGAGGACACAGACGCGCGGACGTTACCGGATCAGAGGAAACAGTGGCACACGTGTCTGTCAGTATCCAGGGAGCTGAATGCCTGGTGTCCATACGGCACACTGGCGCAGCGCTGGATTTAAACTCCACTTTACCCTGGGGCGCTTCGTATGACGTCTTACGCGCATAAACGCACGGCTGCACAGCGTCTTCCTCCTGGCAGCAAGGACCAACGTCTGTGTGGAGGAGTATCGCAGATTCAGCCACCGCCATCTTCTTAGCCTTTTTTAGATGAAATGCACAAAATATCGAGGATCTATAATCATGTGTTTATTTTACGCAACATGGTGTTTTATTTATTTATTTGTACAACTTTGGTTTTAATGGTTTTAATTTAAAATGAACATCACTTTAAAAATTAAAAATAAAAAAGGCTGCATTCAATCACATGTCCGTGTGTTTTAATGTAGTTAGTTCCTTCTGAACAGCTTGACTCTGCTAAGTGAGAGAGAAATACGGTAGCCAGCTTGCCGTAAGAACAAAAAAAACTGGACTGATGGCGGAAAGTCCGTGTTCAGCACCGCCAGGACATTCGCTTGGCACGTCCGCTACAACAGCGCAGTGCAAATATTTCACACCGCTTTCCAGTAGCGCTATACAGAAGGCGGGGACGACATGATCCCGTGAAAAATAACATAAATAAGCCTGCCCATCTCAGCAAACGGGCCGTCTGGTAGGAGAGCCACATTTCATACTGTAGACTGTGAAACTGACTCATAATTACAGTTACAGTTAAAACGTGAGAGAAGTCTTTGTGTAATGGAGTCCCATGAAGCCATGTGCATAGCGCCACCCAAGAAAGGACGGGTTGGTTGGTTAGCCGAGAAACTAGAGAAGCAGTTTGCAACAAATGGACGAGCTTACAAACATGGTCAGATGGTGCAAATCAGGACTTAAAAATAATAATAGGAGATACAAATAGGAGCTGTGAAAGAGAAGTGCACAGTTTGTGAAAATGTAAAAGAGATAAATATATACCATGCACTGCGCAGGTTTACTTCTATAATGAAATACAGAGGGCGTATCAGGTGTACAGGCCTAGATTACTTCAGCAGGGCTTTGCACTTCAGAGGTGGTACAACCTTCACACTTAATCAGTTTTAATTATTTATGCAACATTTCCCCCAAATTCTAAACGTACAACCACACACCACTTGTTCACCTGGAGATATCATTTCCAGTGCTCTCTCTACACTGTAATAATTTCACAAAATAAGACCATTGTGAGTTTTCAAAAGCATCACACCATTAAACAGCATTAAAAAAGAAAAATACTAAAATGTTCTTAATGAATGCCATACATCTGTGTCTGTGGTTAGGGCTGGTCTGTGTTGCCGACACGCTGAGCTACACCGACTCCTGTACAACGTCATGCCAAAGCACAGACCACAACCACGGCACATTCATTTTTCATCATTTAAGTTTGTTTTTTTTATTATTTATTTTGAAACATCTTGCAGTAAATTAGATTGTCATACTTTTTGAAAGGTATGTAATTAATCCCCATGTTTATATTTTCAAAATTCCAAGATTAGTCAAAATAAATGTTTTTGATTGTTCAACAGTACTGGTTTATTTTCTCAGCAGGCTTATTCCATGAAGATTTAGACAAACAGACACGGTCATGCTGCATATTTAAACAGCTGCATATTTCCATAAGAAAAATATGGGAAATGCAGGTTAAATAATAAATATAGGATCTTCAATGCCAGTCCTGGAGAGCTGCAGTGTCTGCAGGTTTTTAGTTTTCGTTTCAACCAGCAACCAATTTAGGGCTTGGAAAAAAAGGCGTGTGGACTTAAATTAAGCACTTAACTGCTGTGAATTACCAAAAATTAGCAGGCACTGCAGCCCTCTAGGACAGCAGTGTGAGATCACTGAGTTAAGTATATGACCTAAATATGTGCCGTTAGCAACCTGGGATTCAAACCTGTATCTGATATGTACCTGATATGGAGAATTCTGAGATCCCCTGTAACCCACACACTCCTCAGAGAGCACCACAAACAGTGTGTTGAAGCAAAATAAAAAATAAAAAACAGATGGTATTTTAGCTGCTCTGGGGAAATACACAATACAATCAAGACAGTTCTCTCACAAGATTTTATCAGCTCAAGTTACAAGTCCCAACACAACAAAATTATGCAGAGATCAAAACTGATCTTCCAAACTCTGGCATCAAACTCTCTCTCTCTATTCCTATTAATTGACGGATCGACAGGAACAGAAATATAGCCTCATAGAGATGACCGTTGCTCATATCAATGTGGCCAAAACTGAACAGAGGAGCAACGTGTGAACCGTTCTTTCTTAAGGAGGCAGTCTCTTTGCCATGTGCTATCATTTAGATTTTTTCTTCCCATTTTTTCATATTTAATCCAAACCAATATACACTACATGGCCAAAACCTGCTCATCCAACATCTCATTCCAAAATCATGGCCATTAATATTGAGTTGGTCCTGGAAAGGCTTTCCACTAGATGTTGGAACATTGCTGCATGGATTTGTTTCCATTCAGTCAGAAGAGCAGTAGTGATGTCGGGTATGTCCACATACTTTTGGCTATATAGTGTATATCAAATGATGTGTAATGTGTACAGACCACACTAAAATACAAAAAGATATATTTTAACACTTGCCTATATTTTTTGGAAAGCTATGGTCATGCACTACAGCAGGTATTAATGCCCCAGCACCCACACCACCCCAACAGCCCCCCACCCTCATTTTTGTAAGAGTTGTGGGCTGGGCATTGCGTTATGTGAATTCCTGTAGTGCAGGGATACTCAAATCTGGCCCTCGAGGTCAGTAGTACTGCTGGTTTTCTCCTTTGCCCATAGACCAATAACGATTGGCCAGAGATTACACTCACCTGGTGCGTCAGGTTTAAATCAGTCCCTGATTAGAGGGGAGGAATGAAAACCAGCAGTAACAGTTGCTCCGAGGGCCAGATTTGAGTATCCATGCTGTAGTGTGTGTGTGTGTGTGTGTGTGTGTGTGTGTGTGTGTGTGTGTGTGTGTGTGTGTGTGTGTGTGTGTGTGTGTGTGTGTGTGTGTGTGTGTGTGTGTGTGTGTGTGTGTGTGTGTGTGTATCTGCCATTCTTTATGAGAGCAGTTGCAACGAGGTTGAACTTCCCTTGTTGAGCAGTACCAGGATTATATGCAGGAAAAATAAAGCAACTATATTTTGCTTTATTTCCTCTACCCTGTGATAAGCTGTCACATCTCTGAATGAGGATCTCACAACTTTCCCGTAAGGAGAGGCGACACGCTTAACACAGCGAGCTACGCGTTTTAAAAGCACCGCATGCCAGCGTCGAATCGCACGGCGATTAAAGGGCTCCTTCCTGTTTCTTCTTTTTTTTCCCATCCCTGTCTTCTTTTTGAGTGACTGAGCAAAAAAAAAATGCGGTTCAAAGACGACATTAAAAACTTTAAACTGTGCCCAGGGACAGGCGTGCCGTGAGGCGAGGGGACGCAAATATGGCGGCGACGGCCCCCGGCGGTTTCCCGCTCCGCGGGAACCGTGCCCTGCCTGTCGGCAGCTGGCCGGATCGTGTAATTAACCAGATGTGGAGGGAGCCGCCGGAGATCTGAAAACAACCATCTTCAATTAGAGCAGCCGCTGATTAGATATCAGCTGCTTAAGCATTAGAGCAAATTAGAGCAGCTCGTGTTTCTCACAGGCCTGCTGTGGGCTAATCCGGGGCGGCACAAACAGGCCGTTTCGCCGCTCCGCGCCGCTCTCCGTCCAATCGACGCGAGTCAAGCCTCCGCAATGCTCTCCTCCCTCTCGTCTTACTATGGAGAACCTGTGCTGTCACTCACAACGAGGTGGGACGTCTTTACAGGCACACAGGAAGCAAATTCCACACACAAATTTCCTGCAAACAGCAATTTCATGATTATGAGCAAGTGGTCGATCACGATAAGCTCAAGAAAAATCAAAAATTGTGTTATAGTTTAAAGGAAACTTTACAGTATATAATACCAATAAAATATAAATACATAATACATAATTTATAATATGATATAGATCTTTCTGAACTTTGGGAATTTTGCTCAGGTAGACTGTAAAACAGCTTCAAAAGGTTTCCTGAGGCCAACGCCATTAATAATCACAAGGTCTGAACTTTATTTGATGTGCTGGGCCATTCACAGACTCATTCACTGAATCACTTGTTTCCTAGAATCATTCAGTGTCTTTGTTTTCAACACCACACACCTTGATTTGACAGTGCAAAACAATTCACCTTTACTCCAGGTAAATCACACGCCCATGAAATGATGGGTTTGGCACGCGTGACTCACGAGCGGATCATCGCGGGCCTGGTTGGAAAGGGGAAAAGACACACCCTTTTAAAGTGTGAGAATCAGGATGATTCCAGGCTGAATCACCTTATCTTAATACGTCTTCCCAGCGGCCATCTGTACAGTAAGCCCCCCGTGAGGCGACAGACTGTAAGCGAGATTGAGAGGCATGCTCAGTCTTCCAGAACCTTCCGATGAGCCTGGGCAGGGAGGGGAAAACTGCTCCTCTCCTTCACACCCCGCAAATCAACCCCAGGGTGTCTGCAGTGTTCCTCAGCACCCTCGGGAGCACCCCTACAGCCTACAGCGATCCTAAACGGCCGGGGCACCAAAGCCCCACGCAGGTTCAGCGCTCACACAGAGGGTCTCCATGCCTGGCGGCAGGCAGGCAGGTTCTCTAGAGCCATTAGAATCAATCACCCTCAATCCATTCTCTCATATGACATAACCCGGGAACGCATGCTTTGCATTCATTTCAATGTCTTGTGATTTTCTTTTTGTTCTGTGAAATTTATGTATGTGATGTTTCTTATTGTGGTGTCTTGAATGTTGCATGTTAATTTTAAAAATTTAAAGGGACGGGAAATAAAAATCCCCCCACGATAAAACATGTTTTTAAAATGTGAAATGAAAAGTTCTTGATTGTAATGAAATGTTTTTATTGGATCATGAAATTTAAAAAACCAATAAAGACAAATCATATGACAATAAAACAGGCCAATCAGGGCTTTCCTTGCAAGGAGCTCTGGTGCTAGTGGTGGAGCTCTGGTGTGGGTGGAGGGGTTAGGGTCTCACTGCGTTACTGGGGCAACAACCTTATCTCAGGATTTGCCTCCATCCCCCCCCCGATTTCATACACACTGCACAGCCACTGTTGTTAAAATCCATACTTTTTGAATGTGTCCTTTTGCCATTCTGGGGAATGTGCCAAAGTCAAAACTGAGAATTGCAAGTAAAACTCCAGCCTTGTGATTAATCTAATAACACATTCCAGCACCCCAGGGAAGCCACCGCTGGGCCGATTCCACGCTCACGCTGCCCACAATTATATTTCCCCCTGTTCTGAGTTAAACGCGCCCCACCTACGAGCAGAAAAATAAATAAGCAAATAAATAAATGAATGCATATTTACTTTAAAAATCCCACAATGCTCTATGTCTGCAGGGGGAGGGATTGAGAGCTGCAGTGACTGAGGTAGGCCTGTAGCAGTGACAGTGCAGAAACATGGGAGGCGGAGCTCTCTCACTGACCCCCCCCCCCCCCCATGTGAACCCACCTCAGCCCATAACGGGGAGGGGGAGGCAGGGGGAGGGGCTCACCCACCATATGCACGGATTCTGCTCATTCCACACCTATATTCCACAGCTGCTCACCATATAAGGCAAGAGGCGTCTGCCACAGCCTCCCGCTCCGCGAGCCAGCTCACAGCCTCGGAGCGAGGGGGAGAAACAGAAGGGAGAATACCAGCCTTCTGAACACGGCTACATACACACACACACACACACACACACAGAGACTATATGCACAGAGCTAACACACACAGAGAGGCTATATGCACAGAGCTACACACACAGAGAGGCTGTATGCACAGAGCTATAAACACAGTGAGGCTGTATGAGCAGAGTTACACACACAGTGAGGCTGTATGAGCAGAGCTAACACACGCAGTGAGGCTGTATGAGCAGAGCTAACACACACAGTGAGGCTGTATGAGCAGAGCTAACACACACAGTGAGGCTGTATGCACAGAGCTACACACACAGAGAGGCTGTATGCACAGAGCTACACACACAGTGAGGCTGTGAGTTATACACACAGTGAGGCTGTATGAGCAGAGTTACACACAGTGAGGCTGTATGCGCAGAGCTACACACACAGTGAGGCTGTATGCACAGATCTACACACACAGTGAGGCTGTGAGTTACACACACAGTGAGGCTGTATGAGCAGAGTTACACACACAGTGAGGCTGTATGAGCAGAGTTACACACACAGTGAGGCTGTATGAGCAGAGTTACACACACAGTGAGGCTGTATGAGCAGAGTTACACACACAGTGAGGCTGTATGAGCAGAGTTACACACACAGTGAGGCTGTATGAGCAGAGTTACACACACAGTGAGGCTGTCTGAGCAGAGTTACACACACAGTGAGGCTGTATGAGCAGAGCTACACACACAGTGAGGCTGTATGAGCAGAGTTACACACACAGTGAGGCTGTATGAGCAGAGCTACACACACAGTGAGGCTGTATGAGCAGAGCTACACACACAGTGAGGCTGTATGAGCAGAGCTACACACACAGTGAGGCTGTATGAGCAGAGCTACACACACAGTGAGGCTGTATGAGCAGAGTTACACACAGTGAGGCTGTATGAGCAGAGCTACACACACAGTGAGGCTGTATGAGCAGAGTTACACACACAGTGAGGCTGTATGAGCAGAGTTACACACACAGTGAGGCTGTATGAGCAGAGTTACACACAGTGAGGCTGTATGAGCAGAGTTACACACACAGTGAGGCTGTATGAGCAGAGTTACACACACAGTGAAGCTGTATGAGCAGTTACACACCGTGAGGCTGTATGCACAGAGTGACACACACAGTGAGGCTGTATGAGCAGAGTGACACAAACAGTGAGGCTGTATGAGCAGTTACACACCGTGAGGCTGAATGCACAGAGTGACACACACAGTGAGGCTGTATGCACAGAGTGACACACACATTGAGGCTGTATGAGCAGAGCTACACACACAGTGAGGCTGTATGCACAGAGCTACACACACAGTGAGGCTGTGAGTTATACACACAGTGAGGCTGTATGAGCAGAGTTACACACCGTGAGGCTGTATGCACAGAGTGACACACACAGTGAGGCTGTATGCACAGAGTGACACACACAGTGAGGCTGTATGAGCAGAGTTACACACACAGTGAGGCTGTATGAGCAGAGCTACACACACAGTGAGGCTGTATGAGCAGAGTTACACACAGTGAGGCTGTATGAGCAGAGCTACACACACAGTGAGGCTGTATGAGCAGAGTTACACACACAGTGAGGCTGTATGAGCAGAGTTACACACACAGTGAGGCTGTATGAGCAGAGTTACACACAGTGAGGCTGTATGAGCAGAGTTACACACACAGTGAGGCTGTATGAGCAGAGTTACACACACAGTGAAGCTGTATGAGCAGTTACACACCGTGAGGCTGTATGCACAGAGTGACACACACAGTGAGGCTGTATGAGCAGAGTGACACAAACAGTGAGGCTGTATGAGCAGTTACACACCGTGAGGCTGAATGCACAGAGTGACACACACAGTGAGGCTGTATGCACAGAGTGACACACACAGTGAGGCTGTATGAGCAGAGCTACACACACAGTGAGGCTGTATGCACAGAGCTACACACACAGTGAGGCTGTGAGTTATACACACAGTGAGGCTGTATGAGCAGAGTTACACACCGTGAGGCTGTATGCACAGAGTGACACACACAGTGAGGCTGTATGCACAGAGTGACACACACAGTGAGGCTGTATGAGCAGAGTTACACACACAGTGAGGCTGTATGCACAGAGTGACACACACAGTGAGGCTGTATGAGCAGAGTGACACAAACAGTGAGGCTGTATGAGCAGTTACACACAGTGAGGCTGTATGAGCAGAGTTACACACCGTGAGGCTGTATGCACAGAGTGACACACACAGTGAGGCTGTATGCACAGAGTGACACACACAGTGAGGCTGTATGAGCAGAGTTACACACACAGTGAGGCTGTATGCACAGAGTGACACACACAGTGAGGCTGTATGAGCAGAGTTACACACACAGTGAGGCTGTATGAGCAGAGCTAACACACACAGTGAGGCTGTATGAGCAGAGCTAACACACACAGTGAGGCTGTATGAGCAGAGCTAACACACACAGTGAGGCTGTATGCACAGAGCTACACACACAGAGAGGCTGTATGCACAGAGCTACACACACAGTGAGGCTGTGAGTTATACACACAGTGAGGCTGTATGAGCAGAGTTACACACAGTGAGGCTGTATGCACAGATCTACACACACAGTGAGGCTGTGAGTTACACACACAGTGAGGCTGTATGAGCAGAGTTACACACACAGTGAGGCTGTATGAGCAGAGTTACACACACAGTGAGGCTGTATGAGCAGAGTTACACACACAGTGAGGCTGTATGAGCAGAGTTACACACACAGTGAGGCTGTATGAGCAGAGTTACACACACAGTGAGGCTGTATGAGCAGAGTTACACACACAGTGAGGCTGTCTGAGCAGAGTTACACACACAGTGAGGCTGTATGAGCAGAGCTACACACACAGTGAGGCTGTATGAGCAGAGTTACACACACAGTGAGGCTGTATGAGCAGAGCTACACACACAGTGAGGCTGTATGAGCAGAGCTACACACACAGTGAGGCTGTATGAGCAGAGCTACACACACAGTGAGGCTGTATGAGCAGAGCTACACACACAGTGAGGCTGTATGAGCAGAGTTACACACACACAGTGAGGCTGTATGAGCAGAGCTACACACACAGTGAGGCTGTATGAGCAGAGTGACACACACAGTGAGGCTGTATGAGCAGAGCTACACACACAGTGAGGCTGTATGCACAGAGCTACACACACAGTGAGGCTGTGAGTTATACACACAGTGAGGCTGTATGAGCAGAGTTACACACCGTGAGGCTGTATGCACAGAGTGACACACACAGTGAGGCTGTATGCACAGAGTGACACACACAGTGAGGCTGTATGAGCAGAGTTACACACACAGTGAGGCTGTATGCACAGAGTGACACACACAGTGAGGCTGTATGAGCAGAGTGACACAAACAGTGAGGCTGTATGAGCAGTTACACACAGTGAGGCTGTATGAGCAGAGTTACACACCGTGAGGCTGTATGCACAGAGTGACACACACAGTGAGGCTGTATGCACAGAGTGACACACACAGTGAGGCTGTATGAGCAGAGTTACACACACAGTGAGGCTGTATGCACAGAGTGACACACACAGTGAGGCTGTATGAGCAGAGTTACACACACAGTGAGGCTGTATGAGCAGAGCTAACACACACAGTGAGGCTGTATGAGCAGAGCTAACACACACAGTGAGGCTGTATGAGCAGAGCTAACACACACAGTGAGGCTGTATGCACAGAGCTACACACACAGAGAGGCTGTATGCACAGAGCTACACACACAGTGAGGCTGTGAGTTATACACACAGTGAGGCTGTATGAGCAGAGTTACACACAGTGAGGCTGTATGCGCAGAGCTACACACACAGTGAGGCTGTATGCACAGATCTACACACACAGTGAGGCTGTATGCACAGATCTACACACACAGTGAGGCTGTGAGTTACACACACAGTGAGGCTGTATGAGCAGAGCTACACACACAGTGAGGCTGTATGAGCAGAGTTACACACACAGTGAGGCTGTATGAGCAGAGTTACACACACAGTGAGGCTGTATGAGCAGAGTTACACACACAGTGAGGCTGTATGAGCAGAGTTACACACACAGTGAGGCTGTATGAGCAGAGTTACACACACAGTGAGGCTGTCTGAGCAGAGTTACACACACAGTGAGGCTGTATGAGCAGAGCTACACACACAGTGAGGCTGTATGAGCAGAGTTACACACACAGTGAGGCTGTATGAGCAGAGCTACACACACAGTGAGGCTGTATGAGCAGAGCTACACACACAGTGAGGCTGTATGAGCAGAGCTACACACACAGTGAGGCTGTATGAGCAGAGCTACACACAGTGAGGCTGTATGAGCAGAGTTACACACACACACAGTGAGGCTGTATGAGCAGAGCTACACACACAGTGAGGCTGTATGAGCAGAGTTACACACACAGTGAGGCTGTATGAGCAGAGTTACACACACAGTGAGGCTGTATGAGCAGAGTTACACACACAGTGAGGCTGTATGAGCAGAGTTACACACACAGTGAGGCTGTATGAGCAGAGTTACACACAGTGAGGCTGTATGAGCAGAGTTACACACACAGTGAGGCTGTATGAGCAGAGTTACACACACAGTGAAGCTGTATGAGCAGTTACACACCGTGAGGCTGTATGCACAGAGTGACACACACAGTGAGGCTGTATGAGCAGAGTGACACAAACAGTGAGGCTGTATGAGCAGTTACACACCGTGAGGCTGAATGCACAGAGTGACACACACAGTGAGGCTGTATGCACAGAGTGACACACACAGTGAGGCTGTATGAGCAGAGCTACACACACAGTGAGGCTGTATGCACAGAGCTACACACACAGTGAGGCTGTGAGTTATACACACAGTGAGGCTGTATGAGCAGAGTTACACACCGTGAGGCTGTATGCACAGAGTGACACACACAGTGAGGCTGTATGCACAGAGTGACACACACAGTGAGGCTGTATGAGCAGAGTTACACACACAGTGAGGCTGTATGCACAGAGTGACACACACAGTGAGGCTGTATGAGCAGAGTGACACAAACAGTGAGGCTGTATGAGCAGTTACACACCGTGAGGCTGTATGCACAGAGTGACACACACAGTGAGGCTGTATGAGCAGAGTGACACAAACAGTGAGGCTGTATGAGCAGTTACACACCGTGAGGCTGTATGCACAGAGTGACACACACAGTGAGGCTGTATGCACAGAGTGACACACACAGTGAGGCTGTATGAGCAGAGCTACACACACAGTGAGGCTGTATGCACAGAGCTACACACACAGTGAGGCTGTGAGTTATACACACAGTGAGGCTGTATGAGCAGAGTTACACACCGTGAGGCTGTATGCACAGAGTGACACACACAGTGAGGCTGTATGCACAGAGTGACACACACAGTGAGGCTGTATGAGCAGAGTTACACACACAGTGAGGCTGTATGAGCAGAGTTACACACACAGTGAGGCTGTATGAGCAGAGTTACACACAGTGAGGCTGTATGAGCAGAGTTACACACACAGTGAAGCTGTATGAGCAGAGTTACACACCGTGAGGCTGTATGCACAGAGTGACACACACAGTGAGGCTGTATGAGCAGAGTGACACAAACAGTGAGGCTGTATGAGCAGTTACACACCGTGAGGCTGTATGCACAGAGTGACACACACAGTGAGGCTGTATGCACAGAGTGACACACACAGTGAGGCTGTATGAGGAGAGCTACACACACAGTGAGGCTGTATGCACAGAGCTACACACACAGTGAGGCTGTGAGTTATACACACAGTGAGGCTGTATGAGCAGAGTTACACACCGTGAGGCTGTATGCACAGAGTGACACACACAGTGAGGCTGTATGAGCAGAGCTACACACACAGTGAGGCTGTATACACAGAGCTACACACACAGTGAGGCTGTGAGTTATACACACAGTGAGGCTGTATGAGCAGAGCTACACACAGCGAGGCTGTATGAGCAGAGCTAACACACACAGTGAGGCTGTATGCACAGAGCTACACACACAGAGAGGCTGTATGCACAGAGCTACACACACAGTGAGGCTGTGAGTTATACACACAGTGAGGCTGTATGAGCAGAGCTACACACAGTGAGGCTGTATGAGCAGAGTTACACACAGTGAGGCTGTATGCGCAGAGCTACACACAGTGAGGCTGTATGCGCAGAGCTACACACACAGTGAGGCTGTATGCACAGATCTACACACAGTGAGGCTGTGAGTTACACACACAGTGAGGCTGTATGAGCAGAGTTACACACACAGTGAGGCTGTATGAGCAGAGCTACACACAGTGAGGCTGTATGAGCAGAGTTACACACACAGTGAGGCTGTATGAGCAGAGTGACACACACAGTGAGGCTGTATGAGCAGAGTTACACACACAGTGAGGCTGTATGAGCAGAGTTACACACACAGTGAGGCTGTATGAGCAGAGTTACACACACAGTGAGGCTGTATGAGCAGAGTTACACACACAGTGAGGCTGTATGAGCAGAGTTACACACACAGTGAGGCTGTATGAGCAGAGCTACACACACAGTGAGGCTGTATGAGCAGAGCTACACACACAGTGAGGCTGTATGAGCAGAGCTACACACACAGTGAGGCTGTATGAGCAGAGTTACACACACAGTGAGGCTGTATGAGCAAAGCTACACACACAGTGAGGCTGTATGAGCAGAGTTACACACACAGTGAGGCTGTATGAGCAGAGCTACACACACAGTGAGGCTGTATGAGCAGAGCTACACACACAGTGAGGCTGTATGAGCAGAGCTACACACACAGTGAGGCTGTATGAGCAGAGTTACACACACAGTGAGGCTGTATGAGCAGAGTTACACACACAGTGAGGCTGTATGAGCAGAGTTACACACACAGTGAGGCTGTATGAGCAGAGTTACACACACAGTGAGGCTGTATGAGCAGTTACACACACACAGTGAGGCTGTATGCACAGAGTGACACACACAGTGAGGCTGTATGAGCAGAGCTACACACAGTGAGGCTGTATGAACAGAGCTACACACAGTGAGGCTGTATGAACAGAGCAACACACACAGTGAGGCTGTATGAGCAGAGTTACACACAGTGAGGCTGTATGAGCAGAGTTACACACACACAGTGAGGCTGTATGCACAGAGTGACACACAAAGTGAGACTGTACGAGCAGAGCGACACACACAGTGAGGCTGTATGAGCAGAGTTACACACACAGTGAGGGCTGAATGAGCAGAGTTACACACACAGTGAGGCTGAATGAGCAGAGTTACACACACAGTGAGGCTGTATGAGCAGAGTTACACACACAGTGAGGCTGTATGCACAGAGCTACACACACAGTGAGGCTGTATGCACAGAGCTACACACACAGTGAGGCTGTATGAGCAGAGTTACACACACAGTGAGGCTGTATGAGCATGAGTGCTGTATGAGTGTTTGAAACGTCAAACACCAAAAACCCACGTTCTGCTTCCATCCGGCAGGGAGGCCGATAAACAGCCAGAAATTCAAAAATCTTGTTACATTTCAAGCCAATATTCTAAAGAATATTGTTCCAGGCAAACAATACAAATTCTGCTGCTCAGATGCGGTGTTTTCCCCTTATCTCATTATCCTCACGACTGCATACAAACATGTTTGTGCACATTATCCATTTCAAACAGTCAGGCCTAAGATGGCATCTGCTGAAGCAAAGGATTTGTGTTTAAAGTTCCCTCTGAATGAACCGCATCTTAAAACACAATTCAACGTAGGTTTCTTCCTCAAAGTTGAACAACAACAGCCTACATTTTTCTGTCGTCCCTTCTCTTAATGGCCAGCTTATAGACCTGGTTAAAATAGCACTGCAGGTGAAGCCATCCAGAGAAACCAGGAGCGCATGGGAAAGGACAGCAACAGGAAAAGCACACCATCACGGCAATGGAATCCAGTGCTTTCCCGAGTGCCTGAACTCAACAGTACAAAATTAACTTCTCAATCGAAATCAACTCCTTTTGTATTGGCCATTTGGCCTCATACAAAATACCCTTTCACACCCCCCCCCCCCCCATACACATACACACACATTATGATTTTATCCACGCTTATTATTTGTCCCAACATCAGTCTGGTTTATTAGACCATAGACCACCGTAATTTCTTGCATTAGTTGCATACAGAAGCATTTTTGAGCAACGGAGAAAGGTTTGTCAGTGACGTTGTAGCACAACAGGATACAAGTACGTCCATTTGTCCATTTTATATGGAATTAAATTATTTATAGCCTAGTTCTTACATAAACATTGATTTTTTTAAAAACATCAGTTTAAACGTTTTAGGACCGTTTTTGTTTCATTTTTCATAATTTTGGCTTACAGCTCCAGAAAACCCCCAAAACAGTATTTCAAGAAATTAGAATAGTGTGTCGAAAATCAGCATTTATTTTAGTTATTTCAGAGAATGAATGTTTTAGACTGAGTGTCACACTCTAATCATCTAATTTACTCAAAATTAGGGGTGTCACAATACCGATTCGAAATCAAAAATCGATCGAAATGAGCGTTCGATTTCGAACTTCGAAATCACAAGCTGGTTCGCGATTCGCCAAGTTTTTTTTTTCCCTCCACCCCGCCCCCCGCGCGCTCTTCTTAGCCTTTCATGTGATGGGTAAAATGTAAAAAAAGTAGCCTACTTGGCCATCTCTAATGTAAGCGTTTCCGACAAAACGAAACTTGACGCCTTCCACTGCATTTGTTCGTCCACGCAGGCGTGCGTCCGAAGAAAAAAAACAACGATATTCATTATCAGTGTTTCCCCTAGTTTTTTTTTCAGGCCGGGCGGTGAAAGTGCGCCGTTTTGCGTAGAGGCGGAAACTATAATTACACCCTCATAATATCAGCGCTGCCATTGAAAATTTTTAATTAGGCCTAACGGGAAACCAAAGCTGTTTTGGGTTTTTCCAGATGCTATTTTGATCATTCCCGCATTCTGCGGTAAGGGAAATATTGCAGCTACATAAAAAAAAAGATTATATTAAAAAAAAAAAATAGAATAATATAAATTATTTTTTTTTTTCATTAAAATTATTTTTTTTCCCTCTTGTCCAAGCCGGGTGGCAGGTGAGCGCCCGGCCCAGATAATGGTAGGGGAAACACTGATATTTCAAGAAGACACAGCTGCTAGTTAACGATAGCTTACCGGTAGCCTGCATTACTTTTCGACACACCATGGCCACTGCCGGAGTCGGAGATGGAGAAACAGAACTGGAAAATCCTCCTGCTTCCCTCAAGTCACCGGTGTGGCAACAGTTGCCTTCCCGTGAGTTATATAAACAACGAACGTTGTCATTGACAAAATAACCGACAGTTTGTCGGCTATGCTACACGCGAGTACCATACACCACCTCAGGCAACAAGTCAAATATGGCAGGACACATTCGCAGGCATCACAAAGAAATAGATTTGACTGTGGAAAAAAACATTGACACAGGCAACTCAAATGACAACCCAAATGACAGTCAGGGCATGAAAAAAAACGTGTAAATAGTTAATAGCGTGGTACATGTTCAACTGTTTATTATTTCAGATATTAGTTTGTTAAAGCTCTCAACTGTTCAAAGAATGTGAACACGCTCATCTTTTTAAAGAAGAATTAGAAAATGTAAATGACCGTTGTCAGGGCATAAAACCAATGTGTAAATTGTTAAAGGTTGTATCAGCGATTTTGGGTGGAAACATAAATGATCACATTCATCTGATTTTTCCTCACGATCCGCTAGCTGCCCGCCCCATAAGCAGGCCGTCAAAAAACCGCGTCTCTGTAGGCAGCCTATGCTCTGAGATCGTACACAAAAACAATGGTACTACCAACTACTCAAAACCAAAATAAACAGTATTCCAACCAATCACAATGATCTGCACAAACGTGACGTCACTTCTGAAGCGAAATCCCAAACAAACATACTTATGAATAATTATGTTATGTTTTAAAAAATAGTGTTCAAGCATCCAGAATTATAACCACGTTAATAACGTTTGTAAGAAACCAAACCGTTTGTAAATCCGTCAAGATTTCAGCGAGATAAGAGTATTAGCGTTTGTGCAGATCATTGTGATTGGTTGGAATACTGTTTATTTTGGTTTTGAGTGGTTGGTAGTACCATTTGTTTTTGTGTACGATCTCGGAGCATAGGCTGCCTACAGAGACGTGGTTTTTTGACGGCCTGCTTATGGGGCGGGCAGCTAGCGGATCGTGAGGACAAATCAGATGAATGTGATCATTTATGTTTCCACCCAAAATCGCTGATACAACCTTTAATAGCGTGGTAAATGTTCAACTGTTTATTCTAGAGTCTAGTTTTGATAAAGCTCTTAACTGTTTAGGTGTGTTTAAATATTCTCATATTTTTGTTATTATTTATAATTGTTATTATTCAAGTAAAAGTTACTTATTGATAAACAAGTATTTTTCTTTACAAGTCAAGACTCGATAGTCTAACAATGGCATAGCCATTAGTTAGACTATAGTGCTGGAAAAGAAATTGTGCTGAAAAAAAAATCAAAAATCGAATCGAATCGTGACCTTAAAATCGAAAGTCAAATCGAATCGTGGATTTGGAGAATCGTGACACCCCTACTCAAAATATCTGCAAAGTTTTTCTACAGGTGTGTCATTAAATTGGACAGGTATCTCAGTTTGGTTCAGTATGGGGAAGACTGCAGACTTGACAATTGGCCAGAAGACCATCATTGACACCCTCCAGAAGATGGGTAAGCCACAAAAGGTCATCGCTAAGGAGGCTGGCTGTTCACACAGTGCAGTGTCCAAGCATATCAATAGAAAGTTTAGTGAAAGGGGAAAATGTGGCAGGAGAAGGTGCACAAGCAAAAGAGATGACCGTAGGCTTCAGCGGATTGTCAAGCAAAGACGATTCCAAAATTTGGCGGAGATGCAGAGGCAGTGGACTGAGGCTGGAGTCAGTGCTTCAAAAACCACCACGTACAGAGTGTGACACTCAGTCTAAAACATTCATTCTCTGAAATAACTGAAGTAAATGCTGATTTTCGACACACTATTCTAATTTCTTGAAATACTGTTTTGGGGGTTTTCTGGAGCTGTAAGCCAAAATTATGAAAAATGAAACAAATAAAGGCTAGAAATATTTCACTTTGTGTGTAATGAATCTATAATCTATGAAAGTTTCAATTTTGAATGGAATTATGGAGAAAAAAAACTTTTCCAAGATATTCAAATTTTTTGAAAAGGATCTGTATATTTAAACACACCGGTCCGTAGCTATCTATGCTGAACTTTGACCCCCATGCACGGGGCTGGCTCAAAGCCCGGCCCTGTAACTGCTGTCAGGGGCCCTAGTTTTACCAGCGTGGTGCGAAGCCACATTCAGACCACAATGGGCCGCAAACTCAATCTGTAACGCACAACGACACTGATCCCACACATCATCACCCCCATTTCAAAATGAACAAACCCAGCTAATTTTCCTCTTAACAGTTTTCAGTGTAATCATTCACTTCTTTAAAGTGAACAGTGTAAAGGTTAAATGAAATAAAAAACCTACAGGATGGTAGATCTCCAGGAACAGGGTTGGGGACCACAGGTGTACATAATAGATGAATGAAAAATATAACTTGTTTTTTCTTTGTAAAATAGCAGTCCTAGATTTTTTTTTATGAAAAGGCAGCTAAAGACTGAAATGTTTCAGCAACCTGTATCAGCATACCGGAGCACTGAGCTGGCAGCCATTACATCCCTGTAATTCTCACAGAAACTGTCGATCAGTGTGTACATGTGCTCATTACACTAAGGAAAAGAGTGAACTGAAGGTGAAGACAGAGAACACTGGCGGTAGAAACACTGCGCAGTGAGACGCGCGAAACCAGCTGACCGCTTGGCTCGCTTGCTGGCTCCCCCCCACCCCCAGGCCCACAGCCATCTGGTGCCCCGCCATCCTGCCCCCCGTCTACCTACCCACCCACCTCCCCCTTCTCCCAGGAAAGGGCGACCAAACCGTTTCCTCTCCTATTCCCAGGCACTAGCACCCTTCGGGCCGCAGCCAATGCCAAGCAGGATGTGGGAAAATGCTCTCATGCTGAGGGGCGGGGCTTCTGGGGGGGAGATCTGGAGTCAGGAAGGAGAGCGCGGTAACCGCACTCTCTGCGGTTGCTAGGGGATTTCTCAACAAGGTTCAATGGAATAATAGACAGAGCACAACAACAGAAAAATCTTATCACTTGGTTTCCTAGAGACGGCACCTTTAATACCACTGAGAGGTTTAAAGATTACCATGTTACAAATAAAACTGGGCAGGGTGGTCATCCATTTTGAGCTGAAAGTGATGCCGATTTACAACTTGCCTGCGCACAGCGAATTCTGCATCCCCAGGGTAAGACATTCCCTGAGTAAAGGGGTATTCCCGATGTGAAAAAACATGTTTTTAAAACATATGCCGAAGGTACAAGATTTACATTCAATCGCGCAGATGGGCTTTCTTAAGCAAAGATAAATGAACCCGCATGTATGCTTCTTCTGCATGTACAGTTGAAGTCAAAAGTTTACATAAACCTTAGCCAAATCCATTTAAACTCAGTTTTTCACAATTCCTGACATTTAATCCTAGTAAACATTCCTGTTTTAGGTTAAGATCACAACTTTATTTAAAAAATGTGGCATGGCCAAACAGTTAAATTTTTGTTTCATCAGACCAGAGGACATTTCTCCAAAAAGTACAATCTTTGTCCCCATGTGCAGTTGCAAACTGTAGTCTAGCTTTTTTATGGCGGTATAGGACTAGTTTTACTGTGGATTTTGTACCTGTTCCCTCCAGCATCTTCACAAGGTCCTTTTCTGTTTAAATGCATTTCCAATGATTGATTTGTACTTTTCGCACCAAAGCACGTTCATGTCTAGGAGACGGAACGCGTCTCCTTCCTGAGCGGTATGACGGCTGTGTGGTCCCATGGTGTTTATACTTGCGTACTATTGCTTGTACAGATGAACGTGGTACCTTCAGGCGTTTGGAAATTGTTCCCAAGGATGAACCAGACTTGTGGAGGTCCACAATTTTCTTTCTGAGGTCTTGGCTGATTTATTTTGATTTTCCCATGATGTCAAGCAAAGAGGCACTAAGTTTGAAGGTAGGCCTTAAAATACATCCACAGGTACACCTCCAATTGACTCAAATAATGTAAATTAGCCTGTCGGAAGTTTATAAAGCCATGACATCATTTTCTGGAATTTTCCAAGCTGTTTCAAGGCACAATCAACTTAGTGTATTTATACTTCTGACCCACTGGAATTGTGATATAGTGAATTAAAAGTGAAATTATCTGTCTGTAAACAATTGTTGGAAAAATTACTTGTGTCATGCACATAGTAGATGTCCTAACTGACCTACCAACACTATCCTTTGCTAACATGAAATCTGTGGAGTGCTTAAAAATGAGTTTTAATGACTTCAACCTAAGTGTACAGTCAAGCCGGAAAGTCTGCACACCCCCTTCACCTTCTCCACGTTTTATTACGTTACAGACATATTCTACAATAGATTGAGTTAATTTTTTGTCTCAAAATTCTACACAAAATAGCCCATAATGACAAAGTGAAAACAGGTTTAGACATTTGTGCTAATTTATTAAAAATCAAAATGTAAAATATCATATGTACACAAGTGTGCACACCCTTTGATATGACACCCAAAAGTGAGCTGAGGTGCATTTTGTTTCCACTGATACTGCTTGAGATGTTTCTACAACTTAATTGGAGTCCACCTGTGATAAATTCAATTGATTGGACATGATTGGGGAATGCCAACACCTGCCTATATAAGGTCCCACAATTGACAGTGCATGTCAGAGCAAACTCCAAGCCACGGGGTCAAAGGAATTATCTGCAGACCTCAGAAACAGGATTGTGTCAAGGCATAGATCTGGAGAAGGGTACGGAAAACTCTCTGCAGCTTTACAGGTCCCAAAGAGCACAGTGGCCACCATCATTCGTAAATGGAAGAAGTTTGGAACCACCAAGAATCTTCCTAGACCTGGCCGTCCAGCCAAACTGAGCAATCGGGGAAGACGGGCCTTGGCCAGGGAGGTGAGCAGGAACCCGAGGGTCACTCTGACAGAGCTCCAGCGTATCCTTGTGGAGATGGGAGAACCTTTCAGAAGATCAACCATCCAGGCAGCACTCCACCAATCAGGCCTTTATGGTAGAGTGGCCAGACGGAAGCCCCTCCTTAGTAAAAGGCACATCACAGCCCGCTTGGAGTTTGCCAAAAGGCACCTAGAGGACTCTCAAACCATGAGAATCAAGATTCTCTGGTCTGATGAAACCAAAATTGAACTTTTTGGCCTGAATACCAAGCGTCACGTCTGGAGGAAACCAGGCACCGCTCATCACCTGGCTAATACCATCCCTACAGTGAAGCATGGCATGGCAGCATCATGATGTGGGGATGTTTTTCAGCAGCGGGAACGGGGCGACTAGTCCTGATAGAGGGAAGATGAATGCAGCCAAGTACACCAAGATCCTTGAAGAAAACCTGCTCCAGAGCGCTCTGGACCTCAGACTGGGGCGAAGGTTTACCTTCCAACATGACAACGACCCGAAGCACACAGCCAAGAGAACAAAGGAGTGGCTTCGGAGAAAGTCTGTGCATGTCCTTGAGTGGCCCAGCCAGAGCCCAGACCTGAATCCAATTGAACATCTGTGGAAAGAGCTGAAAATGGCTGTGTACCGACGCTCCCCATCCAACCTGACGGAGCTTGCAAGGATATGCCAAGAAGAATTGGCAAAAATGTCCAGAAACAAGTGTGCCAAGCTCGTAGCTTCTTTCCCAAGACGCCTTGAAGCTGTAATCGCTGCCAAAGGTGCAGCAACCAAGTATTAGGCTAAGGGTGTGTACAGATATGTAACCCCTAAATAACCTATTTTTGTCAGTAAAATAAAATAGCATATTTTCTAAAAACCTGTTTTCACTTCGTCATTATTGGCTATTGTGTGTAGATGTTTGAGGCAAAAAATGAACTCAATCTATTGTAGTATAAGTCTGTAACGTAATAAAACGTGGAGAAGGTGAAAGGGGTGTGCAGACTTTCCGGCTTGACTGTATGTAAACTTCCGACTTCAACTGTATGTTTCCACTGATGTTGACTGCACCTTCAAAAAGCATCATTAAAAATATCAATTTTACAAATTATTATGAAATTACTGATTAATCTTCCAGCTTGATGTGATATGAACGGAAAACACCTTCATTTCTTATTCTCAGTCCGGTTTCAAAGGGAAAAATTCCAGTCAAAACCTTCTGACATCAAAACAGAGGACAATCTAACCTCCAGTCAGGCCCACTAAAGCACAACTGTACTTTGGTAGAACTTTGGGTTGTGTAGTTACCTGGCCATGATGATATGAGTCCAAATGGTGGTGAAATATGTTTGTTAGTTGCTCTGTGCTCCCCTGGGGTGATAATCCAGAATAGGGCATTTGTCGCTCTCCATTCACTTCTATAGGGCAGCTAAAACGGTCTCACAATGACACTTCTAGCACATATATGAACTAGAACAAAGCTGATATTTCGTGTAACTAAAATTATTTATAAAAGTACTATTTTCTTCAATGTTGTTAGCAAGCTACTAGAAAAGACTAGCAAAATGTCAGCAGGTCGGTTTGTTTACCATAGATATATACTTCCGGGAATGCTTGCTTCTGTGGAAATTTGGACCAATGAGTTGTTTCTGACACAACAACGTTTCTGGCGCAAGAATTACCTACCAGATCTACGCTCCAAATAAAATACGAAAAAGCCAGGAAAGGGCCATTTAATTTTCAAGAAAAAATATATGCGAGGACTGGTTATTGTTTGTATTGACAGAATCCACTTAGCTCGCGTTCGTATACATGCTAGAAGCGTCATTTTGAGACCGTTTTAGCTGCCCTATAGAAGTGAATGGAGAGCGACAAGTATCCTATTCTGGATTTTCACCCCAGGGGAGCACAGAGCAACTAACGAACATATTTCGCCGCCATTTGGACTCATATCATGGCCAGGTAACTACACAACCCAAAGTTCAGTTGTGCTTTAAAAAAGGACCACGGTTATGCTCTGTAACAGATCGCGATCTCACTTGAACGAACTGTCCGAGTTCATGCACACGGACACGCATCTAGGGACACATCAAACACACACCTGTGAGGTCTCCCTTATGTTCGCCATCTGTCAGCGGCGCCCCCGTCTATTCAGCGCTGCTGCCGGCTGACAATGGGGCCAGCGCTGGCGGGGGTCGGGGGTCAGTAATTCCAGACGCTGGGTAAAAGGACAGCCCCCCCCCCCCCCTTTAAGTCTATCTAGCAGGAAGTTAGGGAGGGCGGCCGGAGGAGGCAGGGCCTGCCGGGGCCAAGCAGGGCGGGCAGAATTGGCAACAGCTGCGGATTCTAATGCTTGGGCTCCCACAGAATTCTGCAAACAGACCCGTGTGTTTGAGCAACCCTGGGTAAACAGTTAGGAGGCAGATGAGAATACTGATCCGAGTCTACAGACCTGCCCTCTCACACTCTCTCCCCTCTCTCGCCCTCAACTCCTCCCTCCCCCTCCCCCTCCCCCTCCTCCTCCTCCCTCCCCCTCTCCCACCCCCTCTCCCTCTCCCACCCCCTCTCCCTCTCCCACCCCCTCTCCTCTCCCCACCCCTCTCCCTCTCCCACCCCCTCTCCCTCTCCCACCCCCTCACTCTCTCCCCCTCAATCCCTCACCCCTTCTCCCTCCCTCCCTCCCTCTCAATCTCACACTCTCTCCCTCTCTCGCCCTCTCCTCCTCCTCCCCCTCTCTCTCTCCCTCTCCCACCCCCTCACTCTCTCCCCCTCAATCCCTCTCTCTCCCTCTCCCTCACATAATCTCTCTCCTTCTGTCTCTCACCCTCCTCCTTACACTTTCTTTCTCCATCCCTGTCCCACCCCTTTTCTCATTCTCTCTCTCTCTCTCTTCCTCCTTCCTCCTGTCTCCCTCCCTCTTCTTTTGCTCTCTCTCATAATTTCTCTCCTCTCTCCACTCATATCACTGTGTGTGGCTCCTCTTGCACATTCAGTCAACAGAAAAAATAAAAGATAAAAATTACACCCCAGGTTTCTGCTCTCTCTGTCCCTCAACATTGCAATAACCTTTCATATGATCTCTAAATAATGGCTTTATTTGCATCATTCTTTCTATTTAAACTGACAAAAACATTTTTGCCCATTTAAATTCAGGGTTTAAACTGGCTCAGCTGTATTTTCCACTTGCATGACTAACAGTACAAAGTCTAAAGCCTATCATGTTTTCCATGTCTTACACAAAGTAAAAAAACAGCTTGCTCTCTATAATGTGAATTAAACAAGTGTATCACTACAGAGAACGCACGCACGCACGCACGCACGCACGCACGCACGCACGCACGCACGCACGCACGCACGCACGCACGCACGCACGCACAGACTTAACAAGTTGCTGAATGCCTTGGTCTGAAGCCATAGGGCTTACACCCCAGAACAGCCCTCTCCTGCACCCCTCTCCCAGGCCAGCGATATCACAGAGCACGGGCCGCACCACATCACCCAGCACGGGGGCTCACTCCTGTCAGCCAGGGCCATTAAGCAGACATTTTAGGGCCAAAAATAACACAGGTGAGCAAGGCACACTGCTTTGCTGTTGGCATTTCCCTTTCATTGGCAGTTACCTGTGCATAAAAATAGAGACAGAAACAAAGGAGGTCCACGCTCTTTACCTGTGCAAACATTTTTACATCTGTGTGTGGGGGTCTCATATTTCAGTATTGCTGCGCACAGGTAAAAATTCATATAAAAGACAACAAACGGCATATATAGATGTGCAGCAATTATACTAACCGCCTGCTATGTGAGTGTGGCTAGCGTCTGCTAAAATTAATGTAATGTAATGTAATCTTACTAGAGGTCGACCGATTAATCGGGCCGATTAACGGCATTTTGGGATAATAATACATAATTGTTAAATAAATGTTAATTTAGCAAATGTTCGTTGAGCAATTTTGTGTCTCATTTGTTTATTATATTTAAAACGTATTTTATTAGATGCAAAAAAAAAAAAAAAAAAAAAACATGATATCAGCATTATCGGCCGCCCACATCATATCGCCATTACATATCAGCTATCGGCCGCCCTGCTCTTTAAATATCAGCATCGGCACTCGGCCACTGAAAAACCCATATCGTCGACCACTACACTCTACTAGCTTTCATCGTTTTTATTTAAATTTAAATGCATTTCCAATGAGACACAAAAACTAATTTCATTTCAGTGGACTGTACAAAAAAGTTTAAAAAACACTATTAAAACACAGCAGTGCAGGAGAACTGAAAACAGTCCGGCAATTAATACCAGGCCTCTTGGGGTCCCTGGGCCTCCGTGCAAGGTTGGGAACCTCAAGCAAATAATGGAAAATAAGCACGGGGCTAAACAACGACCAATGCCTGCCTGCCTGCCTGCCAGGGTGTCTGCTGCATGAGTGAACATATCCAGGAGGAACCCCCCCCCCCCTCTAATTCCATTCATTCCTTTCCTTTCCTGTTTGAAGGAGGTTGAGCCGCCATGCTGGCGGTAACCGGCTCCCTGAGACATGGAAAGCGCTCTTCCTGTACCCCCCAGCGTTCCCCTGCCGATTCCAAATTGCCCTTGGGCCTGCGGCATAGGGGCCTTGCTCGCCCCCCTCCCCCTCCCCCTCCCTTTCCTTATAGGCAGGCTTCCAAACAGAAGCCTGTATGAGAGCCCAGCCAGCAGAGCGGAAAAAGGAGCTCGCTTTCGACATCACCCGCTCCCTCTCTTCTGCACGTCATCCTGAGCTCGGCACTGTGAAACCGAACCCAATCCCAAACTTTCTGAGTCCGTGACCCACTTCGTAAGCAAGTTCATTTTCAGTCAGCCACCCTTTACTAAAATGTAGCTTAGCATATGTCAAAACAACTGCAGGTACAGTACATTGTAACAAGTGCATTGCTACACTGCCTGGCCAAAAAAAAAGTCGCTGTTGCACCCGTCATGCATAGTGCCCACTGTACAAGCCTCTGGAGGCAGTGTTGTGATCTGGGGTTGCTTCAATTGGTCAGGTCTAGGCTCAGCAACGTTATGCAGCAATAAAATTAAGTCAGCTGAGTACCTGAATGTACTGAATGACCAGGTTATCCCATCAATGGGCATATTCCAGGACGACAATGCCAAGATTCATCGAGCTCAAATTGTGAAAGAGTGGTTCAGGGAGAATGAGGAATCATTTTCACACATGAATTGGCTACCAGAGTCCTGACTTTAACCCCATTGAAAGTCTTTGGGATGTGCTGGAGAAGACTTTACGGAGTGGTTCGACTCTCCCCTTGTCAATACAAGATCTCGGCCAAAAATGAATGCAACTCTGGACGGAAATAAATGTTGTTACGTTGCATAAGGTTGTCGAAACAATGCCACGACGAATGCGCGCCGTAATCAAAGCTAAAGGCGGTCCAACTAAATATTAGAGTGTGGAACTTTTTTTTTGGCCAGGCGGTATATATTTGACTGGTGGTCTTTGGAAAGAGTGAACGTGGTAAATTATTCACGCACTGCGGTCCAGGGTCCACCCCAACTCACTAGTGGTACCCAACCCATGGGCCCCTCTACATAATGAAAAACATTACCAAACTTGCATACAATTGTTATATTATACGAGGGGAAAATTTTTATTTATTAAATTTAATGTAAGATACATGCAAAACTAAGTGCATGACAGAGGGGCTTCTCCTAACCTGGTGTTGACCAATATGTGCTCACTCACATGAAGAGATGAGCCATAGAAAGGCCCACAGCCTTCCACTGTGCAGAAGGTCTATGTCACTGGAGCTCAGGCCCGGCCCCTCCCTCTTACCCCAGCCAGAACTCTGTCAGCACGCACAGACAGGCCCCCCACTCTCAGACCCACAGACGTAGCCTACATCTGGCCCAGATGGTGGCCTGACGAACATGGCTTCTGCATCACTGGGCTCATTTCCCAGCACGCCGAGGTGGGAACGCGCAGGTAAACCGCCGAGTTTGGAACAGAATGCGCCACGTTCCTTCCCGGAAAAATCTGACTGAAGGGTCTACGTCATTACAGAAAGTAGAATTTAACGGACAGCTCCACTCCCGAAAACAAAACAAAAAAAAAAGTTAAGTGCCCGGTACTTTGGCGTTCCGCTGAAAACGTTCCAGCCTGCATTCCAGGAGTTCCTCCCTCAGCCCAAGCTGGAGAGTCAAGTTTTCACACTGTGAGCAGTCAGGAGAGAGAGGGCCGCCTTTTTGTTTCCTTGAGTTGACATCCTCTTTTGCTCTCGTTATTCGTTTAACCTCATTAGTGGCCTGTGATTTCCTTAATCAGGCTTAGCCAGAGGAGATGTAGCGAGCAGTAAGTAAACACGCGTGCGGGCAGCGCTCGGCCCTCCCCGTGCTTACGCTCTCTACGCTATTGTTCTTCAGAGGAATGCATTGTGAGGGTGCCAAATAACCCCAGCGCTGCGTCTCACCCACAGGAAGACCCTTTCAGGGAGTCGGGTGTCTAGAAAACTGCCAGACTAATAAGAACTTTAAAAAATTAACATTAAAAAAAACAACCTATTTAAGCCATTTAACCCGGATGAAATAAGAAAAACCAGCAGGGTAAACGGGCTGTTCTGCGCACGCGTGCCGTGAGAGACGTCCCTCTCTGACTCGCATATGAGCTCTGTATAATATACAGTACAGTACGTCAGGGAGAGACGGACTCCTGCACAGTAAACAGAGATTCCTGTCAGCCCCCACAACAATAGCAAGCCCAGGAGACGAATGGTCACTTTCCTCCTCCAGACCCATTACGCAGCACTGTTTAAAAATAGAAATTAAACTCTGTTTGTGCATTCCTGCCCTGCACTGTGCAATTAAATAACCATAACAGCACATACCATGCCAGGACCGTGACTGGCTGGCACTTGTGGAAACACAACAGATGGATGCTCCTTGTTTAATGCACTTATTGACGTATGTGTGTTGGCACCGGCAGGTCCTTACTCAAACAAAGCGGCCTTCTAATGCATGCACCTACGCGCCTATGGAAAAACACAAGCATTCATGCGTGCATCATGTACACATGTAATACAAACACATGCACACACATACACGCACACACACACACAGGAGGGGTGAATTTGTGTGGGGGCGGGACAGAGCGTGAATGGGTGAACTGTTCCTCCCTCAGGACCCAATGAAAGGCCACATTGACACAGTCTCCTCCTCTAGGAGAAATGTGCAGAGGGGCGGGCCCGGCCCATGGGGCCAGGCAGTCACAGGCCCTCACAGGCCGCGATGCAGCAGGAAACGCCCCCCACCTCCGGCTCCTCCCCTACAAGCCCAAACGTGAAAAAAAAAAATGTCTCGGTGGCATAGCCTGTAGGAGCACCGTCCACATGCTCATTGCGAGCCACGATGTTGGCGGTTCGAATCCGGCCGCATGTCTCTCCCTCTCTCTCACACACTGTACTGTCAATTTTTAAAAACCCTGAAAAACCCCAAAAAATATTTTAAAAATAATAATAAAACCATGGCCAAAACTGGCAGAGGGGAATACACCTGCAGGGGAAAAACGTCAGAAACATGAACACAGACCCCCCCCCCCCCCCCCCCTCCCCCCCGAGTACTCTGCTTTGGGTGGGCCTGTAAATCTGAACATGGGGCCGCCATCTTTTCTGACATGTTCCTGTAAAAGCTCAAGAAGGTGAAATTAGAATAAAAATAATGTTTTTAAAAAGTTGCCGGGCTGTGCCGTGTAAAAGGGATCCCGGTGCTGGAGAGCTTGGGGCCAGATGAATAAACCGCCCTGATTGGATTATCGCCGTTAGCGAGGTCGCTGCTCCTTTTAGGCTGGCCAAGGGTCAAATGACCCCAAGGACAGCCGCCTTTGCCGGGTCTGACATCCCGCACCCGGCCCCCCTGGCTCCCGAGCCCGGCGGAAGGCGTTCGAACCCCCGCGAAGCAGAGGCGTTACCTCAGACGCCCCTCTCGGGGAGACGAGCTCGGCCGACAGCGGGAGGCCTTCAGAAAGTCTGTACTCCCAAACAGAGGGGGGGGCCGGCTCCTCGCCTCTCCCCCTCGTCCTCTGTCCTCCACTCCCTCCCTCGCTCACAGTTTATAACCTTGCCTGCAGGCAGGGATCCTTTTAAGTCCAGACATGGGGGGGGGGGGGCGCGCTGCCAGACAGCGGAAGCAGCAAAGCGGTAGGCCTGACAGGGACATTTCCCCAAAAGAAACTGAACAAAAGAGAGCTGCACGGCCTGCTCCAAACAGGCCTTAGAGCCACAGCCCCCGGCTCCTCCTTCCCCAGCCTGTGGGCACTAAACGGCTCCTCTGAGACACACGCCCCCAAAACCCGCCCCCACCCATCCACCACAACCTCCCCACAGACTCCTCACGTAACCCAGCGGGTCCAAACTGCAGCTGGTACTTGCTTGGGGATTTGAGGCGAGCAGAGGTGAAGGACCCTCTGCCATCTCCATTAACTTGGTCTACCATTGCGTGCTTTAGTCTCCCCTGTAACTCAGAAAGGAGGCCTGCCAGGGGGGTAAAAACACTGGAGAATATTCCGGCATGCAGGCCCTTCGCATCAGCATACGGGCCCTCATCCAGGCAGTGGCCCAGGGGAGAGAGCAAGCAGCCCAAAATCACCTGTGAGCGGCGGGTATCAAGACACAGCAGGGGGGCTAGTTCTGTACGCTGTGGGAAATGGGAAGGCTCTTTTTATTTTTAAATAACGGTTTGTTTTAGCGCTTTGCATCCCACTGGGGTTTTAAAACAGAGGTGTACCCGCACTCTCTCTCACCTTTTCATCGGCAGTTAGGGGACCGAGAACAGCAGGCAGCGAGGAGGTTTCCCTGTCCTCTCTGGAGAGGCATTATTATGCAAAAATAAAAAGCCGACAGTGACAAAAACCATAACGATGGATGGAAAAAAATAATTATTTTATTCTTACTATGGGAAATATTTAAAAAGGACAAACGACAACAGAAGGGAATATTATCTGGTGTGAGTTGTGCGCCCTGCTCTGAACTCTGTAACCCATCTCTGTCTCCACTCAAGCCTCTGCGCGATTGCAAATGTTTATTTTTGAAACGTGCCAACTGCCTACACCGATGCCAACCAAATATACACTGATCTGTCAATGTTAAGCCTGTAGGATCTGCTCTTCTGCAGAGTGATAACCTCGTGCTTGGTTTCGCCATAGCGAAATCACTCAACTGCTTCTTTGGACAAAACAAAAAATCAAACAAGCAGAGCTTGGCATGCCCTTTTACGGGCAGAAACGCACAAATATGTGGATAGTTTTAGGTTGCATTCTGTTGGGTGAAACGGCCTCTTATAACGGCACACAGCAGGACAGTCTCTCTCCTGAGATTGAAATTGTAAAACTTCTGTCTGGTTTTAAGTGTGAAGGAATTCCCTTTAACTTTACTGACTCTTTTCTTCCATTGTTTGTCATTAATGCCTTTGCTCTTTAAGTGCAGTGCACTTGTGTAATTGTCTTATGCTAGAGGAGGATTTTATTTACTGTGTCTTCACCGTTAGCAATTGGCTTTGAGAATTGTGCTATATAAAATACAGATGAGCAATTATGTAAAGGCAAATGTAAAAAAAGGACACACACACACACACACACACACACAACAAATCATGCACAATATCTATTCCACATACAACATAAGGACTCCTCCATATCTCCTTCAGATGTTTCATTTAGGCGCGAAACTAGGTGTGAAAATATGTTTGGTTTCACACTAGTTGAATGCTACCTAGAAAGGTGATCCAGTTTCCCTGCTGAACTACAATACCTAACATGCAAATAAAATAAAGTGCTCAGAAAAACGGGATAACCAAAATTATGACTGCAACCGGAACGGTACCAGGTCACAGGACAACCCTGCGTTGCCAATTTTTACATTTCATTCCGTTTCTAAATGCCCATTTTTATTTGACACAAATCTTTGTGTTTTTATAACAACGCATGGTCATTGGTCAAACTACAGGAATATGTTCTATGTATCATTTAAATTTATTTTGGAGGATGAGGGGTGCGGCGTCAGCCTACTTCCTACTTTCATTTGCCAAATAATTCATAAGCAAGCCAAACGGACGCCCAACCAAACAACTGGGCTGTATATGAAAATACTCCAAGACGCATCCAGATCATGTTTCATTCTAGCATATCTGCTCTAAACAAAGCTATATTCAGCTCCAATTACCAGGTTTGTCCTTTGTGTGAAATGCCCTTGAGCGAAGATTACAAAAACCAATACACAGAAAAAAAAAAATAATAATAAGAAAAAACACTTCTTATAGGGCTTTTCCAAGTAAAGTGAGTTATTGAGGTCTTTATACTCTACCCATAATCCAACAGTTTCTTTTTTTTGTTTTTATATGACAGGAACTGAATGCTTTAATCCAAGACAGACTCATTCACATATCTTGGGCAAACATGCAGAAACTATGAACTTTATACCAATTTCCCTAACACAAAAGGGTATACAGAGTATCTACAGTCATTAAACTAACTGCCATTTTGATCTCTGAACCATGAGCGTACACTAAAATAAGAGGATTATCATTCAACACATTATACATTCTGTCTGTCACCAGGAGACCTCAAACAGGCCTCTTTCTCATTGGCCACATTCAAGTGTGGGCAGGACCATAGTGGTGGTTGTGGTGATTTGGGACTGCACAGAATTCCTCTGAGGACAACTGACCACAGACCCACTCCAGCTATGCCATTGGAGGTCAACCGGCTCTCACTCGGCCCCTACATTCCTGCTGGTAATAAAGCACAGGACTGTGTGGCTTTCCCTCCCAAATTCACAGACGGAGCAGTGGCTGGCGGGATGGGCGTACAATCATAACTGGCCATTCAAATTGGGGAGTGAAAAGAAAAAAATAGCAAACAAAAAGTTGTTCCGCAAAATAGTGACAAAATACATCAGAGACAGCATGTCTTCTCCCAGTCCAGTTTGTGTGCACATAAACACAAGAAAACCTGAAGTGCTGTTCAGTTGAACCAGCTTTTAGGTTCCTGTTAGTAAGGGGGTCTGATCCAGGGACCCCCACCCAGGCTCAAAGGCATCCCGGTGACCCCCATCATAAGTTAAAAAGGGTTAGACTATATATTAAACAAGGTTTTTAGAAAGATGGTGAACCGGGGGAGATTGCTATCGAGAACCGGGGGGGTGGGGGTGGAGGGTGGGAGATTGCGCACGCAGGACAGGAGAGGAGATAGCGATCGCGGACCGGCGGATGGGAGATTGCATTCGCGGACCCCCTACAGTACCTTTGCGATCCCCCAGGGGTCTGCGGACCCCCTGTTGAAAGCCCAGGCTGTAAGTAATAAAGGGAGCCGTTTTGGTGAAGGCATCCCAGAGCAAAGTTTACTCAGCCACTGGGGAGATGAGAACCAGCTGTGAACCCTTTATACAGATCTCCATATACCAAGGGTCTGTATCATGAAGCAGGGTTACTGAGTTAGCTGGATAATTGCACTGAGTAAAACCCGCAACACCTGTTTTTACATCAGCCCATCTTCCAGATTTGGGAGGGCTCCGGGTTTTACTCAGTGCAGTTATCCAGCTAAGTCAGTAATCCTGTGACCTGTTTCACAAAACAGGATTGCCAATTTAGCTGGATAACTGCACTCAGTAAAATCCAGTTATCCAGCTAAGTCAGTAATCCTGCTTTGTGATACAGCCTATAGAACAACAGCAAATCTCCTGTAGCACAACACTGCACACCACCTCCAATTCCGTAGACCTCGTTTACTTTCACAAATGCACCTCCCCCAGCAACACATGGCACCTCCAACAGCACAGCCTGCAGTAATACACAACACCTCCTCCAATAGCACACAGCACCTCTGACAGAACCTCCGCCCGCACCATACAGCACCTCCTCCTACATCACACAGCCTCTCCTACACAGGAAATGTAGGAGCACAAGTAGGCATATGACGCTTGTTAAAGACATGAATAGTTCCAGTGTGTCCTATATATATATGCTCATAAATACCACAGACAGAAACTGTGAAACACAGATCTCCATCTGATGTGGCATTAAACAACCTACAGTTCAGCTCATTGGGATGAGCAGTAAAGGTCTCAGAGTTGTGATTTCCATGATAAGAGCTGGGGCCTATAAATAAGCTGCTGCAAACCTTTTTAGTACAGTGCGTTAGTATAACAGAAGGTAATGTTATTTTTACAGACCACTATTAGGTAGTATGTGCACTTAATATTAAAGGGTAAGTTCGCTATTTTGGACCTTGGACCCTATTTGCGGTCCGTCTTCCATGAACCTGACCCATGAAGTCCATTTTTTCGCTGATCGGTCCAGTATTGAGTTCGCTACAGATTTCCTGTAGGCTCTCACTGGGCTACAATAGAAGTCAACGGGGCAATTAGAAATGTTCGATAAATGTGCTTTCATGTACAATAAATGAGACGGGAAGCTCAGGGTGTATTGTTACCGGTCTCAGTATGCTCTCCTGTGAAATGTATCTCAATCCAAACATTTTTACGTGCTTGGCATGGCTTGGAAGTAAGCATTTCTCTGTTGCTTGTTTTCGCTGCTCCCGCGGAGTACTATGTGTCGGGGGTAGGGGAGCGGGAAGGTGTGCCGGCCGTTTACGAAACTATCTAGTTGAGCAGTCTGCGTTTGTTTACCTGCAGCAACGTAGGCTACAATTTCCACAAAAAAACTTGGATGATGGATGACTATAATGATTACGAAGACGAAGAATTCGATTTTGACTTTGACGTTACTGGCTACAGATTTGAGCCAGAATACCCGGACACGGAACTACAAGAGATGGATGATAAGAGAGCAAGAGGAGAGAGAGAGGCTGAAGTTGCGCAGGTAATGTTATCCGAAGTCAGTGCGAGGTAGTGCGGTCGGAGAAATAGTTCTGTTTCAAATGGAACTGTTGTTTCAACGTTCGGTTTGCGTTTGCGATATCCTACATTTCACAGGAGAGCATACTGAGACCGTAAGAATACACACTGAGCTATAAAAGCACATTTATCGTTGTTTTTCCATAACATTTCTAATTGCCCCGTTGACTTCTATTGTAGCCCAGTGAGAGCCTACAGGAAATCTGTAGCGAACTCAATACTGGACCGATCAGCGAAAAAATGGACTTCATGGGTCAGGTTCATGGAAGACGGACCGCAAATAGGGTCCAAGGTCCAAAATAGCGAACTTACCCTTTAACAGGATATACTGTTTTTTCTTATAAAACTTTGTTGAGAGTGAAATGCATGCATACATGATGCATGATAATGTTATTCTCATACATGACTTAGGCATTTACAGGTATGTTAGTATGGTGGCTGGTAACGTTGCTTCCATAACGTATGCTTAACAATGGTCTTCAGCTTGAGACTCCATTTTCTGCACCCATGCCATAAAAACACAACATGCACATTGACATGATGGTCTATCCTATACCTAAACTTTAATTACGATACCCTCCTATCAAGTGAACTATATGCTTGCCAACAGAGTGTGGCACAACATGTATAATTTACTGCTGATAAGGGCCACGCCCACAAGCAGGCCTCAGAAGCCTCACCAGTCACCACTGAAATTTACACTCGCCCACAGAGGCACGGAACTGCCCGCATTTTACCTGCAACTGAGGTACTCGCCGACAACCATCGTCACAAACCCCAAAAGCCACGCCCGCTCACCTGGGTCTCGTCCTGCACCACGCGGTACTGCTCCTTCCACACGCCGATCTTGGAGACCTCGTCCTTGCGCAGGGCCCGCTCCTTCTTCAGCTCGGGGCTCCAGAAGGTCTTGATGGAGTTCATGGAGGAGCTGAGCTTGCTCTCCTTCACGTCCACCTCCTTGCGCAGGAGCTCGTTCTCCCGGAGCACCTCCTTCAGCTGCGCCTGCAGGTCCATGATGGTGTTGTCGCGCGCCTGGCGCAGGGAGTGGGGCACGGTGGACGCCAGGCTGGAGGGCATGTGGTGGTCGCCGAAGGCGATGGCGTCGCTGGGCATCGAGCCCGGGGTGGTGGTGGCGATGTTGGGGCTGCTGCCCATGACGGCGGTGCGCACGCCGTACGGCAGCCGGCCCGCCCGAGCGGCCCAGTGTCATGGTGCTCTTGGGCAGGTCGGGCGCAGCCACCACCACCACCTCGTTGTCGCTCAGGTACATGGGGCCGGAGGTGGCGTAGGCGGCGTTGAGCGACTGGATGTTCTCCATGGAGAGCGTCTTGCCGCCGGCCCCGCCCGCACCCGCCCCGCTGCCCCCCGTGCTGTTGGTGCGCCGGTGGCCCAGGCGGGGGGAGCGGGGCAGCCGCGGGGAGCGGCCGGGGCTCTGGTTGCTCCCGCCGCTGTGGTTCCCATCCATCTTGCCCACAGAGCGGGCGCTGCCATACATGGTGGCGGACTTTGAGGGGGAGGGTGAACACCCTACTTTCGTTCCAATGGAAACAAAAAATAAGAATAAAAAAGAAATAAAAAAAGATCAAGAGATATGTATATATTCCCTCTGCAGGCACCCGTGAATTTTCTGCGCTCTTGATTTTCGCCCTCTTCTTCAAGTCTGTCTTAACTGAACGACAGAATGGAGTATTTCATGTTCAGAAAAGGTGCTGTTCAGTAGGCTTTAACGTGGCAAGTGGGCTGATCAGGAAGAAGATCCAGTCACTCCATGACTACAGAAGGTTTGACGTCAGCTCTGTGATCTGTGGAAAACAAGGACCAAAGGTCAGCAATCTGCAAACGCTCATCGCCAAACAATTCTTCGCACACAAAAAAAAACAATCTTACAGAGTAGACAGCTGCTGAAGTGGTTGCAAAAGGCTTCTAATTCCATCAAGACCCAGGGCGGCTCAGCATTCCTTTTACACTCAGTAAAATGAAAATGTGCTCCATCATGAGTTCGGTTTTTTGTGCGTGAAGCAAGATCACTTTTGAGGAGCAAAGTCCTTTTGAAAGTGCACACAAAATTAGCGCTTTTCAGACGGCTGAACTAAACGGCGCCCCCTCTCCCTGCAGCTATCTGCCTTAGGCTAATTGTAGTGGGTTCATCATATTGAGTGCATGCTGCACACGTCTGTCACAGCTAATCTGCCTTCACAGGCCGCAAGGACAGAAGTGCTGGGACCTGCAGATTCACAGCAAGACACTTACACACACACACACACACACACACACATTCACATCCTTACACATGCGCACACAAACACACACCCTTACTTACTCACACACACACACACACACACCCTTTCACATCCTTACACACGCACACACACACACACACCCCCTTTCACATCCTTACACACACACATAATAGGTGATCCAGAGGTAGCTTAGACAGGTTTTTACACAGCAGGTCCCTGCAGCCCCCGCATTCCCACAGAAGAACCCCAGTGATACAGCATACAGCATCCCCCTCCCCTTCTTGCTCTCTATGTAGGTCACTCAAATGCCAACCCTTATTACCCAATACACACCTCTTCATCCATAGCCCCGCCCCTTCCCCTGCAGTCACCACTCCCACCTCTTTACAGCTGCAAGCCCAGCAACCCAATGTTCACCAAGCATATGGGCGTGCAACATGTACCCCACTCACTGACAAAGGGTGAGGGGCTCCAGTGTGTACCACCCTCATTGATAAAGGCTGGGGGGCACCAGTGCCACGGCAGGCCCGCACGGCCCCCCCCGGGCACTCCACCGGGGGTGAGGGGTGGGGTTGCCCGCAGTTATCTGGGACTATAACTGCACCAGTGTGTAAGGGGACTAAGACAGCATCATTCGTTGGCCATCTGCCATCAAGCGTTCTTCCCGACCTCCGGAGCACCCACTTTGAGTCCTGCAGCCAATCGAAGAGAGGACAACGTGCAGGCGATCCTCAACGAGTTAGTATGCCATTAACAAGCTTTTCTTGTTTAGGTTAAGGTGCGATTTTTACTTCAATAATAATGATTATTCAGATTAAGAGTAAAACTGAAATAAGTGTCTGTACCTGAACGCGAGTATGTTTGTGTGTGTGTGGGCGTGTGAGGGTACAAGGAAAAAATATTTATGGTAAAATAATGATGTATGTTAACAAGACTTTATTCTGTGGTTCAATGGAATGACCCAGACTTGTGCCATTCAGTCAGTCTGCTGGCTGCTTCTGCCAAATGCACTGCTGCTACCCATTCCTCTGAAAAACTCTTTTTTTTTTTTTAACTGAACCGATTTTTATTATGATACCACTTTAAGAGCCAGAGGAGACTTACTGGAGGGGTTTTAGAAACCCTACTTCTCATACGGACACACACACACCTCAGCAGCCTTTTGACACTTCCTTATCATGTTGCTGCAGATCCATGGTTCGGTCCTCCCGATTTCCCAGGGTGCTCTGCAGCGGGAAGTGCACAGTAAGGGCTTTTCACCCCAGCCCCCTGTACAGATGTTTCTAAAACAGGCCGCAACCCCACATGTTCTGTCTGCAGGTTCTGAATCATAGACTGTATAAAAATATGGACAAAGTCACTGTGACATCACCCATTGCCTTCCCACGGCCTCGTAAAAACCGCTTTGAGTCTCCGGAAGTCTTTTTCGCCCCATGTTTGTACAAACTGCGTCTGCTCCGTGGAGCCGAAGTGACGTTGTCGGGAGCAGGGTCAAACGGATATGGTCATCATGGTCCGGGCACAGTATGATTGACAGTTCGCGGTGGAGAAGCCCATGACCTGACCTTAACCAAACCCACCATTTTCTATCGCAAAACGAACTTGCAGTAATCTTCCTTAAGTAGCAAATTTTTTAAATAAAAATATAACATTTAATTTTCATCCTCGATTTTACGGTGTTATTTATTCGCATTGAATGTTTGAAATTCGTCACGATTAACGTTCATTCAGTGTTCAATTTATATTCAGCTAACATCAGCTAATTTGATTAGCTAGACAGCATAGACAGCTGAGCTCGGTAGCCAAGCTAGATGCACTGCATCACCACCACACATGGACGAACATAGGGTAACGCTATTGCCATGAACTATATTGACGGTCAATAAATCACAGATGTTATTTTGACAAAACTACTTTAATAATAAATGTCCCTCCCAGTGAACAACAGTCGTCCATGGACAGCTAAATTGTGTTGGAAATGCGTCTTGGACGCTTTTTCAATGACATTTTGTGGCATTTTGCGCATTCTAGCGTTGCTAGAAAGGTAGCAAGCTGTCCCCTTATTCGGTTAATTGAGAAAAAACCACCACCGTCTTTTTGGCTAACTGCGAATTAACTTGACTGCGAGAGAGTCGTCTGTCACGGTTTCCCGCAGCATCCGATGAAACCCCGTTCTGAAAACTTCCAGATAAAGTCGGTTAGTGGGTGCACACGCTAGCTAAAGCACAGTAGCTACATTAGCTACATCGTAGCTGGCATTAACTTTCATCTGCATCCTGCAACATAATCACAAACATTGCAAACATTTACAAACGCAAACTCCGTATTCTTTTCTTTTCAGATAAATGACTGGTTTTAAATTAAATTACAGTGTTAGCGGTGTGTTTGTCAGTAGCTACAAACATACAGCGCTAACACTGACTAGATATGCTCTATTCCCCGCACATTTTCTTAATTTTGGGACCGAAAAGAAATCTATCCAGGCAGTCGACAAGGCAGTCAATTTATTATGTTACGAACTGCGTCCAAAAAACAACAGCTTGTTCACGGTAGGCTATTAAGGGATGTTCTCCATCGACTTCCACTCAAAAATGCAGCGTGTCTCCCTGTCCCAAGCATAGACTGCATAAAAATAGTTCCCAAGCATAGGTCCCAAGACACCAGGCTTTACGCATTTTAGACCAATGATTGTTGTCTCCCCCTTCTGGTCCCGCCCGTCTGAGTGAGTGCAGTGAAAACTCTATAGAACCTATCTATGGCAGTGACCCCAGTGACTCAACCTGTCCCTCTGATTGGTCCTGAACAAATGTTAATACCCTGTCCAAACGACACAATAATTTAAAAAATCGGCACATGAAGAGGCATTAGACAAAAGAAACGCACCTATTGTGACTACATTTTCATGTGGAAAAAATGTATTGACTTAGTATTGTATTTATTGACTTTTGACAACATTGCTGCCATTGACTTACATGGTGAAAGACCTATACTGGCACCAACCGAAGTGGCGCTAGTGAACAACGGCACTACGGCCGCTCCCAGCCCAACCAGGAAGTGAGCTTCCCCATGGCAACATAGTTCCCTACTTCCAGTCTCAAACCATTGATCGATATTACTGTATTTTCATTTCTGTCTCTGTTATAACCCCTCAATGACAACAATTAACCCACAATTAACTACAATTAACCAGATACCCATTCTCTCAAGATGCCTCTAAAACCAGATCACCATAACAGCATGGATTAGAACAAATAACTTCTTCATCCTGGTAGTTAGAGCCATAAAATATTTACCATCATCTCTATCAAACGAATCACCATTGTGCAATGTGTCCTGAAGTAAAAAGGTCACACCACTGCACTTTCTCTGCCTCACATAGAGTACTGCATAATACAAAGTAAACCCTTCTGAACATTAATTCTGAATGTCACTCAGGAAACTGTTAATTGCTACTAATGCTGAACCCAATGAAAGAGAAAGAGAGAGAGAGAGAGAGAGAGAGAGAGAGAGAGAGAAAGAGAGATGCACTGATTGCTAATCAGTACTGACACCATCACCATTACCACATCAGCATGAAGAGCCACAACAGGGCCGTTCTCTACCCACGGTCTGCAAGCCAGGACCAGGGGTGGGATGACAGGAAAGAAAGAGGAGAGATAGATGGGGGAAAGAGAAAAGAGAAGGAAGAAGAGAGAAGATATAAATTAGGACAGAGGAGATAAGACAGCGAGAGAGAGAGAGAGCGCGCGCGAGATTGGACGGAAGGAACAAGGAAGAAAGAGGAGAAGAGAAACAGGGAGAGCTGAATAAAGGAAAGGGTGAGAGGGGGAGGACATTCAGACAGAGTAAGAAAGAGAGAGAGAGAGAAAGAAAGAGTGAAATAAAGGATTATTAGTAGAGGGGTGCTGCACATTAATAACATTTATATTACTTATGAGTCTATGTCATGTACTGAACAATACTGCTTGCATTTTTATTTTCCTCCAAAAATATCCAAAATATCTATACATCTATACCCCGCCTCTGTTCTAGCCCCACCCTGCCACACCCCACCTTTCTGCACAGGTACACAGCAGCCATTTTCACATGTGCAGCCTTACCCAGTGTGGACATTCTGGAATGTTATCGTTTAAGCCCAGTCTACATCAAACAGCCGAGAGGAGACCAGACGGGACGGTTTTAGAACGTTTTTTGAATAAAGTTTTAGCGGTGTGTACTGTCCAGTTTTAGAATGTCTGCTCTCGTCAACCAGCGTTTCCGAAATTTACCATGTCAAGTTTTAAACCCGGAGTTTTAGAACCGTTTTAGAATGTAGGCTACGTAATAGAGGAAACATATTCTCTTAACCAATCATGAACAGCACAGCGGATTGGAAAATATGGCGTAATTTTAGACGGCAGAGAGAGAGGACACGCTAATAAAGCTTTTTGAAGAAAGACCAAATTTATGTCCTCTCCTTTCTTCGCCGTCTTTGTCGTCTCCTCTTCACTAGAAGTACGGTGAATAGTGCCGCAACGCCATCGCTGTCACTGTCAGACATAACGTTAACGAAGCTAGCTACTGTAAAAAACAAGTGACAAGTCAAGCCAACGTTATTAACAGGATAGCTACGCTATATTTCGACCACTCTGTACCAAATATGCCAATAAATAAATAATAATATGTTTAGCTAGAAACAAAATACACATAGAAAGGTCACAAGAAGAAACAAACAGTCAAGTACACAGAGTCGTTGTCATGGAAACATTCGTTTATTTGTTTACGTGGCGCTTTAATGTGGACTGCCTAGTTTTTACTTGGACGTTCTGAGATTTTAATTTGGACGTTCTGAAGATTTCTCCCGTCTCGTCTGGTCTGAAGTCGGCTGTTTGATGTAGACTGGGCTTTAGGGGTCACGCCTGAAAGAGACAGTGTCTGCATTCAGGAAAAGTCGCCTCAGCTATTTTCCGGCTCAAGACTTAGTTACATTTCAACGTTAGTGTGAACGATCAAGAATGCAAAACCTGACTTGTTTTGTTAAGATATCCGTCAAGATATGTCGTTTCTTACTAGCTATGAGTTACAAGATCACACCTCGCCTGGCTTGTTCAAACAATATTTAGCCTACTATCACATGTGTGACATGCGAAAGTTAACAGCCCAGTACAAATACTGTTCTTGGTTGTCTGATCAAAGAGAAGACACTTGATTGCTGGAACAGTTAACACAGCGATGTTCCGTGTTCTACGTGTGAAGCAGGGTGAAATCAGACCAGGCGGTGGGAGAAACCAGACCCCCAGCTTCAAGTTTCACCTCCGTTCGCGTCAACAGTGTAATCTTAATCTTCGGCCATCATTAAACATTTTACACACAACAGGTGAGCTTTACATGTAACATTTTCATTTGTTTTCCACACCGTCTCCCGGCATGCTCAAGGAACAAATGTGCAATCCAATACACAAAGCCTATTCCTAATCAAAGCGCTCCCTTTCCCCCCATGCAGTTACAGGCCAATGTCTCTCCTCCCACTGGTGGCATTCAATGGCCTTCTTCAAATGGCCACTCACTCTCAAAGGCAATGTAGGAACACCACACAACTGGTCTCGGCACGGGACCAGTGTTAACCAGTTCTTAAGGCACAACTCTTGCAGACGATCCTCACATACATCTTCGCGCTCACTGAAAGGAATTACAGGAATCTTATGTCCTTTTCACCCCACACACAGCTTTGACTACGAGGGTATTTAGAGCCAATTGCTGTGCCATACCTGGCCCCTTTTCCAGATTTGTACAGAAACAAAATTTTATTTTTCAGTTTGTCTTTATTAAACCAGGCAGATCAGCTGAAAACACAGCTGCTGCCGTGGTAACCAAGAATATCAAAGTGGGTATGGAATGCAAAGAATTGCGTTGCCAGACAGATGTAAATTGATGACCTGATGATTTATTTGGGTGGGAATTTGTCTAGGACACCAGGGTTAACACCCCGCTAATGTTAGCACTTTTTCCTACAGTGAAGTCCTGGCTTAAAAACGAGCCTTTTAATATATGCTATAGCCTATATTTATAATCCATTAATAAGGGCTGGGGAAAATTCCTGAGGGATTCGTTCTATTTAGGACTTCATCATTAGAGCACTCTCTTCACTAAAGGATTGAGACTCCCCGACACTTTTTTCACTCAGGATGTGGCTCGTGTAATAATCAGGTTTAACGCATTTTGTCGGTGTAGATAGGTAATGCTCCAGAGTGCTGGCCCTGGATCAATTATTAAAAATAATTGTTCTGCTTAATGGTTGAGGGTGGAGTCAAGGTTGGATAATCCTGGATCAGTGTATGGGTGGGGGTACCATAATTTTCTGTCTCTGTTATGGGGTTACAAGGTTTCCTTTTCCTAACACAGTGTATATGTGTGTGTGCGTGTGCGCAAGACAATGCAGTGTAAGGGTTTGAGGGATGTGGTGACAGTTATCAGCGCTTCCATCAACACTCTCTGCTGTTAAAATTAAAAAGGCAGGTGGGTAATACATGTGAACATGTATCCAGGTCTGTGAGAGTCAATGCCGAGAGGCAACAGTCTTAACGTCTCCTTATCTCTCTCAATGCTTTCTGCAAATCACCTTACAGCCAATCAAAGTGACCATCACTGGCTATGAGGGAGGGGCTTGTGACAGATAATTACACTTCTTCCTCAGGTCCGAACGCCAAAGAAATAGAAAGGGAACAGCAACATTGTAGAGGGGTGATATGGGCATTAGGGGGTGGTGGTGGTGGGGGGGGGGGGGGGGGGGTGTCACTGCACTAAACCTCAACCACACACAGGCGTGATTTGATTGGCCGTTTGACCCACCCCTCCTCTGAGGCCACGTCTCCTGGAATAGCAAGGCAGTGAGGCAACCCCGGCAGTTCCCATGATCCTCAGCCATGACCCAGGGGAAACTGGATCCACAATCACCCAGAGCAGTGGCGCCTACTGGGAAGAGCCACCCTGGCAGCCATCCATACAGATGGCAGCCCCCGTCCACCTCCCGCACACTCAGACATAAACGTGTATGGGTCAAGCTGTCAAATAAGGCCTGTTTTTAAGGTTACATCAAATGCCTTTGTTACATCTAAAGAAAATATTGTAAATATAAATGGGCGACTCACTCAAAGAACCTATATACATACATATGATGTACATATAAATATTTTGGTGTGTACAAACCCCTGTGTACACAAGTGTGTAAAGAAATTTTTATGTTTTCATTATGGAATGGCCTTTTACATCACCACAAAAGTGTGTTAAAATTTTTACCTACATTGAGCGCATTTATCAAACAATACAATGCATTTCAAAAAGGACCACTGATATACTGATACTATTTCAAGCTGAGAAAGAAGAAAGCATTTGCTGACCATCAAAACTTGTATGCAAAGTCCTCCAATCGCTGCCTCCTCCTTCCTCTGAATTTGAATATGTGGCATCAAACAGCAAGGATTTACATTCCAATGCTTTTCTGTATTTTTTGCCGCTCCCAAGTATGTGACAACAGATCTGGGGAATTTCAATGTTAGAATGGACTAGATACTGTGCTTGTAAGACTTTTGGAATATGGGCCAGATAGTGTGTTAGTGGGCTGGGTGGAGGATAAGCTACCTTGTATGAGGCCCTCCCTGCTGAAAAAAACATTACAAACCATTAGAGAATTTCCAATGTTTTTTAATGGTGCTTAGTGGTCTCTACTGGTGATCTAATGGTGTGTACTGTGTTTCAATGGAAATATAATGGTCACTGATGGTGATCCAATTTTATCCTCCTGGTATCTAATGGTTTGTGATGGTATTTTATGGTAAACCTGATGGTATGTGATGGAAAACATTAGAAAAATTTCCTAATGTTTTCTATGGTTTATTTTCAACAGGGTTGTCACTGCACATTATGTAGCATTTAAAATATTCTCAATGGCCACACCTGACAGGCAGGAGCCTCGAAGCCAATGACTCCATGCAACCAACCAATCCCTGAATCACACATCTGTGATGTCATCACCAGGCATATCTTACTTTACCAGCGGGACAATAGCTGCAAGATGAATCACACTGGAAGAGAGAAAAAACCAACCTTGGAAATATGCCAGCTACTGTAGCCCGACACCTCACTCCTCATCATTGTACACATTTATAGATGTACTTTATACGCACACATGCATGTGCACGCACACACACGCACACACACGCAAGCAGGGGCACCGCCAGGTATTTTGGGCCCCATGAAAAGATATATCACATTGGGCCCCACCACCACAGGCCATACCAACCCTGTGCAATTGCTGTACCCACACACCTCCAGAATCCAATCGACTACCCTATAGCTACCCTATAGTTTCCACACGTTTCCATTAAAAACCCCAGACCAGTTATGCTTATGGTTAGGCTAGTATCATTAAAAATTGATGTAAACACACATCCGGAACCTAGGCTCTGCAGCAATTTAGTAACTTTGATGAGGAAGAATTTATAATACCAAGGAGGAAAATCATGAGAGAAAGACCTCATCTGAAACCCAATGCCATCCCACGCCTTATATCAGCATCCAAAGAGCGCAAGTTATGAATAAGGCGAGTATTGAGAAACCGAGAAACCGAGTCGGCTAACAGTACTTACTGTTTTTTCAAGTCGCAGCAAATAACAATGGACAACTGTAGCTAGCAAAAACTCTCTACATCCGCTCAATGAATTACTAAACACATTTCAAAATCAGCTTCTAACAAAAAACGTCAATTCATATACAAAACGAGTCCTGATAACTTCTTTAATTTTGCATATTTGCGGTTGTTGGTCAAATAAACCTCTCACTGCAGAGTAATTAAAAGAACGAATCTTAGTTCGAGAAAGAGGGGCGTACCTGTTTACATTGTAAATCTAACTAAAACTAAGTAGCTAACAGAATTAACGTTACATTCAAAACACACTGGTGCACCACCAATTGTCGTTAGCCCGTTTGCCTTGTCTCACTCTCAGCTGATAATAGCTACAGCATCAGCGAGTCGCACTCCCTCTCTTTCTTCCCTCGCAATATCGTCCATATATTTGTGTTCAAACTGTAACCCAGAACACCACTTGAAAAATGAAAGTAATCTTCAGTATAGTCATCACTGCTACAAGACATATTCAAATATAGTCCACAAAAATTGGATCACTAGCTAGCTAGTCTGTGTCAACTGGTGTCAACGTTGTTTATAAAGATGACGCTATCTATGTACCATTCCCAAGCAACTGTCGTGCAACCGGGAGTTGTAAACTAAGTAGCCTATTTCACTATGGACTACGGCTAGCTAACAGGTTAATTTCCACCACTTACAGACTACTACACCCACTTTCCTTTGTGAAAAATTGGGTGAAATACTGTCGCCCTTTCTTTTCTCTCTCCTGTCTTTCTTTTCGTTTTTGAAAGCCAGGTTTTCTTTTTTAGGAAGCTGAGACATGATGCTCCACCGGCACTCCTCACTCGCAATTTTCACTGCTAGGCTAGCAAATACCGTTTGCGCCTGGTTTGGGGGCAGGACCGAACCATTTCAAGTAAATAGAGGGGGGGGGGGGGGGGGGGGGGTTGGGCAATACAGAGGCTCTCTGGATGTTTACTTTTTGCCAAAAACAAGAAAAGAAAAAGAAACCGTTAGATTTATTAGTACATTGTAAATAAAATATTCTATTAATGATGATAGGTTAATAATTTAATATTGAAAGAAATGTAACCAATGTTCTAATAATTTTTTTGGACCCCTGTCAGTCAGGGGCCCTAACCTTAGAATCGTCCTAACCTTTCCCCTCCATACGGCGCCCCTGCACACAAGCATGAAACTTGTTTCAGCCAGACATCCATTTGGATGAAAAAGAGTGACGTTTTTGAATGATCAAAAATTCTCCCATGCTTACGCATCAGAATAGCATGTCTGTATTTGGGCAGTGGAGGCACTCCAAGTTACAGTAGTAGGCTAAGGCACGGATCCAAACCTACAGCTTGCAGGACAGAAGAAATCCATAAAATGGAACATTTATTTCCAAACACAACCCCCCCCCCCCCCACACACACACACACACACACACACACGCCCCATTCCTGTTATGACTCACTGTCCACAGAACACTTCAACCTCAAGATCCTTACCAGAACCAGCCAAATTCAAATAACCTCTGTCAAACAGCTATGCACAGATCAGCAAAGCAGCCCATTTTTAAAGCATTGCATGGAAATAGTCTGTGAAATTTTCCTGCATTAGAGCCTACAACAAAGACGCCAAATATTATGCTTCTTTCTGTGGATTTTCTTTTTTGTTTGTTATTCAACGTCTATGCTTCTGGCATTATGAAACCTTCACTAACAGCATGTGACTTTGATTTTGTGGGGGAATAAAATCTAAGGCTGTGAAACACAAAGGCCAAAATTTTTTACAAGATGACTGACGGGGGGTGGGGGGGAACAAATGACACATAAAATACAGCCGAAGCAGACTACGTAAACACGCAAAAATGTCACCACGGCATTTCCAGTTACAGCTCAGAGTAAAAATTATACATGTATGGGTTGTTTGAAATGTGCAGGCTATGTGATTTTTTTTTGATTTTTTTAAAAGCACATTCAGGACAGCAGATGTGTGTGGGGGGACAAAATTTAAAAACCCAGGATTATGAGGTCCTATTTCAAAAGTTCAACTTGAAAAAACTCCCATAAATTATTTATATTGAACAAATTTTTGTTCAAGTTTTACACTTTTCACAAACCAAAGCAATTAAGCCAAAACCATAAAACGTTTTAGAATTGAATTGTGGGTGCTCCTGTCTCCAGTGTCTACCCCTGCCCAGACAGTACGCATCACTTCCTGTCACTTCTCTGAAAGCCAACTGGTCCTCCAAAAGGTACCAAATCTTAGAGTGGGTTTCTGCTCCTCTGGGTATTCATAGAGAGTGGATATATGTGAACACTGTTTAGCTTCATGCTTGCTAATATCCTCAAACCGGTCCCCATACCTGGTCCCCTGACTGCCTGAAAGGGTTAGCGTGAATCAATTAATCCAGTTAGCCATGGAAAAAAAGCACTTCAGCTTAGATGTCCACGGCAGGTCAGTGAATTCCATATACCGAAATGACAATGTGGAGGCAGGATTAAACAAGGACAGAGAGCGAAATAGGAAAAAACAATTAAGTCTCGCGTTGGCAGAGTTGAGAAAGCAATTTCCCTCATTACGAAAAGGGAAAAGGCTGGAGATGATAAACTGACAGGAAGTCGTTGTCAAAGAGTACTTGTTGTAAGTGTGTTTCATCCCGTTGCGCAGTCAGTGACTCCTGACTCTGTAGCCATGTACCCGCCAACAGCTGTGTGCTTTCTCCCCTTCAGAGAAACAGGAAGTCACTCCCACTTAAAGGTACAAAGAGAGGGAGACCTGGCTCACTCGGGAAAAGGAGGGCAGGTGTAGAGGAGAAAGAAGGTGTGTCTGGGAGAAAGGGGGGAGGAGGGGTACATTCCAGAGGAAAGTTTCAGTTCACATGTTGCATTTACGCAACAAGTAATAAAGTTATTCTATCATTACATTTGTCACTGGAAGGCAGAAGTATCCAGGTGCTGAATAGCTGGATAGCTTGCTATGCAGCATGCAAGCAGAATTATTTCACTATGTAACTACAGAAAGAGAGCGTGGACATGATTTCATATTTGAAAGAAAAACTAGGTCTCTCCCATCCATTCATTCTGTTGAAATTACACCAGAACTCAGCATCACAACAGAAAGACAAACTGAGTAGAGTTGTCACAGTCAAATTTTCACTTCTAACAGGATAATTTATTTATTTATTTTTTTTAAACTGTGCTGCACAACTTCAAAATAGCAGACTAGCGGGAGGGAGAGGGACTCGACAAACCCAGTCGACCAGAATGATCTAATTAGGTCACTTTTTAAAAGATCAGCTGCATACGGAAAGCACGTCGCGACCCCTGAGGATCAAGGCTGCTCTTCCCAGCTGGGTGATCACTGCACGGGGGCGGTCAGGAACTGCTTTAAGACCACAGATAAATCACGTACCGGTCGGGCGGGGAAAGCAAACAGCCACTGCAGCGTGCCGCCAGCTCTGAACCTTACACCCCATTAGCAGACCTGACACCCCAAACTGTGAGCAAAAGTGTTCACCTGAGGTTTTAGTCCATACTTTCTGCCAAGAAGCTGATCTCACCCAGGGGGGGGGGGGGGGGACTCAAGATATATAGACGTTCTTTCTTTCTTCGAAGGTCGTGTGCATGCCAGCACTTGTTTAAAAAGAGATATGGTACTACTCATTCTAATATAACCTTCCCTTTGCTAAATACTCCTGCACTCATCCAATGAAGAGTAACTCCAGAATGTGAAGCTTTGACCTAGGAGCAGCAGTGTGCTGTCCTGTAAGACATGCGATTACCGGAATTTGCTGAAATGAATTACAGGTGTGATTACCTGGTGAAGGCACTGCTGTAAGGTGCCCTAGTGCAAGGTGCTTAACCTGCACAGCTTCGTAATATCCAACCATATGAATGATGACTATGAATATGAATAATATGCAAACAAAAATGCAAGCTGGGTAGAGGCACCACTGGATCAGATTTTGGATCACAAACAAAATAAATAAGTAAATATTCCATGATTCACAGAAGGCTCTCAAGGTGAATTTGGGATGGGCGTTGCATCCGAAACCAGGTGGGCCAGTGACCCGGTCATAAAAACTGGACTCCCTGTCTCTCTAGTAGGCCAGGGTTGGAACGAGCTCAGGGGGGAGAACATAGCTTTGATCGTTTCAGAAATATTTAAGCTTCCCTGTCATTTCTCCAAAAGGTCTGACGTAGACCAGGTGTGTCCAAACTCCAAAGTGCTTCTGGCATGCCGGAGGAGAGAGGGGTGGGGCAGTGGTTTGCTGAAAAGCGGAGCTGCTGATAGAGACTGTTGTTGATAAAATCAAAAGCACATCCTTGAATGTACATCCATAGCTAGGCGATGTGTGATGTCATCGAAACTCACGTAAGGACAGCAAACTAATACTAATGCAATATTCAGACTGTCTGATGTTCAGTGTAAATGATAAGACCCATCAAATCACACAGTGCAAGAGCAGGCACTTGTTTTGAGTGCTTAAAAATTTACTACTGACTAAGGTTTGGCTGCAATTTATACAGCGTTGACATTATGTGAGAAAAGTACAGGCTACAAGATGCCCTTACAGAAGTAAAATAGACTGTATTTTTTTAATAAATAAAATACATTACCAAACTGTTGCTAAACTTAGGACTGCATACATTACAAATACTGCCACTTTCAGATAATGAAATACATTTCTTGAATATGCATACATTATGTTCAATGTTTCAATTATAATTTCCAAAAAGTCAATTTACAATTGGCATTTCTGTGAGACAATCTTCTCTCTGAATGGTCAGAAATGACTTTGCAAATACTGTGCAAAAACAACTAGCTTAAGAAATCCAAAATCCCAACAAGCTTGACCCCACCAGTATCAGTCTAAAGCAAATAAAGCCCTGAGCTAGCTTTGCTTAGCTTACCTGTGCTACCTCCACACTATCTACCTCACCTCCTGAGCTCATACACCGCAACTGGCATCATTGTCTAGGTTGTGTCCCATGCATCCCAAACCAAAGTTCACCTGAGAACATCCATTCCTGATAGCCCTGACTGCCACTGACAATCTTGTAAGGAATGTTATGTCACAGACCAATCCTTGCCCCACAAGGCCACATATGGATTCCTACCCTGGTCGGTATAAATTGTAAAGCAGTGTATCAGATTTAAAACCAGCAACCATTTTAATCCGCAAAAGAAGACAGTTGGTGGAGAGAGCATTCAAGTACCTTAGCAGTAAACCGAGTCGGCCTTGGTCATTGTGTATCTGACATCCAGGAGTTCATATCTTTTTCAATGACTTTTCTAAAAAGCCAATTCAATTTATCGAGAAGTCTAGACAATGTTGTCGTCATCATCTCAAACAAAAAATAAGTGTTTGGTTCTACGTCAAGCAACTTTGTCATTATCGAGACTGGCTGTATAACACCACATTGAACAGGCGCGATATAACCAGGACAAGATATTAAGTGGATTGGCCAACCTGTGGAGAATCGCAATGGATTCAACCCTAGATTCGCCCTCATCGCACGTTTATGTGGGCTACACTAGAAGTGGAGGCGGGGAGGGGGAAATCCCCGATGCTATGAATTTTAATTTCCGCCACTGTTACAACCAACACGATTGATTATGAGGCCATTTCTTGACAGCCATTGTAAACTATGAAGTCTATCAATCTGCATGGTTTAGCAGGTGATAAATGATACGAGGTCATTTGATGTGAAAATAGGGAGGTTCCAGTTCCTTTTTAAATGGGCGGCGTGCTGTAGGCTACCTGGCTACATATTCAAAATGAAAAATAACAATCCGAAATGACGTTTTAAAATATGCGTAAGATTGCATTTGATGACATCATTACTTAGTTAGTCGCCTAACTACCCAAGCTTACGTGGCTAAAATATTTGTAACAATTTGCACATCTTGCAAAAATGCAGCCCAATCTCTTCTCGTTAAGTTAGCTGTTTATCGTAGTAGCTATCTTCCGATTATGTTACCTAGCTTGCTGTTAAATTGTTACATTGGCTTAGTTAGGCTGATCGTATCCAATTTTGGAACTGCGCAGAAAAAGACCACAAGTCATGGGTTAAACACATAGATAAAACACTAGCAAAAGAATACACATTAATAACGACCCACCGGGGGAAATGCAGTATTACGACTTCCACTAACGTTATTGATGTGACAGTAACAGCTAGCTAGCTTTGCTCGGTTGAAAAATGGACGATTCTTTTAAATGGAAATGTAGCCGTCATTATTTGCAGCCAGCTAACATTAGCCAACTACCTGGTGGAAAATACCGATGAAAGGAGACACCCTTGATCGGTTTTGCTCAATATATTTTCCCTCTTCCATCGCCTGCTCGCTCAACAATTACCAAGACATTTCGCATATGATTATATAGCGATCTCCCCGAAGCGAACCGCCACATAGCACGATTTTCTTATATCATAAAAACGGAATTCCTTTCCTTCCAATACAAATATAAGGAGCATACAGGACTGCACACATTTGGAGCAGACAAGACGTCTCGGTCTCTCTGCCCAGCCAGCAGTAAGTCCGACTGTTCTGTGCAAGAACACAATGATGAAAAGCACTTTTAAAATGTAACGTTAAGCCAGCTACCTTCTTCTCACATATCCCGTTAATCCAGTTGTAGTTTAAGCACGGCGCCGTGCTCCTGTGCTGCAGACGGACCGTTATCAAAGGCAATCCGCTACTTTAAAGGATGTGCTTTACTATAATACTTATTTCTCTTTTTTTCCTCTCTTGCCAGCACTACCAGTAGCTCCGCGAGCCAGGGCGCTTCAGTGACGTAAGGATGACGATGCGCGTTCACGCCACGGGCCCCCACCACCGCCACGCAAAAGTCAAGCCCAGACGGACGCCATACTGAGAAGGTCCGTTTTCCCACAGCAAAAATAACGGAAATGGGGAGAAATCGCCTGCTCGAAATATCCTTTACCACCTTCATCGATTTTCTTCATCTTCTTTCAAATTAACAACAAACACAGCCGATTCTGCTGCCATTAAACATGCGTAGGCGAAAAAATATATATTTAGGCTAATGGTGTGATTATACATTAGTGTGTCTGTGATAATGATGGTGAATTAGTTGTGAGCGGAAGTGTATGCATTTATATAATTAGAATAGCCTTTGCGTTATCGCAGCCAACAATATATGTTTCATGACTTGTTTGTTACAATGTTTGTCATTGTTATGTTTCCCTTGATTTTGTTGACATAATTTAAATTGTATTCTGTGTGAGCGCCTAATCTGAGATGTAGGCTACCTATGCCATGCTCCACATTAATTGACTGCTGCTCATGTGAAAGGTTCAGTTTGCAAATATAGCAGATTCTAGGATGATAGTGAGGATTGTGTCAAGTTTGTAAATTCATTGTGTGTGGGGGGGGGGGTTGTGTTAATCTGGTTAGAAAGGGGGGCGGGACATCATAGCCTATATGATAATAAGGTCCATTCCTGCCGATGTAAAGACGGGATTGTAAAATGTCAAGTTGTCTAGTGAGCACTACCCCCTGGGCTGCATTCATTGTACTGGGAGTGGAGATTCAGCATCAGGCAGATTCTGTGTTCCAGTTGACTCTCATGCATTGTTGTTGGAATGCACACACAAGAGCTCAGTGTTTTTTGTCACCAATGCTCACAGCCTGTAGCCTACATAACCATACTGCTGTGATTTCAAAAGTGATGGAATCAGCATTCAATTATGTATTAATATTTCATACTTAGTACATTAAATTCTTTATTTATAGAGCACCTTTCTCATAAGGAGACAATGCATATCAAAGTGCTTCACAGTGGAATAAAAGACTACTGTATATAAAAAATCAACTATAATTCAAACAAGTGGATAAAAATGATAAATAGAAAAGACATGTACAAAAAAATAATTGCATCAATAACATCTATAATAATTGCATACAGCCATTTATTCGTCTGTATGTTATTAATTCTTAGCTGTATTTAATTAACATCAATGTATATTTATGTAAAAATATTTTCATTAACAAATTATATTCAGTTATTTGTTCATAGTATGAACCTCAATTTGGAATTTACTTGTTAGGCTTTTCTAAAATATGGAATATATGCTTGTCTGTAATTCATTTCAGCAAATTCGGTTTAATTTTCAATAATTTATAATACAATAAAATATTTGATGTATGTATCACATGCAATATACACAGATTTGCAACTGTGCACAACTACAATTTGTTTTATCATCCTCAGTTTTAAAAGTTGTTTTGTGGTGTAATGTGTAGACTGTCCACTGGTGGCCAGTATTTTGTCTTTCATAACCCTTCTTGTCATTCATCTTTCTGTGAATGAATGATGCATGCTCATTGTTCACCACATATTGTAATTCTTTCTCAGTTGATTAAAGGTGTGAGGACAGGGAGGGATATACATTCTGTATTCTAATATCATGTATGTATTCTATAGTTTATTTCATTTTACAAACTCAGTTTTCCTGATTTTTCAAGTCTTTCTACTGATGTAATTAGTCCTGATGATTTAATTACAATTAATTCAGGCTTATGTTTCTTGTATTTTCCATATTAGATGTTCCTTGGTCTATATTCCAGTAAACTTATTACATGTTGGTAAATCATATAATTAGACATGTTTAGTTTAATTGGTATATGCATTTTTGTAAAATTCCATTGCTGTGGTCATTTTGACATCAAGCTTAAACTTCCCAACATATTTGAAGGCAAGATACTGACATTTCTTGGCATCTCCTGATTTCTCAAACAGACAGAGGGATCCTGACAGTAGTGTGTGCTGTATCTCCCCCGTCTCTGCTTGGGGAGTTAAATGTGTGAGCAAAGATCCAGCAAAGAGCTACTCTGTTATTTTTTTTAATGCTTTTCCCCCTTTCCTCCCAATTGTGAATGGTCAGCCATATTCACCAGCCACACTCATTGCTGCAACATTTGCAATCAATTCAGGAACATGTGCACTCCTTCAAAACACCAGGGGCCCTATCTTACAGCCGGCGCTAAGCGGCGCTAACCCAAACGCAAGTGTCTTTGCTATCTTACAGCCGGTGCTAACCCAAACGCAAGTGTCTTTGCTATCTTACACACGGCGCAGGGGTCATTATAGCGCCCAGTGCTCACGTCGTTTAAATACCAGGTGATCTTGCACCCATAGCTAGTGAACTGAGCACGTTGGTCTTAAGATGAGGTGTGGCCAGAATAATTTTTTGGCGTATTGCTATCTTGAGCCAGCAGAAAGCACTTGCGCTAAAACCACCACAAACCTGGTCTAAAGTCATGTCACAGTTATTTACATGTTATTTTAACGGCACATATCAGTGCGGCACGTGCCCAACACGCATACACCCTCCTGTCTGTTACACACAGGGGCGCGCACAAGCATGACTAAAAATATCAAGATAACAATGTGAAATATTATTATTGTGTAGGCTATATCAAAGAATGCATAATAATGAAAGGGTCCATAGGTCAAGAACCACATACAGTGCCCTCCACTATTATTGGCACCCCTGGTAAAGATGAGTAAAAAGGGTTATAAAAAAGAATTAGCTTAATGTCACAGTGAAAAAATGAGAAAAATCCGACCTTTAATGGAAGTAAATTTATTATGAGAAAAAAAATCCCTCATCAAGAAATAATTATTTTTAACAAAACCACCTGTGCCACAATTATTGGCACCCCTGCATTTATATATAGAATAAAGTAATAATTTTTTATATGTGGTTGCATATCCTTTGCATGCCATGCCTTCCTGATGTCTGTGACCCAACAACATCAAAAGACTCTTGATATCTTATTTTCTGGTACTCTTACAAGCAATACTATAATGTTTCTGCATTTGAATGGATCTCTATGGGAATTGGGGGGTGGGACTAGATTTAGCTGTAAATAATACACTGGAACACATGGTTGGCTAAATGGCTTTAAGTCATCAAGGGTCTGTCGTATCAAACAAGCCTTAAACCATCACTCTGCTGCCAGAAATACAGTAGATATGGATGGATAACTTGAAGGATTTGTTCCCCTGACTTATTTTTCCATAGAGTTCAATAGAAAAATTTGTCAGGAGAAACAACCCTTAAAGTGATCCATCCATATCTACTGCATATCTGGTAGCAGAGTGATTGTTTGAGGCTCGTTTGATACCTCAGACCCTTGATGACTTACAGCCATTTTAACAACCATGTATTCCATACTGTTCCAGCATAATTTACAGCTAAATGTAGTCCCACCCCCCAATTCCCATAGAGATCCATTCAAATGCAGAGAGATTATAGTATCGCTTGTAAGAGTACTAGAAAATAAGATATCAAGAGTCTTTTGATGTTGTTGGGTCACAGACATCAGGAAGTCATGGCATGCAAAGGATATGCGATCAAATATTAAAAATGATTACTTTATTCTATATATAAATGCAGGGGTGCCAATAATTGAAGGTGGAAAAGGTGGAAAAGCAGGGCTTTAAAGGGAATGGGATATGACATTTTGATTGGTTTATTGCATGCTACACCAAAAACACACCTATAATTAAAGGGTAAGTTCGCTATTTTGGACCTTGGACCCTATTTGCGGTCCGTCTTCCATGAACCTGACCCATGAAGTCCATTTTTTCGCTGATCGGTCCAGTATTGAGTTCGGTACAGATTTCCTGTAGGCTCTCACTGGGCTACAATGGAAGTGAACGGGGCAATCAGAAATGTTATGGAAAAACAACGATAAATGTGCTTTTATAGCTCAGTGTGTATTCTTACGGTCTCAGTATGCTCTCCTGTGAAATGTAGGCTATCGCAAACGCAAACCGAACGTTGAAACAACAGTTCCATTTGAAACAGAACTATTTCTCCGACCGCACTACCTCGCACTGTAAACTTCCGCAGTCTAGCTACGTTGTAGAGAGGAGGGGGGGGGGGGGCGCTTGAAAAGCAGTTGATCACAAATCCTGACCTCCCGTTGGAGTTTACTAGCTAGTAGCCTACAGCAGAAATATTTGTAACGCAGTTTTTGTAATCATCATTTGTAATAATTCATCACAGCAATGGTGCGCGAATGTGCAGTCCCCGGTTGTGGGAATAAAATGTCTGGACGCTCAAATACCAGTTTTCACAGGCTTCCGTTCTCTGACCCAGAAAGATTGAGACTTTGGCTGGTTGTCTTCCGGATCGACATAAACACTCCAGTCAATCAACTCCGTTTGGCAGACTCACGAGTTTGTGGAGCGCATTTCGACGCTACTGATTTCTGTAACCGCAAATCAGAAGCAAAACACTGGTTTCTAAAGAACACAGCTGTTCCTCGTGTCGGACCTGCAGCACTATCAAGCACCGGAGCGGAGGTAAGTTATATTTAGCTATAACGTTACTAACATTTTTATTTTTTTTGAGCGCGTCCTCTGACCCAGCACTCAATAGGCTACCAACTAACAAAATCCGAGCTTGACATAAGTTGTTTTCTTGTAACAAAACTGTCGGAAACGTTCATCAACTATAACTTTTTACAATTCTATAATGTTTTATTTACAAATGCTTGACGCATGGTGTCCTGTCCAAAGTTCTCATCTATCACATATCTGTTGGCAGTCATAGTGTAATGGTAATCAATGGAGATGATCCAGTGTCATCCACGGATACATCCAGGTTTTCAATGGCATTCGGTAGCAACAGATCCCACTCCCTACAACACAAACTTTCCTCCTCTCTGGGCATCTGCTTGCACCTCTTGCAAGAACACCAAAAGTCCCCCGAAATTCTTGGTCTAGCCTCGGCAGCGACTTCGGATAACATTACCTGCGCAACTTCAGCCTCTCTCTCTTCTCTTGCTCTCTTATCATCCATCTCTTGTAGTTCCGTGTCCGTGTATTCTGGCTCAAATCTGTAGCCAGTAACGTCAAAGTCAAAATCGAATTCTTCGTCTTCGTAATCATTATAGTAATCCATCATCCAAGTTTTTTTGTGGAAATTGTAGCCTACGTTGCTGCAGGTAAACAAACGCAGACTGCTCAGCTAGATAGTTTCGTAAACGGCCGGCACACCTTCCCGCTCCCCTACCCCCGACACATAGTACTCCGTGGGAGCAGCGAAAACAAGCAACAGAGAAATGCTTACTTCCAAGCCATGCCAAGCACGTAAAAATGTTTCGGATTGAGATACATTTCACAGGAGAGCATACTGAGACCGGTAACAATACACCCTGAGCTTCCCGTCTCATTTATTGTACATGAAAGCACATTTATCGAACATTTCTGATTGCCCCGTTCACTTCCATTGTAGCCCAGTGAGAGCCTACAGGAAATCTGTACCGAACTCAATACTGTACCGATCAGCGAAAAAATGGACTTCATGGGTCAGGTTCATGGAAGACGGACCGCAAATAGGGTCCAAGGTCCAAAATAGCGAACTTACCCTTTAATGAAGAGGCTAAGCACCATTAGCACCTTGCGCCTTACTTAGCCCTGAAATAACACACCGTCTAACTAGCAAAAGTGGACTTGGACACGCCCTAAATGCACTTGTGCCTAGCGTTTTAGACGATGCGCCAAGATCGTCAAGGTAGAGCCCTCGATGTCAAGCAACTGCTTCTGTTCACACTGCAGTCCACAAGTTGATCTTACCTTTTTGTCCATGTTTGGTATCATGTCATAAAGGCTATGGAATCATGGAATCATTTAAATGAGTAACAGGATAAGCACAAAAATCAAAGATAAAGATGGAAATATTTTAATGCAAAAATTAACACATACAAGATTCCTTATAAATTTGTTTGATGTTTTACATTTCTTCAAATGAGAGTTTAGTTTAATTAACATACAGCAGCAGAATAAATCAATATAATACGTGCACTGTTTTATAGTGAATTCAAATAAATTAAGATGCAGGAAAAAGCAAAAATTGTATTTTCTCCTTCAAGAGATAAATAAAGGAGGAGAAATATATCAACTCTGAAAAATGAAATAAAACAATGTCCTGTGTGAATATACAGTCACAACTGTATTAGATTACAATGGCTGAAATGGCTTGTGCGCATGGTATGGATAGGAGGATGTACAGTATGTGATGACTTGTAATTGAGCCATCCCCACAATAGCTTTCACCTGAAAAAAGGGGGAAAGTCAAGTAAAATCAGTTATTCAGCAATCAGCAAACAAGTAGTTTCTGTGTTATCTGTATTTCATTGACCAAACACAAAATGTTCACATACTTTCCCTGTTTTCTTTCCCAAAATAAGGTCACATGCTCTATAGTAGCTAAGCTATCCCTCTATGGTTGTACTTTGTCTTTACACAACTGATTCCCAAAGTGTGGAGCAGGACCCACCAGTTGAATGAAACACTACACCTGTTACACCCACTGCATGAGGTACAGCATACGTGCAGCTGTTTCACCATGTGTTAAAACTTTCATTTCGTATCTGAGCATGAGCCCTGCTGTGTATAAAGGGTAGATCACAGGAAATGCACTCAATGCTTTCCAAACTTTCTGAGTGGCTCACTCAGGTTTAGGAACCACTTCTTTACACCATATTTGATTGGTGATTATTAAGGTGTGAATGTAACCCTTTTCCACCTTTCCAGCAGAGCCTGCACCTAACTGTACCTTGTCTAAGTGTTGTTAGAATTTTTGATATATACAGTCAAGCCGGAAAGTCTGCACATGCCTTTCACCTTCTCCACGTTTTATTACGTTACAGACTTATACTACAATAGATTGAATTCATTTTTTGCCTCAAACATCTTCACACAATAGCCAATAATGACGAAGTGAAAACAGGTTTTTAGAAAATATGCTATTTTGTTTTACTGACAAAAATAGATTATTTAGGGGTTACATATCTGTACACACCCTTAGCCTAATACTTGGTTGCTGCACCTTTGGCAGCGATTACAGCTTCAAGGCGTCTTGGGAAAGAAGCTACGAGCTTGGCACACTTGTTTCTGGACATTTTTGCCCATTCCTCTTGGCATATCCTTGCAAGCTCCGTCAGGTTGGATGGGGAGTGTCGGTTCAATTTTGGTTTCATCAGACCAGAGAATCTTGATTCTCATGGTTTGAGAGTCCTCTAGGTGCCTTTTGGCAAACTCCAAGCGGGCTGTGATGTGCCTTTTACTAAGGAGGGGCTTCCGTCTGGCCACTCTACCATAAAGGCCTGATTGGTGGAGTGCTGCCTGGATGGTTGATCTTCTGAAAGGTTCTCCCATCTCCACAAGGATACGCTGGAGCTCTGTCAGAGTGACCCTCGGGTTCCTGCTCACCTCCCTGGCCAAGGCCCGTCTTCCCCGATTGCTCAGTTTGGCCGGGCGGCCAGGTCTAGGAAGATTCTTGGTGGTTCCAAACTTCTTCCATTTACGAATGATGGTGGCCACTGTGCTCTTTGGGACCTGTAAAGCTGCAGAGATTTTTCCGTACCCTTCTCCAGATCTATGCCTTGACACAAACCTGTTTCTGAGGTCTGCAGATAATTCCTTTGACCCCATGGCTGTGGGACCTTATATAGGCAGGTGTTGGCAATCCCCAATCATGTCCAATCAATTGAATTTATCACAGGTGGACAATGGTCTCTTCCAGGATGACAATGCACTCCATCCACAGGGCACGAGGGGTCACTTAATGGTTTGAAAATTATGTGAATCATATGCTATGGCCATCGCAGTCACCAGATCTCAACCCAATGGGAGATTTTGGATCGACGTGTTAGACAGCGCTGTCCACCACCATCATCAAAACACCAAATGAGGGAATAACTTTTGGAAGAATGGTGTTCCATCCCTCCAGTAGAGTTCCAGAGACTAGAATCTATGCTAGACTAGAGGTAGAATCTTTGCCAAGGCGCATTGAAGCTGTTCTGGTGGCTTGTGGTGGCCCAACACCTTACTAAGACACTTTATGTTGGTTTTTCCTTTAATTTGTCACCCGTCTGCAGATATCACTGTTACTCATATAATGGCTGCACAGGTACCTATGTTCTCTCTTATTGTAAATAGCTCTGAATAAAAGAATGGAATGTACCTGTAGTCTGAGTTTAATGCTGCATATGCTTGTGTGGTCAGTTGGGTTTGGGGTACAGCCCTGTCTTCTGCACCCCAAAGGCCGTGATGAAGATATTGATGATGACGGTGATGAAGACCAGCCCAGTAGCCACGTTGTTTATTATGTCAAGCTTCCTCTGGTTGGCTGCATCATTGATATCCTTCCGAGCTTAAAAACAACCACACAAATGCACATACACACTAAATTATAAATTCCAGTTTTACCATGCAACTGAGGAACTCATTACTCCATGTGATTTTTAAAAAAAACGTTATACCTTTCTGAACTGTTTGCTTCATAAACATTTTGTTTTTGGACAATAATCAGACAATCATATGAACTAAAACAAGGGCCTTCAAGTCCATAGCACAGAGTGATCCCTGAAGAGGGACCCATATTCCGCTGGATGGTCAGTGATTGTCTGTAACATCACAAATCCTTGAGATCAACAAACTAGTCAGCTCTTCCTTCTGTCAGACTTCCTAACTACAAGGGATTCCAGTTGCTAACCACAGTTCATGGATGTTCATGAAGAGAAGTAACAAAGGACAAAACATCCATCGCTAAAGTGTTGTTTTTGGTTATTCCCCATCATTAATATTCATAAGATGCATCAAACTGGAACGTTCAAGCGATAGAAACTTTCATGAACGTTCAATGGAATATAGAGGTAAACAGCTGGTTGTTCTAGAGAATCTGTCAGTGAGCCCTGTGAAAAACTGCTTACCCATGAGGATGAATAGAGCCCCTGCGGTGACCTGGAAGAGCAGGGAGACCCCAATCAGCACCACCAGAGTGATGTAATACTTGAAGTCAGGCCCTTGCTCAACCACTGCCTTCAGCTGCGAGGCGTTGGCCATCAGCAGAGCCACATCCAGCATGCTTTCTGACACACTCTTCTTAGTGGCATAGTGGTTCAGGTTGATGAGGCCAGTCCGCTCTGGCTGGAGACAGAGAGAGACAGAGAGGTGATGACGATGAGGTTGAGAGAGAGAGAGAGAGAGCCAGATTTATTCTTTCTTACATTGTGAAAAAACACTCAAAATATAAATATCTTGATTACATTGAAATATACCTTCCCAATTTTAAAGAAAAGAATCAACAACAAAAAAACCTGTTTTACTAGAGTAGGGACAGACAGCGGCACAAATGTTTGCTTATAGGCTGATTATCTGTTAATCTTTTGGGTTCGATCAGTTGTTTGCTTTGAAAATACCTTACAATGTGTAGTCATGTCCATAAAGAATACTACCTGAACTGGACTGTGGGAGGGAGACCGAAGGAGCAACAGGTAGAAAGACAGAGAGAGTCCATTGATGTGCAGAATTGGGAAAAAAGACACACAGGAGAACCCTAAGTGATTGGCAGGATTATTTATAAATGTTTGTAAATTCAAAGATAGTTTAGTCAAAGCTCTTCTGTTGTCCCTGACCAGGTTTGGACAGTTACAATATTAAAAGAAAATAGTCAGTGAATTATAGCATGCTTGTTTCTGACCGCTCTACAGTTTTCTACAGTTTCTCTGATGTCTGCATTTTCAGTGTTCCAGTGCCCTGTTAGGGGTTGGTAATAGATGATAATAGATGCTGGTAAAGTAAATTGTTTGCAGCTGAGTTAGGGCTGGTCTTGAACATGCTGCTTGTTTGTTCTGAGGATTGCCTGTATATTGGGGCTCCCAGGGGACCCTAACACCACAGGGTTATTTGGCATTCTTCCACCTACTTGTGCATGATGCTCTATTTATTCATTTCGCAGTTTGGAATTTCTCTCAACAAAATGATGCATTCTCATATGTACACACAGAAACACATATACACATATTCAAACAGGGCAAAATAACATTTCAGCACATGTTAAAACTGGACTCTAATTGCCCAACGGATGACAGCATTTTAAAAAATATATTTGGTGGGGGGGGGGGGGGGGGGGTGATAAGACGGAATATTATTTGAGGACAGCTGTTCAGTAAGATCTGAGAGCTCAGACATAGTCATGGGTATCAGTAAGATCTGAGAGCTCAGACATAGTCATGGGTATCAGTAAGATCTGAGAGCTCAGACATAGTCATGGGTATCAGTAAGATCTGAGAGCTCAGACATAGTCATGGGTATCAGTAAGATCTGAGAGCTCAGACATAGTCATGAGCTCAGACATAGTCATGGGTATCAGTAAGATCTGAGAGCTCAGACATAGTCATGGGTATCAGTAAGATCTGAGAGCTCAGACATAGTCATGGGTATCAGTAAGATCTGAGAGCTCAGACATAGTCATGGGTATCAGTAAGATCTGAGAGCTCAGACATAGTCATGGGTATCAGTAAGATCTGAGAGCTCAGACATAGTCATGGGTATCAGTAAGATCTGAGAGCTCAGACATAGTCATGAGCTCAGACATAGTCATGGGTATCAGTAAGATCTGAGAGCTCAGACATAGTCATGGGTATCAGTAAGATCTGAGAGCTCAGACATAGTCATGGGTATCAGTAAGATCTGAGAGCTCAGACATAGTCATGGGTATCAGTAAGATCTGAGAGCTCAGACATAGTCATGGGTATCAGTAAGATCTGAGAGCTCAGACATAGTCATGGGTATCAGTAAGATCTGAGAGCTCAGACATAGTCATGGGTATCAGTAAGATCTGAGAGCTCAGACATAGTCATGGGTATCAGTAAGATCTGAGAGCTCAGACATAGTCATGGGTATCAGTAAGATCTGAGAGCTCAGACATAGTCATGGGTATCAGTAAGATCTGAGAGCTCAGGCAGATTAACATGCAAACTATGAGAGTTTATTGTCGGAGTTACCTCTCAGTTTTTGGAATGCACAAAAATACAAACTATTCAATAAGGTACTGAATGTCGACAAACACATGATTGAACAGTAGGTGGCAGCACATTCAACAAAATTTGAGGGAGAAAAATGACCACCAAGAAAGTCAACATGCAACTACAGACAAAAATATCTAGTCTACATATTTAAAAATTTTAACAAAATGAAAGGGGGTGCCTTTGGGATCTCACGTCCGTTGCACAATCGCGTCATTACACTTTGTGTAATTTTATGGCTCTGCCAGTGTAAAATAATACCACAATGTGAACTTGCAACAAATTTTATGATTAAATTTAATTTGTAATGGCACCTTATAAATATTATGTACAATATTGAGTCGTTACAATTGTGTCATGTCAAAATATACCGGGAATAGAGCATGGACGTGTTATTCCTGAACAACGTCGCTGCAAAAACATACTGCAGTGGATGTGAGGATGTCCACATGTTATGAAAACCTTCCTCTGGTCTCCTCTCCTCTGCCCCTATAATGCTACCTTGTGATGAGGTTAGAAGCAATCAAGGAAAGGAAGTATACACTCCCAGAAAGAAAAATATGAAAAGTTGCGTAAAAAGGTACAAACGCTTGTCACTGGCGTGGTACCTCATACATAAAATTGTACCCCTAGCCAGCAATACATAATTCATCTGTACTTTTTTTGCTTGTACAAAGGTACTTATTACTACCCAAATAGAACATTATTGTACTTTCGGGGTACATTTGGGAAATTTGTTCCTTAAATGTACCTCCACTGTACCTTTATTTCAGAGAGTGTTGTAAGGAAACCAGGAAACATTTTAAAGAATTCGAATCACAATACATTTCTTATACAGTTCTGTGATTCAAACCACAGAACAGTTCGATGATTTGAATGCTAAGTGCTACAGTCGGATGACAAATTAAAGGAAAAACCAACATAAAGTGTCTTTGTAAGGTGTTGGGCCACCACGGGCCACCAGAACAGCTTCAATGCGCCTTGGCATAGATTCTACAAGTCTCTGGAACTCTACTGGAGGGATGGGAACACCACACTTCCAAAAGATATTCCCTGTTTTGATGATGGTGGTGGAGAGCGCTGTCAAACATGTTGGTCCAAAATCTCCCATAGGTTTTCAATTGGGTTGAGATCTGGTGACTGCGAAGGCCATAGCATATGATTCACTTGAAGTGATCATTTTCATACTCATCAAACCATTCAGTGACCCCTTGTGCCCTGTGGATGGGGGTATTGTCATCCTGGAAGAGACCACTCCCATCAGGATAGAAATATTTCATCATAAGATAAAGGTGATCACTCAGAATAACTTTGCATTGATTTTCAGTGACCCTTCTCTCTAAGGGGACAAGTAGACCCAAACCATGCCAGGAAAAATCACCCCGCAGCATAAGAGAGCCACCGGACCCCCTCACCATAGGGGTGTTTCTTTTAATTTGGCACCCGTCTGTAGATCTGAGCAAGAGCGCCCCACCAAGAGACTGCCAGTGTGTGCTGTCATCAAAGGGAGGTCACGTGACCGTAACCTGAACTCTGCTGAAGCAGTCGACCAGCAGGCTCCAGGCAACCGAGCGATACCCTGGGGTCTTTTTCTGCACGGTGTCTCTGCGTGCCTCCTGGCCAGCCTCAACAAAGGAATGGTTCAGCTGCATATGCCCCAAGACAGGCGAAAGCAGAGGGCAGTGACAGCCTAGCGAGGCAATCCCTTTGTCTCTTCTCTAAAAGAGAACAGCAGGACATGAAAAACACAGCACGTGAGAGAAATAGAGGAGGGTTTTTTGTGTTTGGAGTCAGAGAAGTGTTTCAAGCTGAGATTAAATAGTGTATCCTTGCATATGGTTCATGGGATTGAGAGGTTTATAAAACAAAGTTAAATACATAGGGTCAAAAGGTGCTTTTTTAAACCTCAGGTGTAAACTTGTAGACCACAGAACTGCATAACTGGAACAGCTAATCCCTGTTTCACAGATTTCAATAGCTGTTCCAGTTGTAATGCAGTTCTGTGATCAAGATGTTTAGACCTGAGGTTTAACAGGCTGCATCAGAACGTCCCTCTGGTGCAGTTAACATCATACATTCATTGAGTCAGACTACAATAACATTTTGGAACTTTTAGAGAGGATTCCATACAGATTACTGTATGCATATGACTGTCTAAATAAAATATGTGCCACAAATTTTGTGAGTTCATGTGATTCCGCAGTTTAATATTTATGGAATAAATATATAATTATTTGTCCTAAATTTTAGGATCTGTATGTTATTGATGTCATGTCAGATAAGGACAGCAGAGGGCAGTACCTCACAATAATATGACTGTCATGAAGCAAGCAACTGCCTCTTAACTAAATATTCAAGTTCCTGGCAGAAGAGGGTAGTGTAGGTCAAAAAGTAATTTGTATTTTGCCTGAATAGCGCAATGCACGGGAATTGAATAAGCCCTTTGAACTGGATCAATTACAGTATCATTAGCTTCTCCTCTTATTTAAAGTTGCAGTTGTTTATTTTCAGGTAGATAAGCCTACATGTTATTTGAAGTTTGAAACTGTTAGAGGCTCTCTTACTTCAAATGTGAATTTTTGCAAAATAATTAATCACTGAGAAATTATGCTTTGTTTTATTAAAGGTCTGCATTATAAACAAAGCAGCCCAGCTCACTGATCCACAAGTGCAACCTTGTTTAACTGCTTCCACACCTTTGTGTGATCAACGGCAGTCAGAGAGCAGATAGCATTTAACACTGAAATATTCTCACTGCAGCCACCTCTCATATATGTACACGCCAAAGTACATAATCAGTTTCTCAAGGGACTCTGTCTATATCAGAGACTTCATAATCAACACAGAGAATTTATGCTATAATCCCAGTCTTGTCAATATGAAGGGGTTTGTCCGTCTATAATATGCCCTTTGGTAAAAGTCAGGAACCTTGAAATACTACCATAAATCAGGTTCTACTTAGAGGATGATTTTGGCCGGCATCCAAATACCGCACGCACTGCAGTATTGTTTTTCTTTAAGGCCAGGATTATTTCTTTTTTAAATAAACACCATGGGAGAGGCCAGGAATATTTCACCGAAGGGGCCCATGTATCAGCTACACAGGAAGTCAACCTCCCCACCTCTCTATTGGCTGCTCCACCGTCCAATGGCAAATGGGAACAGGCGAGGAGGGTTCTCTCAGACGAGAAGCTTTTTCTGCTCTTTTTTCGCCATGCCCCAGTGGAGCGCGGCCGCAGAGATCCCAGATGGGGACCGCTGGGCCCTGTGAGTGCCTGGACAGCACGGCGGGACTGACAGGCCTCCGCTCTGCCAGCAGGTCCGCTTAGGCCAAGGGAGAGCAGAAATGAGAGCAGCCTCTCTGTGAGGCAGAGAGAGAGGGGGGGGGGGGGGGGGGGCTCCGTAGAGAATGGCTGCCCAGAAAAGCATGGCCACAGAGACAAGACTGAAAAGGAGGAGGGGGGTGGTGGGGGTGGGGGCTGCCCTTTCCCCTACATATTGAAGACTGCCATTACATAAGGTTTGACATATCCCTAGAATCCATGGAATTAATTTTCCTCCATTCCACTGAGATTTGACTGAATGAGAGACTACTGCAAACGATCAGCGCATGACTCCTGCTCAATTCCACTGAGATTTGACTGAATGAGAGACTACTGCAAACGGTCAGCGCATGACTCCTGCTCAATTCCACTGAGATTTGACTGAATGAGAGACTACTGCAAACGGTCAGCGCATGACTCCTGCTCAATTCCACTGAGATTTGACTGAATGAGAGACTACTGCAAACGGTCAGCGCATGACTCCTGCTCAATTCCACTGAGATTTGACTGAATGAGAGACTACTGCAAACGGTCAGCGCATGACTCCTGCTCAATTCCACTGAGATTTGACTGAATGAGAGACTACTGCAAACGGTCAGCGCATGACTCCTGCTCAATCTTTCGCGTTTCTTACACCTAAATTGACCGTTTTGTGTCGACAAATGTTTTATATGTTTGTATTTCAAAATATATGTGCATTACTTTCTTATTACTTAAGGGGAGGGGTGTTCAATAAGGGGTCATTTATATTTATATATGTCCTGCAATTTTTTAATAGATTTGACAGTTATGAGCAAATTAATGTTCTGAACTAAAAGCCAGTTGAAGGGATGTCCCATCCCCCCTTTCTTTTATCTATTAATTTTTATAATTAAATGTGTAATTTATTTTAATTTAATTATATACATTTTATTTGTAATTTTTAAACTGTTATAGTATGTCATATTATTTCAGAATATTCTTGCAATGTAAGAGGCTGCTTGACACGTCAATAAAGCAAACAATTAAACTGGGAGAGAAAAGAGAGAGACAGAGGCGGGGGTGGGGGGCTGTTGGAAGCAGTGTAGAACACACGTGAGCTAGACAGGAAAGACCCTGGGACATGACTATAAATCTGTCAGCCTCACATAAATTAAATACTGGAACATTTCAGAAATGGTCATTGGTTCAAATGAGGTACACTAACGAAGTCCACTGAGGGTCAGAGCTATTAGTTGAATGACAGAAAAGCATACGGGTCAAGTCTGTTATATAACCTACAATTTCCTTCCAACTACACTTAAGCCTTGCAGTGAAAACTCATTTATGACTATATACTGTATAGTATATGTAGTAATATATTATGTAAGTCAGGGATGGGCAACTCCAGGCCTCGCGGGTCGGTGTATATGCAGGTTTTTGCTGCCACCAGTTACCTTGGCTCGATCAGCTAATTAGTCATATACACCAACAACGATAACAACTCATAAATTAGACCACAATAAAACGCTACAATGCATGCATACAGGCACAAAAACATTAATCAGCTGCTGTTCATATCGTGGAATGTGGCTAAAATATCAGCTCATGTAAATGATTGGGCTAATTAAATAATTGGTTACTGGTGGCATCAAAAACCTGCATACACACTGGCCCCGAAGACCTGGAGTTGCCCATCCCTGATGTAAGTAGTACTTAAATGTGTTTCATATTTCAGGAAATGAATTGCAGATATAGGAGACACAGATAATTAAAGAGGCGGTGAGAGTTATGTAGCTTATTAAAGTGAAGATGACTCTTTTAATAAACAGTGATGAAGAGGTGCTGTCACTTTCAGCACACTACACGCAGGGCGGTGGAAAATTAGGGGTTGAGGGGGGAGGGTTCACAGAGCCGTGTGACAGATGCACCATCTTGGAGGAGGCAGTCTCACCTCACCCCCAAGTCTTATTTTTGGACACGACCTCCCATTCACACACCACTACCACTAAGAGGTAAAAATATCACTGCGAACTGGAAATGCTTATCTCTTGTGTAAGAAACCCCAGTTTGACACGGCCGTGACAGTCATTAAGGCTTATGAAACAGCCTTGTGTGATAGGATGACAGACCCCCAGGGTAGGTGGGTGGCGGGGTGGAGGGTGGAGTTATGGCAGGGGTCAGCGTTCGGCGACCCCACGTTCCAGCCAGATGCCAAGCCCTCTCTGTCACTCTCTCCTAATTCTGCTGGGGGGGTAGGATCTCTTTCTCGCTTTCTCTGTCTGTCTCTATCTCCCTCCCTCTCCTTCTCCCTCTGTCTCTCTGTATCTCCCTCTCCCCTTCTCTCTTTCTCTCTCTCACTCAGGTCCTCAAGCATCACCGGAGAGGTATGTGCCTCCTCGGTCACCCCGAGGGCAGCCGTATATGCCTGGGGAGCACAGGAGCACTGCACTGCAGGCCAGCGCTCACATCCACTCACATCTACTCTGGCCGCTTCCCCATCACCCAACCCCACTCCCACCCCGCTGAGAGGGTATTGAGACACACCTGTGCTGGGCTCATTTGCGTTTGAACCCATCGTTGTTTTTGGAAAGGACTTAATAGAACATGTTTTAAAGATTGACATAGAGCCCAATTCACTGTCTTGATTTTTTTGGAGTTGTGCAACCCACATCTTTCAAAGATGACGACAGTACAGCAAGACAGTTGACAAGATAATCAAACCAACTTTTACGTGTCCTTGTTACTATGCCAACCAGAAACACACACAGAAATAGTAGCTAATACTTCACAGTTGACCCCCCGCAATACGTTAAGCCCTTTATCCGGTGGCAGCCCTACCTCGCTGAAGGCCTCTTTACAGCATGGAATGTCAGTGCTGGAATGTATCGACCGGCTATAGGATCCCTCTGTATGCTGAGTGAAATATCCTATGAAATAGCCTCACTCAGTCAGAGCCAGAGATTACACCAATGGCCTGATTTACTAAGACCTTTAGCATATGCAAAAACTTTTAGCACACGCAAAACTAATAACACAACCAATGATTGGTGCAAATAAATACCATGACCAATCATTGGTCATGTTAGTGGTTTTGCGTGTGCTAAAAGATTTTGCTAAGGGTATAGTAAATCAGACCCCAAGAGTACACAGCAGAAGTGCATGGTGATGGATTCATGACAGTTCATTCCATAAATATGAACACGAGGCTCCAGGACTATTAAACTGTACACAAACTGGTCCAGACACTGTTTATTTTGACTCCATACTTTGTTGCCATTATGTAGTCCTTCTTTATCATTGCTGCTGGATTTGTGGTTTCACGACTGATATGTTACTGTTGCACTGTGATGATTTCACTTGCTAGGAATATAAATGTATTTAGGAAAATGTTTACATGTCTGTTAAAGTACTCCTTTAAAACCATTTAACCCAAAGAGGTCGCAGTAAGGGACCAGAGTGTACGGCACAAATTGAAGAAAAGCACACTCTACGGCCCTGAGGAGGTGGGGGGGGCGGAGGCTCTCTTTAATGTCAAGGGTGTGATCGCTGTCATCCTAATTCCGCCCCCCGCAAACACAGTGAATCGTCCATTAATCATCTAACATCAAAGACCATGACCGCATGATCACATCTGGCAGAGGTGCCGTCCTGCCTGCCCCCCTTCAGGGAGGAGGAGACGATGTTCAGACCAGCTTCCTGAGTCTAGTCTCACATACCGCACCGCCCCCCCCCCCCGCCCCCCAAATCAAGTTTATCTCCTTTCATTGTAAGTTTTGAAGTCAGGCCCGCCAACATTCTTAAACAAAGGATGATCTGCCACTCTGGTGAAAAATAAAACATTCAAATGGTGTGAGCAAAGAATCAAAAACCAGAGTAGGATAAAGAGGCAGAGCGCATGCATAAACACAACTAATTACACACACGTCTGACCTATTTTACACTAATTACACACACGTCTGACCCATTTTACACTAATTACACACACGTCTGACCTATTTTACATTAATTACACACACGTCTGACCCATTTTACACTAATTACACACACGTCTGACCTATTTTTACACTAATTACACACACGTCTGACCCATTTTACACTAATTACACACACGTCTGACCCATTTTACACTAATTACACACACGTCTGACCTGTTTTACACTAATTACACACACGTCTGACCCATTTTACACTAATGACACACATTTTACACTAATGACCTGTTTTACACTAATTACACACACGTCTGACCCATTTTACACTAATTACACACACGTCTGACCTGTTTTACACTAATTACACACACGTCTGACCTATTTTACACTAATTACACACACTTCTGACCTATTTTACACTAATTACACACACGTCTGACCTATTTTACACTAATTACACACACATCTGACCTATTTTACACTAATTACATACACGTCTGACCTATTTTACACTAATTACACACACGTCTGACCTATTTTACACTAATTACACACACGTCTGACCTATTTTACACTAATTACACACACGTCTGACCTATTTTACACTAATTACACACACGTCTGACCTATTTTACACTAATTACACACACATCTGACCTGTTTTACACTAATTACACACACGTCTGACCTATTTTACACTAATTACACACACGTCTGACCTATTTTACACTAATTACACACACGTCTGACCTGTTTTACACTAATTACACACACGTCTGACCCGTTTTACACTAATGACACACACGTCTGACCCGTTTTACACTAATTACACACACGTCTGACCCGTTTTACACTAATTACACACACGTCTGACCTATTTTACACTAATTACACACACGTCTGACCCGTTTTACACTAATGACACACACGTCTGACCCGTTTTACACTAATTACACACACGTCTGACCCGTTTTACACTAATTACACACACGTCTGACCTGTTTTACACTAATTACACACACATCTGACCTATTTTACACTAATTACACACACATCTGACCTATTTTACACTAATTACACACACGTCTGACCTATTTTACACTAATTACACACACATCTGACCTATTTTACACTAATTACACACACGTCTGACCTATTTTACACTAATTACACACACGTCTGACCTATTGTACACTAATTACACACACGTCTGACCTATTTCACACTAATTACATACACGTCTGACCTATTTTAGACTAATTACACACACGTCTGACCTATTTTACACTAATTACACACACGTCTGACCTGTTTTTACACTAATTAAACACACGTCTGACCTATTTTACACTAATTACACACACGTCTGACCTATTTTACACTAATTACACACACGTCTGACCTATTTTACACTAATTACACACACGTCTGACCTATTTTACACTAATTACACACACGTCTGACCCATTTTACACTAATTACACACACGTCTGACCTATTTTACACTAATTACACACACATCTGACCTATTTTACACTAATTACACACACGTCTGACCTGTTTTACACTAATTACACACAAGTCCAACCTATTTCACACTAATTACACACACGTCTGACCTATTTTACACTAATTACACAGACATCTGACCTATTTTACACTAATTACACACACATCCGACCTGTTTTACACTAATTACACACATGACTGACCTGTTTTACACTAATTACACACATGTCTGACCTATTTTACACAAATTACACACACGTCTGACCTATTTTACACTAATTACATACACATCTGACCTATTTTACACAAATTACACACACATCTGACCTATTTTTACACTAATTACACACACATCTGACCTGTTTTACACGAATTACACACACGTCTGACCTGTTTTACACTAATTACACACACGTCTGACCTATTTTACACTACACACACGTCTGTCCCATTTTACACTAATTACACACACGTCTGACCTATTTTACATTACACACACGTCTATCCCATTTTACACTAATGACACACACGTCTGACCTGTTTTACACTAATTACACACACGTCTGACCCATTTTACACTAATTACACACACGTCTGACCTGTTTTACACTAATTACACACACACGTCTGACCTATTTTACACTAATTACACACACGTCTGGCCTGTTTTACACTAATTACACACACGTCTGACCTATTTTACACTAATTACACACACGTCTGACCCATTTTTACACTAATGACACACACGTCTGACCTGTTTTACACTAATTACACACACGTCTGACCCATTTTACACTAATTACACACACGTCTGACCTGTTTTACACTAATTACACACACGTCTGACCTATTTTACACTAATTACACACACATCTGACCTATTTTACACTAATTACACACACATCTGACCTATTTTACACTAATTACACACACGTCTGACCTATTTTACACTAATTACACACACATCCAACCTATTTTACACTAATTACACACAAGTCTGACCCATTTTACACTAATTACACACACGTCTGACCTATTTTACACTAATTACACACACGTCTGACCTGTTTTACACTAATTACACACACGTCTGACCTATTTTACACTACACACACGTCTGTCCCATTTTACACTAATGACACACACGTCTGACCTGTTTTACACTAATTACACACACGTCTGACCCATTTTACACTAATTACACACACGTCTGACCTGTTTTACACTAATTACACACACGTCTGACCTATTTTACACTAATTACACACACGTCTGACCTGTTTTACACTAATTACACACACGTCTGACCTATTTTACACTAATTACACACACGTCTGACCCATTTTACACTAATGACACACACGTCTGACCTGTTTTACACTAATTACACACACGTCTGACCGATTTTACACTAATTACACACACGTCTGACCTGTTTTACACTAATTTACACACACGTCTGACCTATTTTACACTAATTACACACACATCTGACCTATTTTACACTAATTACACACACATCTGACCTATTTTACACTAATTACACACACGTCTGACCTATTTTACACTAATTACACACACATCCGACCTATTTTACACTAATTACACACACGTCTGACCCATTTTACACTAATTACACACACGTCTGACCTATTTTACACTAATTACACACATGTCTGACCCATTTTACACTAATTACACACACGTCTGACCTGTTTTACACTAATTACACACACGTCTGACCTATTTTACACTAATTACACACACGTCTGACCTATTTTACACTAATTACACACACGTCTGACCTATTTTACACTAATTACACACACGTCTGACCCATTTTACACTAATTACACACACGTCTGACCCATTTTACACTAATTACACACACGTCTGACCTATTTTACACTAATTACACACACATCTGACCTATTTTACACTAATTACACACACGTCTGACCTGTTTTACACTAATTACACACAAGTCCAACCTATTTCACACTAATTACACACACGTCTGACCTATTTTACACTAATTACACAGACATCTGACCTATTTTACACTAATTACACACACATCCGACCTGTTTTACACTAATTACACACATGACTGACCTGTTTTACACTAATTACACACATGTCTGACCTATTTTACACAAATTACACACGTCTGACCTATTTTACACTAATTACATACACGTCTGACCTATTTTACACAAATTACACACACATCTGACCTATTTTACACTAATTACACACACATCTGACCTGTTTTACACTAATTACACACATGTCTGACCTGTTTTACACTAATTACACACACGTCTGACCTATTTTACACTACACACACGTCTGTCCCATTTTACACTAATGACACACACGTCTGACCTGTTTTACACTAATTACACACACGTCTGACCCATTTTACACTAATTACACACACGTCTGACCTGTTTTACACTAATTACACACACGTCTGACCTATTTTACACTAATTACACACACGTCTGACCTATTTTACACTAATTACACACACGTCTGACCTGTTTTACACTAATTACACACACGTCTGACCTATTTTACACTAATTACACACACGTCTGACCCATTTTACACTAATGACACACACGTCTGACCTGTTTTACACTAATTACACACACGTCTGACCCATTTTACACTAATTACACACACGTCTGACCTGTTTTACACTAATTACACACACGTCTGACCTATTTTACACTAATTACACACACATCTGACCTATTTTACACTAATTACACACACATCTGACCTATTTTACACTAATTACACACACGTCTGACCTATTTTACACTAATTACACACACATCCAACCTATTTTACACTAATTACACACAAGTCTGACCCATTTTACACTAATTACACACACGTCTGACCTATTTTACACTAATTACACACACGTCTGACCTGTTTTACACTAATTACACACACGTCTGACCTATTTTACACTACACACACGTCTGTCCCATTTTACACTAATGACACACACGTCTGACCTGTTTTACACTAATTACACACACGTCTGACCCATTTTACACTAATTACACACACGTCTGACCTGTTTTACACTAATTACACACACGTCTGACCTATTTTACACTAATTACACACACGTCTGACCTGTTTTACACTAATTACACACACGTCTGACCTATTTTACACTAATTACACACACGTCTGACCCATTTTACACTAATGACACACACGTCTGACCTGTTTTACACTAATTACACACACGTCTGACCGATTTTACACTAATTACACACACGTCTGACCTGTTTTACACTAATTACACACACGTCTGACCTATTTTACACTAATTACACACACATCTGACCTATTTTACACTAATTACACACACATCTGACCTATTTTACACTAATTACACACACGTCTGACCTATTTTACACTAATTACACACACATCCGACCTATTTTACACTAATTACACACACGTCTGACCCATTTTACACTAATTACACACACGTCTGACCTATTTTACACTAATTACACACATGTCTGACCCATTTTACACTAATTACACACACGTCTGACCTGTTTTACACTAATTACACACACGTCTGACCTATTTTACACTAATTACACACACGTCTGACCTATTTTACACTAATTACACACACGTCTGACCTATTTTACACTAATTACACACACGTCTGACCCATTTTACACTAATTACACACACGTCTGACCCATTTTACACTAATTACACACACGTCTGACCTATTTTACACTAATTACACACACATCTGACCTATTTTACACTAATTACACACACGTCTGACCTGTTTTACACTAATTACACACAAGTCCAACCTATTTCACACTAATTACACACACGTCTGACCTATTTTACACTAATTACACAGACATCTGACCTATTTTACACTAATTACACACACATCCGACCTGTTTTACACTAATTACACACATGACTGACCTGTTTTACACTAATTACACACATGTCTGACCTATTTTACACAAATTACACACGTCTGACCTATTTTACACTAATTACATACACGTCTGACCTATTTTACACAAATTACACACACATCTGACCTATTTTACACTAATTACACACACATCTGACCTGTTTTACACTAATTACACACATGTCTGACCTGTTTTACACTAATTACACACACGTCTGACCTATTTTACACTACACACACGTCTGTCCCATTTTACACTAATGACACACACGTCTGACCTGTTTTACACTAATTACACACACGTCTGACCCATTTTACACTAATTACACACACGTCTGACCTGTTTTACACTAATTACACACACGTCTGACCTATTTTACACTAATTACACACACGTCTGACCTGTTTTACACTAATTACACACACGTCTGACCTATTTTACACTAATTACACACACGTCTGACCCTTTTTACACTAATGACACACACGTCTGACCTGTTTTACACTAATTACACACACGTCTGACCCATTTTACACTAATTACACACACGTCTGACCTGTTTTACACTAATTACACACACGTCTGACCTATTTTACACAAATTACACACACATCTGACCTATTTTACACTAATTACACACACATCTGACCTATTTTTACACTAATTACACACACGTCTGACCTATTTTACACTAATTACACACACATCTGACCTATTTTACACTAATTACACACACGTCTGACCTATTTTACACTAATTACACACACGTCTGACCTATTTTACACTAATTACACACACGTCTGACCTATTGTACACTAATTACACACACGTCTGACCTATTTTACACTAATTACATACACGTCTGACCTATTTTACACTAATTACACACACGTCTGACCTATTTTACACTAATTACACACACGTCTGACCTGTTTTACACTAATTACACACACGTCTGACCTATTTTACACTAATTACACACACATCTGACCTATTTTACACTAATTACACACACATCTGACCTATTTTACACTAATTACACACACGTCTGACCTATTTTACACTAATTACACACACATCCAACCTATTTTACACTAATTACACACACGTCTGACCCATTTTACACTAATTACACATTTTACACTAATTACACACACCGTCTGACCTATTTTACACTAATTACACACACGTCTGACCTGTTTTACACTAATTACACACACGTCTGACCTATTTTACACTACACACACGTCTGTCCCATTTTACACTAATGACACACACGTCTGACCTGTTTTACACTAATTACACACACGTCTGACCCATTTTACACTAATTACACACACGTCTGACCTGTTTTACACTAATTACACACACGTCTGACCTATTTTACACTAATTACACACACGTCTGACCTGTTTTACACTAATTACACACACGTCTGACCTATTTTACACTAATTACACACACGTCTGACCCATTTTACACTAATGACACACACGTCTGACCTGTTTTACACTAATTACACACACGTCTGACCCATTTTACACTAATTACACACACGTCTGACCTGTTTTACACTAATTACACACACGTCTGACCTATTTTACACTAATTACACACACATCTGACCTATTTTACACTAATTACACACACATCTGACCTATTTTACACTAATTACACACACGTCTGACCTATTTTACACTAATTACACACACATCCGACCTATTTTACACTAATTACACACACGTCTGACCCATTTTACACTAATTACACACACGTCTGACCTATTTTACACTAATTACACAGACATCTGACCTATTTTACACTAATTACACACACATCCGACCTGTTTTACACTAATTACACACATGACTGACCTGTTTTACACTAATTACACACATGTCTGACCTATTTTACACAAATTACACACACGTCTGACCTATTTTACACTAATTACATACACGTCTGACCTATTTTACACAAATTACACACACATCTGACCTATTTTACACTAATTACACACACATCTGACCTGTTTTACAGTAATTACACACATGTCTGACCTGTTTTACACTAATTACACACACGTCTGACCTATTTTACACTACACACACGTCTGTCCCATTTTACACTAATGACACACACGTCTGACCTGTTTTACACTAATTACACACATGTCTGACCAATTTTACACTAATTACACACACGTCTGACCTGTTTTACACTAATTACACACACGTCTGACCTATTTTACACTAATTACACACACGTCTGACCTGTTTTACACTAATTACACACACGTCTGACCTATTTTACACTAATTACACACACGTCTGACCCATTTTACACTAATGACACACACGTCTGACCTGTTTTACACTAATTACACACACGTCTGACCCATTTTAACACTAATTACACACACGTCTGACCTGTTTTTACACTAATTACACACACGTCTGACCTATTTTACACAAATTACACACACATCTGACCTATTTTACACTAATTACACACACATCTGACCTATTTTACACTAATTACACACACGTCTGACCTATTTTACACTAATTACACACACATCTGACCTATTTTACACTAATTACACACACGTCTGACCTATTTTACACTAATTACACACACGTCTGACCTATTTTACACTAATTACACACACGTCTGACCTATTGTACACTAATTACACACACGTCTGACCTATTTTACACTAATTACATACACGTCTGACCTATTTTACACTAATTACACACACGTCTGACCTATTTTACACTAATTACACACACGTCTGACCTATTTTACACTAATTACATACACCTCTGACCTATTTTACACTAATTACACACACGTCTGACCTATTTTACACTAATTACACACACGTCTGACCTATTTTACACTAATTACACACACGTCTGACCTATTTTACACAGTAAAAATATGGCAATTAGTGACAAAATGTACCAAGCCATGTATGCAGGGATAGAGCCTGTCTGAAAATAGGGAAGTTTAGCTCCCTAGATTGTACTATAATGAAAGTTACTGTTTACACCCATATATTCCCACTGCCTATCAAAATGGAAGAGGCCTGTGCTCGTCCCACCCAGAAAGCCTGAATCAGACCCCCCCCCCTGCATTTAATATCAATGCTGAGAACCAACGACTGCCCCATGTCTGACACCCATCTGAGGGACTTTGATTTGCTCTGTTATCGGTTGTGCTGTATTTTATACTATACCTGTCCAGGGACTGCGGATTACAATGAGCTTTTAGCTAGCTCCGGTACAATACATCAAGCTTCATGTTTCGGGATTCATGTTAAAATTGCATGTGGCCCCCGACAAATGCATTAAAGTAAAGTAATTAAGTGTGGTGCCCCAGCCTGTGGTTTCACTGTCCTGTGATGCAGCTGCAGAAGCTAGACTCTGAAGCAGTGTCCTGACCTTGGAATAAAGAGGTCAGAAGGAGCGTCAAGTTCAAGGATTGATGTTTAAAAATAAAACTACAGAAACCTCCCTTTTTTGGCTGAAAGTTTGATTTAAAAAAAGAGTAAAGGGAGAAGCCGCCCTTCTTTCTTTTTTTCGGGATGTCACACGGTGCATTATTTTTAGATCTTTTATTTTGGATCTTTCTAGGTTGGCTCCTGCGGCCGCCCGCAGCTGTCCCAGGCCTGTCTGCCAATGTCTCCGTCTGGAGTCTGGAGGCCATGAAACTCTCTCCTGTCTTTGTTTCTTTGCACTTATACCCCTCTTCTATCTCCTCTCCTCACTCTCCCCTTTCAACAGCACCAAAGTACTGCAGAACCATTCTTACCCAATGCTCTGTTTTTTACTGGATCTTTGACTGATTTAGTTTTTAAATCACTGATTTAGAGGTAGATATACTGATCGTTATTATATTATTTGATTGTGATTGTATGTCGGCAAACCCTTGGGGTCTCCTCTCCTCCACTCTACCCTCCCATTCACTACCCTTTCTCCTCCTTTTTTCTCTTCACTCTCCTCCTCTTTTACTTTTCCTCCTCTGCCCTGCGTTTGACCCCTCAGCAGTTCTGTCTGTGACTCTCAGGCATCAGCGCCCAGAACGGAATGTGCGATATGCCCCTCTTTCAAACATACAGGGAAATCCTCTCCATTATGACTCCCCGCTCGATCGTATTTATTACAAAATCTGATTCACCAAGCCTGGCCTGTAGTCCCAGTGTCAGGGGAGAGGTCTCTATGTGCGTGTGTGTGCGTGTGCGTATGTGAGTGTATGTACTGTATATGCGTGTATGTGTGTGTGTGTGTGTGTGTGTGTGTGTGTGTATCTGTATCTTTGTGTGGTCTGTGTGTGTGCGCACACGTGCTTGTGTGAGTTACATCCCGACGATAAGGGTTGTCATCACAACACACAGCTCTTTATTGTACATACAGTAGCTTTTGTGATGCCATTCAGCTTGTGGCTGAAAAGGAAGGACTCAATGAAGAGATCGGCAGCTGCGGCACTCCCTTCCATCTAAATATGCTTTTTATTTATGTTCACTTTTCATTGCATGTGGAACTGGATGCAGGCAGTGTAGCCTTGGGGCACTTTTCCATTAAGGTTATTTAAGCTGAATGAGGGCTAACTATAAAGTCAGCATGCTACTCCTGTTGGCCTGCACTTTCAAGTCAGATGTGGACTGCAGTCAGAAAGCCACTCGAATACCTGTAGGTTGCGTCCCTGGCTGGCCGCTGAAACAAAGGCAATGAATGAAGGATTATGCCGCCATCTCTGATCGCTACAAACTTTAAACAGCAGTATACTCTGCAGGGCTGCAAGGTGTAATTCCCGGGCCTGGGACAAAATTATATTGTTATATTATTCCTGAGCCGAGGACAATAATATTTACCACAAGTTCAAAAACCATTTGCCCCCCCCCCCCCCACTCTGTGAGTTGGAGATATAAGGAGCATATAAGGACAAATCAGTGGAATGTCGGATTTTGGGGAAGGCCATCTGTACCTCAGATCAAGTGGAGGCAACCATTTTGATCTGAGCAGAGGGATTTATTTGGAATCAATACTTTATAAGTGGAAAGGTTTGCCCTCATCCAGCTAACCGGTACACAGATGGCTGACCTTGGCTTTTACCAAAGAGTGAAACAATACTGAGAGTTTTTACGTTTTAAAATGACACGTGGCACGTGGCATTGTGTGTTACAGCTCTGGTTGCAGGTAATGGCTCTCCATGGAAGAGCAGCTGGTGTCAGATGAAACAATTGTAGTAGAAAACTGGTTTAGATTAAGCGATCACACCCACTCCCATCCACACCACCTCAGTTTTCTGTCAGTGGACCCGTCTATACAAAAAAACATGAGCGGCGTTATTACACGGTAAAGTGTCCAGTGTTAATTCAACTCTAACAGAGTACATATACAGTAAGTCCAATAGGGACTATATGCACCCTGTAAGAGTTGATTTAACAGCAAACATTTTCTTGTGTATGCATATAAGATCGTTCAGGAGACTCAGAGCTCACAGAGATCCTCCATTTTTCCGCGTAAGACCTTGTGTACTTTTTTCCACAGATGAAGACTCTTGTATTGAGGTGAGTGGATGTGAAAGGCAGGTGAGGAGCAATGACGAGTCCTCTTCTGAGGCCCTGGAGTGCAGTGTGCAGCCCAGTCTCTTCTGTGTGTCGTGTTCAGCCACCGAGGCAGTAGAATGAGATTAGCGGCATTGTGTCATCGAGGAAAAACAGAGGCCTGTACTGAACAAATGAAACGATGCCATTGTTCCCATTTCACCTCCCTGGCCCTCTTGTGTTTGTCAGCATGAGGTCATGCCGGCTGTGGGGGAGATGGGGGGGGGGATCCGTCCTGCGGAGGTGGCTCATCCTTTTTGGGGGGGTGGGGGGGGGGGGGGGGGTGGTTTGGCGTCCAGCAGGGTGCTGCAGTTCACCCTCTCCAGCTGTGATCTTCTGACCCACCCCCACCCCCCTCCCACATACACACACACACCCTGTCTGTGTGTTCCTCCCAACTGCCCCCCCCCCCCCCCTTCCCTACCTCCCCATACCATCCTATCTGCCTCTGGCACAGTCATCCTGCTGACAGACAGCTGGGCCATGCCTGGCACAGGGGCTAGGAGATAGACGCCCCCCCCCCACCCCTCTCTCTCTCTCTCTCTCTCTCTCTCTCTGTCTCTCTCTCACTCTCTCTTTCTATCTCCCCTCTTTCTCTGGAAACAAAAACACACAGGAGGGCAAAAACACAAACATCAGGACATAAAGCAGAAACCAGGGCGTGGGGGTGTGTGTGTGGGGGGGCTGGCCAGAGACTGTTTACAGTTTCTCATTTTCCAGCTCCATCGTCCCACCAGCCTTCTATCTCTCTGGTGCGGGGCCTGTTTTTCTTCCCCTTGTGAAAATAAGGCTTTAGAACGACATGGCCCAGGCCACAATGGGGGAACCGGAGGTGCGTTTATGCGAAAGCGGCCGGTGTGCACCCTTATTGTGATCTGTACACACTCCACAACATCCCGACAGGCCGGAGAGGAGGTCACACTCGTGTGGCTTAAATAAACAGCACGTCTCCCTTTCGGCAACAATGGCGCAATTGTGTGTTTACTCGCCTAATATTTTAAATACTTTCCTTTGCACACCACTGTTTATGAATGTGCATTTGTTGGGTTATAAAATAGCAGAGGATGGGGAAGCAGTAGCCTTGTGTAATCTAATCCCCGTTTCATTGCTTGTTGTCACAGACTGATTTAATGTTCAGATAAATTTTCCATGTGTTGCACAAGACATGAAATACATTCATAAACCATTGCAATGAGCAGGGCACAGTAGGACAGCAGCTCCCCACAGATATTTGTGCCAGTTGTCTGAGACATTTGGAACATTCAATACCGATGACATCTATTTATTTAGCCCTGTTGAAAAGAGGTGATTGCATAATTGAAATTACAACCACATGTTTTTAAAAAAAATAGTCTGGGCTGCTGGGTATCAAAGTTCTGTTCTGGTGCATTGGTTGGCAGTGGTTGCATATTGAATCTGAACTGTGGCAGTGTCGACTATGGACACGGGACAACACACGATTTGCTCCAGCATCGCCCAGGGATGGGAGGGTCTCAGTCAGCAAGGATGATCGTGTCTCATCGCACGCCAGTGACTCCCGCTGGTCATTGGGGTGCCTGCAAGTCCACCTGCTAGTTGCACATTTACGGCCTGTTTTCAGTCCTTTAGCATGAGTACACCCAAAACCAATAACATGACCAATGATTGGTCATGGTATTTGTTTTGCACCAATCATTGGTTTTGTTATTAGTTTTGCATGTGCGAATAGGTTTTGCACATGATAAAGTTCTTAGTAAATCAGGCCCTTAAGTGCTTTCCTCCAAATCATGTGGAAATGACTGCTGATAAATATGACTGGGTACTCCAAATTGAGAAGAAAAACAGGGAAAGCATAAAAAATTTACTCCACATCTTAAGTCTGAAATACTCTCCAGGTTCCCATGACTGCAGAGAAGCTGTAAACAGTGCTTCAACATTTCTGTGCTGGGACAACAGCTGCAGGCTGGCTCTCTAACAAGGGCGTGGCAATGTTGGAGTGCAGGGCATGGGTAACGTTGACCTGGATTCTGACTGTGCCAACTAGCATGGGTGTGTGTGTGTGTGTGTGTGTGTGTGTGTGTGAGTGTGTGGGGTTGGGTGAGTCACAGCCACCACAGCCCCCACAGCCCCTGTGGGCCCGGAATGCTTTTCATTCGGGATACAATTAAAATTCCCGAAATACGAGACCGCATTCCTTTCTCCCCAGAACAGCCGGGCCAGTTGAACGGGACAGAGGAAGCTGGGACTTTCCCCAGCAAACGCAGCCCGGCGGGGGGAAGGGGGGGAGGGGGGCACACCGAGCAACAGCACAAATGGAAGCAGGTCATATGACCGTACCACCAGCCCTGGATAGACAGAGGAGAGAGGACTCAATTGTTGCCCTGACTGGTCAGAATTTAACGTGAAATCGCAGCACGTCTCCTTATAAGGAGTGCTTATTTGTACATATGAGCTATACCAGCAGATGTTACCCCCTTGGCTCTGCCTGGCCCCAGGTGCTGAAGGCAGCGTAGGCCCTGCCTGTCACTGGGCATGACTAAATGCAGATAAGAGCCAAAGGTGACCACACAGGGTGCGGGGCAGCTGTACATCTGCACAGTCTTGTTGCTGTAATCCCTCACCCCTCTGCAGGAGGTGCTTGTTTTGAACAGGAAAGCTGTAACTCTGATTTTTCACTCACCAGGACCCCATTGATGTCATGGCACCCCACCGCATTTGGCTCAGGACGCAACATTTCTATAACATGCCGCGATAGATGCGCCGGTCTGCTCCAGTCTACAGTCAAATGAATGGCCGTATGATTCAAAGGACTGGAGGGGAGTTGATTCACTGCAGCACTCGTGGGCAGAAGGAATTTTCTGCTCGAACTCTCCCCGCACATCAGGTTAGAAGGAGAGGCAATAATGTATTTACCCAGTAAAGCTGGGGGATGATTAGATGGCCAGATTGAGAAACCAAGATTTCTGAAGCGATAAAACCTCAAGATTTGGAATTTGGCCAGGGACCTGGGGACCACCTTCTCTTTGCGTCATGTGATCCTTAATCAGCACGATGAATCAGGACCTTGATTTAATGTCTTATCTGAAAGATTAAGACTTGGGTCTTAAGCACCCCTTAAAACGTTTGACATCCAAAATGTTTCCATTTTAAGCTTTGACTGTTTCCACTCTTAAAAACCTCTTTCTTTTTGAGATCAGAACAAAGTCCTCCCCTGGAGTGTGAAATTGGAGCTGTGTGGGGGAGCATGTTTGTCCCTGTAGACCAGGTCCGGTGCTCTCTTGTAGTAAGTGCCTTGAGTGTGTGTGTTCGTGTGTGCGTGTATGTGCATGTGTGGGTGTGCCTGTGTGTGTGTGTGTGTGTGTGTGTGTGTGTGTGTGTGTGTGTGTGTGTGACTGTACATGCGAGTGCACGTGTTATGTGTGTGTGCACGTGTGTGTGCATGTGTGTGTGTGTGTGTGTGTGTGCATGTGTGTGTGTGTATGTGAAATGACACCTATGGGGTGTGACTAATGGTGTTCTACTAAGCGCTCAGTCAAGCATGAGTCCAATAACACAGTAAGTTCAGCTCAGACACAGCTCCACATGGGCTTCAGCCCCCCCCCCATACCTGCAGCCCCTCAGCAGCCTTCCCACAGCTCACCCCCTAGCATATCAACAGGAACATGCACTGTTGGGTTTGTTTTGTAGCAGAGTGAATTATTCATATGAACATGACCAGAGACATGTAAATACACACAGCTATGATCTCCCTCTCTTCAGGGCTCTCTCTAACAAGGGATCGAATAATACGCACAAATCAATGTGAAGCCATCTTAAATTAAACGGTTCATGGAACAGAGTACGATGTGTGCCAAAGAGACACCGTGGAATGTCTCTGTATGTTTTTTCACTGATTTTGCAGAACCTGAACACTTGTATCTAAGGCCTTACTGAGTACATCTCCTGTTGGTGACCAGACAGGGACATAGGCATTCAGGGCCTGATTTACTAAGACCATTAGCATGTGCAAAACCAATAACATGCCCGACGATTGGTCATGGTATTTGTTTTGCACCAATTGGTTGCGTTATTAGTTTTCAGTGTGCTAAAAGGTTTTACACATGCTAAAGGTCTTAGTAAATCAGGCCCTCAGTGTGTTGGTAAAATGCTGTGTCCCTGTTAAGGACATTGCAGATTGTGACATTGTGCTGGACACTCATGCCATTGATCTCTGCAGCTTTCAGTGGTCAATGGTGGGCTACAACTGCAGCTGTAGTCAAGGGTGGCCAAAATGACCAATATAAAAGCACCCTGGACATCACCTTGGCGATGAAAAAATGCTTGGTTCCTCGACAGGATGGTGACTGAGTACAGTTGCGCACAGTGCTCAGCCACGATCAGAGTGTGGCCTCATCTCACACACTTTCTAGAGACGTTTGGTCCAGTCATGGGGTCTTCCTGACAGAGTGTTTGTTTCCTCTGGCGGACAGGGCGGACCGAGGGGTGGGGGGTGGGGGTTAATGGCCTCTGCCACCCTGGTCCCCCTGGGTTTTTACAGGCAAGCTCTGCCGCCCCTTCCTTCCCTCCAAAAGAAGCCAGCCCCTATCACATTCCCCAGAGTCCGACACGGTCGAGAGCTCTGTTGACTAACTCCAGGAAACCCATGTCACACAGAACGATGTTTGCCCGGTTACATAACTAAAATACTGGTTATGTAACTGGGACAACCTGTAGACTATCAATGACATGTTTTGCCACGATTTTGCCACTGAAACATGCTGGCTCACCACCACCCGCATCCCCCTTCTGTGAAACATCACTCGTGCGTGGCGAAAGTTGAGGCAGTTCTATAGCCGCTGAAGCGATTATTCCCCACTCGCTCTCCATCACATTATTTCACATCACAAAACTCTCAAGGTTCAAAAAACGGGGTGTAGCTAAGGCTTTGCCTGTACCCGTCTTGTGAAAAACAAAGCTCAAGAAGAGAATGTGATTCTGTTTGTTTGATTTGGGTTGGGGGCAGGGCGACGAACGCTGCCCTCAAATAATGCCGTTTGGAGATGCAGAAGTTGTTTTTCTTTCCTGGTTACTGTTTAACTAAGTTCTCCATGGATTATGGCACATACAGTACTGCGAGCCTGTGATAATCAGCCATGTCCTCAGCCCGTTGGACTTGTACAACATGTTTCCTCAGCGCTCCACACATGTACACATGCACGGGGTGGTTCGACCAAAGGAGCTTGTGGATAGGGACTTTAATAAAGCATTAAATCACAGCACCCAGCCACAGGTCCGGTCACCCCTCTCTGTCAGGAGATCAGCTGGAGTCAGTACTGGACACCCCAAAATATGTCCACCAAGGACAAGCCTGGGACCCATCAACGCCAGGTGCCTGTTAGAGCATGGGCCCGGAGAGAGAAAGAGCGTCCCCAAACTATAAGTCTTTTCCTTTTTTTTCTGCAACCCACCCCACCCTCCTTTGAAGAGTAGGTTTTTTTGGAATGTTTTTTCAAAATTCTAAGTCGTCTAAGTGTTGTAGAACCCCATTGCTTTCACTTGCAAGTAGACCTAGTGATTGTTATATCAGCATTAGATTGTTCAGTTAAGAACATTCTAATCACATACAGTATTTGTGATCGTGCACCTTAAAGGGTAATTCCACCCAAAAATTATGTTTTATTTGTAGAAAAGTAGCTCTCCTCCTGATTAAAATGAGCTCTCAGCCAACTTTCTACCTGTAGTGAGAGCAGAGATATAGCCCCAAACTACTGCACATGTACCAGGTACCTGGTTGGCGCTTACAGTTCAGACTGAATGACGTTACCGAAGTGGAGGCCGAGGGGCTGGGCATTTTACTGCTAGCCTAGTCTTGCTGCTAATGCCTGACCTGTCTACAGCGCAGCGTCTCTTCGAGACTAGAGAGGCCACATAACTCGCTGGCAAGTTAGCCACTAATGTTCTACTGAAAAACCATTAGATCAGCCTCCAGAAAAACGGGGGAAATACGGGCATTAATTTACGAAAACTTGCTTTTGTATTGGCCAACATGCCGATACAGAATGATAAACATATACAATTAAAAGTTAAAACATCATTGTTGTAGTTGTTAGCTGTTTTAGCTACGTTTGCTAGCAAAACCAAAATGTTCCCAGTTTGCAACTTGAACGCACTGATGTCGGTAATAACACGGAAAGGACACGACACCTCCAATGTCCAACCTCCTGCCATAAACTAATGCAGGGTTAGCTACTATAGCCTACTGCATGGCAAACACATTCAAAAACCAATTTGTTTTATGCTAATACACCTGTGGCTAACAACAGCTAACGACACTAGCTTAGAAAATGACATAATTAAAATTGCTTCTGTAATCGAATGCTCAAAGTGAAACCGATCAATTATGTATGGTTAGCTCGCTAATGTTAGTCTACTTTTCATGGTCATGGATCATAATGTAACGTTAGTTGACATGGTTCCTTACCGGGTGATTCAATAAGGCAGAGGAGATGTCAGGCACTCGAGTCCTGTTTGGTTTATTGTAGTTTTCCAAAACATCTTTAGGAAATGCAATGATAGCTAGCTTGATCTACGATGTGTCCCTACTCAAAACAGTGACAGACGGAGCATTTCTTCCCTTGCTGGCTCTGCCTACGTGCCTATGTAATTTACACGCCCTGTGACGCCCACTTGATGCCACTGTAGTCTTTCAAAAATGAGGAAGTGGTAAAGGTATACGTCAAAATGACGTATACCTCTACCGAATTATTCAAATATCTCAGTACAGAATTTTTTTTAGTCAGCCTAAAAGAGAGACTTATTTAGTTGCGCCTTGATCTGTTAAATAAGGTTAATGTTGTTTTTGGGTGGAATTACCCTTTAAAGGTTTAAAGCAACAGAAACTCATAGACATGATTAGCCTGGTTAATCACATCAGCCACAGACTCCCTGCTGGGGCCTCTCAACGCCGCCCCCTCCTGTACAGACAGGCTTTGCGAGAAAGGTAATTTACATGAGCTGTAGGCACAGGGCCTCACAGTGTTCTGTTCATTACAACCTGAAATTCACAGAAAGGAGGAGGGGAGAAAACCAAGCAGCAAGTCGGGGAACGACCCGCTCCCAGTGTTTTAGTCATTTGTATTTTAACACATATGGTAAATGAACATATCCCAGCATATATGCACTGGCAAAAGCACTTATCTGATCATTTATCTTTGAAACAAACCACTATTCAAATCACTATTAATTCATTACCTGTCTTGCACATTAATAATTTGTACTAAGTGTGTTAAATTACAAATAAATTTGGAAGGTTATATAGAAAAACACTTTAAACAGTGAACCAATCAGAGACCAGGAAGGTGTTATTTCGGCATTAGAAATCCACATTAAGCAAACCCTGTTTCAAAAAAGGTACAAACAATCCTTTTATCATTCGGTATCCAAAAGAGAATGAAGGAAAACTTCTATTATTCTAAAATAATTCATTTATAGCAGGTTTGCAGTGCTTACACATATACGTCCAAATACAAGCGCGCACAAAAAATAATGTTTAAAATTTTTTTTATTTTTAATAATTATTTTCTCTCTTTTTCACTTATTTGGCTTGACTAATTACACTATGCTCTAGCTCTCAATTGAATAGAGGTGCATTCCTGACTGATGAAAACTAGTAACCTGTGTGCGTCTGGTGAGACGCTGGGGACACTTAGGTATGTACTGGTAACCTGAGACATTCTGACTGACATAAGGCCACATGACCCTGATTGAGACCAGCTGTAGCTAGCCAGCTAATGGCAGAGTCCAGACTCAAACTAACACAGTCTAGGGCTGTGCCTGTGTCTCAAACCAAGGGCAGCTACCTTGCTGCCTTACTGCCTTTCTGTCTTGCTCCCTTTGAAGGTACCTCAAAAGGCAACAAATTTGGGATGCACTTCAAAGGCAGTGATGTCACGTGAGATCAGTGTTTACGGTCAGTGTTAGCTTGCTAGCAAATTAGCTGGCTAGTTAATGGAAAGCTCACAGAGGCTTAAAAACATCAGATACACTATTCCAGGGTATTAAATAATTAGAATGCATTTTTAGAAATTAGGGAGTTTACTGCATATTCACACTGAAAAAAAGCTCCTCTGTTGCCACTTCGTTGTTTTCGACCGCCATTAATTTAATGGAAGTGAGAACCCTGAGGTAATCGCAAAGACTTATGGGATATCATACCGTCATTGTGCTGAATTGAACTTGGCGGAACACCGGTCACAGAGGTGGCTACAGTTAGCAATAGTAGTAATACGTAGGCCTCAGAACACAAAGTAGGAACACAATATCAGGCTCTTTGTATATCATCATTTAATTTTAAAAAATAAAGTCTTCATTCTTTTCTTGGTTACACCCCAATCCTAAGGGATTTGAAACCATGACACACTGGTTAAGTCCAAAGCTGAAAACACCTGGCATTCACATTGCCTGCAGTGTGCATCATCGACCAAACCTCAAACGAGGGAGTCTTTTTCATCTGGGGTTAATCATTTGTGCATTAATTTGTGGCTAACATGTTAATTCAAGAAATGCTATGAAACTTACCAACACAACAGTGCTATTTATTTTGATAAAGCCTCAAGCAATTTGTTCCAATGACGAGAAAAGGTTTATAGTGCAATCTTTCATACCCCAAATTCAAATATATTGAAAACATACTGTATACATTTCAAGGGAAACATAATTTGTGACTTCAAACAGTATTTTAGGAAGGATTAAACATTGCAAACATAAAAATCTTTTTGTATAGCCCCTCACTACTATGCCAATTGGTATCAAATGTACAAACGTACACCATTGCAAGTGGTTGAACTATAAAAGGCGGAAGATGGAAGAACATAAAGTAACGGACGTCTTCATGTGTAATCTCCCCTGAGTTCTCTATTTTGTGGGAGCCATGGTAACATGTTATGAGGTTATATTTCCCACAGTGTCACATGATAATGCCGTCCAGTTACACTGTCTCTGGGGGAAACCATCAGTGTTCCTGCAGGTCATAATCAGTTTTATTAAATAACAGAGACCCTCATGCTCTCTGGTCCAATTAGCTTATCCTCAACCAGAGAGCTTTTAACAAAAATAATAGTGTCCTTTGGCTTTCTACTTTCATTAACTTGATGTGATTTCATGACCCGGTATAATACGAGTAGCCCGTTATTATCAGAGTAGGATAAAGAAAGCAAATGTTTGCATGAGGTCTGGTCTGTTCATACAAGCTGTGATACATGCTCACTCCGTAAAAATTGCTCATAAACCTCATTGCATGGTCCCCCCCACCTTCAGTTCCTCATATTCAATAACCGCTCTCCACATATACCAATATAATGGCATAAATCTGTTTTTCGGAGCACATCTGGAAGCATTTATCTGTTCAGATAATTTCCGCCAGAGTGCAGTATTATCAGCCACCAGTCCTCCATGCAATATGGGCAAGATCTAGTGCTCCATGCAAGCCAGCGCTGGGCAAGATCTAGTGCGGTTTTGATAGGAATCTGTACAGCACATGCTATTTGACGGTAGAAAAACAGTGGAGTTCCCTGGTAAATCACACTAGGCTGTGTTTACAGATATATTTAATAAATATGTGAACAGGAAAGGGTACTGTACAAAGCTAGTGCAAGTCTGTACACTGCTGCATCCTTTATCCACATTGCACAACACTAAGAAAACCCTGGTGCGGAGGGGGGGAGGGTGCACTAGAGGGTTGTGGTACAGCACATCATCTGATGGTAGAGCTGCCAGGCTGAGTTGCCAGGGGTTACCAGAATGTGCCGTCACAGTCTCGCCACTAAAAGTCTCAGCATGCTTCAGCTGTTCCGGAAGAACCAGGGCATGCTGGGAAGAGCAGTGCCTGCAGTAGACCTGAAAAATATAACTACACATATAGGACTATCTTTTTTTCTTACTTGCGCTACTTACTATCCACTTTGAAATATATAGCTCTATTTAATTATTATATATATATATATTTACATGCATATTTATATTTGTGTGTGTGTGTGTGTGTGTGTGTGTACTGTAATTGTATTAAGACTAATGAGGCACACACACATGTACTGGAGCAGCAGAGCCTTGCCCAATGAAGCAGAGAGCTGGTGCTGACAGTCTCAGCCCAAACACACGCTGGTCTCCTCACCAGTCAGTCCTGGGGACGGCACTGTTTCTATATATGCGTCCGGCTCGTCTCCGGCAGCATGTGGCTGGGACGGGCCGACAGCTAAAGCTTCTCCCAGAGTGCCGCTGAAGTTACAGAGCTCTGTGCTGTCATTGCTCTAGAGCTTATTGTCATCGTGTGCATGCGGGTGAAAAATGGCACATCAGAGTAACGTTATTTGATCCCACATGTGCGAGACAGATGGCTGAAACAACAAAAAAGAAGCTGCAGTCTCCCTGGATGAATACCAGGGGAATATTTCCTGCGGTGGGATTCTGTGAGTGAATACCAGCGATGAACATATGCAGGGCTACTAGGTTTTAAAGACAATTGTGCCTCAGCATTGCCTATGGTCAACGGACAGGATTAAATGTGTAACTTTCATCCCAACAAAAAACTATGCAAGTTACATTTTCACAGTTCTTTTATTTCCTTCTCAAGATTTACGGCTGGTCTGTGTCACGAACGTAAGCACGTCGGAGGGGGAAAAAACTGGGAATTTTAGCTTAGAAAGTTCGCTTAGATGTCTGTTCCGATGATCAAAGTCCATGGCTTAGATCCCTGGCGCTGGTCCTAGCCTAGATTCTGCACTCTGTGGTTAGATCCAAAAATATTAATAAGCACAAACCCTGCCTCGCTTTGATTTGGAAGAGGATGTACCTCAACAGGCTTCCTCCAAAGTTTTCTACAGTGCACTGTCAGGCATAGCTACGCCCTCAGTCTCTGTCAGGAAGCCACAGCTTGCAGCACGTTGCTAAAATCCCTGCAGCTCCTTTAATTGTTTGGCAAGTATATGCTGTGTTGACCCCCGGGTACATTAAGGCTCCTGCTTGTCTTTGCAGCCCATCACTAATTGATATTTGATGGATGCAATACGCATTGCACCCCCCCCCCCCCCCAAGGCATGGATGAGAGAGAGAGTTACACACACAGACAACTAATCACCCTCTGATCGTCTCCTCGAAACAGGATGAAAAATACTGCTATGGAGTGTCAAAACAAACAGGGACGGAGAGAGAGAGAGAGAGAGAGAGAGAGAGAGAGAGAGAGAGAGAAGGAAGAGAGAGAAGAAACTCACACCTTCCAGATAAATCAAAAGCAGCACCCCCCCACCCCCACCCCCTACACTACCCCACCCCTTCCAAAGGTTCCGACTGTTCTTTCTTGCGTACCTGCAAATCGGCGCGTCCTCTTGTTGATGGCATAGTGGCCAATGGCTGTGAGACCGTGTGCAGCGTTCCGCGCGTGCAGCCTACCGCCTGTGAGCGTCTTCTCCCCTGCCTCCGCTGTCTCTGGTCTGACAGAAAGCTAGCGAGTAAAGGGAAAAAAAGTTGGCAAAACCCGCCAGAGAAATTTAGAGCACCAGGCAAAGGACAGTCTCATAAACAAGAGTGCTATTCATTTCTCCTTTTTTTTTAACTTGCAGCCCGTCATGACGGCACTTGGAGTGGGACGAAATGGCGCGACAAAAAAAAAAAAAACAGCTATTTATGCCAAATGGTAAACCAACAAGCACACTGGATTCCATTTATAAATACCACAAAGATTATAAAGCTTTGCATTTAGCATTGATGGCTCCCACTGTATCATTAGCGTAAAATGCTTCACGTGTCTAAGGACTGGGGCCAGGGTCCCTACACAAGCTTCCCTCTCATGTGGTCACATGTTCCGTTTGCATTTACAGGGCTGGCTGGAGCCTTGTTTTGTTTCTGCACAGTAACATTACAGGGGCGGCCTGTTTGGCCTATTCCTACCCTGCTCAGCCATGGACGGGGGCATTTAAGGGTTAACCTGTTGTAAGCGGCCCAGGAGGAAATTACATGCAATGAACGATGAACCTGCTATTACTTTTTTTATCGCGTGCTTTACTTTTTTTGTTTTTACTGGATAGCTATGGCATTTTTTTTAGTTCAATAACCTCTCCAGTTTTTCCATTAGCTCTCCATCAGCTCAACTATAACTAAATATACAGTACCATAATATATGTTCTCAAGCTGCAGGCCTTATGTAATGTAAATGCTCTAGCCACATACGTATACTATCATATATCAGAATCAATATTTATTTTTGATTGGCTTTGCATTTGAATGTAGGAACATGTGATGTGCAAAAGATGACCACAAGATGTTTACTTCATTTTGACATGTTTATAATTATCTAAACAGCCATAATATCAGAGGAAAAGAACAGGTTAAGATGGCATACTGAAGCTATCACTGTTTCTCATTTCTCTTGCAGTATCCATGGGTATCAGGCTCAGTTATAAAAGCTGGTAAGCTGTTTAATGTATTGATACCTCTTTATGTGAATTGTGTTATAATAAATGTCCACCTTTGTCCTCTAGTTCTGTTGACAGAACTTAGGTTGTGACACCTATGATAGGTCACTTTCCTATTCGCTCAATAAAGTGTAGTTCCCAGACTAACATAGTGATGGGAAACATGAGTTCGGTAAACCCCCAAAAAAGGGTTTTGGTATTATAAGCTGCCAATCACTGACTTGTTTAAACACATCAAAGGGTTTTTCTCTCCACAGTAAAAAACAATGATCGGATCAAATCAGTGAGTCACACATGTTTTAGCATACCGTAGAGTTTCATGAAACTGAAACTGGGGGCGGCAGTGTAGTATAATGGTTAAGGAACTGGCCTTGTAACCGAAAGGTTGCAGGTTCGATTCCCAGGAAGGACACTGCCGTTGTACCCTTGAGCAAGGTACCTAACCTGAATTGCTTCAGTATATATCCAGCTGTATAAATGGATAAATGGAATAAGAAGTTGTGTAAGTCGCTCTGGATAAGAGCGTCTGCTAAATGCCTATAATGTAATGTAATGAAACTCATTCTCCCATTCCCACCTGAAATCCAATCATTCTGGCTACAATGTATCCCCTATATTCGTTAATATGTACAGTAGCTCACTTTCCCCAATGCTTTATGTGGTAATGCCCAGATTCTTATGAGTTTAATGAATGTTAAAATATTAAATTAAGCATAAAATTAAATGCAATATTTTTAACATGCACTTAAAAATATTGCATTAATACTTATCGTATTTAATAAATACATATTAAAGGTTGTATCAGCGATTTTGGGTGACGTAACTTCTGAAGCGAAATCCCAAACAAACAGAGCCAGCTCCAGCTCAGAGCCAATTATGTTATGTTTTAAAAAAAATAGTGTTCAAGCATCCATAATTATAACCACGTTAATAACGTTTGTAAGAAACCAAACCGTTTGTAAATCCGTCAAGATTTCAGCGAGATAAGAGTATTAGCGTATTAGTATCACCCACCCCTTGTCAGTGATTGGTTGAAATACTGTTTATTTTGGTTTTGAGTGGTTGGTAGTACCATTTGTTTTTGTGTACGATCTCGGAGCATAGGCTGCCTACAGAGACGCGGTTTTTTGACGGCCTGCTTATGGGGCGGGCAGCTAGCAGGTCGTGATGAAAAATCAGATGAATGTGATCATTTATGTTTCGACCCAAAATCGCTGATACAACCTTTAAGTTTATTTCATAAAGCAATAATAATAAATAATAGGAAGAATGTATGCATACAATATATAATATTATTTTCAAAATACAACATTAAAAAACCATTTAAACAATAAAATTACCCAAAATAAATTAAACAAAATGAAAGGGGTTGCAATGGGTTCATAGTAAGGTCACTGTTTAAATGATGTCTAGTTGGTGTGAACTGGTGTCTTTTCTCTACCTGTTGTAACAAGTCAGACTTGACTTGAAAAGGCTTAAAATCCAGAGCCATGGTTCTTATGTCTTAATCATGCAACAGACACTTTTTTAGAACCTGTACCCTTATTATTATATTATATTCTGACATTTAAGTATCTTTAACAAAACAAAAAACAAAAAATCAGCTGGGTGCATTATGAAAGCTGACTATGGTAACAACTGTTTAAAAAATAGCACTAATGATAACAATAGCCATAATTATGTGCACTTCAGAGGCAAAGCATGTCATATTATGATGGACTAAAAGATCTGAATCTTTTCTGCCTGGAGCCAAGACGTCTTAGGTGTGGCGGTACAGTGCCTTCACAGGGTCCTTTCAGCTCTGCTCTCTGGTGCAGGCATGTAAAACAAGCTTCTGTTTGTACAGGTTCAGAGCCGAACTAAATCTAAACTAATACTGAAAAGTTCAGACTGTTCTCGTCTCAGCAGATATAGATTATGTTGGTAAAAGAAAACGTTTTTGTTCAACAAGGAGGGGACAAAACTACAGTCAACACAAAAGATTCCATGTGTAACAGTAAAAAAGAGAATATTGCAAGACTTATAGGCCTGTGGAAGATAAATTAGATACTTTTATTTGTTTAAAATAATATCCCATATAGCAGTCAGTGCCATGACTACGCTATGGGATCTCTGAATGGGGCTTTATGGTGCCACCCTTGTCAGCACAGTGGGCCTATCTGCCAGACAGCTGCAGCTACGGAGCCACAAAGTCTTGTCCTGTTGTGCATCTGTGTTGCTTTCCATGTAAAATTACTATTTCTATCCAAAATGTTTCAGTATAAATTCAGCTCAGGTGGTGAGGGGTCATGTTATCGCTCATGATTTTAATAGCTGTACCAGCCATTTCCCAGACCTGTGACAGGACTCTAATGATCCAGCATCAGCAGTGAATAGAAAATCTTTCACCACGCTAAGAGACGGAGCCACAGATCCACATAGCAGCAGGCCAATGGCTCATTTCCCTTTCGAATGACAACCGGTATGGAGCGGCGCTGGGCTGTGCTTTGGGACAAACCGGAGAATTCAAGCCATGAATCTAGAACTGGGAGCCTGGCCTGTCAAATGATTTCACGTAGGAGCAGTCTGCCGGTCTGCAGAGATTTTGTGGAATGTTCTCCATTTTCACCCACCCCTCAACCCCACTACAATGTGGTCAGAGAGGCAGTTGCACCGCCGGCTGAAAACAATGTATATCTGCTGCTGGGCATGATGAGGGTAAATACAGTTTTACCTGGTGGGAAAACAACTGTCAGGTGTCTCAATGCTCTTCACTTCTGTCAAAATGTCAAGGTTGAATATTTCAAAATAATAATATACACCAAAAATAATACTCTGTTACTGTTTTCCAAAATGTGTTTCATGATACACTACTTTATGTATTTCTATGGGTATGTATATTTGAGTTTTATATTTTACTATTAGTGTATTTCCAATCAGAGGGAATGGGGGAGAGGCAGAGAGAGAGAGGGCATTCTGCATTGCATTGCAGGAGCTTGCTGTTGCTTTGTGTTTGAAGCTGTGAATATACATGTGTGTGCATGTGTGGTTATTACTGTATGACGACCCAACCCAAGATAACACCACTGCTTTGTTCCCAGGTAGTGCTAGCTAACCTAAGATAACATGACACACTCATATGGAAAACTGCCTTTCATTCCATTGTATTATTATCTGCTAAAATGCTGACAAAGACCCCTCACCAGGCTTCTTATTAGTTGCAAATACCTCAGAAGTACCATAAAGATTACCACAAAAGTACACCAACCATCTCTCTCTCTCTCTCTCTCTCTCTCCCTAAAGGAAAATTTACATTATTTTTACTTATATGTACTTCAATTCCTCATTACTATATATAACAGCAGGAAAACACATTATTTAGTGTTCTGACAATAACTCCCTTTGAGTCAAATACCGTGAAACTGACCTCATATCTTTTGCAGAGTCCCAGACAATGTAATTGGGCTCTCTGCCGCCACCCGCTGGTGAGAGGACAGATAGCAGTGGCTTGTTTTCCTTTCTGTTCGACATGAGGGGCGTCATCATCTGTGGGTGAGGGTAAATATCTCCTCCCTCCGAGTGATCGGATTCTCGCTATTCCTCTCGCACCGAGCGGATAATATGATGGAAAGGGGGGAGCTCGACATATCGAGGCCTTGCACTGTAATGTATATACGTACACTGAGACAGGTTGTTTGCTTAGTTTCTTTCAAGTATTGTGTCTTACCCACTGTTAGCAAGTCATGTTGACTTCAGATTTAAATGCTTTACTGGAAAGACGTCTTTTTCCATGTAACTTCCTATAACGTGTCCTATGCCATGCAAGTTTCCTGGCATTGTTTTTTGCCTTCACCAAGTGGTCTACAGAGCTAGTTGCACACGGTCCCAGATTTTTTTTTTCCCCATAGTTTGATTTCATTGGAAGTGCATCTGTCTAAATTGGTAATTAAATAAATAAGCATATATTTATATATACAGTATATTCACATTTTGTGAGAGGCGGCCATCTTTAAAGGTTGGTAATGTTGCTTCAGCAGAACCCTAAGAGCTCATTTTAACTCAGTTGGGCTTGCCAAATTTCTTCTGACCTGTCTGCATGCAACATATGCAACAAATATGAAAAAGCAACGCATATCAGTCAAAGCAGGTACGATGTGGACACTAATCTTAGGCAGAAACATGAGAGTGAAGCGAGGCTCCTACAGTCTTCATAAGAGACACATCTGTAGTCTCAGCAGAGACTGTGGCTGAAAGGGCTCTGCAGAGACACTGGTGTGGATGTGCCAGTGAGAAATTGCATGTGTGTGCCACAAGAGAGAGGTCAGGACAGGGTAGGGTGGGGCCCAGAGTGAAGAAATGTAAATCATTTGGATCCCTCACTTTACTGTAATGTTTTTAGAAAAAAAATTCTGTGGTTTTGTGAGTGTGTACATGCATGTTTTGTGGGGGTGTGTTCTTGCTTACACTCATGTGTATTTATGTATGTGCATGTGCTTTTGTACATTTGTGTATGTATGTATGTGTGTGTGTGTGTGTGTGTGTGTGTGTGTGCGTGCGTGCGTGCGTGTGTGTGCGCGCGTATGTGTGCTTTTGTACATTTGTGTATGTGTGTTTGTGTGTGTGTAAAATGTCCTTTTAAATCTTTCCGTCATTCTTCATGCTATTGCTTAATTCAGCCCCTCAGGCATTGTGATGTCACTAGGGCTGGGTCATCCTCCAGAGTGAGGCTCTAACTCTAACCAGGAAACTCAGCCAGCTGGAGCTCTGTGTCACTGCAAGGGAAGGATATTAATGTGACTGACCCAAGCTGTGATTTAGGTTCTTACCCCAGCTTGGCCCTTCTGAGTTTGCTATTCATTTGTCCTTGATTACTGTTGAATCTTGTCAGTTGCATGCAGAAATTGTACATCAGTTTAACAGAATATATCTTTGAAGTGTATTGGATTCTGACTAGCAATGGAAATGTATGGTAAGGCAAAGAATTGTCAATAGATTATTTATTTTTGGTGTTTGATTTCAGCAGCGAATGTTGCAATTGCTTCCATTAAAGAAATAACACACAGTATATTGGACAGAGGACCAAAAGCTGACTAAGAACAGCTGTTTCTAGAACGAGTTATTTTTTATCAATCAGCAGAGACCTACAAAAAAACTTCAAGAGGCATGCTAAACTGATAAATGTCTTCATGGCTCAGTACAAACAGCAAGTAGTTTTACAAGGGTTGGCGTAATGTCCTGTACTTTTAAAAAACCTTTGAAGACGCCAGCGGTAGAAATGGCTAGGAAAGGTTGCACGAATACACAAGGCTGCATCCCGAAGTGTTGGCAGTACAAACTATGACTCTACAACTTTAGCTGTGGCACAACATGTGTCTGCTCTCAATCCCGGGTTTCCACAGTGCCCGAAACATGCAGGACAGGTAATGGCCACTTACAGTTAATTGACTTTCAGAAGCCCTACTGTGTGCTTCCAGGCTTTAGTGGGTGTGCAGCAGCAAGGGGTTAGTCTTCTCTTTGATGAGCAGGTACAGAATGTTTCCTCAATTTTGAGTTTTTCCCTCAGCTACGTGAGTTACTGCTTCGCTGTCGTGTAGAATAATCTGTCACAAGCTTGGAGTTTGTTTGTCTAAGGGTTTCTGTTAGCCTTCTTCTCTGGGGCAAAATATTTAAAACGATTATCAAACGTATTGTGATAATCTTTGGTTTCACATACTTAAAAGCAACTGACTGAAATATGCTCTGTTTTGTGTTATGTCGGATATTAATTTTCTGCTGGGCAGAGGTTGTTTATTTGTATTTTAGCTTAATTTACTTTTTTATTTTTTATTTTTTTTATTTAAGATTTTTCCCAATTTTTTTTCCCAATTTAGTAGCCAATTGAACCCCTATTCTAATTAAATTCCCCCGTAGCAACCGCTAGAGAATGACCGTAGAATGACCGTAGTTCCAACTCGCCCAGGGCCGTTCTATGCGCAGCGATTCTCTCCGAGCCCCTCCCCCCACCCGGAAGCAGCCGCCAATTGCTGCTTCCACGGGGCGCCGGCCATGTTAGCTTAATTTACTGTACATGTTAATATAGATTGAGATCATTACACCCGCGTGTAATGGAGATGGTACTGTATATGCATTTTGGCAGTGATATCTGACCTTTCTGCATGACCAAAACATCCCACAATTAAAAAATTATTACATTCACTCTAACAGCTTTATTTTGCAGGGAACATTTCTTGCATTGGTGTTCAACCCAGCATGAGCAACACCTTGGCTGTCTGAGGAAGCTATTGTCACATGTAACCAAGAGTGCAGCTGATGGTCTATTTCCATCTTACAGTAACATGGAATTGCCTAAATCAATATCAGCTTTAATAAGTTAATCTGAAAAGCAATACTGTCATTTGTAAACTTTGTTGTATTTTTTGTCTTCACAGAAGGACAATTTCTGTGGAAGGAATGGTTGCTTTCATGTACAGGAAGCAGCAAACTGTCAAAAGCAATAGTCTGACATGCTGGTTCTCTAAGTGCTGATTGTGGTAACAATTGCCAAAGCAACTAAGAGTTGTGCCTGTTCTCTGCCTGGCTGGCCACTCTCACTTCCTGCTGAATGTGTGAACAGGAAGTGTGTGGTGAGACAATGTTTTGGCACTGCATGCAGAGTTTTAATTTGGGCCTCATCACTTTCCTGAATTAAAAAAAAAAAATTAAACACACTTGAGTGCAACAACCCCCCCCCCCCCCCCCTAGTTTTCCCTACAAATCAAACATCCTGTGGTAAACATATCTGCAAAACCACTTTGCAGACTGCACTAGTTATGAATGCTTTACGTAAAAAAAGCATGTAACATCCGCCTTTAATGCTGCAGGAAATGCCCCCCTCTCTCTATCTCACTCCTTCTCTCTCTCTCAGTATCTTTTTCAGTCCTCAGGTCATGGGAGGACACAATTCTGCCAAGTTACACCAACACTCATGAATTCAACAAAAATAGGCACCTGGATTTAGCACCTCTGTAAGCTCATTAGTATTCTAGCTAGCATGCATCCATTTGGTCAGTAAGGAGCATGCAATCCATTTCCCTACTTCAGCAAAGTAAGCTGCAGTGGGACTCTGAGAGAAGGTCCCACAAGGATAGAGCGCATTCACATAGTCTGAGACCGAAGCCACTGCATTGATTTGTCAATTAGTCTCCTCGCCTTCAATCTGAGGCATGTGAATGCTAAAGAGACACTTTGGATTTCAACATTTTAAATGCTAGATTGGACAGGAAGCAGGAAATGGACTTGTCTGGAAGGCACATTGTTAAACACACATACGTGGGCTGATGTAAAAAGATAAATCAGAGATTTGACCTGGTAAATTCCGGGGACGCTTCGTACATAGCCTGTTCTTATAATAAAATGTTCTTTTGTTCTTGTGAACTGATCCACCGTAATAAAGGCCATTCATTTCAAAATAGTACTGTGTGCATGTACAGTATGTATGTGAGCAGGGCATATTGCATTAAAATGTGCTGAACCAAATGTGTCTACAAATCTACAATCTAGACTTTTTTTCTGATATGTACATTATATCACAAATATATTTATGTTATCCCAACCATTATTCCTTAGATCAGGGGTGTCAAACTCCAGTCCTGGAGGGCCGCAGTGTCTACAGGTATTTGTGGTTTCCTTTCAATCAGCACCCAGTTAAAGCATTGAGAACAAGGTGTGTGGACTTCTTAGCCAATTAGTGACTTAAATTAATCACTTGTGCTTAAACGCACCAAAAACCAGCAGACACTGCGGCCCTCCAGGACCGGATCTTGACACCCCTGCCTTAGATTATTTATCATTTTGTGACATTGCTTATTATGTTTCATAAACTGCTTGCATTGTCAGATTATCTTCATTTGCTGTTGTGGTCTTTTGAAAACTAAAAAAAATGTGTCATCCTCTGCTTTGGTTTCTGTTGTTTGGTGAAGAAAGTTGTTGGCAGCGGAAGGCAGTCTGCGAAGGACTGCTGCACTGGTGTTGTGCAAGGAGCAAGTCCAGATTAACTTTGACTGATGTAAAAAAAAAAACATTCATTTATGCACTTAGAGTTGTCAAGTATCCTTATTACTGTGCTGTGAATTTATGATACAGATCATTAAAAAGTCTGGCACCCTACTCCCAATCATGTGCCTTGAAGGGCTGAGAGTATGCAGGTTGGTCCAAGCTGCAGCTTGGGTCAAGAAAAGTAATTAAAGGAACATATAATAATTGATATTCCCATGTACAGGCTATATCGTCACTGTAAAGGGCCTACAATATCTAAGTATTAGTGGACTGTACATGGGTTTTTACTATTCTCTTCATGCTTTTTTGTTATCAATTATTTTTGTTAATTTCATAATAAAGGGAGTACAAACATAATTACAGTCACAGCAATACAGTGTACAGGCAGTATATACCCCCCGCCCACCGTCCCTCCTTCCCACCCTTTGTGGTGAATACCTCCCTCCCACCCCTTTAAAAGATCTTCATTACAAAAATAAAAAACCAAACAAACAAACAAAAAACATTTCAACAGAATACAATAACATACAGTACAGCATATCAGAACAAAGCAGATATTTAGTCATCCACCCCCTATACAGCAGATCTTGTATTAGGCCTACTGCAGCTGCAGAGGCCCAAGCTTGGACATTCTTTGATTGGCCCTGTGCATTCTGGCAATAGATAGCTCCATAATAGAGAATACTCAGGAATGATCGTAGCCATTTGTTACAAGTGAGGGTATGTGGAGGTTTCCAGAGCAAGGCCAGCATCTTTTTGGCTGCAGTTAACCCAACAAAGAGAGTATGGGTTTGGGAAGGTGATAAGTCCAATGACAAAATACATTTAAGAGCAACAGCCTGGGACAACAAGGTCTGTCCCCAATACATCAGATAAAGTAGAAGACACCAACCCACCAACCAAGACCTGCCACCCCAGGACATTCCCAGAACTTATGCAAGAAGGATCCAACATGACCAAGAGTACTGCAGATTGCAAATAGGAGAGGGTGTAAGTTTCATGAAGTGGCAGTTTCTTGGAGTGATAAACTCTGTGGTTAAAGTGTATCAATTTGTGGTTGGGGTTTTTAGATGTGCCATCCAAATTGTCCCAGACTGTCAGCAAATGGATTTTGTCACAGGAAAAACCAGGGTCCCTGTTCCACACCTGATGGATAGCAAATGGCCCGTATAAGTATTGCAATCAAATATTAGCGTATATAAATGAGAAACTAAGGGCCTGATTTACTAAGACCTTCAGCATGTGTGCAAAACCTTTTAGCACATGCAAAACTAATAACACAACCAATGATTGGTGCAAAACAAATACCATGACCAATCATTGGTTATGTTATTGGTTTTGCGTGTGCCAAAACGTTTTGCACTAGCTGGCTAAAGGTCTCAGTAAATCAAGCCCTAAGCCTCTAGCCAAACCCCCTACTTTCTATAGACTGGAGTTCATTGGTTGGAAGGGGCACGACTATGCCAAAATGCTGAATTAAAAAATTCAAATGTGAACAACAGGCCCATTATCAGTAGCTACAAATAAAACACAAAATTAGTATATAGGCTATTTTGATTGAAGAAATATTTCAACACAATATTTAATTTGAAATTAGAGTGCATATTATCCCATGCATTGTATTTGGGCAACAAAATGGTGTAAAAAATGTTTCTGTTGCTGCATGGAAGCAAAGTAGGCATAGCCCAATTTAAAAAGTAAAATGAGCATTTTCAAAGTAATGTGGTCTATATTAACACACAGCTTATGAAAGAGCTAACCAATTTGCATTGATTTACAGTTTTTCTCAATTGTTTACACACTAAAATTGGTGTTATGACCCTATTAATAAAACATTAAGTTTATTTGCCAAAAGACAGACAATCTTTCCAAAATTATAAGCACAATTTCTCTTGTTTTAACACAAATTTCAGTCTCTTTAACACTTTTTGAATACATTTCACACAATTCTCCTGTTTTAGGCACAATTTTCAAAAAGTATATCTCTTGTTTTCACATAAAAAAACACTGCCATTAAAAACTATAAACTCACTTATCAATTAACACGCCCATTCTTCACAGGTAAAACACTTTCATTATTCAATCAGCAATAGGAGATTTAGTACAAATAAAAGGGGAAAATGTGAGCTCTCCTGTATGTGGAAAACAATGGCTGACGAACATTTAAAAATGAGAATAGGTAGATCTGCTCTATTGTTATTTACTGTAACATATCAATACTCAGTGATTCCTGTACTGCAGAGTACCTAATGTATACTACTGCAAGGGGACCACCACAGTATGGACAGCATAGTGTGCACAAGCTAAGCTGGCAGTATCCTTTGTGTGCATACCGAAGCCACCCCTACATGGAGTAAATACAAGAGAGCCTGTCCCCTCTGCAGCTGAGAGTAGCTTATCTTACCAGCTTTAAAGAGGACCTGAAACACGAGGTAAATATGCCTTTCACAGTGCTGCAGAAATTAGCTCCACACACACTCACTCAGACACACACACATGCACATACAAACAAAACACACACATATACACACTCACATGTACACGTGCACACGCACGCACGCACGCACCCACACACACACACACACACACACACACACACACAAGATACACCAGAGCAGCTCACACGTGTTGTCATATGTGAGTTTCCACCGTGATGCTCTGTTTCAAAATTGGGTCAATGAAACCATTCCTTTTTCATTTCTCAGTCATACCAAGGGTGGCTGTGTCATTCCAAAAGACACTTCTCCCGCTGCTTGGCCAGAGAAAATATAATGTGTGATATACATGAGAATATGTGGCCTGATCAACAGCAGAGAGCAGAATAATTTATTTTTGGTTTTACTTTTACATTTTTTGTTTACTCCCAGTAGGCTACAGTAGTTTTTATTTTCTTTTTTCATTTTCTCCTGTTTTTTCTTATTTTACTTTGTCTAGTCCCAACATTTTTTTAATTTGGAAAAATAAAAAACAACTAAAACCATCTCACTGTTTTTTTTTGTTGTTGTATATTTGAGTTGGCCAGTACACTCAAATAATAGGCTACTGATGCCTAAGTAATATAATGGTAATAGTGTCTTTCATTTTTTACACCAGTGTGTAATTGGCATTCATAATTTTTATTAATTTGTTGTCCAGTGTTTATTATTTGAAGGAAAAATGTCATTTTGGGATGAGAGTGTATGATTTTGAAAATAGTGCTTGATTTTGACAAGAGATATATGAAGTTTTGCAGAAAGATTTGACTGTGTGGGTGTTTATAATTTTGAGAAATTCGTTTTAATTTCAGAAAATGTGTCTATAAAACTGAGAAAAACTGTAATAAATATAGAACTCAGAAGACCGACGAATTTTGTTCAAGAACGCTCAAAACGTTTGAAGGAATTATTCATTTAAACTTCTGAACTTGAGGAGTAGAGTAGCCTACATAGACCAGTAAGGGACTAGTTCGTTGGGTGTTCGTTTAAAATCGCGTCGTCCACGGCAAAGCCAGTGTCCGTTAAAGAGTTGTTCGGTTCTCGCGCGGGTTTTGTTATTAAAACTTGGGAAATGTAGTATATTTCCATCGACTAAACCAGGAAGCTTTGTCCTCTGAACGCTGGTGAGCTCATCCTGCTAATGCGCAAGCGCTGAAAGAGTTTCACCCTATCTGATGCTGCGGGAGGGGGAGGTTCTGTCGGTTTAAGAGGTAAAGTCGCCATTTAGCTGGTAGGACCGACGAGGTTTAGCGAGCATATATAGAGTTTAATTCCAAATAAAGAAATAATTATACATAGCATTAATCTTATATTTTGAGGGAACGGTTTAGGCTTTTTTGGTTTTAGTGTAGCTAGCTAGTTGTTTGAAGGGTACTAGCTTGCTTTCTGTTTGCGAACTAAACAGCGCAAAGTCTTTGGTTTAGCGTTATCACTGTGGATGCAGGCAGCTGGCTAGTTTGCTATTGTATGATATAACGTTATTGCTAAGTTTTTGTTGAAATTACTCTCTTTGTTATTACCTCGGAGTTGTTTTCTCCTTTGCGTTTGTTTCCTTTCCCGCAGTCTCAGTGAGAAACCGGCGTGACAGCGCATTAGTTAGCTAACTTAGCCAGTGGTGTGCTGTATCCAGCTTGCCAGTGGTATCGGTGATGTGTTCGCAAGTCAGTTAGCTGGCTAGCTTAACGTTAGCTTACTAATAAATCATTTAGCGATGCTATGGATACAGCAAGTACGTCGAGCGCGCTAGCTTAATACGGGGACGATTGGAGAACACAACGTTACATCCTGTTTTCTAAATCAATCATAGTTTTCATAGCCACAGTACCATTAGCAATTGGTTTTTTTTCTGGCTAGCTAGGTCTTGACCGTGTGACAGTTTAGTACCGTCCGCAGTGAGGAGGGAGGCGGCTTGCTTACCGGGCCTGTGTGTGTGTTTGATAAGGTCTGGCTGCCAGTGGCACTGTCAGTATTCAGTAGAGTCGGACACGCATTCAGTCGGCGCCACAACAAACGTGTCGGACTAGTGTGTCGATGGATAAAACAATGTGTTGGGGAAAAAAGGACTTGGACTAATCGTTGTAGCTTTTAAACGCTTACCGTGGCTATATCTAAGAAGCTGCACACATGGAAACTCGGAACTGTCATTTTTTTGTCTGTTGTTAGGAAAACAAAGGACCTTCACGTTGTAATCTTGGTCTAGCCCGGACGAGCTAAAACAGAGGGAACCGCAGTGGATTTTGCCGTGCATTGTTCCTTGGTGACCATGAACTACAGCATAAAAACAAGAATAAACGCAGAAGAATAAATCGAGGTCAACAGGATCGTAACGTTAGTTGTAGCCGGACGCGACTAGACTACATCGCCCCGTCTCACTTGTGGCACTCCGCAGCAGAAGCTAACCAGAGCGAAAGGAGTAACGTTAGCTAACGTCGGTTGGCTTACTTGCGGCACAGCTATTGTTTTACTGTAACGTCAACCTTACTGTGTATTCAAACTTGAAGTGGCCTTTTCCATTCGTGGTTTTAATTTACTAAAAATACACCCGTCACACATTCTGTCGCTATGGAATGTATCGCCTGCTAGCTAGCTAACTGTTACTTGCTAGCAACGCGTGTGCTCGGTTCAACGGTGATCTTATTCTAGCAAGTTCATCTTTTTGCACAGTTTGAAAGAGCAATTATATAAGAGCCATATAGAGTGCATTTACTTTTTACTTGGAAATATCAGTGCATCCCAGCTGCCTACAGAATAATCCCAAGTGGAGAAAAATGGCTGTGACGACACGAAAGGTAATGTTGGCTAACCAGGACTGTGGTTAACTAACGTAGCTAGACAACTAACGTTAGCTAGTTCAATGCTTAGGCTAACACAATGCAAGTGAGCTACCTAGTTAAATGAGTTAACCACAAAGTTTTATTTAAAGAAAGAAATGAGCCACTTTAGTTCAGTTGTCCAGTTCGCTTGCTACTTTTGTAGCTAACGTTAATACATGCATGTCGCTCGCTACCCCCTAACTACATTTGTACAGTAGTTTAGCTTTTTTTGCAGGCGACTAGAGTGAAAGTCGATACCATTTTATTGCTTTAATAAATGCTTATTACCGTTAATACGATGGTACTACTTTAATTATACCTAGCTAGCTAAGATTCTGAATGTGTTTTACGCAGTTTATCGGTAACATTATTTCGGTGTCTTAACTCAACTAATTAGCTAACGTTAGCTTGTTGGTTAGCTAATAACGTTAAATGACCTATTTCCAAATGGCTGGCAGTAACGTTAGTTAGCTGTTAAAATTATTTGTGCTGTTTCGCTAGCGTTGGCAAGACGTGCACAGTCGTCGGTTCATAACCAGCTGGCTAACGTTAACTGCCGCAGACATTAAAACGCTGCATTTTGTGCGTTTCAGATTTCATATGCGGTATATGAGCAAATATTTGTTTTAACGTCATCTTAGACTGCCCCACAAGTGTCGTCTTGCTTGTTGGTTTGATTTTAATAAACGTTAGTAAAGCACTGCGGGCACTAATATAGCTAAACTGCGGGCTAGGCCAGAGCTGTGGCCTCTGTCTGCTGAATTCCGCATGATTATGGCCCCGGCGTTAGCAGCCAGGCTTCAACAAACTTCCTACGCTATCTAATGGACGTGTAAAGTTAAACCATGTTATAACCTGTGGTTGACTGTATACGTTTTGAAGTACATAGGTACGTATACGGGGTTGATTTGATGTCCGGCACAAGGCGGCACACAGCTGTAACAATGGGCGGCGCATTAAGACGTGAATGCATCTGAGTAGCTGACAGACACATTGATGCATTTGGAGTTCACTAATGTTTTCTATGTATCTTTGAATATGTAAAATTCTTCTGATTTCTTTTTCTTTTGTGCTTTCATTTGGAAATTAAATTAGGAAATTCTTGCGCACGGTGCTGTAATATCAGCTTCCTCAGAGGTGCCTACAGCAGTCCGTGAATGGGCTGGGCTCAGCTGTTTAGTAAAATACGTTCGTTGACTTGCCTTTTGATATATACAATTAAATATTTTATGTAATCTTACAACCAGACAGCGTTTATGTCAAGCGGAAGTGGGGCGTTAAAGTACGCAGTGTCTGATACGTTTCGTCTGCTAAGTATTATTATTATTATTATATTTTCACATTGTTTCAACATGTTGGAGGATGAAGGGGTAAAAAAACATCCATTAACCCTATGTTCCCCACAGACCGACATCTCCAGTAGGGCAAATTCATAAATGTGAAGGCTTGTGGATATCTATAGTTTATATTAACCTGCTTCACACTCCGCCATGCTTCTCTGAACTTCAGGTGGTTGACAGGGGACACGTTTTCACTCTGCATATTTATATGCTGAAAGCGGGATGATGCGCAGTGCTTAATGTCAAGTTTGTAACTCCTGGAGCTTGAAAGGTGTCTGTGTCTGTGATATGAATTTGTTTTAATGGCTGCAGTAGCGCTGGGTTTGTAGCTGGTGCAGTCATCCCTTATGCAGCAGTGCCAGTGCTGTGTAATTTGATCACCGTTGAGACACTTGCTCAGATCTCAGATAAGCCACCCGTGTCCCTGTGAGGATTATTTGTTGGTTGATGAATTTTTGATCCGGTTGTCTGATTGCTGCCAAAGAATCGCTTCCAGGTCATTGAAGCTCACCCCCCCCCGCCCCCCCCCCCCCATCCCTTCCGGTGTAGCTGCCTGCCTGGCTCATGAGATGCACTGTGTAAGACTGAGGTGGAAAAACAGTGTAATTAAACCACATTCTTTTTTTTTCTTTTCTTTTCAGTGATCCTGGACCTTGGTGCTGATTGCGCACCCCTGTCACCCACAGTGACGGACAAAAGCCCAAGCTCCCACTCTTCCGGTTGTCTCTTATGCTCGATGACTGTGCCGTGGTTACTGCAGGATGGATGGTGTGGATTTGACGGTCCTTGTGTGTCAGCATCAGCGCCTGCTATTCTGTGACTCTGTCTTGTTCTTTTCCATTTATAAAAGAACACCCCCTCTTCTGGGCCCGGACCCTGTGCGCTGTAAAAACATTAACCATCAGTGACACAAAGGAGGGGGTACCCCGACTCCACATTTCTGCAGAGAAATTTTTTTTTTCTTTTTTAATTTTATAGTTTTATTTTTGTGGCTCGGGTTTTGAGAGGTGCTCCGCCAGGCTCAAGGAACAGCAAAATAGAAGAAGAAAAAAGAAAAATTTGGTTGGCTGCAGTAATTTATTTGTGCTCTCCTTGTGTTTGTCCGTGTTTCTGCTCCTGCTACTCGCCTTAACCCAAACGAAATAGAAAGCAAGATGTCGGAAAACCCCAACAAGAATGTGACCTTCCTGGCCCCTCCCCCGAAAAACGGTAACGGGGTCAGCTCGGACTCGCTGGTGGGAGAGAAGCTGGGCACGGAGTTGCGCCGGCGTCGCCACACCATGGACAGAGACCTGAAGACGGCCGAGCACCGCATCTTCCGCCGCAGCGTCATCTGCGACTCCAACGTCACGGCCCTCGACCAGCCGAGCAAGGCCTGCTTCCTCACGTCCCCGCCCGACTGCGAGCCCGCCGTCGTCCCCGCGGGGCCCGGGTCCGCCCCCTGCCTGGCGGCCGAGCCTAGCGCGGCGGTCGCCGAGGCCGTGGCGGAAGAGGCGGAAGAGGCGGAGGGGAGGCGCGAGGCCGGGCCCGACGGGGTCGCGGAGGAGGGGCCGAGCCCGGCGGGGCTGGACGCGTGCGACGGGGAGAAGGAGCGACCCTCCTCGGCTCCTCCCGAGACGGCGGAGGTGGCGCGGAGCCGGCCCGGGCGGGAGCCCGAGGGCGGGAGCAGCGTGGCGGAGAAGCGCGAGGAGGAGGAGAAAGGCGCCGCCAAGGCCCGGGCGGAGGCAGAGCAGCGGGAAGCGGAGAAAAAGGTCCAAGACGACATCGAGGAGGTGGAGACTAAGGCGGTGGGCACCTCGCCCGACGGTCGCTTCTTAAAGTTTGACATCGAAATTGGGCGCGGCTCCTTCAAGACCGTGTACAAGGGCCTGGACACCGAGACGACTGTGGAGGTGGCGTGGTGTGAGCTGCAGGTAAGCCGGAACATCAGCCTTGCTTCTCACTGCACTCTAGAGACTGCACACTTCACAGTGCCTCAATGAGCCGTTTCAATCTGTAATCCAGTCGGCCGCGATGGAAATTCCTCTTCAACAAGTAATAGCTGTGAAATCTCCGGATGGCTGTATAGTATACTGGGTCATTGTCTAAAATAGAGATTATGTATACTGAGATTTGCCCGGTTGCCTCGTCTTGTATTAAGGGATTGGTTAAGCAGGAGGTCATTAATGGATTAGCCTCGGGAGGAAATGAAGTAAAACTTATCAGAAAATGTACATTTGCCTCGACAGAAGTTTTTATGGCCACAAAATATTTATGTAGTCTAATTTTAATTCAGTATAAAGCCCCAAAATAAAATGATTGTTAGTGTTTCCTTCAGGTTGTCTTTGTAGGCGGGGTGGTGCGGTGGTTGATGGGGTGTGGGGGGTGGGGTGGTGCGATGGTTGATGGGGTGGGTGGGGTGGTGGCCGCGATTTTTGACGGGGGAGCGCAAACGCAACCGAAACAAATCCACTCTTCTGTGCATGCCGCGATTCAGAACTCTAATTATCGGTATTTTATATGTTCAGGTGGGCCGCCCCGCCTATTGTATGGTAGGGGAAACACTGATTATAGTTGCATTAAGAGCTGACGTGGTTTTTATAGTGTGCATAGTGATGCACCAAGAGGGAATGGGCTCATTTGGGTTGTGTCAGTGTGGCCAGAGAGCCCATCCCAGACATTTGTGGAATGGTGGGGAGATTTCTGCGTAATTACAGACATCCTGTACCATCGTGTACCGATTTGTTTTCAGTCGCTCTCCTGGTTTCATACATAGGGTCATTGAATTGTATAGAAAATGTGAACAGCAGAACACCAGTGGGTGTAAAATGGCGACCCTGCTGTATCTGCCCCTTGATTGTTAGATATTATTTTTTTATGGAAGATTTTGAAAGGTCAGATTTCTTTCAGGGTTGGGGGCAGTGGATTAAAAGGTGTTTACTTACAAATATAACCCCAGGGGTTGTCAGTGCAAATCGAACTTGTTTATCTCATTACAGATCAGGCCACTGGAACAAAGTTGTTTTTTTCCCCCTCCTTTGCATCACAAGGTTCTTCTGAGAGTCATAAGAACTAAACTCGTTTGCTTTTTTTTGGAGGGCAGTATAATTTGTTTTTGCTGCACATCGCACTTGGGCGAGTATTGCTGTTGCATGACCAGCAGGCTTCCCTCCCCTATAAAAGCCCCGGCCCCCCCATGTAGACTTTCCTCAGAACTGGGCGAGCGCGTCTTAACCGCAGTCTTTGTTTATCAGGATACTTCTTACAAGTCCTTTTGCCTTGTCAGACATCAGTCTGGTTTGAATGGGGATCGTCAACGTTCCCACTTGCATCAGTCCCTCGTGGCACACTGTCTCCAAGTGATTCTTCAGAAGATTGCCGGCATGCTGGGGTTATCGTTAAACCTGACACCTCGGCAGTTTTTGCTTTTCCAACTAATCTGTCAAGTGTTAAAGGATATCCCCTTCGGCATTTATGCATGCCCTGGGCTCCACAAATTTCACAGGAAAAATATATAATGGCAATCGTGTCCTTAGTAAATGACACATAATTTGCTAAGAAGGCAGTTCTTTCAACACAGGTCTGTTGGTGACTACTGAATGTGGTATTGATGTGGCTATTGAAAAACGCATTCAATATACAGTAGAATCAACTTTCGTTGTCAGATTTTTAAATGTGATTTTATTTCGAAGCAATGACATGCGTTCAGCCTCGTACAAATTACTGTTCATCCAGACTTACTGTGAAACCACTGTTTGTTGCTTTACAGCTAGGAAATGTATGGACCCTACTGTAACATTCTACAGCCAACTGGTTGCTGCAAGCGAATATTTAATGACTAGAAATAAAGAACTTGCGCGCTGCTCTAAGTGCGTGAGATTATATTTTGACTTGCTTAATATAAACATAGAGGTATCGAAGCACATGGCTGTAAATAGGAAGCACTTTATATGTACCAGGAGCAGAGTAAATCCTCTGCTTTACTGGCCCTGTAGCGGGAATCTGCCTGTGGAGCTGACACGTCCACGGGACTCGGAGTGGGCCCTCGGCTGGCTTGGTGCAGTCGGTAGCAACAGGAGCCCATAGACTCAGAAAGCATTGAGGGGCATCTGGAACTGTTCTGGGGTGGTTTGGGGAGGTGGGGGGGTGGGGAGTGGGGAGTGTGGAGGAGGGGGAGGGGGAGGGGAACATTCCTGGAGACGGGATGAGAATGAGGGACGTGCGAGACCCCTGGTTACCGGTCTCTATAGAGGGAGCAAGAGTTCCTGGCTGGCCCGGGTGGAGGTTGAGTTCACAGGGTATCTGTGTGGAATAGAGGGAAGTGGGGGTTGGTGGGTTTGTGGAGGGGGTGCAGAATGTGGAGCGCTTTGTGTCCTGCCTCCACTGTCCTTGAGAAACTTTAGTAGTTTGGCCTGTGAGCCAGAGCTAACGGACTGCTGTAGTTTGGCCTGTGAGCCGGAGCTAACGGACTGCTGTAGTTTGGCCTGTGAGCCGGAGCTAACGGACTGCTCTAATTGGTCTCTGTTTTTGCGGGAGGGAGGACATAATCTGGTCAGCGGTGTTTATAGGAAAATGTGAGGATCAGGAGCACTAATATATAAGGTAGAGGGCCAGATTTGTAACAGAGCGAAGGATTTGAGCTTGAATGCCTTTCATTCATGTCTGTAGGAGGGAATTTATTTTTTCCCTCAGCAGATGGTCCATTACCGTTTTTATTCATAGAATCATTTCCCCTATCTTGCAGTCAGGTTATTTCTGTGTTTTTTTTAAAGACGTAGCTTAATTTCAAGAAAAGAATACTGCTTAATATCGCACCAGAAATAGACGAGCAGCTATCCTGATTCTCATTTTGTTAGTTTCAGGTCAGATCATTTGCCACTTTCCTCTTCCATTCAAACAGATTCTTTGTTTAATTTCCATTGTATGCAAGGCACAAGGACATATGCATGAATTAATAGTTCACATCAGTCTGAATGTTTTTGAAAGTTAATTTCTGATTGTGGAAACCTTAGCTAGGCTTAGCTAGGCTAATTCAGCTGCGATTCATTTCAAGCTGCCGCTTCCCGTCCGATTGCTTTATTTCATCTGACCGCATGAATGCTGAGTGTTTATCTGCTTTAAGGTGGGTGGCATTGATTTTTTTGGATGGCGGAGTGGCAGTGTGTATGTTGGTGCTTTATTCAGGATTATGCTTACAGTACTGAAAGGGAGAAGTTGTCCTCGTGACTACTGCTTTCTCAACCCATGGCAGGAACTTGAAAACCATTTCAGCTGTGTCATTACTTTAAATACCCATTTGAATTCCGATGTTAAATTGGCGAGTGTCGGGAGGAATGCGTTCGCTCGAAATGCACCAGCAGTGGCCCCTACCTGCTTTCCTCCCTCCGCACTGTCGTACACAAGTCCGGTTAACTACGCGCGGTCACACACGGCTCAGGAGAGTGACATCATAGTCTTTAAAGGCCTGCTCCTCTGTTTTCCTTTCTTTCACTGGAATTAGTGAAGGGAGGGTGGCTTGAAGATGCAGTAAACGGATCAGTTTTTTTTTTTTTTTTGCACATCAGAAAACACACAAAGCAGCGTGTTTGGATGGGGCGAACAGGCCCTGTGGGCACACGGTTTGGCCTACGTCTTACAGAGCAAAGGCGATGGATTCTTTTATGTGTGTAGTCCCAGTAGATATCAACCCCCCCCCCCGGAGACGTGTTTCCGCCCAGCTTGTTGGGCTCCTCTGACCTTGCATGTGTCAGGCTGCTGTAATGGTGTCATGTGCAGAAAGTACATGCTGCTTATCACAGACACTCTCCACTTAAACTCGGCACATCTTCCAGCTTCCACTTTGCACAGGACACATGCCAAGTCTATACCAAAAGAAAAGAGAACAATAAAGGCCTGCTACACGCACAAATGTGCACTGATGTTTTATCATTTAGTATTGTTCTAAAGGCCTACTACACACACAAATGTACACTGATGTTTTAGCCTTTATTATTGTTCTAAAGGCCTACTACACACACAGATGCACACTGATGTTTTATCATTTATTATTGTTCTAAAGGCCTACTACACACACAGATGCACACTGATGTTTTATCATTTAGTATTGTTATAAAGGCCTACTACACACACAAATGCACACTGATGTTTTAGCATTTAGTATTGTTATAAAGACCTACTACTCACACAAATGCACACTGATGTTTTATCATTTAGTATTGTTATAAAGGCCTACTACACACACAATTGCACACTGATGTTTTATTTATTATTGTTATAACGGCCTACTACACACACAAATGCACACTGATGTTTTATTTATTATTGTTATAACGGCCTACTACACGCACAAATGCACACTGATGTTTTAGCATTTATTATTGTTCTAAAGGCCTACTAAAGGCACATATGCACACTGATGTTTTATTTATTATTGTTATAACGGCCTACTACACGCACTAATGCACACTGATGTTTTATTTATTGTTATTACTGGATTCCAGAGGAAGTGAATGTTGCAAATTAAAGTGCGGCCATGTTCTTTTTCTTTACCTTTGTCTTGTGAGTTGCCTGAGGACACTGGGGTTTGTGTAGAACAGGGCTTTTTTTTGCTGCCACCTCTAGGGGCGGGGTTTGAAAGAGCAGAGGAGGATGTGGTCATCTGTGAATAATGCAGAGGATGTGTACACGGGAGGAAGAAACCCTATCCCGTGGATCGGAGCCATCGCCATTTCCCTTTTAATTGTTGAAATTCACTCCAGTCAGGCGGAGATGAAGACTGCTGGAGGAACAGCGCTTCCTTCATTTGTGCCTTGTTAGAGGCCTTCCTCTTCCAGCGTGTGTTTGTGCGCCTGGACACTGTCAGCCATGGAAATTTACTGTGACACATTTTGTCACACAAGTTGATGGTTGGTAGTTATTTCTGGTTTTGCATTTTATCGTCCCGACTCCCCGATCCCAAAATCGGCCCTTTTTTTGTACTTTCACAAATGAGGGGCATTGAACTTTCAGAAAGCATAATCAGATCTTTAAATAATAAGTAGATGTGCAAATGATGGCAGAGAGGATTTGAATTAGGGGGGGAGGTGGGTGGGTGTTGGCTCCCATAGAGTGGATTGGGGACAGATGAATGAGTCAAACGCCTGCGTGTAACTTGTCCCCAATTGTGAATCTGAATCCCTGGCTGCGTTTTCCCAGGCTTCGTTTTCTTCCTGTGTCGTGTGACCGACCATTGGTGTTGGGTTTAATGTCACGCCAGCACATGTGCCTCAGTTGCCCCTCCATGGTGCCGTTCTTCCCTAGTACCTCTACAGCACCCGTACCTAGCCTACTTTTCACACTGCCGACTAGATTTATCCTCAGAATGACTTTTATAATTTAAAAAAAATGTAAATGATGTCTGATGTCAGTGGGTACCCTGCAGAAGGCATGCAACTTCTATTTTCAAAAGAATGTTGAAAATAGAATTCAATTGTTTTACTTTTGTAACCATAAAGTCTCATTTAGATTATATAGGATGTGATATTTTTTGGATCTGCAGATTGATTGACGCAAATCAAGCATGATCAAATTGCAGAAATGTTGGTAAGCTGTAGAACTCGAAGGACGTTATGCTAACATTGAGCAATGTCTTGAGTCCACTACATTTACACATCTTGTGATGAAAAAAATATAGAAACTCTAGGATGGTTTCATAGAAGGGCAACAAGACTAGCTCCTGGCTATAAAGAGATTAATTCAAAGAGACTTTGTAATGGGCTGAATTGTCCTTTTTTCGTTTGCTGTTTTTATTTCCATTAAAGAGTAACAAAGCACGCTGGTTGAGCTGGACCCCACCCCCTTTTGAAATTTGAAAAATGCCGCAATCTGGGTGTGATAAGGTAATAATATAGGGGCTGAGCTCCAGGTATCAAACCACGCCCCAGCAAAACTCACTAGTAGCCAAAAGCTAATTTCTACTCTGAACAGCACTCATAGCGGCTCCTTTGTTCCACTCTCTCTCTTTCGCTACCTCTCTCACTCATACACACACAAACAAACATGCTAGCTCCAGCTGCTGCCGAGTCCCAAGTAGCCAAGGCAGAAGCAATGGTGGAGAATGAGAGGGATGGGCAATGTTTTGGAGTGGTAGGCGGCGACACACATAGCCTCGTTTGGGCTTATAATGATGCGACCAGCAAACAACAAATCACACGCTGTACAAATAGTTACCCGTGCCATGTAGGCTACTCATTTCACACAGGCTGTAGGAAATCACACTAACGTTACCTGCAACATATCAACAATATTGGTTTCCATTTCTACGGGTGCACATGTGGTTGCTGCACTGAACTCTCCAAGAGAGAATGTCTGTTGTAGGGATGTTGCAAAGGTAAACGTGTAGCATGCATATAATACAACTCCTGGCTCAACTATCCTTTATATATGTATTTTTAATAAAGTATATATTTATTTAAAAAAAATAAATAAACTAGCTAGCTACTTGCTAAGCTAGACTGAAAAACGAACCATCAAAAAACAAGGGACTATCAAGCTAACTATAAAAATAAAATAAAAAGTAGGTTACTACTACTATACTATAACTTAGTAGAATATTCAAAAAAGCTAAACTGTAAGCTATATATATATATATATCTATCGCGTAGCCCGCCCTCGCTCCAAAACTTCAGGGCGTAGCTGTACAGGTTTCAATTTTGTTACCGGGAGGTATACGTCGGCTGGATGAAGTTTCTGGCCAGTGACAGACTGGACGTGCAGTTCCTAACGTTTTGCCCCTAGAGACACTTTTGAGCCAGATCCTTTGGGTTTATGCTGTTTTTCGCTGACTGCAGTGTCAAGATTTGGACCAGGGTGAATCAGTAACTCTTAGAAAAAACCAAATGTATCAGTTCTCATCTAAAAAAAGTGGTTTTAGTGCTTTAAATCAAGTAAATACATTGTGTGCAATACATATTAACACTAGCTCTAAAGGCTTGATGTTCATTTTTAATTTTGAAGGAATTGAAAGTGATTCTGGCTTCCAGGTCAAATTCGCTTGTTAAATTGCTTCCATGGCATTTAGTGTCACCAGCTAAGTTTGTAGAGTACAGGAACCCGATAAAACTGATAGTGGTTTGTAGCCTTCTGTGTAAAATGAACAGGTGGAATTGACAGCAGGTTCCATTGAAAACTGATCACTGGGCTTCAAGGAAAAATTTGTCACATGCAGCTTTGATGTAATTTTTAAGTGGGGTAGCTGTGGGCAATGTTCTTAGCTGGTCTTAGCAAACCAAGATAATGTCTTTTACAAAACTGATTTAGGAATGCATTTGTTTCCTCATAGAACCAACCTATGTATCTTTTAGATTTGAATAAATTAGATTTGAATAAATGTAGATTTTAATAAATGTGACGACTGGAATTAGCCCTTTAGAGTGGAATTAGACTTTTTTCAGTTAGAAAAGGGTGCACAACTTTAATCACTGAATGTGTATCTGTATCTCAGAGCCCCTGTATCGGAACAGTGTGATAAATTGTTCACCTCTGCACTGATTGAGGAAGGCCAAGCTGAAGAGCTGCAGCCAGGCCCACAAACTGTTCCTGGAAAAATATAATTGCATGGAACACATTTGCAATTCAATATGTGAATTGTGCATGATTGGATGCATTCTGTGGTATAACCCTTTGAGGGCGGGGGGGGGGGGGGGGCGTTTGACAGGTTTGGGGTGGTGCCGGTGGGGGGCTGTGGAAAGGAAATGGCCGTGCCTTTTCATATCACAGAAAAATAAAAAAATAAAAAAATTTTTGCTTGCTGAACATTTATGCCAAATGCTTAACCGATAACATAAAACAGGGCAAGGCTTCTAAGTCTCAATTGTAATCTCCAGTAGATTTCCATGCCTGTCTGTGAAACTCAGCAAGCAGGCCTGCCAAGGCTTGTTCCCCCCCTCCCCCCCTCCTCCTCCTGTGAGATGGTGATCTATACCATGTGATGAAGTGTGTTATAATTCCACAGAATTTCCTCAGGGTCAAGACTGCAGCTTATGAAGAAAAGCTGGTTCTCCTTGCTCTCTCTCTCTCTCTCGCTGGCTCTCTCTCTCTCTTGCTTGCTCTCTCTCTCTCTTGCTTGCTCTCTCTCCCTCCCTCTCTCACTCTGTCTCCCTCCCTCCCTCCCTCCCTCTCTCACTCTGTCTCCCTCCCTCCCTCCCTCCCTCCCTCTCTCACTCTGTCTCCCTCCCTCCCTCCCGCTCTCGCTCTCACTGTCTTCTCTCGCTCACTCTTACTCTAACTCCCACCCCCCGCGTGCTGTGTCTGCGCTCTCAGGTAGCTGAAATAGGATAAAGGTCACGATTGAGAGGGATTGGAAGGCAGTAAATTCCTCAGTTGCCCTGGCCCCCACGGCCACCCCTGCTTTACGTACATAAAGTAAACAGTCGTGCCATCCTCCGCTTGCGCTGTTCCCCGCTCTCTTTATTCCATCCTCCGCTCGTGCTGTTCCCTGCTCTCTTTATTCCATCCTCCACTCGCGCTGTTCCCCGCTCTCCTTATTCCATCCTCCGCTCGTGCTGTTCCCCGCTCTCCTTATTCCATCCTCCACTCCTGCTGTTCCCCGCTCTCCTTATTCCATCCTCCGCTCCTGCTGTTCCCCCGCTCTCCTTATTCCATCCTCCGCTCCTGCTGTTCCCCGCTCTCCTTATTCCATCCTCCACTCCTGCTGTTCCCTGCTCTCCTTATTCCATCCTCCACTCCTGCTGTTCCCCGCTCTCCTTATTCCATCCTCCACTCCTGCTGTTCCCCGCTCTCCTTATTCCATCCTCCACTCCTGCTGTTCCCCGCTCTCCTTATTCCATCCACCGCTCGTGCTGTTCCCCGCTCTCCTTATTCCATCCTCCACTCCTGCTGTTCCCCGCTCTCCTTATTCCATCCTCCGCTCGTGCTGTTCCCCGCTCTCCTTATTCCATCCTCTGCTCCTGCTGTTCCCCCGCTCTCCTTATTCCATCCTCTGCTCCTGCTGTTCCCCGCTCTCCTTATTCCATCCTCCACTCCTGCTGTTCCCCGCTCTCCTTATTCCATCCTCCGCTCGTGCTGTTCCCCGCTCTCCTTATTCCATCCTCCACTCCTGCTGTTCCCCGCTCTCCTTATTCCATCCCCCGCTCCTGCTGTTCCCCGCTCTCCTTATTCCATCCTCCGCTCCTGCTGTTCCCCGCTCTCCTTATTCCATCCTCCGCTCCTGCTGTTCCCCGCTCTCCTTATTCCATCCTCCACTCCTGCTGTTCCCCGCTCTCCTTATTCCATCCTCCACTCGTGCTGTTCCCCGCTCTCCTTATTCCATCCTCTGCTCCTGCTGTTCCCCGCTCTCCTTATTCCATCCTCCTCTCCTGCTGTTCCCCGCTCTCCTTATTCCATCCTCCACTCCTGCTGTTCCCCGCTCTCCTTATTCCATCCTCCGCTCCTGCTGTTCCCCGCTCTCCTTATTCCATCCTCCACTCCTGCTGTTCCCCGCTCTCCTTATTCCATCCTCCACTAGTGCTGTTCCTTTGTAATGTTACTAAAATGATGCAATGAAATTCCAGACAGGGCTCGCTGTGCATTCTGCTATACTAGTTGGTGGTGTAGAGAAAAGCAGTAAATTTCTAAACATTTAGTAGAAAAACTTTTAAATGTTTAAATAACTATAGTAATACCAGTACTACCAATTAATCACTATCACTTAGAAAATGCTGATACATGTAGCTAGCACAACAACAAATTATAGCAACAAATCACTATCACCACACACAGAATGGTCAGACTGGAGATTCCTAAATTAACTTTATTTGAAATACAGATATTAACCCTGTACCGCCATATTTCCTGAAATTGTATTGAATTTAATTGTTCACCATACAGCAGTGGTTGCTATGTGGCACTATAATGCAGAACGTTTAGTAACTTAATCTGTCAACTGTCCCTTTAAAGCAGGGAGAAATGGATGCCTGGTGGGTTTACCACATGGAACCACCCTAATGAGCATCAGCATGCCCCAACCCCACCCCCCATACGCCCCATCCCCCACCCCACAGTCGTCAGGCCCCCCGGCTGAGCTCTGAAAGCCGATCCCTTTCAGCGCCGCAGCCCTGCCAGAGGGATCTGCTAGGCAGCCGATACCGAGCTGATGCACACTGGCCCTGCATCACCGGTGCGGGCCCTGAAGTGCAAACGGTTATCGCTCGTCCCATCCAGTCTCCCTTTCCCCCTCAGAGCCTCACGTGACTCCTCCTTATGGTCTGGGTAGGGCCCGTTTCTGGTTTTCTTCTTTTGGCGTCGCACCAGGGCCTCATCAGGAATCATAACCGTCTCCAGCTCCAGCGAACTGGGCCACACGCCCTTAACTGTCAGCGCTTAGTCTGGAGTGCCTGTGCTTCTATTGTAATGCAGTGCCGCTGCATGCATGCACATATTCTCATATCACAAAAGTCACAATTCACAAAGGTAGAGTCTTGGACAGTTTAGCAGGAATACTGTCTGAAGTGCTGGCAGTGGGAGAGCAGACTCCGCATGCATTCAGTCACAATGCAGGTATCACTGCAGCATTGCAATGTTTTAGGTTCTTACTGTAATGAGACTTAACTATGTAAATCTCACCCAGCTGCATTTCTGCAAGCCTTCTGCAGAGGGATCTTTAAAGAAAAGAAATCCAGAGAGGTGAGATTAGGTCTGCGAGGACAGGAGCTGCTACAGTATCTGAATGGGGGGGCGCTGGCTCGGCCCAATCATTGCTAATGTGGAGTAGGGAGGGGGGGGGGTGCTTTCTGTTTGCACTCCCACATTCCCCGCATTCCTGTGGCGGGACGTCAGTCCGTTGTGAGAGGGCTAGCGCTCTGTTAGGACAAAAAAAAAAAAAAAAAGGGTGTGGGGGTGCAGCTTGCCTTCCAAGCCCTGCACAGTCGCCACTCGAGACTCTTTTGTTCTTCCAGGTTCCACCAATGGGAGGCAGCGGCCAGTGCAGCGTGTTGCTCCACTCATACTAATGAAGAAGCTCCAAGCCTGCTCACTGGCAATTTACTCATGTGCTTCTGGAGATTCGTTTCGAACCACAACGGACTGCAATTCGACAGAGCAGACGTACGCATTTAGTGTGCCATCATTATTTATGCATTTGCCCTATTTTTAACTTTCTTTGCATCGAAAACTAATTCCGCAAATAATTTCATTTTCAACAAAGTGTGGCTGGGGTTGAATTGAATGCGGTTTTCATGCTTATCAAGTTCTCAAGTGGAAACAAAGTGTACCATTTACCATCAGGGAAGAGAGCAGTGCTGATCTCAGAGAGATATATATATATATATATATATATATATATATATATATACAGTAAGTTGCCTGCTTGGTTAACATGTTACTCTTTTTACACCATTGCACAACACATGCATGAACAGGGCCTCTGCCTGCACCCTAATTGTCGTCTCTGATTGACTGACGGGGGGTGCACTCCTCATGCAGATAAATCCAATCGCATGATGCCTGTGAAACTGGAGCACACCAGGATATGTGCAGTCCGGGCTCCATATCCGAGGGAATGCTTTGATCAGAGCAATGTGAATAGAAAGCATGCGCTCGCTCCTATGGCTGGAACTTGAGGAATTTAATTTTCTTACTTGCTTTAACTCCAGCTAACATTCTTGTAAGTATGTGGTGTCCTGATAGGGTGAAAGGAGAGGCAGAGGAGCTGCTGAAGGAGGAGGAGCATTTGGACGGGAGTGCTTCATGGTCTGAGTGGAATTCTTCCTGAACATCACTTCATTAATCCCTCGGTTTTTTAAATATATATATTTTTTTCCTCCTGTGCAAATGGCATTGCTCCCAAGCCAGTGAGTTTACCCACTTGCAGGCCCATAGGAGAGCTAGTGCCCAGCCTGTGTCTTTAATCACTGAGCTCAGAGCAAATTGTTGCTTTGAGTTAAATGTCTGGTCACTCGCACGCATTCGCGCACGCGCACACACACAAGCACTCGCTTTGTGAAATATTCCCTCCCCTGGAACGAGCTGGCTTTGCTAGGTGCTGCTGTCAGACGGTGTTACATCATTTGGAGTTTAGTGTTACCCCCGACAGGGAGTAAAAGTAGGGCGCCTACTTTACTGGAAACTGAGGAAGTTTGAGCAGTAAATAAATAAAGAGGAACAGGCAGACAGTTAAATTAGCCAAAGAAAACTACAGTAATTTAAACTGCAGTTTGCAAGGCTGTTATCAGATAAAGAAAGCATTTTTTTTTTTTATCGGGGGACACTCGGGCATATTACAGAAGCCGCTACTGCTGATGTGCCTTTGAGGAGCCTTGTTTAGTTGACGTGAGAAGACCTCTCGCCATTGTCGAAAAGAGCCAAGGCAGACCGAGCCAGCAGCGCGTTGGTTGGAGACCCTGGGCTGTTATTCCGCTGAATGTGGTTGGCTTGACAGACACAGTCTGAGCTTCCAGGGCCCTATAAATAGCAGGACCTCATCTGGCTGGGCCTGTCCTACTGCACGGTCAAAAGTGGAGCAGACGGCAGCTCGTAATGACTCTGGTCCCTCAGAAACTACAGCGGGACGCGGTGTATCTGTGACGGCAGTGTCACCCTGCCACCTGCTAGTTAAGGTGACCTGGTGTTCCAATATTTTGTTCAATATCCCCTTTAAAAAATGCCCTATGAACTAGGACATGCCTTTCGGTTACATTCTCCTGCCCATAGCTTGTTACCCTGCAGTAGCCTTGTTAGAGATCAATAAAGGTTTTTTTTTGGCATATCTTTTGGTATTTGGCTTTTGTGGAACCGTCCCCACATGCAGCTCACATATAATTATATTTACTAGTATCAGTAACATGCTGTCTCTGTATGACAAAGGTTTGTACAGAGATAGAGGCATTTTGGCCTTGGATTGAAAGTGACTGTTTTAAAACTGGGATTTACCTTTCCTGCGTTTTTGGCTTTTAAAAGCTAAAAGTTTTTTCACGTACTTGCAGCAGCATTGCATTTGGAATTGGGTGTTTTTTACCCATGGGGCAATTTAGGTTGATGTTTCCTCATCATGCCCCTGAGGTGGTGGGTGGAGCGAGAGTAACCTTATGATCCCGCGAGTGCAGTTTGTGGAGCCAAATCTGGGTCCTTGACCCAGATAAGGTGCGGAAGAATGGAATGTTAACACCCGGCAATATGTCAAGCTCCACTATCAAACATGGAAACCTGTCACATCGAGCTGTGTAGTGAGGTGAAGCTGGAAACATTTTTTCTTTTTCAGTTGGGAAAATATCTTGCAGCTTTTTTGTTTAATTGTTTAAAATTTAAATTTCTAGACTTGTTTGTGAAAAAGAAAACCTGTCCAGATGTAAAGGTCTGAGCCATATTTGCGTATCGCTGACCAAATAGTTTCTTCCTCCGTGGCTCTGTGACGCCCTGCACGTATCTCGTGAGAAACTTCCCCACCCTCGTTATTTTGGTTGCGGTCTTTTATTGATTATATTTTATGGTTGTCTCGCCTCTTGGGTACAGCAGTTGCAAACACAAGGACGTTTTGCACAAAGGCTGCTATTGTAAATCCTCAAGTTTGTCATCAGAGATTTGGTCCCATTGTCAAAAGTGGCTTTGGTGTGTTTTTCAGTGTGGTTTACTACATCCAATCAGAGTGCCTGCAGAGGTCACATGGTGGGCAGGAATAAATCTGGAGCTATGAAGTATTGGGACTGTTCTCAGTGCCTGCGTGTACCAACCACACTGTAACAGATGGCAGGCTTCCTCCTGTATTATATATATCCCCAGGGCATGCTGGGTCTTCGTAGCCGGTCTGCGCTGCAGAATGCGATGGAATGCAGTAGCCTAGTGGGGCTGGAATCCATACCCCTGCCACCCCCCCACCCCCCCCCCCTCCCCCTTCCCTCGCCCCCGGGAGGTTTTGGGATGGTGGTGACCTGAAGTTAACCCTGGAGAGACCGCAGTGGGGGCGGAGGTGGGAAGGGCTCTTTGATTGTCCAAACCAGATCACTCCATTGTCCCTGCTGGTACACACCCTGGCCTGTGTAAATATTGCCAGGTCTTGGTAATCTGGCACAGTGGTGCATTTCAACTATGAGATCGTTTGCAGGGAAATAAAAAAAACAATAATCAGCAATTAGTTTTTACTTGGCACGGTTGATTTCTTTAAGCCGTCAATAATTGTCATTTTTATTGCTTATTGGAAACCAAAACTGAGCACCTGAAAAATGTCAGTAACCCCAGCTGTAAGTCTTGGGTGAGAGTTAAACGAATGCCCTGTGAGCTTTCTCTTTCACTTCTTCATGGAGTGCAGCGCTTCCTGTGTTACATTGACTTGAACCTCTGACCTTTCAGTAGTGCCAGCTCCTTTGTGTGCCTCTGAGTGGGCCTGACCTCACGTACGCTCGTGCTTTTGGCTACAGAGCCTTGAATCAGAGCTCTCTGCAAACCCCTTGCCACATGAACTTAAATTACACTTCTATCAAATCAAACCTGGGTTTGTTTGTTCCTCCTTGTATTACAAGTATGCCCCCCTCCCCTTGCTCCTAGCATTAAAAAAAAATTTGATTTTAAAATTTTGCTCTAACTTTGCTTTTAGCTGCTTGCCTGTTTGCTTATGAACTCATCAACTCCAGGCCAGCCCATATTGATCATATCTGTATGCTTGTGTCATAATTGCCCTTGGTACAAACCCATCAGCCAGGAAGTCTGGTCTGAGTGATGTATTAGATCTGTGTATGGAGTCAGCCTAGGGATGATTTGGGGGGTGATGGGTTGAGGGGGGGGTAATGGTGCATGCGTCCCCTGTGGCTGCATTTGGAACATGGAAACGGCGAACAGTCCCGCCCCTGCCATATGGAAAATGTGTCGCAGACGAGACGGAGAGAATTCAAAAAAGGAACCCTACTGCAGCTAGGCGCCTGGCTTTCTGCGTTTAAGCACAGCCCAAGGCTCTGTGAGAATACAGCTGGGGAGATGGACTCATCTGTAAAGTCCAATATCTTGACAGGTGTGTGTGGCCTGTTTTGCTTTCACATTGAGCTGTGATGCGCTCTCTCACTTCTGTCCGGTCGCGCCACGATTTCTGCACCAAGAGGCCGGGAGCTGCTGTAAATTGCAGGATGCTTTTGCTCTGTTGCCCGAAAAGTTTGACCACTCTTGCAAGACCGTGGTTTGATGAATTCTCTTGAGAATTCCTTGAGTCCTCTGAAGGCAAATGTGCATGCAGCTTATAGGCCCGTACCCCCTCCCCTCCTCTCCCCTCCCCTCCTCCCCTCTCACACTTGCTTTGCATTTTCTCTCTTCTTCTTTTTCTCCCCTCATCTTTCTCACTATCGATTGCTCTGCCCGCCCCCAGCCCCTTCAGTTTGTATGTTTTTTTTATAGCAGAAAAGGGAAATGTACAGCTTCCTGTTGATGAACTATGAGGGTTTTAGGTTTTACTTGAGTGCTGTACAGCTGAGCCATGCTGTGACGCACTTGGGTTGTCCAGAGCAGCAGCCTTACAGTCCAAATCCTGTGATAGGCTGATTCTAACCTTTACCCCAGATATAGCAAAAATACTATATATGCCCAAGGACACTTAATTAACTTAATTATTTTCAGGAAAGTGCCATGAGGTAACCACAGCGTTTATGCTGGTCAATAAAAAGATATGCCAATAAAGATATGATCTTTAACAGTTTTGGAGTTGACCCTCCCATTTAATTCAGCAGGCTGTGGACAGGAAGTTGTGTAATCCTATCCTGATTCAGGAAGGCAAACGGGTTTCACACAGCTACAGGTGAGAGCCGAGAGCACGCGTGAGTCATACGTGTCCGTGCACAATGCAGGTGGGTGACGATGACTCCGACAGGAAATGGGTGAAGTAAACTAAATCAGGTACTCCCCTTTGGCACCATCAAAAGAGTTTATAGCAGTTTGGAGGGATATCTTTGTACTAGCTTTTATGGTTCTTTTTGTTTTAGTTAGCCTCCTTGAATTCATGATTTTTTTTTGTCCTTTGGGGCAGAATGGTTAAGTGCATTGTGTGCAGATTCCGAACGTAGATTGAAATGTAAGCTGCTATTTGGCTTTGGAACCTTCCACCTGCCCCGCCCAAATGCCACCCCACCCCCCAAGCTCTTCCATCAGAGGAACAAAAATCCCATTCATGCGCCAGAGCCAATCAGAGTCTTCTGTGTGTGCCGTGACTGCATTGTTGTTGAAGCTGAACTCCTTTGAACTCCTCTAATTTTAATCATAATCCAAGTGATACATTTGTAATCTATTTGAAAGGGCTTGCCACTGTTGTGGGAAAAATGTGCAGCGTTTGCCATGAGGCAGTAACAGCCAAACCATCTCATAAACCGTCTCACCCAGCGTCACTCAAATCCAAGGCCCTCTGCTGACTATTGCTGTCATGTTCCCACAGAAACAAATGGATATAAATGAACCCTCGTCTATAGTATTGCTTCTCCATAAATGTTTTGTCTTGGTTATGCTACAAGTACAGAAGTTTATTTTATATTTTTACCTGCATTGTCAGGTCCACGTTGAAAATTATAATCTTAACTGACTTTCCTAGTTAAATAAACACTGCGATTCAGATCTTGATGTTTCTGTGTCTCGTAAGAGCACGGAGAATCAAAGGCAGTGCCGCCAGGCTTGCTTGTCTGGTTTGCAGAATGGGGCCTTGTTGTGCCAGTGCTTTTGTAGAAGGACCCACTGAGTAAGCAGTGAGTCAGGAGAATGGAGATCAGGATGTGGCTCAGTTTCAAATTATGGGCCTCTCTCTGACACACTGTGGGAATGTGCTTGGTGGGGAATAATTACAATGATTAAAAAAAAGTGAAAAGGAATGGATGAATTATATGCAGCCTGAATGGGGACTACTGAGATGATTGCTCAGCCTCCGTGAGTCCAGGCAAGAGCACACGAGGTTCGATTCAATAAAATTTCTTTTTTGTATAGCTTTTTACAGAGAACTGTCACAAGGAGTTGTGTGCGGTGCGTGTGCGATGCGTGTTTGACTGCACAGCTCCTGTGGTGACCCAGTCGGGTGGCAGAGAGGAGCGGGCGTAATTTGCATTTGAGGGAGTGTCAGATTCTGGTGTTGTGGGAACTCAGGGAAGGTCTGTCTGATGAAGCCAAAGGCCCTCGTGTACAGGCCTGTCCGGGTTGCCGTGGGGATGATGAAGCTCAGCGTTCCGTCTGCGAGCAGTCGATGGGATACTGGGGCTCGGGATTGGGGGAGCTGGTGGCGGGCGTGGAAGCAAGATGAACTCGAACCACCATAGCGATTAGCGTGCTCGAACCACCATAGCAATTAGCGTGTCAAAATCAATGGTAGTTTTCCATTGTGCTTCACACAGAGTAAATTGTACATTGGTGAGCGGGGCGTGTTGGTGCTTCGCAGGCATGATCCCCAGTCTCTGTACCCCTCTGCTCTCCTCTCCTTCAGGCTCAGTCACCCACAGTACCTGTCTGAAGTAGCTCACTTCCTCTCTCCGTGCCCTTCCATCTCAGTATCTAGGCCTAGCTGAATCAGCACTGATTAGATGAACCACTCTTACACCCCACACACAACTCCACTCTGTTCAGCTGCCAAATCTTATATATCTCGTCTTGCCTGAATGGGCCTAGCTTGAAGAGCCCCCCCCCCCCCCCCCCCCCCCCCCCACACACACACACACACGCGCACAACTCTCACCTCTCCGAGAAGAGCTCTATCTGTAGAGAGCGATCTCTTATTTCTCCATCGCTTTCTTTCTCTGTTCCTCTCTCTCTATAGATAGAGCTCTTCTAGGAGAGGTGCGTCCCTCTCGTAGTTTACATTTTCATCATCATTATTTATTTACTCCGTGCTGAACCCTGCTCCGTCCTGCACGCTCTCAGAAAAGAACGGAAGGGGTTCAATAAACAAGCCTCAACGCGGCGTACTCGCCGAGGCTGTGCGCGGGTTTGCCCCTGTCCCCCACCCCCACCCCCTACCGAGCTCTCGCTGGCTCCTGTTCCAAGAGCTCATACTGTGCAATGGAACAAGATTTGCAGATGGGAGAACAAGAGCCCAATCTCCTTAGTGCCAGGACAGGGTTATCACAGTGCACCATTTCCAACACCTCAAAAGTGGAATGAGCTGTGTATGCAGTCTCCTGCAAGAGGAGAAGCATTAAATGTTTTTTTCGGTGGGGGGGTTTGTATGCAGGCACAGCAAAGGCCTGCTATTGTAAGGAAGATTGCGTTTGTTGCCTTTCACACCGGAGCACAAATGGATTTGTGAATAGGAGGAGATCAGAGCTGTTAAGAGTGACTCATTTCTTACTCTGCCTCTATGCAGCCGGAGCATGTCTGACATTGTCTGGCTGCTCAGCCGGCAGGGGAACATTCGCACTGGGCTTTATCGCCGTTTTAATCAGGATGTTGCGATGCATTTTTCAGACACTTTTGCCAGAGAAACACATCAGTCACTCCTGGCTACCTCCATGTGTGAACCGTTATGGATTACAGTCTGAACGCATACCCTGATGAGTCATTTCTTTTTAAATTTTTATATTACAAGACAGGATAGACACTTTGCGTTGCACAAACACACCACAGCGATTCAGTGAATCACCTACATAGTTGATAAGAGCTTAGGAAATTCCACTGATTTGAATCATGCATTATAAGCACCGTTTACACTGAGTGCTTCAGTTCCCATCACTGTTTTTTCCACTGGCTTTTGTATAGGCTTGTACATAGTTGAAAATATGGGGATTTTTTCTGAGGGGTATTTTTGATGACAAAGCAATCCTCACATTTCTCATACTGTGATTTGAGCACTTGTGTTATTAAAAAAATAAAATAAAACATTTAAAAAGCTTTTTTGTATTGTTTTAAAAATAAAATAAATAAATAAAAAGTTTTTAGGTATACTTTTTTTCTGGTCTATGGAGGTTTTTAAAATAAATAACAATGTTTTATTTAAAAAAAATAATTTTATCTATACTGAAAGGAGAGCAAAGCAACCAGAGGTGGGTTTATGTAACTGGGCATTGACGCTTAATTGAAATCATCACACAAGGCAGGGAATAGTTAGGATTGAACTTTGGGCAACCGGGGGCCCGCTGCTGAATTGAAGCCAGCATGCGTGAGCGAGACAAACGGCACCGCGCCATTATAAACGGCAGCAGCCTATCAGTGGGAGTGTGGCTCTGAAATGCTAGCTAGAGCGGGCAGAAGAGCCCCCCCTCAGCATCCCTCTGAAGCCCTGTCCTTAAAGCAGTTCTGTTTTATAGGCCCCGACCACAGGTTGAACCAGAAAGGAGATGTTTTTACTGCACAGAGGCTTACGGCTCAGGCTTTGGCTGCATTCTCAGCTCCTCCTGGCCTGCTCAGCAGTCATGCGCTGACCTCCGAGAGGAAGCAAATCCATCACTGATGTTCTCTCAGAATTACGCTGCGCTATACCCATGTTTACCCTGGCACATCCAGTGCAGTCTTTTTGGATGAGAAGCTCAGAGGGGAGTGTTTGAACTACCAGTATGCACCTATTACTTCCTTCTGTCTTAAAGATGGCTCTGTGTGTCTATAAATAAAAATGGTGGACACAAGTATGTGTGTGCATTTTGGGGGGGTGGGGGCGGTGGGGGGGTCGGTGGAGATGAAATCTTGCTTTACTTGTGACCCATCATTACCTTGTCCAGTGCCTGGTGGGTAATCACCTCACAAAGATTCATTGTTTGAGCACAGTCGGGGGGGGGGGGGTACAGGAGGCACTTTGAAAGATGTATGGAATGTAGATGGAGGATGTCTGTCAAACTCCCCCGACTGAACAGCGAGTCTGTTGTAAAGAAGAGAAATGTTCTTTCGCGCACATTAAATTCCATTTGCGATTGGAGCGCGCGGCGATGCTCACCAGGAACTTGGGGATGGTCTCGGTCCGTGTTGACACACCTGGTCAGGGCTCTACACTATTTTTTCCAAGGAACACAGTTAACAGTTAATATTGTTAAATTTCTCAACCTTTGCAATAAAAAGGTGTTTCTTAATGTGAAAGCAACATTAAAAGAAGCATAGCATTTGCACAATAGTTTTGCCAAACATTAACCTAGCCATTTGTACCAAGCGGGAATCGAACCACTGACCTCACGCATGGAAAGCCAAGATTGCAACCACTGGGCCAAATCAGGTTAACAAAAACGTGGAGGCCAAATAAGACTTTTGTGTTGGCTTACTGACTTCATGATTCAAACAGTTAACAGTTAATATTGTGAAATTTCTTAGCCTTTGCAATAAAAATAACTTTTTATGTTAAAAGAACATTCTTAGCATGATGTGCACATTGTGTGCCTCAAAAAAAGTTAAGAACAGGTGAGGCTCGAACCACCAACCTACTACACGGTAGTACAATACCTTAACCACTAAGCTACAGGAACTTTCACAGTTGGTAAGGTAGGTAGACAGCCTGTTAAGCATAGATAGTGCACTTGGCGGATGGCATACCTGCCATCCCAACATATGTATTTCTATAGCACCACCACGTGGGTTGATTGGGTTAAAACTGCAGGGCTAAAGTCTTGATCTAACTCTCAATCAACCCACCAAGTTTCAGAACTTTGTCAAACAGTTTTAGAATTACTAGCATTTTTGTGATAAGCCACACCCAATGCAAAATTCATTGGCTTCTCATTCGGCCATCTTTTGACATAGGCCTTAGCAAGTATAAAGGGATGTGGGCTGGGTCCCTCTAACAGGTTTCGTGCAAATTGGTCAAATCCTGTAGGAGGAGTAGCATTTTAAGTGTTTTACAAAAAAATGCTAATTAGCGGAAAATCGAAGATGGCTGACTTCATGGTTCCTTGAGGCAAATTTGTTAGGCATGAGCAGCGGAAATTGTACACCACATTTTGTGACTAGATCAAACGGGGCGTTGGCAGTGGGCGTGTCAATGATTTTTTGTGAATTTTAAAATATTTTCTTATATTTGGATCTCTATAGTGCCACCATGTGGCTAGGTTGGGTTGAAACTGCAGAGGTAAAGTCCTGATGTTACTATTAAGAGACATACCATGTTTTATAACTTTCTGTCAAATGGTTTTGGAATTATAGGCATTTTTGTGATAAGCCATGCCCACTGAAAATTCATTGGCTTGTCATTTGGCCATTTCTTGACCTAAGCCTTAGAAAAGTAATGCCTTAAGGCCTGTGAGCTGAGTGCACACAGTTTTGTGCAAATCGGTCAAATTTTGTAGGTGGAGTAGCATTTTAAGTGTTTTACAAAAAATGCTAATTAGCGGAAAATCCAATATGGCGGACTTTATAGGTCCTTGAGGCAAATTTGTTCGGCATGTGCCAAGGGACCTGTGTACCAAATTTTGTGACTTTAGGTGAAACGGGGCATTGGCAGTGGGCGTGTCAATGTCAAAATTATGTCACGTGCACTACAGCGCCACCATGTGTTAAATCTGTGTCATAATATAGAGGATCCAAGAGTTTGGCAATCCCAACAAGCCTGCCAAGTTTGGTGATTCTAGGCCAAACCAGCTCACAGGGATTTTAGGTGAAAGGGGAGAAGAAGAAAAAAAAAGTATCAGAACAAAAACAATAGGGTGCCAGCAGCTACGGTCCCCTAATAATTTATGCAAGACGCCCTTGGCTTGGCTTGGCTTTGATGCACAATGTTAGTGACAGATGACATGGGGGCAGTGTGTGCCTGGCCTTGACAGCTGAGCGGGAGATGGGTCCAAACCCAGACCGCAGGCACTGTGGGACCAGATCCCTTCATGAATCTCCTCGGATCCGATTTCAGGCATGTTCAGGGGGTGGGGTGGGACTGGTGTGGGTGGATGGGTGGGGTGGGACTGGTATGGGCGGATGGGTGGAGTTTGAGAACCCCGTCTCGGGCAGGAGTCCCTATCCCTAGTCCCCTTGCACATCTAACCCTACGGATGCATTTTGTCTAATTGGATGCAGGTTGTTTTCGTGAGGGCTGTAGTTTTAAAGGTTATAAAGGGAAACCTATGGGGACTTCTCAGTTCTGTATGAGCACTTCCTCTCCAGTAACATGCATTTCTGCTGTCTCTGCAGCATGCCTAATGGATCATACAGAACCGTAATTGCTTATAATGTTCTTAAGTCCAACAAAGCCCTATTCCCATCCTTACTCTAGAATTAACACTGTGGCCAGTGTTGAATCACCAAGCCACTCACCCCCCCCCCCCCCCTGCTGGAGGTTGTCTCCACCACCCAGGCCCCCCTAATCAATGCCATGTGTGCCTGTCTGGATTGTACCATCAGTGATTGACTGTGTATGGCGGGGGGAGGAGGCTGGGGCTATCGTGTTGCAGGTCCCAGAGGTGTAGACTGGCAAGTCACAGAGAGCCCTGTAGGGATTCTCCAGACTGTGCTGATACTGTCCGCTCCTGCAGTTGGGCAGGAATGTTTACTACCTTCCTTCTTTTGTAGAAGGGGGTTGGGTGGGGAGTTGCTCCTCAAAGAACAGTCAAACTGCTGATTGAACTATAAAGTTGCCAGAGGGGTGGAGGGGACCCATTGCTTGAATGGGGAATTATTATATGTCTATTAAATATGAAGGATTTATTGCCTCTGTTTTTGAGGGAGCTGCACAATGACTTCAGTGTGACGGTTAGGGTTGCAGCGCACCCCTGGCCTGTGGGTAATATGATCTCTGAGCTCTTCATATTGCTTCTGACAGATTGGCAGCTTGCACATACATGAGTGCTCACAGTGATGTTTTCTTAGATCCAGTTATTTGCAATGATTGTTTCCCCTTTGTCTCCCATTTGGAACTGGCAGCTGCTGGCACAGCAGCTTCCTGGTCATATTCGTCTAATGACATTGCCTGGACCTGAGCTGGCAACACCTTTGCATTAGTGGGGAACGCCTGTAATGACTAAGCCACTTGGGAGCCCTGTGAATTCAGATTTATGTGAAGAGACCTGTTTTCTTTACGGTTTTCTCCAAGTCAAAAGGACAGGGTCTTTTAATAATAGGAAAGGATCTGTGGAATAAAATGTTTTTGGATCCTCATAGGCAATTAGTTAGCCCCCCCCCCCCCCCGCCAAGCTGCTGACCCGTAGAGGAGCAGCCTCGTGCTTCAGCGAAAACAGCTTTCCTTTGTCATGTGACACAATCTTGTGACAGTGTAGCGGGTCTTTTAGCGCCTCAGGGAAACCGTTCCCTCTGTAGCACTCGCTGGCCTCCGTGCCTCAGCCCGCTGGCTCCAGGTCAGTCCACTGAGCAGGGTGTGATATTAACACCCGCGCCACCAGCCAAATGCTGGTAAAATTTTGATTGTGGCTGGCTACTCTCGCAGCCACTTTGGCGGAGAACCAACCAGGCAGTGTTCTTGTAAAAGTTAATGTGGCTCGTAAAATGTTTAAAATGGCTGGTGATTTTTAGAATACACAATCCACTCTGGCCAGTGGGTGAAAGTAAATCTCATGCCCTGCCACTGAGTCACCACAGATCTGGACTCTGCTGGGTCCGAGGTTCAGAATGGAATGGCAGTGGAGTGAACCATTATTTAACCAGGTTCATCCCGTTCAGATTAAAATCTCTTTTCCAAGAGAGACCTGGCCAAGAAGGGCAGCAGTACATATATTTTCCGAGGTAACAATAAAACTTGCATCTAGACAACAGTCAAGCTAATCATGCTATGTAAAATACTCTGAAGTGGAACTGTGACCTTTCCTGGAAGAATTTGCAACAAGTTTTTTTTTTTTTTTTTGTCATTCTCTTCCTCTGCCGCCCCCCCCTTTGTTCACTGTACATCCAGTTATTTTTGTCCTCAAATGAATTTGGTCTCGTTTTGGATATGAAGAACAGGTGTTTTCTAAGTATATTGTGAACTGGAAGTACTCTTTAAAGCGATGGCTTATTTTTGGGGAGGTTAAAAAAAGTTTTAGTTCATGGTTTTGATTGGTCCAGTTTTTGTTTGTAATGAAGGATATTGACAGAAGTGTCTGATGACCTGCCAACTTTACAATAGCTGGTATGGGGGTATTTGGGGTTTGTGGTCTAAATTATATAGGGAAGAAAGGAATACTCTACAAGTAACTCCAAAACAGGTTGTACAGTGACATTATGTCTCAAGGTTGCAGTTGTGTATATTTCCAGATTATCCTTCAAAAAATAACATTTAATCTTATTTTAGGTTGGAACTGTTGCCTGTGGCGCATGCAAATAGAAACCAGTGTGCTCAAGGAAATTGTGGCATGGTTCCCTGAATCAACATTGCTACTTGGGTTTATTAGAGTGAAGCACTTGCACTGCTTGAGAACTGAGAAGTAAAGAAGTACCGGCATGTTTTAAAAGTCAATATTTATATTTTGATAGGCTAGTTCACCACCAGTCAGATTACGTGTTTGCATAGCAATTGTTGCTAACCATTTCTCAAAGCAGAGATAGTATTTACACGGGTCAGTTGTGAATAAATGCTATGACATTAATCTGTTAATATGTACAACCTCTGGAAACATTACGTTGCTTTTAAAGGTTTGTTTTGCAGCCGCCCAAAAATGTTTCTCTTGCTTTAAACTGTGATGCCCGAATGCCTACCGTTGTAAAGCTACCTGGTCATCTGAAACTTGTATTCCACATAAAAATGGGTCAAACTAAAACACACTAGACCCAAAATAATATGCAAAAAACCTGTGTTTATTTATTTTATTTATTAAAAAACCCTCCACTTGATACTCCATTCCCATTGCACAACAGCCTCGGAGATCCCTTCTCTCCTGGTCCTTCTGGCTTTTGATTAATGTTCTATAAGGGGAAAGACAGACCAGGGGACACAGCCTAGCAACAGGGCCTTGCTCTCCTTCATTAAGCGCTCTGTCTCTCGGCAGTGTTCCGCACCGGGCCACTCTTGGGACTGAGGCCCATGTGTGGAGCCTGTGCCTTTTCAGCAGGGCTCCGCCACACTTTGTACTTTTCACAATCGGGATGTGGAAAAGTCTCGCCAGGTGTTCGCTCTGTACTTCGCCCTGGTGGGGGGGACGGGGGACGGTTGGTATTTACCAAAGTCCGCTAGTTTAGGCCCCCCTCAGGGGAAAAAAGTGCTCATACAGAAATCTGAATGACATAAATAAAATTACCTTCCATCTTTTTTTTTTGTGTGCGTGTCATTTTGGTGCCCCAGGAGTCTGAAAGGGGTAATTATGAGCAGGTGGTATTGTAGCAAAATTTTAGAAAGGTCGTCATGTTGCTTTGTGACCACATTGTCATGGCAACTGTGCCCAAGAGGAAAGGACCGGCTCTTGTCCTCATGTGGCCCACCGTATCCATAGTTGCGCCAGGTGGAGACGGGCAGGAAAACACATTGGACTCATCTGGCAAATTGACGCCAGGTTCAGAGCATAGCTGGATTGTGCAAGGTGTTTCTTTGTGCGTCATCAGCAGAGAACTGTGTGCTCATTGGTCAGTTAATAAGGCGAGACGGGGTTCCATAGTGAAAAGGCCCTGCAGCTCTTCAGTGGGAAGCCCCGGGGACCTCCTTTAATCCAAAGGAAAAAAGTCATTAAATGACTTGGCGAAAGTGAAAATAATAATCTCCTCTGTTACCTGGGGAATAAATGAGTCTGACAGTTTAAAAGGAGTAGCCTAAATGGCCATTGCAGCTATTGCAGTACAAGCTTCATATGATTAGTGTTATTTGCTAAGTGTCCAGCTGTGGCTCGGGCCATGATGATGCCATGTGACACATTGCTCCCCGGAGTTATGTGCGGATGTTGAGATTGAGCAGCAGTTCAAACGCGCGCTCTGTCTTTAAAGGAGAAGGCTGCTCATTTTAGTGGAATGTTGTGTGTATCTGATCTGGCTGTGTCAGTGCTGTGGTATTCTCCCTCACCTGCTTATTCTCCAGGTGTAGAGCTGAAGGCTTGACTGGCAGAGCTATCGGAGGAAGCTTGGGGGCCCCATGACAGGCCAAAGCTGGGCCGTTACTATAAACCCCCTCGCTGCTGTCAGGGGAGGCACAAAGAGGAACAGAGAACAAGCACGGAATCAGTCAACACTTTCGGCCTGACAACTTTAGACCTTTGTTTATTGTAGGATTTTATTTTTTATTTTTTTGGAAATGGTAGCTCTAGTTGCTCAAATGTTTGACTTGTAGGCTGTGGGAAAATCTAATGAAAATAAAAAAGAGAAAAAATATGCCTTGGTAACAGCAGGTGCTTAACCTGAACTGGTCATGATGAATGTGACTGTAGAGCCTGTTCTTAACCCCCAGGCATGCCGCATGGCTCAAAAGCAACTGGGTTCTTCCAAGTTCATTGATGTTTACAGTTCTGGTGCCACTATTTACTTTTTTCTGAAGCAGCATGAATTCAAAATTCAGATGAGGACCGCTTTATGAATGCCGTTTCGTTTTCTTCTCCTACTGATTCTTGAAGTCTGTGGAACTGGCAGGAGAGGATGGATCAACGGCAGTCTGCAGTATTGCTGAGATTGGTACACTGACGGCATGGCTTACCTCACAACATATGAACTAGTGGAATTATTATTATTATTCAAATTTTTAACTTCTGTTTTTGTGAACCATAGTAAACTCACGGCGCTGATGTAATCCTGGCTTTCACGGGGCACACGGGGGGGGCTGTTTGTTTTTCCTCTCCCTCCACGTTCTTAGCCGGTGGCACTTTTTCTTCTTCTTGTGACAAGCGCATCGTGTCGTCTCGCAGTCGCTGAGCGTTCAATCTGTAGCCGTTCCTCATTCGCTGACGGCCAGGTTAAGCTAGGCGCCAAGAGTCTCTAGGAAAATCACGCTCAACTTGTTTTGATGACTCTCTCCTACCCATTCAGCTCTGGTTCCAACACTATGAGCGCGATAGTTTAGCTCTGCTGCCTGCCACATGCGGAAGCTCCGCTGAATCCAGAGAATTAGTGGTGCTTCCCATTTTACAAGCTAAGGGTCCGACATGTTATGTTACTGTACAGAAAATCAATGCCACAAGTGTTTGGAGGTGCAATAAAATCCTGTCTGTAGATTTTGGCTCTTAAAGCAACCTTGTAGACTCGTGTCTTACAGAACACAACCTTGGGCTGAGCTCATGGGCATTCTGCTGGAGGAAGAATCATATAAAAAAAATAATAATAAATTTAAAAAAGTTTTAAATGGTTTCTGTGAATCCTATTGTGGAGTCAGTCATTGGTGTGAACAAAAAGAGGAGCCATCCATTGTTATATTTTTAATTATGGGGTTTGTTCCTTTCTCCAAAGTATTGGATGTTAACTAACCGTTGTTGGCCCATGTGATGCAGTAATGGCTTTATTAGTGGGCTAGCTGAAAGCAAGCTCACTCATGGTACCATTTATTATCTTACATACTGTAGTTAATGGCAGGCTATGGAATTATAGCTTGAGACAGTAATTTTCATTTTTTATCTGTCAGTTCCATTGTACAGATATAATGGTGTCTTTGTCGCAGATAAGATTACCTTTCCCGTGTTCTTCTCCCCCTCGATCTTGCTTGGCTGTTGAACTTGAAGCCTCAGTGCTCCTCTCCGTTCCTTGTATCTGAAAGGGCTGATGGGAAACAGGCCTTTCTTCTCCTCTGGGACCAGAGGGAGTGGGCCGCCCTCAAGACCTCACTGTCAGGCACTCCTGACATCGTCAGAAAAGCGGGGAAGATCACGCCGAGACCTGCTGATTTAAAACTTAATTTTATTTTAAAATTTTTTAAAATTTTTATTTTTTTTATTTTTTTATTTTTAATTAAATTAAATTTTTTAAACACCTTGACAGTTGACTGTCCTGGCCTGTCCTGATGGTTGTGTCTTACCGTCCTGTCTTGACAGACTTGTACCCCAGTTGCAACTGCAGCTGTAATCTTTGGCCCTTCTTCCTGCGGGTGGCACTCTTAACGCGGTGCGTTTCCTTTTCAACCCCCCGGACAAAAAAAAAAAAAGGTGGAAGTGGGTTGAATTTTTTTTTACGGCTTGGTGGCAATGCATTATTAGGAGTAAATGGAGCTCAGAAGAGAAGGAAGGTCTTCATTAGTAGTGGGGCAGCTGGTGCTAAACAGCTGCATTTAGCCGGAGGCTGGTTGGGCCTCCCTGTGAGATTCTCAGTGTTCAGCTCACAGAGCTCCTTGGCAGGCTTAATGATGACTGACTCAGATTGTTGTGGTTCAAATCCACCTAATCATCTCTGCGAACAAAAGAAAGGTAAAGAAAGGCCAAAGAATAATTTTCCATTGAGTTTTTAAATGTGAGCCTTGGGTTAGCACACAGAGAATGGTTTTACACTGATATCAGTCAAAGTTGACTTGTGAGGGTGTAGATTCGCAGTGCTGTTGCGGTTAGTTATTGGAGAGGTGAGAAACTGTAACCTGATCTCCCCCACCTCCCTACCCCCCTGTGGATTCACGTTTGATATGTTCATACCAGAGCCCATGATAGCACTGTGCCATACTCTGACTTGGGTATGTTACAGAGAAGGAGCTGTCTCCCTTAGCTTCTTTTGCAACAAACCGCAGCTAAGGATAGCCAGCCGAGAGACGGACACCAAGAAGCAGAAATGGCAGGCGTTTTTAGATTAGCCTGAGTACACTGGCAGTGGGAGGGTGCAGTAGCTTGTTCCTGGTGCTAAACGTCAGAGGCTAAAGGGTGGAAAGAGATAAGTAGGTCAGTGGATATCATTTCAGGATTCTTATGAAACCACTGTGACTCAAGGGCTTTCGCAGTTATTGGCCAATATTAAAAGCGCTCCGAGACGATGAATCTCCTCGAGGTGCGAGATGCTGAACATGCTTTTCAGATTCCTGCTTGCTGTTATCTCCAGGAATTTACACCTAGGATTTATGGCAGGCAATTCTCTCTGAATTATCAAGAGGAATTGTCATGACCGTAAAAAAACGTAGGATAATTGGATAGTGTTGGCATGCTTGCTTAGAAGAACCTAGAAGAATTTAAATGGCTGATTTTATTTTTTAAAACAAACAGAAGGGCAAGCAGTTTTATTGTAGCCCGTGACCTGAAGGTAGCAGGAAAAAGTTAGGATGTTAAGAAGGCCTAAGTGAACTCTGAGAACGGCTGGCGATGTGTAATTTCCTTGCTGTCCTGTGTTATTGTGTGGCTGGCTGAATAATTGCCGGTGCAGCTGTGGTGGCCTCCTTCCGAGAGCCCTAATTATTTAGATTCCACATTTCATGGCCTACTTTTCCTTTCGACCACAGCACCCAGCCTCCCAAGCACCAAGACGCTCTCTCTTCTCTTATTTTATTTGTCTCCCCCTTAATTTGATCTGGAAATACAAAGCAAACGGCAGAAACAAACTTAATCGTTTACATGTTTTGGCGATGTGGGAATTCAGTCTAGTGACCTGACTTTAATTTTGTTGCTGTTTATTTTTCTAGAAGAGGTTTAACTTGATGTCCTGACTGTAATTCACTTATGAAATGTTAAGGGGTTATGAGGTGTTAGGTATAGGGACGGTGAACAGAAGGGGTGGGCTAATCGGCAGAAGAGAAGAAACGCATGATGATGCGGCCTTGAGGTTGGGTGGGCACGGCCCCTATTGCTTTTATCTTATTTTTCTGTGTGCACAGAGCAGCAGATTTAATACATTCGGCGTGCTTTCATTGTCAGACGCTGCCCCAAAAGAACAAGCAAACTTCAGTCCTCACTCCAGTGACCTATATTTCTCTCCCGAGCGATGAGTCAACAGGCCGAATCTGGGGGGGGAAAACCCGCCACGATGAGACGGGGTGGGGCCTGTTCCGCGCGGATGTGCAGATCAGCAGGTCTGGCTGTCCTTCGGTGCAGCTGCTGCTCCCTTCGCCCCTCCCACTGAGCGCATGGAACCGCCCCCCACTCCAGCCTCGCTGCTGCGATACTGCCAAAGGCATTCCTATGTGTGACATTTTTGGATTTCTGCTGCCTTTATATACTGCAACTTCAGTCAGTTATCACAGCCCCTGTGTCTGCTGTGGCTGCCTCCTACGGACTACACTGCCCTTTCAAATGGACAAATAACTGTCAATCATTTCCAGTCCAGCAATGCTTCAGAATCACAGTCCAAGCCTCTGTGGGTTTCAGCGATTACCTATCCCCGTCCTGTCGTTGATGAATGCATTGACTTGCATCTGGTTTTATCCCACACTTTTGGGTACTAACAAACGCTTCAGAACACTATGTCATTGCAGAAGAAATTTGGGGAAAGAAGTTAAAAGTACTGTTGGCTGTCCAACTAGATGCCACTGCTGTCCTCATTCTGACTCCCGCCAAACGCCTCTCCGCTGCACCGCCCCAGTGCTGGAACATGACGGCCTCTCAGTGGCTCCGCCCCAGTGCTGGAACATGACGGCCTCTCAGTGGCTCCGCCCCAGTGCTGGAACATGACGGCCTCTCAGTGGCTCCGCCCCAGTGCTGGAACATGGCGGAGTCTCAGTGGCTCCGCCCCAGTGCTGGAACACGGCGGAGTCTCAGTGGCTCCACCCCGGTGCTGGAACACGGTGGAGTCTCTGCTTCTCCGACCCCGCCCTGGTGCTGGAACATGGCACAACGGTGGAGGTTTGCCAGTTCTACGCTCAGGATCGTTTTATACAGACAATTTTATGATATCATAATCCCTCTCTGCATGACCGGGGAACTGTATGTTTAGCTCTGCACGTTTGAGTGTGTTAGCATAAAGTGAGCCACATGGGAAGGGGTCTCCATCAGGTTTACCAGAGGGGATTACGCCGGGCTTTGTTGCCCTGCCGGCCCTGATGGCGTAAGAGAGCGGGCTGGCGGTAATCTCCCCCGCTGTGCGTGGTGTGTGCTGGTGACCCCGCAGTTAAAGGTACCTGCTCGCTCTGCTCTGCTGTGGGAGCTGAGCCTTCACTGGCCTCTGGCTATATCCAAGCCCTGTGGAAACACTCCCGCCTGTGTGTCATCAGCTCTGAGTTAATGGGGCACGGTTGGATCGTCTCACGAGTCGCATTTACATTTAATTACATCCATGTTCATTCAGATGGTTTTATTCAAAATAACCTCCATGGGCAACATGGCAAGTGGCACCAAGTGCAAATAACTGGGATGTGTACGAGCAGCAGAGCGGAGCAGGCAGCGGCACTTCAGTTATTTGGAGCAAAGTTGATCTGGCTCTGCCTCAGCACTCGCAAGTGAAATAAGACATTAAGAGCACTTAACACAACGCCATGATAACGATAACACGACAATCCCATGAAAGATATGACTGTTTAATGTGGCACCGCGCACGCCATAAAAGTTGCTCCCAGGCCCGGAGCGATAAGCTCACACAGGTCGGGCTCAGGTCTCATCTGTTGCTCACTTCTCTCCTCTCTCTGCGGCAGGATTGATGGGATTGAATGGTTCTAATCCAGTGGTTGTGACCACAGGTTTGCCCAGGACTCACATCTCACATGGGACACACGACCCACAGCAGTCAATGCTGGCCGTCACAGGGAGTCTCTTTCCTGGCAGCGCTCAGATCTCCCGAAATGTCATCACAGGCCTTTCAAGAGCAACTGTTTGTGCCATTTTTGGCCGGTTGCCTCTCGTCTTTTGACCCTGACATGTGATCTTTCACTGAGCAGTTTACAAAGAAATTCTTATTGACGCAAAAGGGATGTCACACAATGTTCTTCCTGAATCTAGTGTTTGTTGTGTTTTAAAAAAATAATTTATTTACATGTACATAAATGCTTTCCCGTCTCGGCTTTGAGGTGTTGACCCATAGCGACGGCACAATGTTTATTTCATGAAGCATGTGTTCCAGGAATTGCCGGTACATTCTGTTCAGCTTTGTCACTCAACTGCCTTGTGACATCTGACATTGCTCTTACAAGCCACGCTTAGCTACCGAGAGAGGCCTTAGCCATCCGCCGTCATCGTAAAAAGCTTAGGAATATCCATTTAGTCACTATCCGGATATGATTTAGAGATTTATATTTCCCACCACAATCCTAAACTTTGTTGGCCTAATCTATAGTGTGAAAGCCAGAGCCTGCAGGCGTCCAGAATCGTCTGAAAGAAATGAATCACCGGCAGGTGATCAAAGTATAGGTATTGGGTGGGTATGAGAGGGGAGTGGCTTTGGTTCAGAACTGTATTGGGTGGAAATGAGAGGGGGGGTGGCTTTGGTTCCGAACGGTATTGGGTGGGAATGAGAGGGGGGGTGGCTTTGGTTCCGAATGGTATTGGGTGGGAATGAGAGGGGAGTGGCTTTGGTTCCGAATGGTATTGGGTGGGAATGAGAGGGGAGTGGCTTTGGTTCCGAATGGTATTGGGTGGGAATGAAAGGGGAGTGGCTTTGGTTCAGAATGCTGCCTTTCCAGGTGATTGGTTCACCGTTAGTGGTGCGTTGCTTAGCTGACAGCTGATTGAGGGAAAAGCTGGATGGTGACTCCTCACTGAAAACTGGTGGCAGTTGAGGATGTTGTGTGGTCTATATGCCTCCTGTCTCACTGTGTGTTTCTGACCAGGCCATGGTGTCAGAGACCTGTGTTATCGGGGACGTGGTGTGTGAATCGTGGCCAGCCCTCTTAGTATGCTGGAGTTAGGACCGCGTAATTTTGGTGGTACGACCATTTCACCCAGTCCCAGATCACCTGTACTCTCCCTGCTCATGGTCGTTTGAGGGTTTTACGCAAAATAAGGCTTGCTTCTCCAGGGACTGGTCTCAGCTGCAGCCTTCTATTTGGCCAACAGATCTTGGGCCTGTCTTCAGAATGGATAGATGGAGAGAGAGAGGGAGGGGAAAAGAGGACGTTGTGCCTCTGGGGAGGGGCGGATGAGGGACGGATGAGGGACTGGGCTCTGTGTACACATCTTCTTGCCAGGCCCTGGGTGTGAACAATGGAGCCTGTCTCTGAGTGACACTGCTGCACTGTGTGCCTGGGTCCCGCACAGATCAGCAGACCTCCTGACCCACTGGACCGCAGCCGGGACGGACACACTGCAGCGCCTTGTTGCCATGGCCCCCAGCTCCCAACCGCCAGTGCCAACGGGCCGAGCTCATGGTCAGAAGAATTCTTCTGCGGCCCAAGGGATGGGGAGCTATCTGTGTTCTGTGGGTTTATTTATAGCAGTCACTGTAAAGCTCCAGTTTTCAGAACCTTCCTTTGTGCACACCCCCCACCACACGCTCGTGTGTTATTGTTTGTGCGTGACCCCTGGCTGGAGTCGTTAAGGGGGGGGGGGGGGTCGGCCTCCGTAACGTTGGCTTGGACTTTGGTGAACGTGCCGTGCCTGAGTTTGCAGAGCAGGGCTTGTAAAAGCAGGGATAGGAGTTAATCCAGCAGCTTTGCAGGGTCGGAGAACGTGAACGCCATTACTCTCATTTCTCTGTTGACTCGGCTTATGGAGATGAGGACGAAATGGATGCCACTTAGAGGCCTAATTGCTGTTTATGGCTCCTGGAGATGGGGGCACTTTAAAAATGAAGAGTGTGCGTCGGGCCCAGCATATTGGGAGCGCAGTTGGGCAGCTTTAATGAATGGCGGTAAGTGGTAGCTACAGGGTTATTTAGTGGCTTTGGCTCATGTCATTACCCACAGAAGGGGTGTGCGGGCGGGGCGCAGTGAAGTCATTCCAAAGCACCTTGTCATTTTTTGCGCACCGCCGCGTAAAGTCGATCGTAAAGTAAGGCGGCCGTAAACGCATCAGTGCGGTGACGGTGGTGAAATGTATTTTCCGCCCATGGTCATTGTTACCTTGACTGCTGGTGGCCTGAGGGGTGGAGGGTTGGGGAAGAGGGCGGGGGGGGTGACAGGTGGCCCGCCCCTCTTGGCTCCCGCTGGCCGAAGCCCGGGGAGGATTTCCTCCAGCCCTTTGGGAGAGAGCAGGAACACCGGACGCCTCCGCAGCCGGGCTGCGTCAGCGGCTCAACAGCTGCACGAGCCCCCAGACCCTCACCGCATACCCCGCGTCCCCATGTGCTCCCACACGCCCACCCCACCCCAGAAGACATGGAGAGGAACAGAGACGCGCAGCTTTGACAGCCCGAGAGAGAGCACTGATTGGGCTGGTATGAAAAGAAACATTGTGCTGCTCGCTTCAGACACCACGTCGACCCCTGGGGTCTGGAAGATTAAATAACAAGTGTGAAAAGTGGGTCGCGGGAAGACACATGGCCTTGGTTACAGCAATCTGTGAAACGCTGATTGAACAGAAACCCAAACCTTCAGGTCGGGGGGTGAGGAGGGGGGGGGGGGAATGTATCCATCTCTAACAGGACTCGGCATTGAAAATGTCTGTTTATAGAATGCAGTGGAGTTGTTTGAACGCTACAGTAAGTTGTCCGTTTGATCCGAATGGAAGCTGAAAGTTAGCCTGCGCATTTATGTGAAGCAGATGTGTGACTGCAGCCATTCTTCTTTCCATTTCCTCTCTCGTTTCAAAACTCAGTCATGATGGCAGCGAGCGCTGAGGCCTAAAGCAGGCCAGCGTGCCGGACCTGTGGGACCTGTAGGCGTTGGTGCCTCATTGCTCTGTTCTGAGCATCGTGTTCTCACTGCTGGATTCAGTAAAGCCTCCTCCAGTTTGTTCTGAAGAGCTGTCACTGTCTTTTCAAAAAACACCCGAAACCATTTGCTTTCATCTGCTGTCCACAGTTTTTCTGTCCGCTGTTTGTTCACACCGTGTCCGGATGTCATGTGACGCACTGTCTGTCAACAGGCGGCCGCAGGGGGCCTGCCACACACAGGTAGAAACACATGAGATTTAAACACCTCATTCATCTTTTAATGTCCATAACACACATTGGGCGCTTTTTAAATGTCCTTAATTCTTTAGAAATTTTTTTAAATATATATATTCTTTAGGGCTTTTTCAGGTTTATTGGACAGCACAGTGTAGTTAAAGGACGAACGGGGAGCAAGAGAGACAGAAAGACATGCGACAAAGGTCACGTGGTCGGATTGTAACCGCCGATGTCGTGGCCCACAATGAGCACGTGTGGATAGCTCTCTACAGGCTACTCCACCCAGACACCCCAGTGTTTCTCATTTTAATATGTGATATCACTGCTGCTTTGATAAATGATGCAGCTCCAACACTGATGTCGTAACGCTGCGTACAGTGCTGTGTTCTTCTTTTGACCCTTTTTCCATAAATAACTGCACACATTCAGGCTCTGCTGCGACTGTCACAGTGGATTTTCATCAATTTGATCCTGGAGATAAAAATGCGACGTTGAGCATTGACATTTATTATTTTTTTAAATTTATTCATGAGGTGTAACGCTGAGGGGAATTTTAAGCTCAAAATACCAGCTTGCACATTCACCGTTTTCATAAATGTAATAAATTTCATAAATCCAATTCCTGCTTCCCACTGAACCGTTGTCCTCCGTTCCATAGTAACAGTTTCCTGCGATATAAATGCAATACATTTCTGTCCTGGGGGCATGGGCAGAAGTTTTTCATATATTGAATTCATCACGGACATTGCTAAGTGCTGCCGGGAAATGGAACGCAGAACTTTCAGTCAGTCATGTGATGGTGGTGCGTGAGCAGCGGTAGCAGCAGGAGGGATAAGTAGATTAATCCGCTGCTCCATCTCCTACTTTTAATGCTGTGCTTTTTAAATGGTGTGTGTTACCCTGCGGTAGAGCATGTTAACAACATGGACACTAAACCATTGCTTTATCAAGTGCGTGGGTCTCCCTCTCTGTTGGGACAGTGCTTGTGCCCAGCATATCAGGGCTCTGCCTTGCTTTGCCGGCTGCAGAAGTGAGGCCTATTTTTATTTTTAGACTTCGACTCATGTCCTTTTGTGAAATATTAATCGCTGAGAGCCTAGGCCGTGAGGCCGGCCCTGCTCAGCGCAAACGGTGGCACGCGTGTGCTGGAACGGCCGTTCCACAGCGCGCGCCTCCTCGCTCGTTCAAAATTTTACGAGGCGGTTGTTTCTCCAGCCGATTTATTCCTATTTATTATTTATACATATATTTGTTTTTTTTACTGCAGTGGAAAAGTGTGTTGTAATAGACAGCCGAGAGCATTCCTCGAAGTCACGGCCAGCGGGGCCGCACGTGCGGTGCTGGGGCTTTGCTCTGGGGCTGCTGATCGCCGTTAGCCCAGATGTGCCTCTACAGCGCAACGCTAATGCTGTATATTCCACGCCACTGGCCTCCTGCTCTGGGGGGATGGGGATGGGGGGGGGGTGGTCCTGGGCCAGCTGTGGTCCTGTAAACTATTTAGAAAGCTCTGTGAGGCTGGAATGCGTGTCGGACGCTCGCTCGCTCGCACGCTGCAGAGCATCGGCCGGATTCCTGCGGTCTGCCTGGGAGTGTTACGAAGGAGCAGGCAAACGGTGTGTATGGCTGCACTGTCCGTATGGTCTGTGTGCAAACTGTGTCTGTCGCGTGTTTCTCTGACCTTCACAGCTCACCCTCAGTTCTCCATTTTCTGTCGGTATCAGAGACTGCAGGAGGACCACTATGACCCCAGAAATAACCAGGGCTGCGTCTTCCGCCCCCCTCTGTGGTAAGCGGTCTTCAGTGACCTGCGCTGCTGGTCTGGTAACGGGCCACCGTCGGCACCGCTCGGACGCACTGGCCCACTCCCCCACCTCCCCCACAGCTGCGCTTCCTGGGCCTGGTTCCAGTGGATTACAGCAGGGACAGGCCTGATATAACGAGTAATGCTCATATCTGTTCTGGCGCCAGGGGCATAATCAATCTTCCACTCCCCAGTGTTACTGCCGGCGCACTGTGGCAAAGGTCTTTCACCAAAATCAGTGAGTGAGTGTGCAGCACACAGATGTGCTCTTTAACTGGAGCTCTGCGTGTGAAACCAATGTCGTGCGCTACAGTCTTTCTCAGTGTTATTTTTGGGACCTCTTGTGATTTGGAGTGGATTTGTCAGCTTTTGTTTCCTCTGGCGGTCGCTGCAGGATGCGCCGTTTTTCGACCAATCCGGCGGCTCGGACGCAGGCTGCACGCTAACCTGTTACCCTAATGCTCTGTGCCAGACAGGCTGAGTGCATGGCGTGCGCCTGCCAGTAATTTAAGCCACAAATCCATGAGGGGTGGGGGAGAGGGAGAAATGCAGCTTGATCCTGGACTTGCGTCTGCATTAATATTTTATGTGTGGAAATGGAATTCACCAATGCCCTCAAGGTCCGGCTGTGATTGGTCTTTGTTTTCATGTCCTCCCCACTGTAAGACTGAGAGATGAGGGAAGGGAGGGGTGGCAGAAATGGTTGGGCCCAAATTCCTGCCTGTCCCGGTGCTGATGTGGGCTGAAGCCAAAACCACATCTGCTAAACCGGGAGCAGGAGGAGGGGCGGGGGCTGCTGGATTCCTCCTTTTGGGGCAGTTGTGGTGGGGGGGGGAGGGCCCTTGTTTTTATAAATGTGATGGGACTGGACCTGGCCCTGTAGCTCTTTGCCTGGCTGTAGCTCTGGGTCCGTTAGCTGGTGGCAGGTTCTTGTCAGAGGCCTGGAGCTGGAGGGTTTGTGGAGGGGGGGTGAATAAGTGGCTGATTGTTCTGTGGGCTGATGTCTGAACACAGGGTTATGCACGGTGGACCGGGCGGTGCTGAGATAAAGGGGAGCGGACCGTGTCACTGCGGGGTGGTGGGGAGGGGCCTGAGCTGGAGAAAGAGCCTCACGCTCTGTGCGAGCTGGAGTCGGACGGCGCGCCGCACACACCTGTCTGTCGTTGCACACCTCTCCAGAGGGAGAACAGGTGGCGGACGGGTGGCACGCGCCCACCTCCGTCCTGCACGGAGAGCTGCCAGCAGAGCTGAAACGCTGGGCCGGGTCCAGAGCGCTCGTTTCCACGGAGCCCGTCAGCCCTGGAGCTGTCAGGTGATGGTTACAGTCTGACACGCCCTGTGGGCGGAGGGAACCGCCGGGGGGCGGGGTCACCAATCCGGCCCTGTGGTGTGCTGAGCTACGACACAGCAGTCACATGTCCCGCCTCCGGAGGCAGGGCTCAAATGATATGTACCGTCACAGGGGCATCATGGGACGTTTGACCACTGCTGGGACTGCCTATTTATCATCTCCCTCTGGCCAGTCCGGCTCACATGCCGCGATGAGGCCTGCAGTGTTTGCAGACTGCACACAGATAATGAAGAATAGCATCACCTGCTATTTCCGTTAACATGGTGAGGTGATCGCAATATCCTGTCATGAGATCGGCCTTTTAAAATAATTGGTTCACGTGCTCTGCAATATGTAAATACTTGTAGACTGGTTGTCGTATTTTAAGCAGCAGTGTGCTAAATGTGTCACTGCTCGTTAGCTGCGGTAAGCGAACTGGACACGTACGTATAAACGCCAAAGATAAACACGTCGAAACCTGGCTTTTGCTTGCCCGTTTTGTTTACCCCTTGCGCCTCTCATGAGTGAAAGGACGTTTAGATGCAGTAAATTAGTTTTGTAGACGGCAGTTTTAATGATTCTCAGCCCAGAACAGAAAGCAGCAATGTGACATACTGGGACTTATACTGGCTTTTCTCACTATTTTAGTCACTACTATATGCATAGAGACACTGTTGTCTTTCACAATGCCCCCACTGTTGGCACAAGGCTGCCCCCCCTCCTCCCAGTTTGATATGTGCGCAGTTGCTTGCTGATTTGAGCGTTTTGAAATCTGTTCCCGATAGGAATCCGGTCAGGGACCTCCCACAGACCCGTAGCAGAAATTGCGTGTGATTTGCAACTTTGGACAAGGTGCACAGAGACATGATCGTATGATTTTATAAATAGGCCATTTGGCGCGAGCTTTGGTTTGGGAGACGGGTCTATGACTCAGAGCCCCAGGGACCCATGATCCCTCTGTTTGTGGGGCCTTTTTTGTTCTCACAGTTCCTCTTCGAGCCCTTAGCGTAGCCCAATGACATGAAGGACTCTAACGACTCGTTACACGTGTGTTTCTGGAAGTGGAGACTTACCTGGAGAGGGTTTCTCTGTCAGCCATCGCAGAGTCCACGTCTCACTGACAGCTGGGGCCCGCAGCTTGAGCCTGCGGCACGGACAGATGGACAGACGGACAGCGCTGCGTTCTCTGCGACAACTGACGAGACAGGCAGACGCTCTTGACGTGCATGTGCCAGCTGAAGGAACAGGCTCCTCAAATGCCTGGATGAGATGATGGCTTTTTTTTAATCAGGATCAGGTTTCCTCTTGCTAAGGTAAAGCTAGTCCATTGCTGTCCTATAAAGTGATTTAAGGGTTACGGAAAATAAGAAAAGGCGTCACTAGATCCTTTCCCTGCAGGGAGAACGCTATGGGAGGGAAAACCGGGCTGTGAGAAAGTCAGTGATATTTTTGTCTTCTTTTCTCTCTCTAAAACTGATAGTAAATAATGTGGTTGATTAATTACAGGGCAGAGCCGCGCTCTGTGTGGAATGGAAATTAATCGACACAACGGAATGACTGACTCGCCATCGCAGGGGTTCTCATCTACTGCCACGCCAGCGGGAGAACTCCCAAAAAACACCCCCCCTCACAAAGTCGTGACGACCGTTGCGGGTGGCGAAGGACGGAAATGGGCCCCCAGACAAAATATTGTGTGGTGGGGTGGTTATTTTCCAAGCCTGGACGGTCGAAACCTCAAAAGGTCTGGAACATTCTGTGCAGGATCACTCCCATGGTTGTCATCCGTGTGGGGTCTGTAGTTTCTCAAGTGTAAGATGGATGTGGCCCAGTGCGGCAAACTGAAAACAGGACTGATTTGTGTCTTGTGTGCTTTATGTGTTGAGCTGGCCTGGGGAGGGCTTGATTGATGTGTGAGAGCCTTGAGTGAAGCAGTATCACACGAATGCAGTATCTCAGACCATTTTCAATTGTGCAAGTAGGGTTACTTAAGCCAGCAATTGCAAACGCGCCGATTGGTTTTCACAATCGCAGTGCATGTTGGGAAATGCCTCTCCCTCGCTGCCTTGCAGTTTCTCGCTGTCGCTTGTACTTCTGGTCAAATGTGGTTCTTGATGAAAGATGGTGGTTTCCATGATGGTGTAGCTAATAAATGCGCATTAGGAATCATAAACTGTCCGCTATTCATTTTTTCTTTTTATAGTTAGTCTTTTGTTTCTAAACCGGACCAGATAGTAGAGATGGATGAGACCTTGGACATTCTTGTTATGAGAACATGGTGTTAATGAAGCCTTAATCTTGCAGTTAGTCTTAAGTCGAGCGTTTCGTTCCGAGCTGCGAGAGTGGGGCCTAGCTGCTGCGGTTCACATGTCACCAGGAGGCGGGGGCAGCAGCTGGAGAAGGAAAACCGCTCTTCCTCTCATTTAATCCCTTTCCCTTGTATCAACGTTTCTCTTTGCCTGCTCTCCACCCGCAGGATCGCAAGCTGTCCAAGTCGGAGCGCCAGCGGTTCAAAGAGGAGGCGGGCATGCTGAAGGGTCTGCAGCACCCCAACATCGTGCGCTTCTACGACTCCTGGGAGTCCCCCTCCAAGGGCAAGAAGTGCATCGTGCTGGTGACCGAGCTCATGACCTCTGGGACCCTAAAAACGTGAGTCCACCCCTGTCTTCGCCCGCCCTCCCTCACTCTTCACTCATCAGAAATGAAGGCCCTGCCCACTGGCCAGCCAGAGCACTTCCCCAGTAATCTGAGACTGATTCATGTCCTTTTCTTTGGTTTTTTTGTGAGCAGACGTTAATGGATACCTCTTTGCTCATTTCAGTTGCGTCTGGAATGGCCTTCTGCCCACTTTATCATAAATGAAGCACTTCCAGGTGCAAGTTTTAACATTTTAACACTGAATTTCAACTTATTTTACCAGCAAATATGGGTCGGTTTGAGATTTTAACGCACGGTCATATCTAATTTAAGGTAAAAAGCTAACGAACCAGAGCCACTGGACCGAGTGCTTTATGTCCCCTTTAAAGTGGACAGATAAAATAAGTTAAAAGCAACTGCAATCCGCTTAAGCGAGTGCTGCAGATTCTACACATTCCCGGGGGGGCAGCGGCGGTGTGATGCGTCCTCCAACCTCAGCACACTGACCAGCACTGGGGCCTGAGGGGGACACACAGGAACAGCAGCTCCCTCCGGTGGAAATGGGCAGGACTGGCGGGTGGGCGCGCACCCGCTTTCCTATCAGCTGTCCAGACCACAGGTGGTGAGATCGGTGGGGTTACTGTCCTGCTCTCTGACACAGGGAAAGGTGGGGGGAGAGGGTGTGTCAAAAAAGCTCTTATTGGTTTGGGAGGGAAGAAAAAAATTAACTATTTTATTAACTACTATTTTACTAACTAATGTGTTTGTGTTATTTTTTCCTCCTTGGGGCTATTGTTGCCTGAGGGGGAAAGAGAAAATAAAGAAGAGTGCTGAGAGGGGGAGAGAGAGGGGCTGAAGTGATGGGCAGTTAAACGCTTGTGGTGCCATTGGGCCTGCTGCAGACGATTCCTCCACTCCCGCAGGCTGCTGAGGGTTAAACAGGGCGCCTGAGCTAACGTGCTGGTGGCACATGTTTGTCACCCGCACGGCATGCCTGCAGTGTGTGCTTCTCTGCATGACTGCCAGCAGGAACAGATAAACTGCCAGGCAACCGCCCTGAGACCCACATAGAGGCTCACGTGCACGCACACGCACAGGCCAGAACGCACGCATACACATACAGGCCCAAACGCATGCATACACGCACGCATACACATACGGGCTCACACACCCGCATACACACATGGGCTCACACGCACGCGTGCGCACACAGGCCCAAATGTGCACATACACACACAGGCCCACACACCTGCAGGAGGAGGAAAAGAACCCCTGTCTTTCTCAGGGTGCACATTATGATAGCCTTGTTATTCAGGTATTTAACTGGAGTTTTACATTAACTTTTTTTTGTGTGTTCCTGAAAATTCTGGAAAGGCAGACATTGTATAACTTTTGGAGCCAATTGGCGTGTGTACCGGGAACAGAGTTTTGAAATGCAAATGCACGCTATGTGGATAGGTCAAAGTTCGGGATGTGTTGTTGAGCAGGGGCCGATGATGTCACAAGATGATCAGGCTGCTGGTGACAGTTTTGCTCTGGGCCCTGTCACTCCTCCTGGGCACCTGGGGCCCTCGCCTGTCTGTCATCACTGGGCGGGGCAGCTATCAAAGGAGCTCCATCCCGCCTCTGCCCCTCTCAGTCACATGGTTTGGCCCTGGTGTTTTTTCCATGCACCCAGTGGGTTAATATTAACAATCGCCAATGCATCAAACGTGCAAACTCGTCTTGGCAACAAAACCTTAATTATTGTCAATATTCGCGGCCCCCAGGCAGGCAGGCAGGGTGGCAGGCAGCAGCAGCAGATAAAACGAGGCAGGCGTATTGATGATGACATATCACAGTGTTCGTCTCTGAACTGGAAAACATCCGGGACGCAAAGCAAAGTGCCGCCGAAGGAAGCACAGTGCGCTCGCTCGCTCGCTGTTTATTTAATTCTAGTAAAACTGGTTGGAGGAGAAGCCAGGGGAATGGTGCCAGAAGTGGGAGGGGCCGCGTTTTTGGAAGGAACGGTATCTGCTGCTGCTGTCTCCCGCCCGCCCTCGTCTTGGCCTGAGTTTGTGAGGGTCTGTGTGTGGGGGTACACACACACACACACACACACACACACACACACATACATACATACAGTTGAAGTCGGAAGTTTACATACACTTAGGTTGAAGTCATTAAAACTCATTTTTAACCACTTCACAGATTTCATCTTAGCAAACTATAGTGTTGGCAAGTCAGTTAGGACATCTACTTTGTGCATGACACAAGTCATTTTTTCCAACAATTGTTTACAGATTATTTCACTTTTTATTTCACAATTCCAGTGGGTCAGAAGTTTATATACACTAAGTTGACTGTGCCTTTAATATCCTTTGCATGCCATGACTTCCTGATGTATTTGACCCAACAACATCAAAAGACTCTTGATATCTTATTTTCTGGTACTCTTACAAGCGATACTATAACGTCTCTGTATTTGAATGGATCTCTATGGGAATTGGGGGGTGGGACTAGATTTAGCTGTAAATTATGCTGGAACAGTATGGAATACATGATTGGTAAAATGGCTGTAAATCATCAAGGGTCTGAGGTATCAAACAAGCCTCAAACCATCCCTCTGCTGCCAGATATGCAGTAGATATGGATGGATCACTTTAAGGGTTGTTTCTCCTGATAAATTTTCCTATTGACCTCTATGGAAAAATAAGTCAGAAGAAACCCTTCGTTATCCATCCATATCTACTGTATTTCTGGCAGCAGAGTGATGATTTAAGGCTTGTTTGATACGTCAGACCCTTGATGCCATTTAGCCAACCATGTGTTTCCATACTGTTCGTGTAATTTACAGCTAAATCTAGTCCCACCCCCCAATTCTCATAGAGATCCATTCAAATGCAGAGATGTTATAGTATCGCTTGTAAGAGTACCAGAAAATAAGATATCAGGAGTCTTTTGATGTTGTGGGGACACAGACATCAGGAAGTCATGGCATGCAAAGGATATGCGATCAAATATTACAAATTTAAAGGCACAGTCAACTTACTGTATGTAAACTTCTGAGCCACTGGAATTGTGATATAGTGAATTGAAAGTGAAATAATCTGTCCGTAAACAATTGTTGGAAAAATGACTTGTGTCATGCACAAAGTAAATGTCCTAACTGATTGCCAACACTATAGTTTGCTAACATGAAATCTGTGGAGTGGTTAAAAATGTGTTTTAATGACTTCAACCTAAGTGTATGTAAACTTCCGACTTCAACTGTACATACATACATACATACATACCCACTATGGACCTGGTGTTATAACAGCAGATTGCAGCTGTGGGGATTACTGGAGGAACACCATCATTGGGGCTGCTCTAAATTATTTAATTTGGGTTTTGCTGATCTACACACAGTACAAGTCCAGGCTGTGGTCCTGGCCACTGCGGGGACAGCCACGAATACTGTGAATTTACTGAAACACAAAAACCAGAACACTGCCTCAAGGCACAATATGGCGGCTAATTCCGACCCATCTGGGAATCCTGTCATGGGTTTTAATCCACCAATTGTGAATGTAACCGCCACCTGCCAGCAGCTTGTGTCTATGTATCGCTCCATTTTAATTAAGGCTGGCACAAGAGTGTGATTCGCCATGCAGCGTGCAAGAAGTCACCTGACCCAGCGCAGCCACAAATATCTGTCTACTCACGAGGACGCAAGCGCACGGCCCCATTCAGAGGGGGCAAGAGTTGAAACGATGCCCAAAGTAACTGCGAGAGTTTTTCGGCTCGTAATGCTCTATCGGAGCTAGATTAGGCCTTTAAAGGGATTGACAACATGGTTTTCTTTATTTGACATTATGCCCAAGAGCCTCAGAAATGCAAACGCCGTTTAGCAAAACGAATGATAGCTAAATAAAATAAAAAAGTGCGTGGTGCAACCGTGCCATATGTTTGAGCCACTGAACTAAAGAAGATCCGTTCACATAATACTAACATTAATCTCAGAGACCCACGTCTTTCAAATGGTAACGTTACCGGTTCAGCGTAGCATCGAACTGACCCGATCGGAACAGTTGAGCTCGACAGTTATTGTTGAAGCCTGTAGCCAACTATCCATATTATGCGACGTTTATTTACCTGTTAAAAGTGCTTTGCGCAGACGATGCAGGACACCATATAACGTTAGTTTCCTACCAACTGCTCTCTTGTAAGCATGTAGCCTCGGAAGTCTTTGGGATTTCCGATTGGAAAAAATGCAAGTCGGGTTTTTTAAATTGCATTGGCTGTGTTTTCTATGCGAGCGAGTGGTCGTGGCATTCACAGGATCGCTTCAGTGACGTATGACCAGGGTTCTCTATTGGCTGACGGGACTAGATTACGAGTACTCGTCCCGTTTTAATCCCGCCCCCTCGAAACCTTGCCTGATCAATTACAGTCAATTTTGAGAAAAAAAAAAAGAAAGGCATATCTCAATTTAGGCAAATCACTTAGTACCGATATTTGGGTTATGTTTATTCCACCCCAGGATGACAACAATTCACCACTGAAAAGCTGAATCATCGATTTGAGTTGGCAGTCCCTTTAAGCGCTCTCTGGGTTTGGGTAAGCGTGTCAGCAGGAGGCCGACGGGAGGGGAGGGGTGCGCTCGACACTCTCCCTTTGTTATTCAATAAAGGGCCCTGTGGTACAGGGCAGCACTGGGGACTGGGAATACGGGTACACTGGGTTGTGTGCCCAGCCGTGCAGGGTTATAAAATCCCAACCGGAGTCTAAAACATAAGGGTCATATGTAGTCATCGCCTATTCGCCTTGTATTATACAATGCCACTTTCTTCCCCCTCTCTATTGAATCTAGTTTTTGGCTTGACATTCAAAGCGGCTGCATGCTTCCACCGTCTGTCTGTCTACTGTCTGTCTGCCAGTCGCTTTCAAATTGAATGAAAAGGAGTTTGAGTAAGAGTTTTTTTTTACCCAGAAGGTGTTTGAGTAAAATGTTCAGATGTATCCATTTTCCATGAAATGTATGTAAAATCTAAGCTCTGCAGTTTCAGAAGTCGTGGATGAGGGTGTTACTTCAGCTAATATGAGCAGTTGGTGTCATCCGTAATTTATCCGAGACGCTGGCAGAATCCTGACAGTACTTGGGTTCTGTAGTGACGGTGTGATCTCGGCTATTAGCCGAGTGGCAGCCCTGAGCGCTGGGCTGGCAGATACTAGATTGCTTAAGAGATGGTTCACTGCAGCACTCTTAACTGAAAGTTTCACTGCTGTGTATCTGTATTGGCAGAGAGTGCAGCTGCTGTCCTAGTCTGTATTACTCCCAGTGGCTCAACATACCCAAGATACGCCATGATGCAATCAGGGAGCCCTATGGTTGTGATGTAACCGGTTTGGTGTCTTCTGTCCACATTTCTGCAGGTACCTGAAGCGGTTCAAGGTGATGAAGATCAAAGTTCTGCGCAGCTGGTGCAGGCAGATCCTGAAGGGCCTGCATTTCCTGCACACTAGGGCCCCGCCCATCATCCACCGAGACCTTAAATGCGACAACATCTTCATCACCGGTCCCACTGGCTCTGTCAAGATCGGCGACCTGGGCCTGGCCACGCTGAAGAGGGCCTCCTTTGCCAAAAGTGTCATAGGTACGACCGGGCCTCTGGCATTTTGATTCACTCTAACGCCCCCCCCCCCCCTCTCCCGTGGTGCCAAAAAGACACCACTGATGATTCACCCCTGCTCCCAGTGGTTGAATTTAAAATATATTTTTAATATCATTCATATAAAATAATTCTGATTTCTTGGTTGGCAATGTGGGGTTCTGGGTGGGGATACAGTAAATATATTTTAAATTCAGTTTTCTATGTGCCTTTGATTTGATTTATTTGATTTCGCTGCTGTGAGAAGCAGACCACAGTTTTCAGCCTCTCTCTCAGCCACAGGCAGAGCTGCACTTTCACTGCTTGGAGGACCCTGGCCCCCTCTGGAGAGGCGTCTTAAGATCTGCCAGTTTTTTTTACTGGAGGCGAGGGAGGGGGTTGGGAAGGGGAGAGAAATGATTTAACCCCAAAAATGACTGTGGTAATTGAACTCTCTCTCCGAAATGTATTTAAACCTTTTTTTGTAAAAGTTTCGTCGTCCTGAACATTTCTCCAAGCTCCTGAAGTCAGAGCAATCCTGTGGATATGAGCAAATTCTGAGGGGTGAGCCGTATATTTAGAGCAACGTTTTTTTATTTTAATTATTATTTTTTTAGATCATCTTTGTCTGCTGGTTTGGAAAACTTGTGGTCTGTTTGTTCTGAGAAAGGGTGACAATGATAACCAAGCTGCCAATAATGTGTTGCATCTCTCTTTAAAAGGTTTACCTCATCGTTTTTATTTTTTCCTTTTTCTCCCCCTCAGCGTTCTGAGATCACATGATTCATTTCTGTCTGGTCATTTACCCGCTGTTTTCCTTTAATCAACCTTTTTCTTTTTTTCACATTCTTGAGTATTTTTTTTTTAACTGTAGGCTATTACCTCAACTCTCTCCCTCACTCTGCAGTATGGATTATTTATAGTACTGCAGTTCTGACAGTAAGTATGCAGAAAAAGGTTCTGGTAAGTGAAAAAGCACTATGTGACCTATTCAAAAACAAACAAAAGAACAAAGAATTCTAAATAATAGTTTTTCTGTGTAAGGCCTTTTATATTATTTGCCAGCGTGACCTGGTGTACAGAACTTCGCTGTTAAGTCACTAGCTATGGGATCTGCTCTTTCTCTAACTGCTTTAACTTCTCCTTAGGAACAGGTTGACAAAAAGGTAAGTTGCCCAGAGAAAAGGTATACTTGAATGCTTGTTTTTAAGTGGTAAGGTTTTGACACATGTTCCATAGCTAGTTCCTTTTCCTTTTTTTTGTTATTAACCAAATGCAAAAACAGAAAAAAGCGCAGAAGGCCCCCCCTATCCATTGGCACTTTGGGACTAACCTTGGTATAAACGGAGAACCAGACTCAGGCGCTTGTGTCTAATTGGGAAGGGGACTGACACTGAATTAGTGTTTCTGGTTTAACACCCTTTTCTTGTTGCATTCTCCTCTCACCTACTCTTCTCAGTCTCGTCTGAGTTGCGCCATGTAGCTCCTACTCGATACTAAATGCGAAATCACAAATTTGGGCCTCTCAGTGCGTTTCTGTACACCAGCCCCCCCAAAAAGTACCCCGGCCCCCCTAAAAAAGGCCTTACAGAGAGAAACCTGTGCTTCATTCACTGCAGAATAACTGAGCCTAGCTTCCCCTCCTCTTGTTTTGTTTTTTTTCTTCTTCTTTTTCCTTCTTTTTTTTGCCTCCTGCCCCCCCTTCCTCTGCTCCCCTGTCTCTTTCCTCACAGGTGCTTCTAGCCCGGCGTCGGCCCGCCCTTCGGCCCCCTCTGCTCCTACTCCTCCTCCTCCTCCTCGCCCTCCTCGGTGAGTAGGCCTGAGGAGTCTGCTGTCTGAGGCACTGAGAGTTCTGAATCATTCTTTTGATTTAAGGTACCCCTGAGTTCATGGCGCCTGAGATGTATGAGGAGAAGTACGACGAGTCTGTGGATGTTTATGCCTTTGGGATGTGTATGCTGGAGATGGCTACCTCAGAGTACCCGTACTCCGAGTGTCAGAACGCTGCACAGATCTACCGCAGAGTCACCAGCGTAAGTCTGCTCTCTCCTCCTGCTGCCCACACACTAATCCCCTCCTCTCACCTCCTCTCTGTCTTTTTTTGGGGCGCCTCCCCTCGCCGGGAGCGGCTTTCGCCTCGCACCCGCTCACCCCTTCCAACGCGCCGGCTTGCCGCTCTGTCGGGTCTTTTGTTCCTTTCGTCATGTAACCGAGCCAGGGCGACGGCCTTAGCACCAAGCCTGGAGGGTGAAGGCGGTGATGTCCCTGTCACATTTTCTCCTGAGCTACACACACTTCAGAATTACTGCCGTGCTAAAGTCACTGAGCCAAACAACCTCCACTGCTGGCATTGTGCCATTTGTGAGAGAAAGGTTGTCTTGGAGCTCCGCCCTTCAAACCTCAGTTTGTCAGACTGTAAACTTGACGGTCTCTTGACAGGCAGTGAAAGCCACGTTGCCGGGCAATGCCGCTGTCGGCCCCTTACAAGTCTGATAGAATGGGTGCCACAGATGCAGATATGTTCATGTAGTTAAATCGCTGTGATGTTCTTTCTGGGCTCATAAATCTCAACCTACTGTGTGTGTCCTTGACAGGAGTGTTATTTTTAAAGGTCCTGAGCAGTCAATATATTTTCACTGTTTGTCCCCAAAATACAGAAGGGACATTCAAGTGCCATTCTTCACAACAGAAAAGGCTTGATAATGTAGATTTTGGTGTGCAGCTAGCTGCCAGTTAGAGAATCTGTTTCTATAAAATTAGATTAAGCATGAATCTGGGAATCTGATTTTCAGTGCAGCGTGTGATTTTTCATAAACCAAGATGTCCTCTCTGTGATTTCACTCCTTTAGCAGCTCTATTAGGTATCATGGCACAGCTTGGTCTCTTTTAAAAGGGATGATGAGGGATTGAAAGTCTTAGGCATGTTTCAGTCCATCGCTCAAGTCCGCCCTGGTTTCACCAGTTAGTCCCCACTCTCTATCATACCCTCCTCTGATGTTTGCACTGCTCCACTTCGCTGTCAGCGGATGGCTTTTTATCTGCTTGTTTACCATGCACTGCTCTGACAAATAAGTCAGTCATGAGGTCCATTGTTGGAGAATCATATGATGTCTCAGAAGATGGAGATGGAGGAAAACAAACAGTTTTATTGATGAAAACCAGAGATGCCTGTTGTCCAGCGGGGGGCTCCACTGGCTGTGTGCCGTGGCGAAAAGGGTTGAGGTGGGTCGGGCCCTGCCACTTTTGAATTTAAATCAGGCGGAAGACGTTCAACCAAATAACTGCAATTTGCTGACTCTAGAAACTGGAGTAACCAGCCATAAAATGGACATTGTTCCTGTGATCTTATTTTGTTAGTGACCATTGTTTTTGAATAGTCAGATTTTTACTTTGCCAAGAAAATTTCTGGAACCATGCCGACCTAATTACTGAGAGGAGTGTAGCTCCTTCTTCCTCGTTGCGTGAGCTGCGAATCGGCAAGCATGAGCACAGAATTGGATTTCACCGTCTTGCCGGACATTATTGAGATTCTCAAAATACCACAGCTGCTTTCCTAGTATCTCAGCTGTTTCCTGTGATGGAGGATATTACCTCGCCAGTCTCGTTGAACTCCCGTTCGTCATCCTATCTCCCGCGGTCATGTGAGGTCTATCCATCACTCAAACTGTCTGATGCGCAGGGCCCTGTGGACTGCCAGGAATTTGTCGGTTCCTGCTCGGTCCCCCCTGGCACACGTGTACATGCGCACACGCCAACACACACTGGTAATAAAACATTTGTATGTGCTTTGTCAAGTCACAGGAGCACCAACGCTTTTCGGGGGTGGAAATGCTGTCGATCGGCGTGGGATTTCTGCCTTTCTGTGATGGTCGGAGCTGAATAAGGTTCTGGAGTCTTCCAAGGATCGAGGCGTGCGGGGGGAGGGGGAACGAATCGCTTAATATTCTAGAGTGCAGCTGAGAGTCTAGACGAGGCAGCGGGAGCACAGGGTGATTAAAAGAAACACTGAAAAGTTTCACAGGGAATGTCAGGGCACTGCTCCTTTACCTCATCAGCTTCCCTTTCCCACATGAGCTTCACATGAGCTTCCCTCTCCCACATCAGTGTTCCTCTCCCACAGCAGGCTTCCCTCTCCCACAGCAGGCTTCCCTCTCCCACAGCAGGCTTCCCTCTCTCACATCAGGCTTCCCTCTCCCGCATCAGCTTCCCTCTCCCGCATCAGCTTCCCTCTCCCGCATCAGCTTCCCTCTCCCACATCAGCTTCACATCAGCTTCCCTCTCCCGCATCAGCTTCCCTCTCCCGCATGAGCTTCCCTCTCCCTCATCAGCTTCCCCCTCCCACATCAGGCCTCCCCCTCCCACATCAGGCCTCCCCCTCCCACATCAGGTAACCCCCTCCCAGATCAGGTAACCCCCTCCCGCATCAGCTTCCCCCTCCCGCATCAGCTTCCCTCTCCCGCATCAGCTTCCCTCTCCCGCATCAGCTTCCCTCTCCCGCATCAGGCTTCCCTTTCTCACATCAGGCCTCCCTTTCTCACATCAGGCCTCCCTCTCCCACATCAGGCCTCCCTCTCCCACATCAGGCCTCCCTCTCCCACATCAGGCTTCCCTTTCCCACATCAGGCCTCCCTTTCTCACATCAGGCCTCCCTCTCCCACATCAGGCCTCCCTCTCCCACATCAGCGTTCCTTTCCCACATCAGCTTCCCTCTCCCGCATCAGCTTCCCTCTCCCTCATCAGCTTCCCTCTCCCTCATCAGCTTCCCTCTCCCGCATCAGCTTCCCTCTCCCGCATCAGCTTCACATGAGCTTCCCTTTCCCGCATCAGCTTCCCTCTCCCGCATCAGCTTCCTTCTCCCGCATCAGCTTCCCTTTCTCACATCAGGCCTCCCTCTCCCACATCAGGCCTCCTTCTCCCACATCAGGCTTCCCTCTCCCACATCAGGCTTCCCTCTCCCACATCAGGCTTCCCTCTCCCACATCAGGCTTCCCTCTCCCACATCAGGCTTCCCTCTCCCACATCAGGCTTCCCTCTCCCACATCAGGCTTCCCTCTCCCACATCAGGCTTCCTCTCCCACATCAGCTTCCCTCTCCCACATCAGAAATGATGAACGCACTATAGAGAAAATCTGACGTCCAGAGCACAACCGGGCGACAGATGTGAGGTCTGTTTAGCCTTGATGCTTCAATGCGATTGGGCTGATGGTTTTTATTACGAACCCTAACCCCACATAGACTTGTGTTCACCTGCCTCAGAGAAACCCTGGGTTATAAAAGGCATACAGTGCGGTGTTTCAGCGGCTAATCCTCTCATTTCTCCGTTGTCAGTGCTAGCAATGGAGCGCCCGGCCTGTTCAAGTAGCCTTTTCCGGAAAAAAATGTGGAAAGATTTTTGGCCGTCTTTCTGGTCGGTAGCGGCCAGCCTTTGGCTTTGTACACAGACCTTTTTCCCCTCTTTTTGGTTTTTCAAAAACGTTTGCAGAAAACCACATTCCCTACAGTTTTGTTCATATTCACATTTACGCACACACACACACACACACACACACGACCAGTGTAGTGCCCACCAGTGTGAGGCACAGCAGCTGTTTCCCAGCAGCAGGCTCACCGCACAGTCAGATGTGGAGCCAGGTTGTGAATTTGGCCTGGACTCCAGGAAGGTCTCTGCTCTTTGCGATAAGTGCCCTGGGCTCCAAGTACTAACTAATCCCACCCCTGCCTAACTTCAACAGTTAGGCTGCAGTGAACTTCAAGGCTGCGTGGCTGCTGGCTATTCTGGGAGAAACTATGCTCCCTTTGTGTCCATAATAGCACTTTAAAAACTTTAAAACCACTGGCATGCAGCCCTTCTTCTTGAGTTTCTTCTTGTTTTTTTTCATTGATGAAATATGCATTTATCACCCCTGCTTTGTGATGTGGCAAAGCAATTGGAAACTGTTTTTTTCTCTACTGCAAAATGGATTGCAAGTAAGCAATACCTTGACCTTGTCTTCTATAAGAGACGTCAGAGGCCCAAATATGGCCCAAATATTTAGCATAATCATTCTTGGCTGGGTTTTTTTTCAAATTGGCCAGCGACTCATGCTTATAGTTAAGGTTTTTTTTCAACACTGAGATTAATTTAGCCCCCTGGATGCTTGGTATTTTCTCACACATATTTTATTGCATCACTTGCCCAGTCTACTGCTCCAACTGTCACTAATTGTCAACTCCACTTCCAGGTCACACACAAATCGGGTGATTACCTAACTGAACCATGCTACAGACCGGAGTTTTCACTTCCTGTTTCTAGTTAGTGTGACAACTATAGTCATTGCTCCTGTTTGGAAACATACTATTTGTGAATTAAATTTTTTTTTTTTTGAAGGGAGAGCAGCTAGTCAACCCTCCTGGTATAAATGTTACCTTATTCAGCCAGAGAGAAAGTAGAGGGTAACAGATAGAGAAGGGATCACAACTCAGAAGGTGCCAAAGGGATTGAACCCCCAACCGCGCAGGGGGACTCGTACATTATTTGAGATCGGCCCCCCTATGGACTGCTCCACCATGTAGAAACGCTCCTGAATGCTTTTTTTCTGATCTGCTTGGTTAAGAGTTCATTAATTTTGCTCTCTGGTTTCAGGTTTTGAAAAGCTGGAGGAACGGGTCAGTCGATAATTGACGCCTGCGAAAAATCCTTGCATGCTTCTCAAATTCATATCAGAAATGACAGACTACGAGGCCATCGACACGACGCAACCCAACTTAACGCAACGCAACCTGACGTGACCCCGACACAAGCCATGACACATGACATGACACGACCCATCATGACACGACACAACCTGACGCGATGCAACCCCACATGACACGACATGACCAGACGCGACGCAACGCAACCCCACACGACATAACAGGACACGACATAACACGACGCAACCCGACACGACACAACCCTACATGATGTCGAATGGCTCAGGTCAAGTGTTCTGCTATTGATCAGGAGTCAATTTCAACTATGCACATATGAAAGTATTTAAATGTAAAAAAAAAAAAGAATGAATAAATAAAATAAATACTGATAAATTCTTATTTCTGTTCCATACGTGTAACATTCTGTTACATACGGGTAACACGTAACCTGTGGAAAATATGAAGTATAATTTGAAATATTCCGGGAAAAGAGTCTCTGAGCTGCAGTCATCAGATGACTTGTTGAATCCGCAGTGAGATGGAGCGTTTGCCATCAGATGCTGGTCTAATTGGACCTTTTTTCCCTCAGGATTTTACAGCCAGTGACAGTTTCACTGGGTTCCAGTCATTTGTGGATAATGTTTAAATTATTTTAGGGTTTGTTCTTTGTTCTGCGGGAGACTGAGCTTAATCCACCGGCCCTTTTAGAGCAATTACAGCGACGTGGTTAAATTAATTCTCACCGTAAAATAACAGCGGCACACTGAAAAGCACTTGATTCCGAAAGTTCAGAAGATGTAATTTCTTTGTCTCTGGATGACCATTTCAGGTCTTCACTCCTACTCTCGTCTCTCGCTTTTCGAAAGAGTGATGGCAAAATGATTATCTTTAATTTTCCTCTATTCCTGGCACAGAACAGCAGAGTATCCGGCTTAGAGAGGCCCATTCAGAACGTGGGTAATGAGCCTTTTAATCACCCTGTTATTTGGATACTTGGGCTTTCTGACTTAATTCCATTAGCCCTTCCGTCATCTCTAACTTTGTTTGGCCCTGGAATCTGAGGGGGAACAATGTTATATAAGGGGTGGGACACGGAGGGGGCGGTAAATAGTGCATCAGACCACATCATTGGGCGCCAGAGAGGTCCAAGCACTCTCTGTACCAGGTTACCCCTCGGCTTAGTCCCAACTCTCTCACTCAGAAATCTGGTAAGTTTCTTTTTGAAGTAGCATTTTGTGTCAGATTATTCTTTAAGTCCATAAGATAAGGTGACTTGATGGTCCTAATGATGGAAGAGATGTTGGGGAAGCCTCTTTAAAAGAATAGCCCTCGCTTGCTTGTGTGAAGATGGAAGACGTTGGGGAAGCCTCTTTAAAAGAATAGCCCTCGCTCTGTGTTTGGGATGTAATTGTATTTTTTTTTTGCAGGGAGGGTGTGCATGTTCACATTTTTTTCCCACCCCATGTTATGTGGATAGCAGTGTGGTATTGTGGTCTTGATGAGCGTGGTTTATTGGCTGGGCTTGGTTTGTTGGCTGTCCCTGCTTTGGCCTGCACACTTTCCAGTGAAAGTATTTGGCACAGGGACCTACAACCGGAGTGTGCAGCTGTTGGGCTGTCTCATCCTCCACATTGGTTTAGATTCTTTTTCTTGATCCAATGGCTGGATGTTCTTCCCTACAAAGCCTTTGAAGATCGGCATCGTCTTCTGCCTAAAACGGAATGTTGACGTTTGCCCCTCAGTTAATATCAGTTAATATCAGCCACAACTGATAAAATGTATTTGAAGTTGCAATATGATTAGTCTTCCATCAGTTGGGATATGAAACTGGAATTAGTCTGAGGGGGAAACAATATAAAGTCTGAGTACCATAGTTTTCATAGCTCCCGTGGCTAAGTTAAAACTGAGACGGGATGGAAATGCATTTTCCTGTTCTCGGTTATCAAGGATATTTCTTCTGTGTCTTACCTGTGGGTGCTATTATAGTGTAGTTTGCTGATAAGGCTGGCGAGTAGTCTGTTACTGATCAATAAGGTGATACTGTATGCGATACCTTTGGCTCCAGCAGGGGGAGACGGGTTGGATGAGTTTATTTTACAAAGTAAGCCCTTTCTTTGTTGAGCAGGGCGCCCTACAGGGCTGCACTCATACATGTCTGCACGTCTGGCTCACGGTCAGTTAGTGGACCTACTGTACTGTGAGTGCCCCCTGCTGTGTTTGTGTGCGTGTGTGTGCATGCTTGTGTGCGGACGAGCGTGTGTCTGTGCCCTGTCTGTGCACATTTGGGGCCACCTGAATTCAGACATCTAGGAAAAGTTTTTTAGTGTGTGTGTGAGAGAGAGAGTTTACAGCCTTAATGTATCACTACAACACACCGTGAAAAATACTTCGCGAGTGAGTAATTGCAGAAAAAGTTAAGGCTGTTTTGGGCATTGTGTCCTTTACACACTCAGCGGAGACTCCCCCTTGACCAATGAGGAAAGTGCTTGAACCCTTTGTCACACTCCAACGCTCACAGTGACCTCACAGTCTCCTGTGTTCACCCCCCTCCCCCCTCCCCCCACCCCCAGGGAGTGAAGCCCGGCAGCTTTGACAAGGTGGCCATACCCGAGGTGAAGGAGATCATCGAGGGATGCATTCGCCAGAACAAAGATGAAAGGTGAGCCGTGCCCACACACCTCGTACGTCGTGCTCACCTGCGAGTCCCACAGACAGGTGAAGCGAGGTCATAAAAGACTGGGCCCCTGTGGAACCCTGATCAGGTAGGACAAGTAGGCCTGGGATTGGCCCGCTCTGTGCTCGTCGTCCTTACTGTGGAATGCGTACGTTAGCTGCAGATAAGGCTTTTCTCCACTTTCACGCCTGACCAGGGAGTGGAGGCTCTGGGAGCTTTTCTCTCAATCGCCACATTAATCCTGCAGCAGGCGTGGAGATGCCTGCTGCTGTTTCCATTTTGCCCCTCCGTTCCAAAGAAGAACCTGGAACCATTTTCTTCCCTGGTTTGTTGTACTCTGTTCGCTCTATTATTGCTTACGGAACCAATCTTTTGAGGCTAACACGCGGCTGGTGCTTTTGAGGCTAACACGCGGCTGGTGCTTTTGAGGCTAACACGCGGCTGGTGCTTTTGAGGCTAACACGCGGCTGGTGCTTTTGAGGCTAACACGAGGCTGGTGCTTTTGAGGCTAACACGCGGCTGGTGCTTTTGAGGCTAACACGCGGCTGGTGCTTTTGAGGCTAACACGCGGCTGGTGCTTTTGAGGCTAACACGCGGCTGGTGCTTTTGAGGCTAACACGCGGCTGGTGCTTTTGAGGCTAACACGCGGCTGGTGCTTTTGAGGCTAACACGCGGCTGGTGCTTTTGAGGCTAACACGCGGCTGGTGCTTTTGAGGCTAACACGCGGCTGGTGCTTTTGAGGCTAACACGCGGCTGGTGCTTTTGAGGCTAACACGCGGCTGGTGCTTTTGAGGCTAACACGCGGCTGGTGCTTTTGAGGCTAACACGCGGCTGGTGCTTTTGAGGCTAACACGCGGCTGGTGCTTTTGAGGCTAACACGCGGCTGGTGCTTGGACCTATTTGGATACTGAGGCCTTTGTTACCAGAAGACCCAATTTCCCTGAAACTAAATTTCTTTTCTTTTTTTTCTTTTTTTTTTTTCTTTCTATTTTTCTTTTTTGCCTCTGCCATATTTCCATATTGTCCCAAAATATGGCGTCCCGATAGCTTTTGGATGAATGCACTCCCCTTCGGCTCTGACCCGTTTCCGAAAGAATTAAAGCCAAATGGATGGTTCTGAAACATGCGGAATTCATGTATAATGCACAAGCAGTTATTGTTTGAATGGAATGGAGTCAGAACCTTGTGATGTTTCACAAAAACCTCGGAAAAGCTGGTCCTGGCCTTTTCATGTTTGCCAGATGGAAATGTTGAAATGTATAGAAAAGTGCATACACACACACACACGCGCACACTTATGCAAATAAACACGTTGCAAAATGTTTTATTTTCAGGACGGTTCCCCTGGGCTCCATTTTTATTTATTTTACCATAACCCAGGCAGGTTTGAAAAGGGGGGCCTTACTTACCCCCTACTTTATGGCTTTTCCAAATCTGGCTTTTTGGAGCCTGCTGTGATGCTGGGTCGTTTGCCTCAGGAAAGAAGAGATGGCTGTCTGTTTCCTAGTGCAGCTGAGGTCTGTGGCCTTGTGGAAAGCATTACTGTTTTCTGCTAGTCATAAATCTAATCTAGTAACCTCATTTGACACGGTGTGCTCCATTCATCGTCCAAGGCAAAGAGTACATGTAATGTAATTTTTAAAAGTAACAACTTCTGAGTGTGTATTTGTGTAGTTTGCTGGTCCTTTCACTTTATTGAATTTTCATGGTGCTTTTATACTTTTCTCAGTGCGTAGCTTCGTTACATGATTGATACATTTGATGATGAGTTCTCCCTTTATTTCAGATATTTTTGTTTTTTCACATGGTCTCTACTTTTTTTGGTGACTTTTTATTCTTTTTTCCTTCAAGCAGTCACATTATTTGTGTCTATCAGCTCATTTGTAATGAACCTTGGTATTTAGTAAAATTCAATTTAATCAGATGGTCATTTGATTCTTGATAACACGGAGTATTCGTTCATCATTTTTCAGCATTGTCTGCTGTGGAAAATGTTGGGACAGACCGAACACTAGACCAGGGGTTCCCAAACCGGTCCTGGGGACCCCCTGTGTATGCTGGTTTTCGTTGCAACCACAGTTGCAATCCCAGAATTTTAACAAGCTGTTAATTTCTTAATTAGGTGCTTTTCATGTTTGGAGGAATTATTCACCCTCTTAAGACTCATTATGTCAGAAATAGCTATGCATGCCATGTAGAACAAACTCCCCATGTTCACGTTGTGCTTATTGTGCTATATTGCAACAATTACATAAAAAGAGGTTACAATATTATGTATTTTCACTCAAATTAAAGAGTGAAGTGAATCAATAGGCACCTAATTAGGTTGTTGAACACGTGTGTTTAACTCAATTTTTTCTTTAAGCTTATTAACACAATGCAGGTTTGGCTCATTATCATTTGCTTTGTGTTTGAATTCTCCAAATGGTTAGTTTTAGTGGCCATGTGTCCACACTTTCACCAATTAGGAGCCTATTGATTCAAATCAGTCTTTAAATGGATCTGTTAAATAATTTTCTTATCTTTTTTAAATTATATAGCACAATAAGCACAATGTGAACATGGGGTGTTTGTTCTACATGGCATCCATAGCCATTTCTGATATAATGTGGCTTAAGAGGGTAAATAATTCCTCTTAACATGACAAGCACCTAATTAAGAAAAAATAACAGCTTGTTAAAATTCTGGGATTGCAACTGTGGTTGCAACGAAAACCAGCATACACAGGGGGTCCCCAGGACCGGTTTGGGAACCCCTGCACTAGACGACTGCTGGTTTAATGTGTCGGGCAGTTAAAGGAATTCTCATAGCTTTGCCACCTGGGTTTTAACTTTTAAGAGTTAGTGAGCCATGCAGATGTTATGGCCATTTTAGTAATGCCAAGCAAGCTAAAATGTGATGAAAGGAAATGGCCTCGTAAACACTGAATTTTCTTGACCTGCTCACCGAGTGGCTCCCTCCGCTGTGAACTGCAGTTGCAGTGCATTTCCACTAGTGTGTGTTATAAAGGTGAGCGGGAGCATTGGCTCCTTGGATAAACCCTGTCCTTCCGTCTCTCCCACAGATACGCCATAAAGGACCTGCTGAACCATGCCTTCTTCCAGGAGGAGACCGGGGTGCGTGTGGAGTTGGCCGAGGAGGATGACGGGGAGGTGATCGCCATCAAGCTCTGGCTGAGAATTGAAGACGTCAAGAAGCTCAAGGGCAAGTACAAGGACAACGAAGCCATCGAGTTTTCCTTCGACCTCAACAAGGATGTTCCCGAAGATGTGGCCCAGGAAATGGTAGGTGAAAGGGGCTCTTGGAGGTACCCACCCCCCACACACACACACATTTTTTTTAAATTCACAGGTCACCATCATTTGTGGGGGAAAAACAGAAAAAACAAGCCACACACAGTACCTCCTGCCAGCCTTTCTGTGTAGTTTGTACAGTCAACTCCCTCTGATTCCATACTGGGTAATGACATGCTCCATTTGTATTGCACTCTGCAATCCCATTTGTTTTCCTTTCTTCTCTTAAGTGCATATCTGGTTAATTGCATCATCTCACAACGGTCCTGAGCACAGGCAGCTATGATGAGCTACTGCATGAAGAGTTGACACTCCTGAAGTCACTGATGTGTCTGTTTTCTTCCTTAAGACTCCCCGCTGGATAGGGGAACTTACTGTGAATATCATTCCTGACCCGAGCTCCCGGGTAAACTAATCCCTGGAAGTACGACACCCTTGTGTGTAATTACGGGTCTGCTCGTGAACTGCTCGGGGACACACAACCCCCCCCACAGAGCGCGGCTCTTCACCCACTCGCTTCCACTCCGCTCTGTGTCCCAGGTGGAGTCTGGATATGTGTGCGAGGGGGACCACAAGACCATGGCCAAGGCCATCAAGGACCGCGTGTCACTGATCCGCCGCAAGAGAGAGCAGAGGCAGCTGGTCCGGGAGGAGCAGGAGAAGAGGAAGCAGGAGGAGGAGCAGCAGCAGGTGGAGCTGCAGAAGGCCTCACAGGTGGCTCCCGGAGGGAGCTCAGGGGTCCCGCAGAGCCAGCCGGCTGCCCCCGTCCCCGTCCCCGTCCCTGCCCCCGCCCCCCGCCCCCGCCCTGGCTCAGGCAGAATGTGAGGAGCCCGAGGTGGACCAGCACCATCACCAGCAGCTGCACTACCAGCAGGCTGGCATCTCTATGGCATGTACGTGTGGAGACGGAAGGGGGCCGAGCCCCTGTACTAACGTGGGGCGGGGTCTCAACGCTCTCTCACTTTAGTCACGCAACAGGTGTCTAACTACTGTGTGTGTGTGTGTGTGTGCGTGTGTGTGCATGTGCGTCCCTGCGTGCGTGCGTGCGTGCGTGCTTGTCCGTGTATTTGTGCCCCCCCCCCCCCCCACCTTTCAGCGGACGGAACGGTGGACAGTGGTCAGGGGTCGTCGGTCTTCTCCGAGCTGCAGCAGAGCCAGCCCGCCATGTCGTTCGCGTCTTCATCGGGCCAGCAGCCCCAGCTCCAGGGCCTGCCCTCCAGCCAGGCCTCATACCCTTCCCCCACCTCCCAGCACAGCCAGCCCCAGCAGCACAGCGGCTACCCGCAGCAGCCCATGGTAAGTGACATCATCAGGGAGCGACACCAAGCCGCCTCAGTCAGACCAGAGAAGCACAGTGCACTGAGCCCAGCATAGGGGACAAGTGTGGAGTTTGTTTCTGCAAATTGGCATGTTTTTCACTGCAGCCCCCCCCCCCCCCTTTCCTAAGGTGGGGGGTAATGCAGCCACAGGCCCTTTTGGCCTTGTTCTCGTCATGGAGTTTGCAGTCTCTCATCGTGCCGTTCAGATCCACAGCTGTGCGCTCAGCCCCAGTCATTCCCTAATAAATAAATTACAAGCCCGCAGTAGCAATTTTCTGACTTACCCAGTGATCAGGTTTTACAGTGGTTCTGCTAACACACACGTAATCCTGTGCTCCTTGCCAAATCGGGCCCCCAAACGTCTGCCAATGAGTCGCTTGCGCTGAATCTCAACGGAAGGCGAGCAGACAAACTGGATTTGCTGAATCAAAGTACCTGGCCTTATCTTCTTTATCTTAAGTCTTATCTAAAGTCTTATCTTTTCCTTATCCACCTGGTATGAGCGCAGCCAATTTTTGGCGGCGAGAGAGATTCGCGTTAGCCAAAGTAAATTGGGATTTGACGGCGCTGCACTAACTGAACTCCAGGCGAAAGTCCCCCCCTGCTGGGCTCCCAGTCAGAGGCAGTGAGGGAGCTGTGCTGATTTAGTCTGCAAGGAGGGAGGGAGGCTTGGGTTCTCACTGACCTCAGAGCGGCACGTCCCCCTGAACGGGCTGTGAGAACTCACTGTACGCTCTGCACAGGCCACTCCGGGGGTCTAAGGGAGGGGGGAGGGGTCAAAAGTCAAAACCTGCCTGCACCATCTGAAACGTCCCCTCGGCTTGATTTAAGCCTGTTTGAATGCGCTTAATGGTGTGCAGTGAAAGGTTAATGAGCAAAAGGAATGCTTCCTCCTCCCCTGGATCCTTGGGCGTGATGTGAGGCCCTCCTGTGTTCAAGTAAGATGTAGGTTGAGTCAGGGACTTTTACCGCTAAAAGGTGTCAGACTTTTGTACTGGTATGTTTGTGCCCCCGGTCACAGGTAACACCGATTTGTGTGAAGTCTTGCAAGTATGCTTGTGCATAGATAGAATTGCTACTATGTCTGTGGTGCCCTGCCTGAAAAATGTGCGCGCGTGTGTGTTTTTTTTCTTTTTTTATTAGTATTCATTTTTTTGTTTTGTTTTTCTGAATTATGGTTTAATTTCTTCTGTGGGTTTTGGGTGGAACATGACCAGCCTGTGTCATGCGTACTCTATTAATACTGTTGTGACAGAATGATGCATGCTGAGAGACTAAACCAAATTAAAGCAGAACACCACCTTCAGTTCAATCCCCTCCCCAAACAGGGCAGACTGTAGCTGCCAATCATCCTGCCCTGCCCCGCCCCCCACTCTCATTGGCTGCCTCCCTCTCCCTTCCCATCTCTTACATTTTACCGTATAGGCTTCGGGCTCCCTTTGTTACTTTTGTACAGCTATCATTTGTGCCATTCTCTTCACTTGTGTTACCTCCATTGTGAACATCTTGGCTGCGAGAGGATTGCCCTGCAATGTCAGGGAGCTGTTTGCAAACAGGGGGGTCCCATCAATCCAATTATTTCCTCTGCTGGTCTGTGCTGCCAGGGTAATGTTTCACCCTTGCAAGTCTGGACACTGAGAGCCATCAAACTGTCTCATCAACGCCAAGCTGCTCTGTGCCATTCAGATAAAGCATGCTGACAGTATACGGCAGTTAAAGTGGTTTTTTTGGCCCATTACTGTGGTGGCTGGGTACAATTGGACATGTAAATTAACCACATAGTAAAGCGTGAGAATGTCATGTGATCACATGGGTCTATTACATCTACTGTGGTTCCCTGCCGGGCACGTGTGTTTAGGTCCATATGCCTGTCTGCGTGATCGGCTTTTACAGGGCTGTGACACATGCACGCACGCACGCACGCATACACACGCACACACACACACACACGCTTGCCATATTTTATTTATGCTTATACAGTGCCCTCCACTATTATTGGCACCCCTGGTAAAGATGAGTAAAAAGGGTTATAAAAAATGTACCGTTTGGTGAATTAGCTTAATCTCACACTGAAAAAATGATAAAAATCCAACCTTTAATTGAAGTAAATCTACTATGAGAAAAAAAATCCCTCGTCAAGAAATAATTATTTTTAACAAAACCACATGTGCAACAATTATTCGCACCCCTGTATTTATATGTAGAATAAAGTAATCATTTTTAATATTTGGTCGCATATCCTTTGCATGCCATGACTTCCTGATGTCTGTGACCCAACAACATCAAGATTCTTGATATCTTATTTTCTGGTACTCTTACAAGCGATACTATAACGTCTCTGCATTTGAATGGATCTCTATGGGAATTGGGGGGTAGGACTACATTTAGCTGTAAATTACACTGGAACAGTATGAAACACATGGTTGGCTAAATGGCTCTAAGTCATAAAGGGTCTGACATATCAAACAAGCCTTAAACCATCACTCTGCTGCCAGAAATACAGTAGATATGGATGGATAACTTGTATTTTTCAATTTTTTTCAGTGTGACATTAAGCTAATTCACCCAACTGTGAATTTTCTATAACCCTTTTTACTCATCTTTACCAGGGATGCCAATAATAGTGGAGGGCACTGTATATACAGTATATATTTATACTGTATATATACTTTTTAGCCATTTGATCATTCTCTATTTGGACATCAGCAGGCAGCATTTATTGGTGCAGCTTGGTCAGTTCACCATGTGCAGAGCACTGTTAAGCACTGTTACACTGCCTCGATAATCAGCCCCACTCTACACCATCTAGTTTTTATTTGAATTGGACTCCTACATTTGAACCATCAAAGTTACACTTACAAAATGATAGTCCTGTCAAAGAACAGAGGTCAGACCTGGATGTTTATTTTATTCCTCCACCATTTTGATGATTGACAGGGTTAGGTGTCACAGTATTTCTGGAGCAAAGTATGAATAAAGTTTTTCACTTTCAAAAACTGGGCTCTTGACTATGCATACAGTTCTGTTCCATATGGCGTTTATGACTGAGTGGTTTTTTGGCAAGAGTGTGTTAAGAGCAGTTGTGGGGGAAAAAGGGATTGATGGTGAGACTTTGATGTTTGCCAAACATACCCGTTATGTTTTACGACATTTTATTAAGATTTATTTCCTTGTTTTATGCCTCTCTTTGTCATTGCAACATTGTGTCGGTTGGTTTTGTGGCAAGCTCCTGTCCGCCACCCTCTCTCTGATCGTTCTTAACTAACACGCGTCTCTCCTGTGCGCCGTAAAACATCGCTGAGCGGTTTGCACCCCGACGGATGTTTTCAGAAACCCTCTTTATCTTTTCTCCATGGGCTGGCTTTGGTTGAAAGGCAGGGAAAGAGTCTTGGTCGCGTGTGTGGAAATGGCAGGAACTGAAAGTGTGATTTGCAGGAGAGGGCGGGGGGGGGGAGCAGCAGGCTCTCAGTTCTTCAGTGGGATCTGCAGTTACGCTCGCTCGCCCCGCGCCCTGGTCCCCTGGGCTCAGGATTTTTAGCGAGATGCTGCCCTGATGGTGGGGCTGCCGTCCCGCCCTATTGGATTCAGCTCAGCTCTCTGAAGAGAAATCCCCCCCCCCCCGATCCTCAGCAGGTTTCCATTATCTTTAGGTTCTCCTGGAATCTACACAATGATTAACAGATGTTTAAGGCTGTATGTGAGGCTCCTAGTTGTGACAGCAGCGAGCGCAGTTAGGGAGTGTCCTTGCTCTGCTGCAGGTTTTTAAACAAAACCCAGCGCCTGGTCATCTAGGGGTCAGGTAAAGCTTTTTGAAGTGAAAGTATAAAACCTGCAGTTTTTTAAGCATTAAAAGGGTATTATTTTCCCTGCTGATGTTTCTCTCTGAATGCCAGGAACTGTTCTTGTGTGCCTGAAGATCAGGTGTTTGGTCAGAAAAAGTCCTAGAGCTCTGAGTTGTAAGGAGCAGGCGCGCACACACACACACATATCACACACATCTACACACACGCACACACACACACGCACACACACACACACATATACACACACTCACTCACTCACACACACACACACACACACACACACACACACACACACACACACACACACACACACACACACACACACACACACACACACAGCGTCGGTTGGCTGCTGCTCTTCCCGTCAGTGTCCTCCTGCACTGCAGCTGCTAACTCGTTTTTGTTGGTTGTGAATTGTATGATCTCTGCCCAGTAACGCTGTGCAATGGCATGCCATTAAGAGGCTTCATATCACGCTCTCTCGTTGGTTAAAGGGTATGCAAATGTTTTTGATAAGCAGGACGCATTTTTGGCAGGGAGATTCTGTTTGGATCTTTTCTTTTGTCTTTAGATGAGACGCATGGAAACTCAGCCAGCCCTGTTCTTTTGGCTAATGCAGCCGCATCAGTCAGTAGCATAGTATCAGTTCATGTTGACTTATTAACCAAAAAATTTAATGATCTATAGTTTTATAGTTTATAATGAGTTAGATACTAAAAGGCTTGCTTGTAAAATAGCCACCTTTTAATCTGAAAAGCTGCTGGAATAAATGCCCTCTCGCAACTGAAGCTTGATCTTAAAAAATGTAATCATCTCTTCTTTTTTTGACGATCTTCTATATGCTCTCTCTCTCGCTGGCTCTGTGTCGCTTCCCGTCTTGACACTGGATCAGGCCAGCCTCTGTCTGCTCATCTCAGTTTAATTTTCACTTTTTCAGTTGGGTTTATTAAGACATACATGCATTGTTTTTTGTTCCCATTTCAGCAGTGTTTCCATGCTGGTTAATTTTGACTCCCTCCTTCCCTATTTGCAGCCTCCACCTCTTCCTCTTCTTCCTCCTCCTCGGCGCCGTGGTCGTAGCATGTCACTCTGTGTCCCGTGCATTTCCGCCCTCCCTCTGTCCTGCCCTCCCAAGCAGCCGTCCACTCCTCCGCCAGCCCCGCCCACCCCCCTCTCGCCTCGCCTCGGGAGCCCTGACGGCGAGACCTTTGCGGGACGCCTTTCGAAAGCGCTGGAATGCGTCCTGCCCCTGCACTCGGTCGCCCCGCGGCGACGGGCCAGCCTCCCGGCGCTCTTTGCCAGTCCTGTATGTCAGTGCACCTGTAGGCCACAGGGTGGCGTGACCCAGGACCCCCCAGTGAGCAGGCACAGGGTCCAGGAGGCAGTACTGTTTTAGCCCACCAGAGGGCAGGAGAGAGAGGAGTTATAGTGGGTGGTTCAGTAGAGGCTGGCAGTTCAGATTCTTTGGTCAAGGGCACAACCATTGTATCCTTGACCAAAATACTTTTCTTTTTTTTTCCAGCCATGTAAATGGATGTCAGGATGTAATCTATACGTTATGTAAGTTGCTCTGGATGAGGCCATAGACTTTCATTCATTTGTCAGTTATTGGCCAATGTTTATGAAGCTAACGCTAGCTTGTTCTGAAGTTAGCTGGTGTGTCAAGGGGTAAACATTTTCTTAAGTTGAATAGAGGAATTATTATAGTTTTTTAAATGTAATTTGTATCCACTGTTAGAAAAGTATAACCCTGAAGTTGAACTTGATTTTACCAAAAAAAAATGTAATAAATTATCAGCAGTGAATCTGTTCTGATAGTGACGCTACTCACTCATAAGTAGGTTACCTCCAATTTTAATTGGTTCAGGATATTTGACTCCTCCTCCCTCTCGCTCCTTTTCGCACCGTCTTTTTATGCCGGTTTTAATAGCTTTGAAAATGCTGTATGTGGCACTAGTTTGAACACTTGACAACTGGGTCAGCTTACAGAGCGCCCTAACCATGCCTCCTGGCACCAGTATGCTCCTTCCACTCGACCTGCTCATCTGGAGTCCTGCGTTCGCATTAAATACACGCTGTCAGGCACCGCGCTACCTCTGAGAAACCAGGTCACACTGCTGCGCTGCGCTCATGGCGGACGCACGCGTCAGCTGCATTTTAGCTTACAAAACGCTGTAGCCAATCACACATTGGCCACAGACGGGGTGGAAATGAGGGGCGGGCAAGAGAGAGATTAAGTTGTTTGCATCTAGTTATGGTTTTCAGTTTGAGTGTCCCCACAATTATTTTTTCCACAAAAAGATACTCATGTTTCCATTTTGCATTCCCATTTATCCCATGACTTTTGGTTTACATAAGTTCTTTTCTTTTAAAAAAAATTCAAACAGAGCTTGGTTAATGTGATTTGAAGTCACCGCCCCGTTGACATTTTATCCAGTAAACTGCAATAATAGATAATTTTGAGCATGATTTTTCTTCAGTGTATTTATGGCCCAGACGAGTCCTGTGTGAAAAGCAGCAGCAGGCCTGTGACCTGAGACCAGTGTAGCGGTGCCGCACATGTATTTAATTACAGCACATAGAAACCCTCGTATTACTTGTCTTGTCTGTTGACTCTTTGTTTTTTGAAAGGATTATTTTGCGTTTAAATTTATTTTATTTTTATTCCTTGTTTACTGTGGAGGGGTTTGTGCACTCTGGGAGTGTCGCGCATTATGCAGATACTGCTGTTCTGTCTATCTCTCTCTCTGTTTCTCTCTCACTCTTATGGGTATCATGCTTTTGCTTTGTAAAGATGATGTATCTTGTTGTCACTGCAGCCGCAGTCTGTGACTCATCAGTTCAGTGGAGGGGTGCCGGCCCTCCCCGACCCCCCGATATTTTTCCCCACCATCCTGGAGAGGCCCGTTTCCTTCTCGCCCCCGCCTTCCTGCCCGCCCAAAATGATGAACGTCCAGCGCCGCAAGAGCACCTCCATTCTGGAAGCGCACACGCGCCACTTCCAGCCCACCTACCGGACATACGGCAGCAGCCTGCACCCATTCGCCGGGGCGGAGGGGATGGGCGGGGCAGGGGCGGAGCCCTCCCTGCTGCTGGTGCCGGGCGTGGCGGGCCAGTGGCCGGCGGAGCCCCTGCACGCGCAGAACCCGGCGGAACAGCTGTACGGATACAAAGACGTGCGAGCGGAGCCACCGCAGCAGGAGGAAGTGGTTCGCCGGCTCAGCCTGAACCAGGCCGCACTCCTGGACCACTTTGAGGCCATGGCGTACGGCGGGTACCCCGTCACTGCCCACCAGCTCAGCCAGCTGGGCTTCCACCAGCAGATGCAGGCTGCGGGCTTGGGGTACGACACCCCTCAACCCAGCCCGGGCTACCTGCACCCCCACATGCAGGGCCACGTGCGCCTCACCCACAGCCCAATCCCACCGCTGACACCAATGAGTGCCTCCTCATTGGTTTCTTCAGCCCCCGCCGCCCTCGCCACCGCTGACCCCTGCTACCCGCAGGTCTCCTTCCCCCACTCGGCGCCCCCCATGCTGGCCCATACCGGGGAGCCCGTGCCCGCCGGTGTCTTTGAGTTCCACGTGCACAACGTTTCGTCGGACCCCAGCCTCCTGGCCTCCAGACTGTACCGGGCCCGGCGCGGCTCCATGGACCTGAACCTGGAGGAGCAGGCCTGCTCGCCCGCGGGGCTCAGCGGCCGCCTTCAGCCTGTCACTGAGGAACTGTACAGCTACGTGAGCCCAGAGCTCCCGCTGCCCCCGGGGAGCCTGCTGCTGCACGGCCCCAAGGACCGCAGCCCCGAGCCCTCCAGCGACTCCATGGCTTCCTCCGACGCCGGAGAGTTCCACTCCCCACCCCCGCACGGGTGCCCGCCCCCCGGGGAAGCCTCTGCCGCTCAGTCCATCCCCCACACCTCCTATTACGGATCGGACAGCGGGGGCACCGCCACCGATGCGCACCCGCCCAGCCAGCCCAGCTTTCTGTTCGTACCGCCATCCGAGGCCCCGGGAACGACCGCCTCCCACGTCGCCATGCTGCACGGTGCCTGGGCGCGGCACACCCCCTACCAGCCTGACCTTTCTTACCACGAGTCTGCCCTGGCACTTCAGGGCTCATCTTCGGTACTAAAACAACCCACTCTTCTTTCTTATCCTCCTCCTCTCTCCCCTCTCCCTTCCCTAAACCTCCCTTCCCATAGTCCCACCCCCACCCTCCTCTTGAGTACTTGATTTATTTGTCTTGTCATTGTGGGTTTTAACCCTTTCCAGCCAAGCTCTGTATTGTAAACTTTCCACTTTTTTGCCTTTATCGAGAGGCTTTTATGGTTTTGCAATGAGTTTGGATCTGAGCCATGTTAAATCTGGTGTATAAATCCCCCTTTTGTCACCCGTTTGTAATCTTAAGTTCTCTTGTCTCCTAAGTGAAATTAAAGGTTTTTTTTCTGTTCATATTTGTCCATAACTTACTTATATATACTTTTGTTTTATGTATTTCTGTCTGTTTTGTGTGTATGTGCATATACACTGCCTGGCCAAAAAAAAAAGTTGCACATTCTAATATTTCGTTGGACCGCCTTTAGCTTTGATTACGCGTTTGGCGCGCATTCGTCGTGGCATTGTTTCGACAACCTTATGCAACGTCACAACATTTATTTCTGTCCAGAGCTGCATTCATTTTTGGCAGAGATCTTGTATTGACGATGGGATAGTCGAGCCACTCCCTAAAGTCTTCTCCAGCACATCCCAAAGACTTTCAATGGGGTTAAGGTCAGGACTGTGGTGGCCAATTCATGTGTGAAAATGATTCCTCATGCTCCCTGAACCACTCTCACAATTTGAGCCCGATGAATCTTGGCATTGTCGTCCTGGAATATGCCCATTGATGGGATAACCTGTTCATTCAGTACATTCAGGTACTCAGCTGACTTAATTTTATTGCTGCATAACATTGCTGAGCCTAGACCTGACCAATTGAAGCAACCCCAGATCATAACACTGCCTCCAGAGGCTTGTACAGTGGGCACTATGCATGACGGGTGCAACGACAACTTTTTGGCCAGACAGTGTATGTTTACTATATATGTTAAATGTGTGTTTGCATTTATATGCACTATACGTTAGTATTTCTGTATATCATACATCCAACTCCAAAGTTTAGTTGGCCTGAAAGAGGGAAAATCCATCTTTTCCTGTAGTATATCTGTTTTGGTGGTTGAATCAATAAGAAATGAATAGCAGACAAACAAAGGAAAGTTTTCTCTTCTTACTAAGTGTAAGAAGGGTCGTTTGTTTAAGATCTCATGGTTCAGTTTGGTTGAACAAGAGCAAGGCCAATCCTAACTTTGAAAGTTGATATGATCAAACACACAGAAACATACACCAAAAGATGTGGGGATTAGACAGGTTTAAAGGTCACAAAAAACATAGTGCAGTCAGTATTTATTTATCCCCCAACCTATTTAATTTGTAATGTAGTTGGCTGGAAATGGTTAAAATATTTTTGTCTTACTGTCAAGGGCACCAATCACAGTAGCAGTAACGAAATCGCAGCTTGTACCCCAAGTTTTGTTATGGTACAGGACGGCTGTGAGAAATCAGTGGTTAACCCTTAGAATGCTGGAACTGTCAGCAGCGCACTGCAATCCCCGCCTCTGCTCTGAGCAGCGTTTTCCATCTCCTTTTCTTGTGTTCTTTCCTATTTTTGTTTCATTTCTTCTGTTTATTCTTAACGGCTAAAGGTATTTAACGCTCGCTGCTCCCAAAAGCCTCTACTTTTTATGATTATGTTCTTCATTCCGACATCAGGCACAAGGTAAGGTAGTCCGCCAGGTGCAATTATACTTGTGTGAGCTCTCGGAGAAGAGCTGGAGAGCAAGTATATTTGCCTGTAGCCTTCTAAGGGTTGGTTCAGTAGCAAAGGAAGAGCAATCGTGTGACACAGCGGGGACGAATAACGGGACAGGAAATGAAACCCGCACTGTTCTAGGTGTTTTCAGTTTGCCACACATTTCACAAACGCGTGCTTTTCTGTGCTCTCCAATGGTAGTGTCACAAAAGCAATAAATCAATTAGAAATCCACGTGCATGAAACATACTCATTTCCAACTAACACACTTATTTGTTCATTTTTAATTTATTAAAAATTTTTTTTTTTTGTTCTTTTTTTTTTTTTGTTCTTTTTTTTTTTTTTAAATGTCAGTGCATGCGTGTATACCCGGGGACGCGGGCCACCTGAGCGCCGTAAGCACACGTCAGAGAAACCGCGTCGCGTGTATACGTGCACAGTGCCCCAAATTCTGTATGAAGTAAGCGTGTGCGTGTTTTTCATTCTGAAATTTATGAAGCCCGTGCTGATTTGTTGCCTTTTTGTTTTTCCTGTCCTCTTGCCTCTCTCTCTCTTTCTCTCTCTCTCCCTCGCTCGCTCGCTCTAGCAGCAGGTGTCGGGACCCCCAGTCCCAGCCCCGGTGGCCCTGGCCCCCAGCTCCCAGCAGGGTCCCGCCCCCCCCCAGCAGGTAACGCACCCTTTCCTGCCGTTACACTTTTGTGTGTGCGTGTACGCGAGTCACAGGTTTCTGTGGGGTTGACGAGGCAGCTGCACGCAGGTGACCGCGCGCGCCCTTTCTCTCCCGCTGGCGGCGCTGTGGTGAGAACGGTGGCGTGTACGCGGGCCGCTCTTTGGGGTTGTGTTGTGGTTTTGTGTTTAAACGCCTCTCCCGCTTGTGAAAGCTGTGGAGCCCAGTGGTGCCCCCTCTCTTACGTGTGTTGTGTTTGTTTCTTATAGTACGGAGTTTACTACGTCCCACCGCTCCCTCCGCAGGTAGAGAAAACAAGCTCTTCTTTCCAGCAAACAAAAACCAAAAAAACGGCCGCACTCCTTTATTTTTCCTGCTTTCACTCATGTCCTTGCATTCCTTATCCTGTGCTTCTTGTGCTGCTCTTATCTTGGGTTTAGGGCACAGTGACGCTGTCTTTTAAAGCTTAGAGATGCTCTGGCTCTTGGGTTTAGGGCACAGTGAGGTAGGGGCGGGATTGGGGACGGCATGCGAACGGTAAATTGCTCCAGGTTATTGGGTTAATGTCACAGGAGGGATTTGCGTGTCCTGGGAGTTTTCCCTCAGGCCAGAGAGCGGCTTCATTGCAGTCCCGTCGAGCGGCGTTAAAGTGCTCTGAGTTTGTGTCGTAAAAACGGCTTCACCAGACGTGCTGCAAACTGTGGTGCGGATGAGACTTGCTTGGTTAAATTCCTTTCCCCCTCCCCCCTCCCCTGCCCCCTGTGAGGTGTGTGACACAGGTAAGGTGAGATTAATGAGTGTGAGAGCGGAGTGTGTGCGTGCGTGTAAGAGCAGGTGTGTGAACGTGCCTGTTTCTCTCCTCCAGGTGGCCCCCCAACAGGTCCCAGTGTCCCTCCCCTCTCAGCCCATGGTGTCTCTGCCCCTCCAGCAGCAGGGCGGCGCCACTGTCACTCAGAGCTCACAACCACATCTGCAGCCCAGCCCACTGCCTGCACAGGTAACACACACACGCACATAAACACACACGCACATGCACACACACACACACACACAGACACACGGACATGCACAGGCAACCCATATACCCCTGTCACAGTCTCTCTCACATGCATACACACACCATATCCCTCTCTTTCTCGCTCTTAACATGCACAGATAACAGACAGTTTTGTCTCTTACACAGTAGGGTTGTGCCAATCTACGATGACATTGTGCATCGACGAGATGATCATTGATCGCGATGCCTTTGCCAATATAAATGGCGATTTTTGGGCCGTTTAAAAATTAGCGCAAGCAGCCCTTTTAAAATTATTTTAAATTAATTGCTTAAAATTCTAATCTAGGAGTAATTTCCTGACAATGTTTTTAACATTTTTTAATTCCTATAAATAAAATGTAATTGGTGGAAAATAGGCTCTTCTCCCTTCAGTGCATTACCATCCATTCACACTTCTGCATTGTATGCGTGTGCAGGGTTGCCAGATCTTGCAGGACTTTCCAGCCAAATGGTGAATCAAAACTATCCCGAAATATATTTTTAACTGAAACCAGCGTATTTGAAATAGAAATCATCATATTTTTACTTTAAGTATGTGCTTTGCGATTTTTAATTTTTACCCGTGTCTGCACTTTGAAAGTAACCTATTTAGCTGTAAAACCGCGGACATGGCAACACTGTGCGTGTGAATGACTGTAGTCCCGCTATAGGCTACATTGCATTCAGTTTTGAAATCCCAATTCTGCTGCCAGGCACCTACAGCACAAGCCCGTCTCATATCGTAGACTAATTGCTAAAAAAAATAATGCATAGAATGCTACATTGAGATTGCCTAACTGAAACAAAGTACAAAGATGGGATGGATTCATTTTATTTGCTGCATTGACAATGTGTTTATCATTTTAAAAAGAGCCATTTCTTGACGATTAAAAATAAGTCCTGAGGCGGCGCTCTGGTGCGCTTTTATAGCACTAGCCTACACCCCTGACAACAACATTGACAATTGTATGGGGAGTAAGCTAACATTTGCAAAATAGTTAATCTCTTTCAAATAGTAGGCTATGTGATTATTTATGTACGCTATAAATGTATTAAACTTTCAGCCTTCTTCGTTGCAGTTGACATTTGTTCAGCCGACGGCAAATTGTCGGGACTAGCCTGTCATTCACATGCATACAATAATAATAAAAATAATAATAGTAATAATAATAACAATAACAAATATCATATTAAGTCCCCCCCCCGGGGATCGGATCGGGTATCGCCGATCTCTGATGATGAGGATTAGATGATCTGAAAATAGAGATGATTGCCCAACCCTATTACTCAGTTACAATGGTAATGTTGACAGCTCAGCAAAAACTTAAAAACACAAGGTGCCTTGCCACACCCTGTTTCAAGTGGAAATTAAAAAACTAAATTCAGGCTTATGGGGGGAAAAAGTCAAATAAAATAATTATTGTAAACATGAGGGAGGTGGGATTATTTCCATTTATTAAAGTCATGTATCACCTCAAACAATGAAACAATAGATAAATACAACATTTCCCAGGAGCCTTTGCAGGCATAATTGGATTCATACATGATAATGCTGGAAGGTTATGGCAAGTCAGGTTTTTTGATTCAGGTGTTTGAATTCTTACTGTATATCGTTGTGTCATTAGTGTTAACGCATGTGTTTGTAGCAATGTCATTATTTCTCATTATTGCTCGTGCCGTACTCCTCCCTCTGTCTTTCTCTATCCATCTCTAATGGCTTTTTATTCATTTGCTGGTTCCTTTGTGGGCATGCTGCCTGTGTTGCATGGCTGTCAGCTCTGTACTAGTGTGCCGAGTCCTCCCGTTCTGTCTTCGTCGCCTAGCGTCGAGCACCTGTACTTCCTCTACCAGGCTGCACAGCTGTCTCTGGTACAGGTACAATGGCAGCTCCACCTGGGAGGGTGCGCTGGCCTGAGCCCCTCCCCCGGAGCACGTGTACGTGTGTGTGCTTTAACCCACGTCTTCTGTGGTAGTGCCCTGGGCAGCTATTGTCCACCCGGGATAGTTGTTGGTGTGCATTTGACGTGTTTTTGTATATTTATTCACCCCCCCCCCCCCTCACTCCCGCGCACACAGCAAGTTTTGTGTGAAGGGAAAGACCTCCAGCATGGCACTTGCCTGGCTTGTGGTTTCAGTGAGAATAAATTTTTTTTTTGTTACCATTGCTGAGTTTGCTGTTGTGTGTTTGTTCTCACTGTAGACAAAGAGCATAGTTTTTTTTTTTTTTCTTTGAGTGGGGGGGTGAGTACACCCTCATTTTTTTTGTTGCGTGTAGTCCCCCCCCACACCACTCTTTCATTAAAGTGCATGGTTTGTACAATTTGTGTTTTCAATTTCGTGATAAACAAAGCTGGCTTCAGTTCTTTTTTTAGTTTGGTAGCCTTTTGTATTGCGGTGGCAGTCTGACCGAGGGACTCATGGTCTTTGTGTCCAAGAGTCCCAGTCATTACACTGGGTGTGCTGCTGTTTTACAGTTATAATGAACTGGGCTGTGTTCTCCCTGAGCTCATGTTTAATACAACAGGGTTGCGACTGCCATACAGCCGCACATTGGCGCTAAATTGTAACTGAACTGGTCTATTTGCTTTCATAGACAGTTTACTTATGGTTTGGCACCAATACTTGGTTTGTCTTGTTTCAGTTCTAATAACCCTGTATCTGCTAATCCCACAGTAATATGAGCTGTTAACAGGACATGCTGTGTGTTTCAAACTAGTTCCCCGCCGTGTTTTCAGCTCCGGTTTCTTTTGACGGTGTAAAGCGGAGGTTTCTAACGTGCATGGTGTGGCTCCTTGTTCATGCATCCTCGGTTGAACGTTGCACAAACCGTAGACAAGCTGTTGCACTTTGGCCTCCCGTCATCACCCTGGACCCCTGGCTCCTATTTTTAGCTTAGTTTTGGTGCTCGTGTAGTCTGTGTATAGTGATTTATATTATATATATTTGATTCATTTTGTGCTGTTTCTACTACGGGAGTACTTTAAGACCCTGAAGCCTCCTCCAGTGCCCCCTCCCCATCCATCGGGATTTCCCCTTTCCCAGTCTGACCCCGCCCGTCCTCCCATGTCACCCTCAGCCCTACGGTCTGGCTCCGCCTCCATCCTCAACGGGGCAAGTCTCCGTGGCGCAGGTGGGCTTCCCTCCGCCTTCACTTCCGGTAAGCGTGGCGCCCGGCCTGCCGCCACAGCAGGCCCCCGCGGCGGTGGTGTCGCCGCTTGCCGTGGCGCTGCCCGTGCCACCGGCCGCCTCAGCCGCGCTCCCGCCACCTAACGCCGCCCAGCTGCCTCCTCAAACGATGCCTCAGCAGCTGGCCCCCGTCGCCGTGCCAACCGTCCACGCCGGAACCGTCCCGGCAGAGCTGCCCTTTCAGACAGGAGACACCCCTCACCAGGTATCGCCATCCAGAACCTGGACCACCTCCCCCATTCCACGCCATACCCACCCCACCCCCCGTACCCCTCCCAGCCATCCCGGGACGATTTTAAAGGCCAGCCATAAAGAGAGTCTGGGAACCAACACGTTTGACACATAGATCCAGCAGCTTGTTTGTAGTACTTAGTTGCTGAGGTTTTGTCCCTCTACGTACTTTGCCATAGTTTGTTGGATTTCTTTTTTATCTTGATTTTTGGTTTGGTTTCTATCTATTCACAAAACAAGGTGATTTGCGTTAAGCTGGCTGGCAGATTTGTTGAGCTAATACTGCTATTCTTTAATTTTCCCTTTCCTCTCTTTTTTCACTTTTTAAATGGGTCTTGTTGTCCATTTTTGCCTATGCTGCCTTTTCCCCTTGTCCTACACATCTGCATTCCATTTTTCCGTTCCCTCCCGGTAACGGCACAGAAAACGGCATTTGTTTGTTGGATGTTTAGTTTTTTTTTTTTCACTCCTTGTTCTGCTTTTGCGTTTGTAGACCTCTCAGAGTCTGCCTCACCCTTTGCCTTCGGAACAGACGCAAGGACAGACGCCGCAAGTGCCCTCTTCTATGGAGAGGTAAGGGAAGCAGAGCCCTGGCACTCTACACTCTTGCCTACGTTAGGTTGCTCTGGGTACATTTCATGGTAATTTAAAGAATGGTTGGTAATGAAGATAATATAAGCCATGTATTTTCACAGGCATTCCATGATGTTTTTTTGGGGGGAATGGGAAACAAGGCATATAATGGCATGTCACAACTTTGGGTGGGAGAAGTGAGTGTCCCCCCATTTTAGGGGAGCAAAAGTAAGTTTCATAAGAGAGGAATTCAGGTCAGGCGATTGCTTATCTGGTGTATCTATAGCTTGTGGTATTAGTCATTTATAACTTCCCGAAAGTTATTTGGCGCTTACCTGAAGAAAATAAATGCAAATTAAGTTTCCAGGAGCTGAGCCTTAACATATATTTCTCTCTCTCCCTCTCTCCCTGCTAGCGGCCACTCCGATGTGGCGTCCGGTCTGAGCGACGGGAACGAAGGGGCGTCGGCCACGGGCGGCAGGCATGAGGGCCGCTCCGCCAAACGGCACCAGCGCCGGTCCGTGCGCAGCCGGTCCCGTCACGAGAAGACGGGCAAGGCCAAGCTGAACGTCCTCAATGTAAGAGTTCAGCGTGTCTGTATGATCTGCTGCAGGGCCATTAGAAAAGGGCTCGTCCCTTGTGCTGCTGAATACGTGCCCTGCTCCATAGACTCCCCTGTGGTATGCATTACAGTGAGGGTTTCCTGCTGGCCATTTCAGAACTAATGTCATGTGATTAATTTGATTAATCCTCTTGTTGAAGGCTTTCATGTCCACTTGGATATCCCTGGTTATAGATCACAGATTAAATTCTGATTAAACTCTGATTTAAGCAAGGTTAATGAACCCTGGTGTTTGTGTCTGTTCCTTGTGCTCTTTTTCTGTCTCTCTCTTTAATTTTTTTACATATTTGTTTTTCTTTTGTGCAGATTTCCAACATAGGTGATAGAGTTGCCGAATGCCAGCTGGAAACGCATAACAGGAAAATGGTGACTTTTAAGTTTGATCTGGACGGAGACAACCCAGAAGAAATTGCAGAGATCATGGTAATTTGTCTGTAAATGCACTCTCTTTATGGTTAATGTTTCTTGTTTTTTTGCCATTACCCTAGCTTTAAAGCTGGATAAATTAGGTTTTTTTCATATAGCTTTGTTCAATTCCATCAAGTTTGTCTCAATTGTTATTTGTTGGGTGCAGCTTCAAATGAAGCTGAGAAGGTTAAGTTTCCAAAAACATCAGCAAGCCTGTGCTTGACAGGGTGAGCTCGCCTGGACTCTTTAGCCTTGTTTACCTGTCGCAGCTGCGAGATTCACTGTCTCTGTCAACAGGTTCTAAGCGAGTTTATCTTAGAGAGCGAGCGGGAGTCGTTCATCGAGCAGGTTCGCGAGGTCATCGACATGGCCGACGACAAGGGCCTGGAAAGGGAGGGCATGAAGGACGGCTACAGCCAGGTACCCTCCCCGAAATCCCCCCTCAAAGTAATCTGACTTCCTATTTACATTTTTAAAAACTTTTAACCCAGTTGTTTGATTGGGCCAGTGCATCGTATGTTATGTTTTTTTTTGTTTTGTTTGTTGCTTTTTCTTTTGCGGGGTTTGCTACGAAGCAGGATTACTGAGCTAGCTGGATAACTGCACTGAGTAAAACCTGGAACAGCTCTTTTTAGTTCAGTCCATGTTCCAGATTTGCGAGGGTTCCGGGTTTTACTCAGTGCAGTTATCCAGCTAACTCAATAATTCTGCTTCATAGTATACACCCCTGGTCTCTACCCTTCTATTGGTACAGCAGTTTTGAGACCTTGTATGAGAAAATAATAAAATGTTTTTTTGAATTATTTCAGATGGCGCAGGAGGTGCCCGTGATCGCTGTTCCTCTCCAGTCGGGTAAGCCGCTGACCCCCAACTCATCGCCTCATCACCGCAGATAGCCATGTATGGTGTGATTAAGAGCGTCTAGGTCATGTGGGCACTCCAATGGACTTATTGCATTATGTGCGTTTGGAGATTAAAATCAGCACCGGGGATGGAGCATAAGAGCTCCTAAGAACAAGGCCAATAAAGAGCCACTCAGATGGACACGCACTGCGCTGTCTGTAGTGTATCTGGGTGACTTGTCTCAGCGTGGTGTTAAATATATACCCTGTACCCCTCTGTAGTGTATGTGGGTGACTCTCATGGTGGTGTTAAATATATACCCTGTACCCCTCCCCCGTGTGTGTTGTCTCATGGTGGTGTTAAATATATACCCTGTACCCCTCCCCCGTGTGTGTGCAGGTGACTCAGCGTGGTGTTAAATATATACCCTGTACCCCTCCCCCGTGTGTGTGCAGGTGACTCAGCGTGGTGTTAAATATATACCCTGTACCCCCCCCCCGTGTGTGTGCAGGTGACTCAGCGTGGTGTTAAATATATACCCTGTACCCCTCCCTCGTGTGTGTGCAGGTGACTCAGCGTGGTGTTAAATATATACCCTGTACCCCTCCCCCGTGTGTGTGCAGGTGACTCAGCGTGGTGTTAAATATATACCCTGTACCCCTCCCCCGTGTGTGTGCAGGTGACTCAGCGTGGTGTTAAATATATACCCTGTACCCCTCCCCCGTGTGTGTGCAGGTGACTCTCAGAGCTCCACCACGCAGGTGGTGCACTCCGCCGGACGCAGGTTCATCGTCAGCCCAGTGCCCGAGTCCCGCCTCAGAGAGCAGTTTTTCGGGCCCCCGGCAGCCACCCCGCCAGTCCAGGAAGCCCCTGCGGCAGGTGGGTCCCGGAGCAGTGATGTCATTCCTGTCAATTTCTCAAAAACTCTGATCCTACAGCTTTTTTTATTATTTTTTTTACTACATCTCTTCATTCCTCTGTGTCGGCCAGGGGTCGCGTTAGGCCGGCAATTGCCGGTTTTTACCGTTTTTTTATGACAAAGGCCGGAAAATGTAATTCCCTCCGGACATTCGGGCCGGTAAAAAAAATAAAATAAAATAACTCCGCAATATAGCCTAGTAATTTAACATATTTAGTCTCAATATAAACAAAAAGATCTCCAAAAAGGAGAGAGAGAAAAAGAATTCAAAAGACAGTAAAGTGACACGTAATAGAGTCATTCCCGGTTTCTCGGGTGGGGTATAATGTCCTTGTGGGCTTCTCTCTCTTCCTTTTGGATTTGGATAAAAAGGCGAAGCTTGTTCTAAAAATGTTGGTTGTGACCTCTTTGAGGCCCCCTGCAGGTCGGCGTGATGCTGACCCGTGCCGTGTTGTTTCCCAGCAGCCCCGGCGGTGGTCGCTCCGGGCCTGGGCCTGTCCCACTCAGCCTCAACGGTCAGCCTGCAGCAGGCCTTCAGTGAGATGCGTCAGGCCCAGTACGATCCGGGGCCCAGCACCGCCCCCCCCTGCGTGCAAGTGCCCAATGTGGTCAGCGTGGCGGGGCTAGCGGTGGACACCAGCGTGTCTCCCAGCGGGCCCTCCAGCATGCCCGTCACCTCCCCGCCCTTACTCCAGGCCCTGGTCCCGGAGCCGCCCGCCCCCGTCCCCCCTGCCCTCCGCCCCCCTCAGCCCCCCCGACGACTCCTCACCTCCCCCCGCCGTACACCAGGCCCCTATAACAGGGGCCATGGTGCCCGCCCCTGCCTCTCTCACCTCCCACGCCCAACTGGCCCCTCCGGCCCAGCCCCCTATGCCCCACGCTCAGCCTGCGGTCGCGGCAGCCGCCAGCGCCGCGCCCCCGCCCCCCTCCTCCATGTCCCCTCCCGCCATGCCTCAGCCCCAGAACGCCTCCACCTCCTTCCCCGTCACCTCTCCCCCCGGCCTGCAGCCTGCCGCTCTGGCCCCAACAGCTTCTGAAACCCAGGCTGGCGGTACCGGAGCGGAAGGCTCCGAGCAGCCGTCTTTGGCCCCCCCTGTCCCGGCCTCCCCCGGCCCCTGCACGGTCGCCCAGGCCTTGCCGCTCACCCCCGCCACCGTCCCCAGCACCGCTCTGCCTTCCTCTGCGGCCGGCACCCCCGTCCTCACCCCCTCCGCCGTGCCCCCTCTCCTGCCCCAGGGCGCCAGCCTGCTGCCTGTCTCCGCCAATGTCCCGGTGGTGCAGCCCACGCTGGTGCACGGCCAGCCCCAGCCTTCCCCCGTGCCCAACCAGAGCCACGCCCACTGCGGGGAGTGCGAGGGGGATCCGCAGGGCAAGACGCCCGGCGTCGACGACATACAGGCCCTGGACAAGAAGCTGCGCTCTCTCTTCAGCGACCTGGGCTCCGGCCTCTCCTCCGCCCAGCCCGACGCCTCGGGCGACCCCACCAGCTCCCCCGGCGTCCCCGGGACCTCCTCCCCCACCGGCACCACCTCCTCCACCTCAGGGGGCCCGCTGCCCCCCAACACTTTACCGCTGGGGCCCAATGGGCAGCCCACCACCACCCCCGCAGCCACCCCAGGGCAAACCGCCACGCCTGCCAGCTACGGCCAGACCACCCCGGCAAAGACCACACTGTCCAGAGTACCGGTGAGCCAACACACACAATTCATATTTTTAATGTCACTCTGTGGCATTCCAGACATAGGGAAACTTCATTTTTTCGTCTCAGTCAGATAGGTGCTTCGATCTTCGGACTAACATGAAATGATGGGGAAATAACTGTGCATTGCTTTACAGAATGGGCAAGTATGGTGAATGTTTGTGGATTTGGGAAAATGTACACGTCCTTTTATTCCGAAATACCTCAGATGACAAATCTTTTAATATCTCCCTCCTGGGTCCTCATTCCCAATGCAAAATTCCTCTTAACACTTCTTATTTCTTAACCTCTAATTGGCTGGAATTATTGTCTTGTCTCCTAACATCTTCTGGAATATGTACCACACTGTTTTGCATGTGTACCACACTTATGGCTGATATAATATTACTTTTGCAGCTTATTAACTTTAGAATTAATATCAGTTTTTTTAGTGGATATTTAATGAATTTTTTAAACACATGACTGTCCTCAAGAAGTCCTGAAACAAAATGGGTAACACATAATCTTATCATGCACAGTAGCATAAAAGTTAACATTGAACAAAAATGTAAAACTTTATTATGAAGTAGACTGACCCGGTGAATCTGATAAGTGCCATTAATTAGTTGTCACCATTCCTCAATGATCTGAAGTGCACTTGAGGCAAATAGCTATGAGGTACTATGGTATAACAGGAGGTTACTGCTTTCAGATATGCTTGGGCCTGCTGGAAATCATGTGTGTAATATATACTTTGTTCAAAGAAACGTAATGGCCTGCTTTTTATATTTCACATTCAGTAAAACATTTTAATTACACACAGAGAACTACTTACAGCAGAAACTTGGCGAGATCATAAAACACTAAATTCTTGAGGTTTAAACAAGCAGGTTCCCGTAAGCAGCACGAGGCCTCAGGGCATTAGATCTCTCTCTATCTCTCTCTCTCTCTCTCTCTCCTCTCTCTCCTGTGATAAAGTGGCCTTGTTTCATCTTCCTCTCTGTTGTCAGGTGTTGCCTGTTGGCTCAGAGCAGGCTGGCACCACACCCATCGAGCAGTTGGCACCATTCCCTGGACCTTGTCTAACTCAGGTGCTTCTCCACTTCCTGAGTTTTCCCCCCTCGCACACCAAATCTACCAAAACATCCCTCCTACCATCCCCTCCCTTCCCTTCCCTCTCTCTACCTCTCCTCCTTTTCTCTTCAAAACAGTGTATGATCAGACCGGCCTGTGCATGAACCCAGCGTCTCTCTAAGCCCTCTGTGGAGCATGACCTCTTGACTCAGAGCCTCTCTCTCATTAACTCTTCACCTTGGCGCCGCTCCCTCTCCACCAGGGGGAGGCGCTGTGCCCTGCAGGTTTCCACAGCTGGCACCACTAGTCATTTTCCCAGAAATGAGCGGGAATCTGCAGTACGTGTGTGGTGTGTATATGTACATCCATATATACACCACAGCAGATTCCCCACCCCTTACAGAAATCATTCAAACACACATTTTGCCTGACATACGAAGGGAAGTGGAGAAACCTTTTATGTCTCTGTTGAATTTTTCTTTGCTTTCACAGCCGTGAAAGGCAATGCCAGAGCGTCATGCCAGGGGAATCTTGTTTAACTGAGTGTTCATATACTGTTTTGGGGGAAATGGAATCACAGAGATGAAACGTATTAAAAGCCTGTTCATATAATTTAAGTGGTATGCAAAAGACACAGATGCACATATGGAAGAGATTTTATAGTTTGGCAGCATTTCATTTTTCTGTTTTTATTGCTTGATTGAACCCAATTAAAGGTTTAACTGGAATTTAAGTCAACTTCTTAAATTGAACGTTGGGTAAAAAGGAAAGTCGTAGCTCTGACTTTGCACCAAGTCCAACCAGTAATTGTGTAAATGAATTGAGACTTGACAGGAGTAAGTTGGCATTAAGGTAATTTATTTACGTTTTTCACTGTGTCTGTGGGTGCCCTGTCGTCTTGAGACGAGGGCGGGGCTTTCGTCGCCGTTCGGTGGCGATTTCGCTAATTGGTTTATTGTGTTTATACGCAAAGTCCCAGCAGCCCTTGGAGGACTTGGACGCCCAGCTGAGACGGGCCCTGAGCCCAGAGACCGTCCCCATCAGCAGCGTCACGGCCCAGGTACGAGGGCACCTCGCAGCCCGGTGTTGCTGCTCAGTGCTGCCGCTCCTGCACCCTGTCATTATGGCTACGGCCCTTTCTGCTTTCCCTCTTCCTCGATTGTTTCTGCTTTTACTGATGTTTTTTAAAATTAATTAATTGTGCTTTTTCACCCAATATTTGGAATTCCCATTCTTGTTAGTTCCGTGCTCCTGGTGCAGTCTCTGCAGTCTCTGATGTGGGAGACTGTGGGGCCCGTCCACTAAGGCACTAGAACAGGGCCTTAACAGGATAAGCCACCGAGCAGCCCCTGTTTGTACTGTTGTTGCAAATGCGCCCCCCCCCCCCACCCCCCACCCCCCACCCCCCACCCAAAAATGTGCCCCACAAGGAGTAAATCCTGCTCATGAGATTTCTAATTATGTAAATGCATGTCAGCTGTACTGCCTGATTGGAATGATTTTCACCTCTTTTTTTTTTTTTTTGTCCCTCCCCCAAAGTCTTCGGTGATTGGAATGCCCTCAGGTGGACAGCCAGGTGTGTACAGAGCTGCTTAATCCAAATCACTTTTCTCCCAGCTGGGGGTCATGTAGGGGTGCTAGCGTCAGACTTTAGGCTTGATACAGATATGCTGCCACTGCCCTCATATTGTTACTCTATAATCATGGCGTTAATATTAGTGCAGAATAAAATAATAGGTGAAATAAAGGCTTTAGGGTTAATCCTCTGCTCTGGTCCATTTCAGTGCCCTTCTCGCTCGCTGCTGAGGGCGAGACTGCGGACGCACCTACACCTGCCCCTGCAGGGTTCCAACTGGGACGCTTCCAGGTGAGTTCCTATAGTGTGATCTGATCACCACCTGCGCATCTCGTAGACCCCCCGTCCCCCGTCCCAGCAGTTTCAGTCACACCCCCCCGTCCCCCGTCCCCCGTCCCAGCAGTTTCAGTCACACCCTCCTCCTGGCTGCGCTTCTTGGGGTAGCTCTTTTTGGGGTAGTGTTTAAATGATACAGGAGACCAAAAGACAGGCGTTGTTCACTGAAGACCCTCCTCTTTGCATCCGTCCAGGTGTCTGTGGCTGCAGAAGAGGCCCCCGGCCACGCCCATCCCACCTCATCGGACTCCTCCTCTTCCTCCACCACGCGCTCCTCTTCCTCCTCCACCCCTTCGTCATCTTCGCTCTCCAGCCCGGAGAACACGCTGCACAAGGCCTCCTCTCCGCTTCGGAGGTTGGGCGGGGACATGGTGGACGGCCTCCCCCAGCGCCCCCCTGCCGCTGCCGCCACGCAGCCCACCACCATCGGCCGCTTTCAGGTCACCACCAACGCCGACACCAAGGTGGGCCGCTTCTCTGTGAGCCGGGCTCAGGATGAGGGCCCTCCCTCCCACCCCGGCCCCCGCCCCCGCGGCCCACCCCCAGCCCGCCATGGCCAACGGCCCCGCCCTCAGCCCCGATACGAAGGCCTCCCTGCCCAGCCTCAACAACTCCTTCAACTCCTACGTCAGCAGCGACAACGACTCGGAGTTCGAGGATGAGGACTTTAAGAGGGAGGTCAACCGGCTGCGAGACAAGTAGGTGCCACTCGAGTTCTCGGTCATGCATTTAACTGCAGGAAAGAGGGGCTTGGTTTCCTTTGAGCCCAGAAGATGGGCATTGAGGCAGACCCCTTTGATGTTGCACAGAACACCACTTCCAACATACAGAGAGGAAGCCCTTACATTGCTCAAGTTGCTATGGTTATAGTATCTGCTAAATACCAGTAAAGTAATGCAGTAGCGGTAATATTATGGTTTAGTAGCAGTGGTTGAGGGAACAGTCACGGTAGCCGTAACAGCAGTAGTGGTAGCAGAAAGACCTGCATTGTGCCGTTCTCCTTAATGTTCCGTTGAGTAGCTCTGATTGCCCCCCCCCCCCCCCCACAGGCACATGAAGGAGATCCAGGCCCTGCACACAAAGCAGAAGGAGGAGATTGACTCCCTGTTCACCAGGCTGGGGAAAGTGCCCCCTCCGGTGGTCATCCCCCCCATGGTGGCCCCGGCCGGCCGCAGGAGGCGGCCCACCAAAAAGTCCAGCCGCAGCAGCTCGCAGAGCAGCAAGAGCCCCCTGCAGCCAGGTAGCGGAACTGCGTCCGGCGCCGGCTTCCCGCCATAGTGGTCGCATTCCCAGCAACACTTGTATGTTCATTTTAACTGTTAGTTTGTTAGATGTTCCTTTTTTTCTCGGTGCACAAACTGTTTAGCCAGTAGGTTCCCCCCCATAGCTGAATGAATGGTTGATCCTGATGTATACAGTATACTCCATGTATACTGCAGCAGTGCAGGCTGTGCCTGTGTGGACTGGGTTTCCCGGTCCCTGCTCTGAAGCCCCACCTCTGTGCTCTGTGTGCAGGCACTTTAGCAGCTCAGAGTGCCCCCTCAGTGTTCCCCCCCCCAGCAGACCCTCCTGGCCCCCGGGGGGGTCCCTGACTCGGGGAGCAGTCCGCTGCTGCAGCCCCTCAAGCCCTCCCCTTCCAGCGAGAACCTGTGCTCGGCCTTCACCAGCGAAGCCGCTCTGTCCATGCCCACCCTCTGCGCTCCCACGGCAGGTAGGCCCCTCACTGCGAGCCCCAGGCTTCGCCCCCCCCCACCCTCCCCCTCTTCTCTACTAGGCCCGCCTTGTCATGTCGCTCTTTAAGGGACTCGTCATGCTGAGTGTGTTGTCACATTACAGAACGTTGAAGACTGTATTCGTCTTTCAGCATGTAACAAGGCCATGCATGAGGCTAACTAGGTTGTCAAGGATGACTGCTGTTGAGAAATTCAATGTTACGGAATCATCATTACTCCTCAGGGAGGAGTTGTTTTCCTTTATTTTTGTAGTGTGTAAAATCGGTCAAACATTGAAAGGAAAAATAGTTACAGCACATCCCACATCCATTGCGGCGTCATAGTAACCGTAATGATTGTTGACCAAGGCTGGGCATGACTGTTAAATGTCCCCCGATGTGTTTCACTACACCAGATTTGTGTGTTTGTATGTTCAGTGTGCGTCTTTCATACCTTATCGCCTGTGTTTTTTTTTAAATGGGCTCTGCTGCAGTAGTATCTGAAACAGTGGCCCTGCCAGTCAGATATCTCACAGCTGCGCACTGCACAGGGCGCCACAGTCATGTGACCCCACACTATCCTGCCTTCAACTGAACTGTAAAAAAAAAAAAAAAAATTTTTTTAAAAAAAGCCATCACCTGTTTTCCCCATTTTTTTTTTCCTCATTTATTTCCATCTACACGATTACTTCTTGCTTCATTCACATTTGGAATGTCTGCGTGTACTCCAGTCATTAATAGACTTCACTCTTAGTGGGCAGCTGTCATTGCCGTTACAGGATTTTGCCTGATTGTTTTAATAGCTGGGTCTGCAGATTGGTGGAATGCACAGTTGTGTTTTTCTTTAGCGTTTGTATTTCTGTTAGCCAAAATCCTGTGTTCCATGTCTGAAGCCCATCGTGCACCAATGCCCAACGTCTGACGCCATATTTACATTTCTGGCCGATATATCCGCGTGTGCCTTGCCCGGGATGCTGCAGGCGTTTGACCGAGCGCAGCTGCAGGGGGCACTGTTGCTCTCTCTCCTGCCTCCCTTGTTCTGCTCTCGTTCTCATCTCTCTGTGGAGCCTTCCACTCCCTTCACCTCCACGTCTCTTCCCCTCTGCTCCTCATAGCTTACCGAGTTGTGTGCCATTCTTACTGTGTATTTGTGTACGTCTCTTTCTCTCTCCCTCTCTCTTTCTCTCTCTCTCCTGTTTTTGTGCCACAGGCTGTGTAAAGTTCAGCTGTGGGTCGGAGAGAGTGACCTTCAAACCAGGTGGCAGAAGGACCCGATTTCTGAGTACGCCCTGCTTGGCTCTTTGTGTGTAACGCTTTTCCTCGTCTCTCTCCTTCACTGTCATGTGAATGTTTAATTTTCTTTTCTTTTCTTTTCTTCCTGATTTATTTATTTCCTTTGGTCTTTGGAAACTTCACCGCTGGTCTCCTACATCACTTAATTGTATTAATTTATACATGTATATAAGTGCCATACTCTCATACTTCACTCGTACAGGGTTGCACATTTATAGAAATGCTGACGGTGAGGTGGCAGAACCTTCAAAATCCTGTGTTTTTGGTCTTCTATCCGAGTTCCCTGCAGGGGGAAAATGTTCGCTCTCGAGAACACAGATGACATTTAATGGTTCAAATACCGCTATTGTTCTCTTGGGCTCCTGTTTACTTCAAACCCACATCATGTAGGCATAGGCCTCAAGTCTCGAAAAAGTGTGGGGTTGTTGTTTCTACGTGAAAACTTGGGATTTTTATCAATTCATCACAACTAGGTAGATAACTGGAGATTACTGTCAAGTAACATGTCTTAGTTGATTATGATTTAAGTTGAAGGACACTGCAACTGTGTCCCATAATTCTTCAACCTGAACTTGTATGTGGATACCTGATTCGGGCAGGCTTGCGGGTGTTATTTGTTATGTTGTTGGATTTAACACTGGACAGTGTTGTTTGCTGGACTTGGCAGTATAGGATTGTCCAGGTTTTTACTAAACTCAGCTAACGTTTTTAGATGTAGCACTAGTAAGAGCTTCCAGGGAGGTTTTTAGATGTAGCACTAGTAAGAGCTTCCAGGGAGGTTTTTAGATGTAGCACTAGTAAGAGCTTCCAGGGAGGTTTTTAGATGTAGCACTAGTAAGAGCTTCCAGGGAGGTTTTTAGATGTAGCACTAGTAAGAGCTTCCAGGGAGGTTTTTAGATGTAGCACTAGTAAGAGCTTCCAGGGAGGTTTTTAGATGTAGCACTAGTAAGAGCTTCCAGGGAGGTTTTTAGATATAGCACTAGTAAGAGCTTCCAGGGAGGTTTTTAGATGTAGCACTAGTAAGAGCTTCCAGGGAGGTTTTTAGATGTAGCACTAGTAAGAGCTTCCAGGGAGGTTTTTAGATGTAGCACTAGTAAGAGCTTCCAGGGAGGTTTTTAGATGTAGCACTAGTAAGAGCTTCCAGGGAGGTTTTTAGATATAGCACTAGTAAGAGCTTCCAGGGAGGTTTTTAGATATAGCACTAGTAAGAGCTTCCAGGGAGGTTTTTAGATGTAGCACTAGTAAGAGCTTCCAGGGAGGTTTTTAGATGTAGCACTAGTAAGAGCTTCCAGGGAGGTTTTTAGATGTAGCACTAGTAAGAGCTTCCAGGGAGGTTTTTTAGTGAGTGGATGGGATGTTGAATACAGTTGTGCGCCCTTTGCTTTTGTACTCGCTTGAAGCTTTGAAAAATGTTTTTAAATGGTAATGTGGCCAGTGCTGTATTGGTTTTGCTTGATCTCTAATGGAACCAGCAGCTGAGTGACAGGAGGCCCTTTTACACATGACAGAAATGGGAGAGGAACAGCATTACCTAAGCCTTTACAAAATTGCCTTTGTATCTTGCTGCAAATTATGGGTCAAATCAATATTTATTTATATAGCGCATTTCACAACTAGTTGTCACAATATGCTTCACAGAAAGACCCAGTCTAAACCCACACAGGAGCAAGCCAAAGGCAACAGTGGTAAGGAAAAACTCCCTGGGTCCTCTAAAACCTGACCAGATTTAGACTCATAGGGAGCGGGTGACAAAAAAGGTTTGTGGACAGTGTTTCTGGAGCACTAAATGGATTTTAAAAGCAGAGCGTGGTTCTCCCCAGAATTTTTTAACAGAGTGGTGCTCTGGGGGTTGGGTGGGTGATAATGAAGGTGAGCAGTGGACCGTTGATCTTAAATTTTATTTATAAATGAAGTTCTGCACTAACAAACAAAAAATTATAATTCCGCTCCTATGTTATAGCACAGCTGTAATTGTTCTGTTTGCAGCGTGCGCCAAACCAAAAGTCCCGTACCGTAGGAAAGAGGAATGTTTTTCCAGGCTTGACAACATAAGCGGCGATTTTTTTCTGATTAGACGCCTGTTGCTCCCCCTGGCTTTGCAGAAGCATCTCTCCCCTGACTGAGCGCAAGTAAAATGGCAACCAGATACAGGTGACACAGGCTACTATCTTTGTTACACAGTGGCGCAAGTGAGGGAACAGAGTGGCACACTGCCTCTGTTACATTCTTTGGGGAGAACCCTGCAGAGGTACTGCCTGTTTTTTTTCCTCTGTGGAAATAGAGACAAGTGGTCAGATTTTACCAGTTGAGCTCCAGATGCTACCGCTTCCTCGTTGGCTGCAGACAAACACTGTGCAGAAGGTCATTGCCTCAGACCCACAGTCAGAAATGTGTGAAAATGTTATTTTTCTTTTAAAGTTGTTCACTTGGGCCAGTAGTCTCTGGAGCCACTTACCTGTGCTGGTCTAACCTGAGCAGCAGGGTTCTAAAAGATTAGAACACACTTTATCCCCTCACTGATTGCACACGGCTCTGTACACTGTTATGAGTCGGGCCATTTATAGTTTGAGAACCTTTTACTTTAGCCTTATTTTATCATGTTTCCTCCGCTTCCTCATATAAACACACAGTTAATGTTATTAGTGTTTTTGCTGTACTATAGCTGCTGATAAACTATGTAGTGAGTTTTTATGTGGGCCTTGGTGCTGGTGGCTTTAGCCCATGTCAGACTGAGACCTCTGCAGTTATTTTGGGGCATGAGTCTTGTGCTGTGACATTTCTGCTGCCCCTTCTGAGATACTGTGACGGCGCACTGTTCCCTCACTGCAGCAAAGCCTTTCACCCTCACACTGGTCACACCCACCTCCCAAATCCAACCAATCCCACCCCAGCATTCCTAATCTAGCCACACCCACCCCAGCAATCCTAATCTAGCCACACCCAACCTAGCAATCCTAATCTAGCCACGCCCACCCCAGCATTCCTAATCAAGCACCTACCACTATAACATTCCTAATCCAGAACCCCTTCAATTTACGGTTTTGCATTGATCAGTGTGTGAAGTGTCATAATTCAAGCTGACTTGATTTAAAAAAAAAAAAAATACATTTTTAAACGTTTTTTTGTTAGTGTTTGGGGTCTTTAGGGGTCAGACTAACCGATATTAAAATGTCATTGGGATAGCACTGGAGAATGCAAACCCTACCCACAAACTCCTTATCCAAATCGCAGAGCCATCTTGGCCATTTGAATTCACCTTTTACATTGACAGTGCAGGTCATTCATGAAGGTCACTGCCCTGCGTCTGACGCTGCACGACGTGGCGACTGCCTGGTTAAAATACAAGCCAGATGATGCAGCGTTTCCCTGACGACCTCTGTCTGGGAGGGAGGGTGTAGCTCATGAATAGTGCACTGTGGTCTCCATGGAGACTGGTGTGGACTTGTGATGACAGAGATCTTCTGTGATATCCAGACTGCCAGGAATCCAAAAACCACAGAACCTCTCTTTAGCAAAAATTAAATTGAGAAACTGTCAAACACAAGTCCTGCCAAACCAGCGCTACGGTTTCTTCTTTTATTTAGTCTCATTCATTTTTATTTATTTTTATTTTTTATAAACCTTAACTCTTGACTTATCAGGAGTGAATTTTGTTAGATTTGATTGATTTATTGATTGATGGATTAATTGATATTTATTTTGCCGAAGTGACTCTACCTGTATCGGGTGTACAGTCGCAAGCCTGTTCAGTACAAGTGTTAATGTGGAACATCTGCAAACTTTGCATCCAGAGCAGCTGCACAGGGCCAGCCGTGCTTGTCACTTCCTGTGTCAGAGAACCTCCTCTGAGCCCCAGGCGCATCTGTCCAGCCAATCACAAGGCACTATTAAAGTCAGACAAAATGGCAAATCCATTTACCTTTTTTTTTTTTTTTTTTGCACTCCTTCACTTTAAATGTGACATTAAATTTGCCCTGTCCCACAATCCCCTAACGTGGATCGGGTTGGTTGGTTGATTGACTCCTGTTACACACAGAGCGGTACAGTGTGTGTCTGTACTGGTTCCCATTAATGGGGAGGACACAGCTGAGCCTGGACCCTTTCCTTTCAGAAAGGAATGATGTGGTTGGCAGTGAGCCCCTGTATGTAAAGTTTGAGCAGATGTTTAGCTCCTCCCTGTGGCTCACTCCACCCAGCCAATCCAACACCCCCACCTGCCCCTCCCTCTCTCTTTCTCTTGGGTGTGTGTGAATGCCGGAGGGGGTGCACTACAGAGAGGACTGAGTTTGTTAGCACTGAGGAGCGCATGTTCTGAATCACTCGCAGGAGTGTTCAACGTGTTGGAGGGGTGATTTAACACTGATCTTTTTCCAACCCCCATATTCTCTTCACGCCTCAGGGAAGATGGTGAAAAAAGTGTGCCCCTGCAACCAACTCTGTAGTAATTATCTCTCTTTTTATTTGAACATTTCTCCGCCCCCACACCCCAAACCCCCTGCTTTGTCTGTCTGTCTGTCTGCACGCTGCAGCAGTCGTGTTTAAGAGCCCCTGTCTGGCACCGGCTCTCAGCCTGACTTAAGCATTTGTGCTGTGATGACCCTTGCAGAATTATGCCCTGCGCGGTGCACCATGCGTGATGCGCCCTGCACTTTACGCCCTATGTCCTGCGTGTTACGCCTTATGTCCTCCGTGTTACGCCCTATGTCCTGCGTGTTACACCCTATGTCCTGCGTCCTACACCCTGTGTCCTGCGTCCTACGCCCTATGTCCTGCGTCCTACGCCCTATGTCCTGCGTGTTACGCCCTGTGTCCTGCGTGTTACGCCCTGTGTCCTGCGCGTTACGCCCTATGTCCTGCGCGCTACGCCCTATGTCCTGCGCGCTACGCCCTAAGTCCTGCGCTCTGTCCTGCGCCCTATGCTCAGACATGAAACGGTGTGCATCAGATGAGAGAAAATTATTTTAGTATAGTACCTGCATTGAATGAATGACTGAATTTTTGATTATGCTGATCTGTGTGTGCGTGTGCGTGTGCGTGCATTTATTTGTTTGTTTGGGGGCTGGGGGGGTGCTTGAGGATGGATGAATTTTCCATTAAGGGGCTTATTCTTCACTTAAGTCCATTGTGACTGAATGCACCCATACCCAGCCTATAGCACAGCACTGAGTGGGTTCAGACTGTAACCTATTACATCCCTAGCCAATTAACCCCCCCCCCCCCCCCACACACACACACACCAACTCTGCGCACTATTCTAACTGTGGTCCCTTGCTCTTCTCTGCTCTGTTCCTGCACTTCCCTAATGATCACATTTGAATTTAACGCCTCCTTTGTTTAACTGCAGGTAGCAATGTACACTCCTTGCGGCTGGATAACGCCACGCCCAATTAAAGCGGGCTTCTCCAGAACATTCCGCCAATGTGTTCTCCCTCCGCAAGGAGATATCCCTATTGTGTTCCATCTGTGCACAGGCAGACTGATATTCTTACTCTAGGGCGCTGACGCTTTTCAGCATTATCGAGAGGGTGAGAAGCGAACTGGGGGGTCATCCGGTGAATGCTGAAGTTAAGCTGCTTGCAGTCTCCCTTCCCCTGCTACATAGACTACATTTCCCAGCCTTCCACTGGAGCTTTGCCAGCTGCGCAGCGTCTCTCTGCTTTTGTCCTGTCCCTCCTGCATTCCCAGAGCTGCTCACTCATTAGAGTTTTTCCCCATTTCTTTTGTACTTGGGCTGAATTCTAAAGGTTTTCTCAGATGTGCCAAATGTGTGCCTGCTAACCGCTTCCAAGTTTTGTCATGTTTGAAGCACGGAATGCGAGCCCCCAGTCTTTCTGGTTTCATATGAAGATTTGTCAGGCTGTCATTGGCTTCCTGGTCTTTGCCCAGTTGAAATAACATTGGAATGCGTCGGCCCCTTGTCGTCCCTGACCAGAGCGGATGAGGATTGGGAGTGGCCGGCGCAGCGAGCATTGAGTCATGCCCGCTTTATAGGCCACTCTGGCATACATGTGTGCATAAGGCACAGAGATCTCTTGCACTGTGTATTATGGGAGTGGCAGGGTAGAAAAGGGGGAGGAAGTATTTCACACCTGCTGCCACCGGGTGTTGAAGTTATGCCGATTTACTTCCGTTTTTCTCCCCACCAGTCAAACTGTGCCCCGAACAGCCGCGTGCAGTTGACTGCCAGTCTCGTTTGCTGCCCCATAATGCCCATAATGCCCATCTCCACCCCCAGAATTTACGTGACTGTGTTAACCTGTATTTTTTACTGAAGGAGTCACACTTCATCACCTGACTTGGCTCTGTACTCTGGGCCATTTATCGGGCCGTTTATAGTTTGAGAACCTTTTACTTTAGCTTTACTTTATCATGTTTCCTCAGCTTCTTCGTATAGACACAGTTAATGTTATCATTGTTTTTACGAGACAACTACAACTATACAGATACACTATGTAGTAATTTATTATGCAGGCCTTGCTGCTGGAGGCTTGGAATGAGGCTGATTGGTGGTCGACGGTCAGTGTCATAAGCGTTAGTTGTAAAAGAGCTCCCCCTGCTGTCCTGGTGCAGACTTGCTGTTTGAGACCACAAATGGAGGGTAATTGAGAACAGGTGGCCAATTTCAGCTTAGCACTGGTAATGCAACAACATTAAAAGGAATATATATACTTACTAACCCTTGAGAGATGGAATAAGCCAATCTTTTGTGAGGACGATGTGAGGATTTACCGGTGCACTCGTTCTTCAGGTTTTTTTTCTGTTCTGTAAATGCTTGGATTTGTGTGTCGATGTGTCATGCTGAGAGACTGAGCCAGGGGCTATCACACCCCCCCCCCCCCCGCCCACGAGTGACCTCCCCCTCTCTGGGTGCTCATTTGTGTTTCCAGGGACGAGCAGCACCAACACGGTTAGCGGGTCGGGCCAGAGCCAGAGCCAGAACCAGCAGCCTGCCGCCCTGCCCACCGCCCGCAAGGGCACCTTCACCGACGACCTGCACAAGCTGGTGGACAACTGGGCCCGGGACGCCATGAGCCTGTCGCAGGGAAAGAGGGGCTCGAAACAAGGCTCCCATCCGCAAGCCTCCTCCCAGGCCCACAACTACGATGTGAGCACCGCCCTCGTCCGTACAGCCGTCTGTGTGCGCCAGCGCTACGAGCAGGGGTTACCCCCTCGTCTCATTGGCTTCTGAAAGTTAGGATTAGCCGCCAACTTTGCTCACACTTCGTCAGGCCTTTTATAGCTGAAGCACTTTGACTGGACTGGCGTGTCTCCTCATTAGGCCTGTGTGAGCTTGCGGGGCCACGCTGCAGAAAAGGCACCAGGCTTTTGAAACACTGAGTTCCTGCTGGTTTGCAGTGCAGCTGTAGTGAGGCGGGAAGTTGGCTCCGCAAGCTGCAGTTTCTTGTTTTTTGTTTCTTGTTTTTTTTACTGATTCTTTCTCTCCCTCTCTGCTTTCCTCTCTCTCCCACTCCCTCTCTCTCTCTGCCATTCTGCAGGTCATCCCTCCAGCCAATATGGGGCGCAAGTTCTCAGCGCCGGGGCAGCTGTGCCCCAGCATCGCGTCCCCACTGAGTGGTCCAGCGGCTCTCCCGAACACCCCCGCTACCTCGCTGGGGGCCCGCAAGGGCTCCCTGTGCCCCCCGCCGCAGTACGGCTTCACCTCGGCGACTTACGGCGGTGGCCAGTGGGCCGGCTCGGTGGGGCACACCCAGGCCGGCCTGCTGGCCACCTCACAGCCGCTGGGCCAGTTCCAGTCCGTGGCCCCCGCCTCCCTGCAGAGCTTCCACATCAGCACTTTGCAGAAATCCGTCAGCAACCCCGGTGGCCCAAACCTTAGGACCACGTAGGCCCCGGGGTACAGGCAGGCCCGAGACAGAGGGGAGGGTGTGTGTGTGGGTGTGTGTGCGACAGGGTGGCGACTGCTTCCGGACTGCTTCTGAATCGTTTTTCCCCTCCCTGGGCGAAAAGAGTTGGAGGAGGAGGAGAAAGAGGAGGGAGAAAGGGCAGAAGGAAAGCCAGGCGGGGTCTTCAGCCTCTTCAGCGCTTCGATTTTTTTACTATTTTTATTTCCCACCGCCCCACGCTGGAGGATGCAAGGCGTACCTACACCGCCCCACTCGAGGGACCGGCAAAGAGGGGCGGAGAGCACGCCTCTCTCCCCTATTGGCCCCCGGAGCACGCCTCTCTCCCCTAAGGGGCCTCGGAGCACGCCTCTCTCCCCTAAGGGGCCCCGGACTGTCTGTAAGGGGACCCGCGGTAATGCAAAGCAAACCAATGGACACAAGGGTGCAATGTTTAGTGGCCAAAGAAGGTGTTGACAGTGACTGTTTGTGAAAGTCCCTTAGGGACCCATGTGCTTGGGGTCCTAACGCTCACCGGCTCCAGCATTTACTCCCCAGTACAATGAGCTGGGAGAACGAGTTGCTTGTAGATTTCATTAGGCTGGTGTCAGCTGATCTAAGAGGCAATGTTACACCCCTTCTCTACCCCCCCCCCCCCCCCTCCCACCTCCCACCTCCCACCTCCCAAGCACATGCCCTCTGCTTCCCTTTTCAAAAGCAAGCTGTGTAACGCACCAGTTTTAGAGAGCTTTGTCATTTTAAGATGTGGGATGGAGTAAGAGTTGGTACTGGCTCCCTGCTGCTGGTCAGACGGTAGATGTAGAGACCCCACCCCAGTCTATTTTCCATGCGATGCAATAATTTGAGTAATACGATGTGTCCGTTTTCAAGCAAGAAAAAAAAAAAAACAAGCAAAGTGGCCTTCATATGAAAAGTCCATGTACAGTTTTTTGTCTTTTTTTCATTTTATTTTTTATATTTGGTTATGTTTCCATTTCTGTTGAACTGTTATTATCTGCTCATTTTCCTGCCTCTGTATTGCCCCTAGTTGCAGCTGGGCGAGTGAGTGTGAGGAGCTGGGCGTGTCGTCCCTGCTTGTGTTTGTAGCGCCCCCCCCCCCCCCCCCCCCCCAGGCCACAGCTTCCCTGCCCAGGTGGGGTGTGCAAGCAGACGTCCCGGCCCAGGAATGCTGTGGGGCGTCACTTGCCTCCCTTCTGTGGGGGAAGGTGCCTAGAGAAATCGGAAGATTTGTTTCCTCTGCAGTTACGGCTTCAGTGGAGGGGGAAAAAACAGGGATATGTCCTTAAGTTGTTTTCTTGTTTTGATTGGTTATGAAATACGGGGTTTTATAGTATTATCAGTTCATCTGTCCTGTCTGGCCAAGTGTAGGGGAGTGGGAGGTTGCTAGGAGACCGTCGGCTGCATGGTATATAAAAGCCCTGGTGCCTCTGCACATGATGCTTGTGAGGCCATTAAAGCTTTAAAAAAACAAAATCTATTATCTATTACTATGGTAACAGCTTTTATAATCATGACAGCATTAGGGGCCTCTGTCAATAGTTTGATTGAAATGTATATTTAAAAAAACAAAAGAAAAAAGATAAGTGTTCTGTATGGACCTGTATTTACCCATCAGTTTTTGATGTTGAAACACTGTGATTATTATAAATGTTGTTGGACAACATTAGTTTAAAGGCAAGAAAAAAAATGTGGAACTTGGAGGGTTATTAAGAATAGAGTAAAGTAAGGCTAGCTATTTCCTTATACAACGCTTATTGGAGACACTTTAAACTTTACCCTTTGTACTTTCTTTATATTAGATAAATGTGAATGTAAAATGGTTTCAATTAATGTACTTGAATAACTGGTCCTTTCCTCCCCCATAACCCAGTATGCTTGCTGGAGTCTAGTGCCTTGCATTCTTTCATTTGCTTTGGGTTTGACATTGAGTAGCGGAAGCACTAACGCATTGTGCTAAAATTGGAGTGTTTCTACTGGCCCTGTGGATTGAGCAAACGGTTTAGGTACACCATGGGGGTGGGATTTGTTTTGGTGCCATTTTTTATTCTGTTTAAAGACAAAAAAAGAACTTAGATTCTGACAACGTGCGTCATAGACTCATTAGAGCATTGGCCTGAGTTGTGCTTGAAGCTTGGACAGCTATATATGAGGTGTGCACCCCATAGCAGAGTATGTTATGAGTAAGACCAGAGGTTGGTACAGTTACTGTAGTTTCAATGCGGTTGGGAACAGTTTAACAACTGTAAGACGCTTGTGTTGTCCTGCTTTTGACACCGCATATTAGACACATGCTCTGTCCTTTTGGTCCTACGTTTGGATCACCATTGTAATGATCCTAATTTAATTTAGTTCTCGCCTTCCCCTTTGTTTTTTGGAAAGCTGAAAGTGAAACCTCACTAAAGTTCCACTTATTACGGCAGCACACGAGAGCCTTGTGTTGAAAACGGAACGGGACAGGAGTTGTGCTAGTGTCAGGAAAGTTGATAACACAAGTGTGAATAGTATGTGTGGATGTCTGAGAAAATGAAGTGTCGTTTTCTAGTACTAACTCTCCCACACGGACCAGGGCCCAGCCTCCTAAAATGACTCTTGGAGAGGCAGCCTTGCAGTTCAGTGTGTGGAGCCTTGAGGCAGTAGATGCGATTGACCTTGGAATGATGTCAGTAGTGAAAGTTCAGTGTAATTGTAGGACCAGAGGGGGCAGCAGAGGTACATTCAACACAAGGCTAAGGTGTGCTGCACGGTGGTTCATCCCACACGCACTGCAGAAGGCTCAGAACAAGTATTCTGTCAAGCAAGCACACCAGTTTCCTTACTTTATTTAGTGCCGTCCTTACGTTCAGCAGCCCCTGTGATTTGTGCAGGTTAGTAGCTTCTCTTCAGGGGAATCCTCTTCAGTAATAACACCGTTCGCAAAGCAATGACAGTTGGATTGATTTTCTTTTATATGTGGTTCCTGGATGTTTCTGTTCCTTTGTGTTTTAACCTGTGTACAGTAGCTGAAGCATTCTGAAAAAGAGTCTTTTGTGTGCGCCAGTTGTTATGGGTTGTGGTTTAACCGGCGCAGCGCGTTTGCTGTAAGAGATGGCCGTGGCATTTCTGGTTCTGCTCTGCGCCAGCGCACCGCCTCGGTTCATTATGAAGACCAGAAAGGACAAGACCTCACACCCGAGGCTGCGCTGCAAGACTGGCTTAGCAAAGGCCGAGGCAAGCGGCTGTCCGCAACTCCACAGGTTTGGAAACCGACTGCTAGAGCATCATAAAAGCAACAGATAAACAAGTGAAATAATAATATAAACATGCAGATGTCAGGTGTTTCCATGTTCCGGCACAAGTCTCTTTGTAGCGTAAGTCATGTGACTTCAGAGTGTCGCCTCAATAGCATAGCAACTGTGTCTCTGGTCCGCCTGGGTGGTTGTAGTGGACTAGTTCTAGATCTTATACCTGTAGAGCAAACTGTACAAAGCCATAGTGCAGTACTGGGTCGATGTTAAAATTGAATACCTTTAGAAAAGTGAAGTTTGTGGTTTTAACACTCGTCAACTTAACTACTGATAGCTTACCAGGACTGCTAGATTCGGAGCCTTTTCTTACCGCATTGCTGTTTTTAAATCAGTAAATCATCTGCCGCAGGAAATCGATTCCCTTAAAACTGATAAATAGATCCTCTACAGTACATTTGTGAGACTGAGTGGCTATGTTAGTCTGGTGGTTAAGTGTTCTTTTCTTTTTCCTCCCACTTCACAAAACATTGCTTTGCCCATGTGCAGATCGTCCTTTCCTACAGGAAAGAAATCAGTACAGTATTACATAGCATGATTTTTTAAAGCTGTGAAATCGCATTTCTTCTTTTTTTAAACTTTCCAAAAAAAAATTAAAAAAGTGCAATGCCAATTGAGTGCCATTCCCATGCAGAGTTGACGTGAGCAGACTTCACTCACTTTGGAACTGAACAACTTGGTTACTTTGGAGGATGTGGCTGCAGTGTAGAATATGCAGTGTTCAGGGAGGGGGAGTGCCCGTGTAGAAAGACCATTTTTATGGTTTCTCACTTGTACAGAGGAGGGAAGTTACTGAATTAAAAAAAAAAAAAAAAAAACTATTAATATGATATTATTCGGAATGCAGTCTTTGTTTCTTTTTATTTTTTATTCTTTTGCCTTTCTGTAATGAATGCTCTGCAAAGTGCCGATGCATAGAAACGCCATTCAATGCAGTAACAATACGCACCAGGTTTCCGTAATGACCGCGCTTGTTTATCCCCCCCAAAAAATTGCATGCTAGTTATGTCACTGGTTATATTCACACAAATGACTTCTATAAAAAAATTTAAAAAAATGAAATAAAAAAAACAATGCACACACAAAGCATAAAGTCCGTTGAATGAAAACATTGTTTTAAAGTAACTGGTTTTATTTGCAGTTAGCCCTCCTGTGGAAAAAAAAAAGTACAACAGAACAATACTGTTACTTACTGCTACTGACCTGTCATTAAGTTATTTTGTTTTGTACTACTATCTGATTTCTTGTTTTACTCTGTGTCTCTAGATCTTCTAGTGACTTTCGTCAATGGTTTTCCGTATGCTATTTAACATTGTACAAAAATGTTTAAAAAAGAAAAACATGTAGGGAATCATTGGCAGCATTTAATTGTATGTTTGCACTAAGTATAGGGTGTTCAAGCTTCATATAAAACTGCGCTTTGCGCTCCAATAAAAGAAATTTGTTACCTTATTTGTAAACTTAATAAACAAAAATCATTCAAATGAACCGAGTGGTTTCTTTCCATCACTCTGCCTGCAAACAGCTTGTGCCGATCCACCCCTTCTATCTACAGCATTCCTCATGAGAAAAACAGTAGAGCCAAAGCCAGCTATTAATTACAGACCCTTATGTGGATGACCTCCATTAAAACAGACATTTATTTACAGGGCTGCTGGGTGGAACCACTCTCAGACATGGATGGGCCCCATGGTCTGGTTTTGAATCCAGTGCTGATTGCAGAGGTGGAAAATCCAGGTTCAGAAAGTAAAAATCCTCCAGTTTTTTGTTCCAATCACCTGGATTTGCTAATTAGCACAATTATTCAGCCAAGAGGTAGAAGTAATTAGTAAAATCAGTTGGCTGAGTCCATGGGTGGAAGAAAAACATGGCAGGACTTTTACTTTCTGACCCCTGGACTTTTCACCTCTGGCTGATTGTGGCCGGCAGCCTCACAGGGCGACAATTGCCTCTAGCGTTGTCCAGGGATGGGAGGGCTTCAGTTGGGACGACAGTGTCTCACTAGTGACCCCTGCTGGTTCTGAAGGTGCCCACAAGTCCACCTGTTGAGCTGCACATAGTGATACTCCGCTTCATGTCTGTGAGCCCAAACTGCAGAAGCGGTGGCTGACATCGATGGTGCTTGCAGCGATGAGCACTGATCTATATATGACTGGGCATTCCAAATTGGGGAACAAATCTTAAAGGCCCCACAAAACGGAAGTCAGATCACGTTTGCCTAATGCTTTTCAGAAGGCTTCCTCGTGAAACCGAACGTTGGGGCAGGACTTTTTAAAACAAAATAAAATTTAAATGGGCGGGCTGTCGCGGTGGTTAGCTAGTTAGCTTCTGGATAGCAGTGCTCAAAAGAAAGCTAACGCGTTAGCCAAAATGGATGACGTGTCTCAAATTGAGGATCACTCTCCTCCATCCCCCTCTGTTGAGGAGGAGGAAGTGTCGTTTCTGTGGGACAACGAGGGGCCGGAGGATGAGAACGAAGAGGGAGATGAGGACGGGGAGGGCGAGGATGGTACCGGGAGGGAGGGAGATCACTACAAGTATGGGGGCGGCTTCGCTCCATTGCGGCCCTATGTTTGAGCCACCCCCTGTTGCTGCTGCTGCCGGAGCTGCAGAAAATGCGGTCCACCCCCGAGAGAATCTTGATGTTTCTGAATGGTATGATAACAGTCGTATGTAACATCAACATCTGTAATAAATATTTGCCTAGAATCCGGAATCCTGTTTTGTTTCTCTATTAACGTTATGTTACCATATCCGCAATAACAGGGTAGCTGTGTGCAAATTGCTGGACAGCAACAACTACTGCCACTAATAGCAGTCTACTGCCAATAATGTCTAATTATCAATATCTCGCTAATTTGAATCTGGAATCCCAGAAAATTCTGTCTTTCTTACAAGGGAGAAACCGCAGTTCTTGAATTGTAGATAATATAGCTAACGTTACATAACTAGATAGCTACAGATTATTTAATTAATCGGACAACAAAACAAGCAATGTAAGCTACAGCTAACATAACATTACACCTTAGAGGCAGCAACTCCCAGTGAGCGTAGCGGTAATGTTAGTAAAAGAAAGCAGACGCGCCCAAACTTTATTTGCAGACGTGCCTAAGTTACCTTGAACGACAGAAATGAATGAAAAACAGCCATTATAAATAAGACTTTCAGCTCAGCATTAGCTGATTATTAGCCTACCTTTACTTCTCCTAGACACCTGCCTCAGTTTCAGACCAACTTGTGTGGCGGTCGACGGCGATGTAACCCACTCAGTCTCACACGCGTGCAACTTCTCTCGTTTCTGGCTGTATAGCAAGATGATATATAAGGAGTTGTAGCTAACTTTGCTATTTCCGATGGTGAATTAAATATAACGTTATACAGAAATGCTAATTAGTTAGTTACTTTCAAAGGGAGTGAGGGACCATTGGAGTGGATGGTGGGAATGGCCCACTCAGTGAGGGAGTAGAAGCTCCCAAATCCCATCTGGACAGCAATTGCATTCGTGAATAAATAATTCTCGAAATGCAAATTCCTACAGATCCTTGCAGCCTCCTTCATGTGGCCAAATTCTAGCCGCTTTTTCCGTAGCCATGCGTTTGTGGGGAAACCAGGGGTGCGTCTCAATACTCGAAAAATGCACCCGGGTCATTCCATGTAAAATCAACCAGTGGTCCCTGCATGACCCTCTCAGATTTTGATGAAACTCCCATCATAATAATCCATTGTGTGAAAAATGAACACACACAAAAAATTAGCCTCATATGACGTTTCCGAGATATGGCCTCCTGAAATTTGCTCAAAAACTCGCAAAAGTCTTTCGCGCTCGCGAGTTGTGAAAATGCGCGAATGTGATTTTTTCCGACTTTGGAAGCTTATAACTTGGGATTGGTAAGCAGCTATAGAGCTGAAACTTGGTATCCTAACTTAGTTTCTTCTGTATTGCACGAATCTGGCCTGTACCCCTTCCCTTTTCAAGTTATATGCACCCAAAGTAGCCACTTTGTTCAGTCGCACATATTTTTGGTGATTTTCGAGGTCACCCTGTGCCCATACGATGAGTGGACATATACATCCCATATCACAGATGTATTATCTATAGGCTAGGTGTATGTCTATGGTCACAAGCAAGTACAGGCTAATCAATTCATTTGTAAAGGAATGACAACCATCCAAAGTTGGGTCCGGGTGAAAAAAAGTCAAAAACACAACCGTCCGTCTTGTCAATGGATCACCATGTGGACAGTTAAAACTTTTTCTGAAATTTACACTAGTTAAACAGATATATTAGATCTACTCATCAACCAAATTTCAGCTTTGGTACTCAACTCCTTCATGGTTAGACCACATTTTAAAAAATACAATTTTTTTTTTTTTGCACAATTCCTGGGATACAATCTTGAAATCGGCCGATCTACGTGCGTAAGGTCTGATCACAACATGCATACGTATTTATCACAGGAGATAGGTAAAATAAAGTTAAGATGCCCCCTAGGGCCTAGAGCTAAGGTTAGATGTGGGATTTTCCCATGTCAGGTAAATACAGGGATAACCCATTACCAGGCAACAATATTTGGTCAATTTCATTCTAGCTCTATCACTCAAGAATTGATATCCCATCAGTGAGCCTCGTCGATTACAGAATACATCCCAACTATATTTATTTACTAACTGCGTAACATGGGTGTGCTGCTGTTACTGTACCATGCATAGTTTTGTTTCCTAGGCCTACAATGCAATAACACTTATTTTGGAAGCAGTATTCATAAACTCCTCAAAATGGCAGGGACATCTTCCATGTCAGACTGCAGTATTGGTTTGGTGTTAAATGATGCTTGCCACAAAACAACCTTCAGAAGAGAAAGGGGGTTTGATGGCTGCAACCAAGTTGTCACAAGAGGACATAAAACTATTGGCATGGAGAAGTGGTGACATTATCTGACATTATCAGTGTATGGTTTAAAGTACATGTACTATTCTGTTTGATGTCTGATACATAATTTGACACTTAAGTAGTAATATAACTCTTAAAGGGATAGTTCGGAATTTTGGACATGATGTAGTTGATTGATGGAAACCATTTTCAGATAATTCCATGCTGTCCCTTCTTTTGGACATATTGCTAATGCTAGCGCAACTCTGAGGTATCAAGTAGCATCCACTACCAAACGCACTTAAACACTCCACAGTGCACCCAAAGCAAGTAAAATACGACGACAGTCTATCGGGGTTATTTTCAGTGTCATTTTTCAAGTCAAACTATCGTTGAATCCTTTATTTTGTACTCACCTAAATTCTCAGTGGAAGTAAGGCGGCGGAGCTAGCTGTAGATTAGCCAGGGTATCTGCCTGTAGGCTATCTGCTGTACTCCACAGTTGCCGACACAATCCGTTTTGCCGTGAAGTTACATATTTGGTAGACAAGAAGTCAGCTAAACACAAACATGCTACAGAATAACACAGCATATACAAGCAAGCACACTGGCTACCAATTTGCAGGAAAAGTTTGACCACTTCCATGACTTCCCAATTGTGGCAACTAGCTAGCTAAATTGAATAGATAGATCACGCATGCAATCATTTATTAGTTACCTACTCGTCAGTTGTTTTCGGTGCATGAAGGAAAACAGGTGATGGCACAGCAGTCTCCTTCAGTAGAGGGTGTCCCGACCGTCCTTTTTTGATTTTCACATAGTCATCCTCCGTGAAATGGTCACCACACACTTTTAACTTTTTTAGAGTCTCAATTGGTGACATCCATGCGAGCAGCAAGAAGCCACAGCTGTTTTCATTGTTGATCTTCCACTGGAAATCGGTGAAAACTTTGTGGTGCCCTTTTTTTTTTTGCATGATTTGAACAACCTTGAAATACACACCGAAATACTATCTTACCTGAACGTTAGCTAACAATACTACGAGTCTGATTCTTTCACACATGCTATATTGTTTTTGGCCGGCAGAGCTATAGGCTACTTTACGTTACCTACTAAACTAACGCCGTACTTCCACTGAGAATTTAGGTGAGCACAAAGTAAACTTGAAAAATGATGGTATAATCACTGAAAATAACCCCAATAGACTGTCGTCGTATTTTATTTGCTTTGGGTGCACTGTGGAGTGTTTAAGTGCGTTTTGGTAGTGGATGCTACTGATACCTCAGAGTTGCGCTAGCATTAGCAATGTGTGTATGTCCAAAAGAAGGGACAGCATGGAATTATCTGAAAATGGTTTCCATCAATCAACTACATCATGGGTAAGTCGTAATTGAGACATTATGTCCAAAATTCCAAACTATCCCTTTAAGACTTATGTGAATTCCCGATATGTTAAAATATGTGTATTATTCAAAATGCTATCTAACCATGAAGGAGTACCAAAGCTGAAATTTGGTTGATGAGTCGATCTAATATAGATCCTTTCCAAAAAATTAGAATATCATGGAAAAGTTGTTTTTTTTCCATAATTCCATTCAAAAAGTGAAACTTTCATAGATTATAGATTCATTACACACAAAGTGAAATATTTCTAGCCTTTATTTGTTTCATTTTTCATAATTTTGGCTTACAGCTCCAGAAAACCCCCAAAACAGTATTTCAAGAAATTAGAATAGTGTATCGAAAATCAGCATTTACTTCAGTTATTTCAGAGAATGAATGTTTTAGACTGAGTGTCACACTCTACGTGGTGGTTTTTTAAGCACTGACTCCAGCCTCAGTCCACTCCCTCTGCATCTCCGCCAAATTTTGGAATCGTCTTTGCTTGACAATCCGCTGAAGCCTACGGCCATCTCTTTTGCTTGTGCACCTTCTCCTGCCACATTTTTCCCTTCCACTAAACTTTCTATTGATATGCTTGGACACTGCACTCTGTGAACAGCCAGCCTCCTTAGCGATGACCTTTTGTGGCTTACCCATCTTCTGGAGGGTGTCAATAATGGTCTTCTGGCCAATTGTCAAGTCTGCAGTCTTCCCCATACTGAACCAAACTGAGATACCTGTCCAATTTAACGACACACCTGTACAAAAACTTTGTAGGTGTTTTGAGTAAATTAGATGATTAGAGTGTGGCACTCAGTCTAAAACATTCATTCTCTGAAATAACTGAAGTAAATGCTGTTTTTCGACACACTATTCTAATTTCTGGAAATACTGTTTTGGGGGTTTTCTGGAGCTGTAAGCCAAAATTATGAAAAATGAAACAAATAAAGGCTAGAAATATTTCACTTTGTGTGTAATGAATCTATAATCTATGAAAGTTTCACTTTTTGAATGGAATTATGGAAAAAAAAAAAAACTTTTCCATGATATTCTAATTTTTTGGAAAGGATCTGTATATCTGTTTAACTGGTGTAAATTTCAGAAAAAGTTTTAACTGTCCACACGGTGATCCATTGACAAGACGGAAGGTTGTGTTTTTGACTTTTTTTCACCCGGACCCAACTTTGGATGGATGTCATTCCTTTACAAATGAATTGATTAGCCTGTACTTGCTTGTGACCATAGACATACACCTATAGATAATACATCTGTGATATGGGATGTATATGTCCACTCGTATGGGCAGAAAGTGACCTCGAAAATCACCAAAAACATGTGCGACTGAACAAAGTGGCTACTTTGGGTGCATATAACTTGAAAAGGGAAACTAAGTTAGGATACCAAGTTTCAGCTCTATAGCTGTTACCAATCCCAAGTTATAAGCTTCCAAAGTCGGAAAAAATCACATTCGCGTGTTTTCACGACTCATGAGCATGAAAGACGGAGGTTTTGAGCAAATTTCAGGAGGCCATATCTCGGAAACGCCATGTCGTATGAGGCTAATTTTTTGAGTGTGTTCATTTATCACACAATGGATAATTATGATGGAGTTTCATCAAAATCTGAGAGGGTCATACAGGAACTTTTCAGAAAACTGGTTGATTTGACACGGAATGAACCACCCTCCTTTCGTCCACTACCACCTACCACCTTTCGAGTACAAATATTTGTACTCGAAACGTTCAGGCAGTTTTGCATGCTTCCAGGTAGAAGAGGAGTGGTAGTGGGGGAGTGGAGGAAAGGAGGTGGGGAATGAAGAATATTGGGCGAACCCTAAATAGCGTGTGAGGACTCTCACACCCGAACAAGCACTTTCGTCCCATTTTGTTCGCAGTTCGCACTCACGCCCTGACAGTTGCTAACTTGCTACTGTGAGCAACCTAAGTTACTCTAAGCTAGCTAACACACATTGACATTGTGGACAAGTTGAAAATCGAGAAATGTAATTGGAGGAAAAACTTTTTTCCACTGCCTGCCAGTACAGGTACACATCACCAAAACGTCTCACAGCCGTTTACAGGAAGAAGTGAGGGAAATATTTAGCCGCGCAAATATCAACTTTAAATTAAATTTTTTTTTTTTTTGGTCTACATCATGTCCTTGAAGTAATTAAACTATAGCTGACAATTTCATCACTTAAAAGAGGTACATTTTCATTGTGTGGAGCCTTTAAAAAAAAAAGATGCGCATTTACTGAAAGTACAAGAATGGTCAGTATAAACTATAAAAAGCTCAGAATGGAATGGAACATCCTGACCCCAGTTCACTGAGGAAGTGACTGGCTGTGTGTGTGTCTGTTGTAACACAGGCATGGTTTAGGTTGCCAAACCTGAAAGATGTTAGTTTTTACTGAAGCATCAACCTGGAAAGTAGTTTTCCATGTCTTGCGTCTGCCAGCAGCATGTCCATGTTGTCTTGATGTGTGCTGTGGCCTGGTCTGCCTCTAGAGGCTTGGCCCCAATCATGTCTCCTGCATTCAGTTGAATCCTCACCACAGATTGCTGAGGGACCAGTTATTCATGGCTTGTTTAGGCATGCCCAGTACAAGTCAAGGACATGTCCAAGGTGTTAACTAGGGACCCTAAACCAGTAGAAACTATACAGATTTTATACACACTTGTAAAGTAAAAAAAATTTTTATTTATTTTTTTTTATACAAAAAAAGCCAATTCAATCCCTTTTCTCTATTTATTAACACAAAAAGTCAACAGTCAATAAAATAACATTTAAAAGTATCCATATAAAATATTTACACGTGCAAGAGATGCCTTTTGTAGGAACATTCTTAAATTCCTCCAGTATTTAGAGAGGTCTCCAGTTTTCGTTTCTTGGCGTAATGTCCTTGTCTGTATGGGCTGAATGACCCACCTGCATTCAAGGAGAAAAGGGGCTTATTTAAACAAACAGGAAATTAGCTGTACAGTACATTCCCACATTGAGTGCGACCAGGGCGGCCAACCGTGAACCTGGAAAAGCCTCAGAACCTGTATGCTGGCATTTGTTTCCACCTTAAAATCAGGAACCACATCAAGACTTGAACCAGGTGAGGTAACGGTTTAATCAATTGCTTTAATCACTCCAAGAGCAATGTTTTGCTGAATAGGCAAACGCAGCATATTCCGCTTGGTCCCCCCCAGCACCACCACAAAAAGTAATTTGTCTATACAATTACTTTGTCGTGGTCAGAAAGACTTGGCTTTTGGGAATTGTAAATTGATTTTAAAAATATTTTATTACTGCTATTAATTATTATTTTACTATTATCATTATGGATGGTATTACCTATGTGGGGAGCTGTATGTCGATGCTGCTGGTGGTAGCTGTTTGGGGGCTGTGGTTCCTGGGGCCTGACAGGAGGCCGGAGTGACGGGACTCTTTGTGGGGTCTTGCTGCGGGTCGTCATCTTGTGCCCATTGCCCAGTGTGGAGGGGTGCGAGCCCCTGGCGCCACCAGCATCTGCCTCCAGGATCTCGATTTCATCCAGGGTGAAGTCCCACAGCTCTGGGTTGTCTGGAAGAGGGCAGAACACTAGGGTCAGGAACCGCGTGTAACGGCTGGATAAGGCGACGGCCGTGGTTCTGTACCTGCCAGGCACTCGTCCTCCGCGGTCAGGGTTGCCCGGTGTCCGGTGGGCGTGCTGTGGTTGACCTGCCAATCATCCTGACCCAAGGAGCCTGGACGTCCTGAAACCGACATGGGTACACCTGAGCCTGTCACAACCTCGCCTGTGACAACCACACAATAATGCTTTCATGTCCTGCCACTCCACAAACAAAAAAACTGGATTATAGTAGATATTCTACAGTTTCCAAATAACACCAAGCTGTTCTCCATATCACTACTCTGCAGCTCCTCTCTACCCTGGAAGTTGTTTGGTGCCTCCACTCCCCTGGGTGGCGCTGTATTTTCTGCCTTGGGCTGCAGCGGCTCGCTCTGCCTCTTCTTGGCCTCCATCTCCTGGCGAAACTTCTGTTGCATTTGCTGCTGCTTTATTTTCCTCTGCTGTTTGGGGTCCATGGGGACTTCTGAGGAACCAGAGGTGTTCCCCACGTCTGCTGCTGACTCTCTACCCAGGCACAGAGAGGAAGAGAGGGATAGACGGTAGACTTTGGGTGCGTCCCAATACTCGAAAAATGCATCCTCCTTTCCTCCACTACCACCTCCACTCCCCCAGAAACCAATCTTTGTGTCCTCAATCCCTCCACTGTCCCAATATTGGAGGAGACGAGCGAAGCAGCTTCAAACTCGGCTTCTCCTCTCCTCCGGCAAAGGATATACACAGTTGAAGTCGGAAGTTTACATACACTTAGGTTGAAGTCATTTAAACTCAGTTTTAACCACTCCACAGATTTCATGTTAGCAAACTATAGTGTTGGCAAGTCAGTTAGGACATCTACTCTGTGCATGACACAAGTACTTTTTCCAACAATTGTTTACAGACAGATTATTTCACTTTTAATTCACTATATCACAATTCCAGTGGGTCAGAAGTTTACATACTGTTCCAGCATAATTTACAGCTAAATCTAGTCCCACCCCCCAATTCCCATAGAGATCCATTCAAATGCAGAGACGTTATAGTATCGCTTGTAAGAGTACCAGAAAATAAGATATCAAGAGTCTTTTGATGTTGTTGGGTCACAGACATCAGGAAGTCATGGCATGCAAAGGATATGCAACCGAATATTAAAAATGTAAAGGCACAGTCAACTTAGTGCATGTAAACTTCTGACCCACTGGAACAGACATAGAACATAGCATCCAACAATTGCCTAATGGATAACAAAATGGCAGTTCATTTTTGTGGTTCATCCTATATACAAATTCAGCAATTTAAGACGGGGAAGCAGCTTAATTTATTTGCTTGCACATTAATGTTGCTTAAACAAACATGACTAAACATAAATAAGCATGACAGCTACCATTATTTCAGTATTTGTATCTGCATTAATGAACTTATTCAACCAATCGTTTCCAAAGGACATATTTAAATTAAATTTTAGATGTTACAGTGGGAAATTATTGTTTTTCGGTGTGAACACTGCGATACTATGAACATTGGGATGACGCGACAATTCATTTCACTAATCTATGGAAATGTTTCTGAATTAGCCTACGTGAGATGCAATTAACTGGCAATAGAATGTCTGTCACAGTAGCCTATAGCAGTAAGCCACTGTAGCCTATATGAGGTGACAATGTTCAGACATTGGGCATATCATGATTTAGGAATTACAGAAGGCTAAATTGCCCTGTTTGCTTACACTAAGAGATGTTTACTTTGATCAAATGTTGCTGATTAACGAGTCTCGACGCAAATCACAATGTCAGGTAGGCTACATGTTTATACTGTACATGAAACTACTTGTAGGCTACTTGAAACTTACAAGATATTTTGCAGCTTTAAATGGGCTGACCACATGTTAGATCTGTGATTGGTGAAGGGACTATTTGTGCGCTTGGAGTCAGTCAGTTATGATAGGACAACTTCATCAATAGTCAACGGCGATTTTGATGATGATCAAAGAAGTGGATTAGCTGTCCCAATTTTATTCACTGCGCCTCATTCTCTCCTTTCCTTCACTCCCCTCCATTCCTCCACATACTTCCAGGTAGGGGGGGAGTGGAGGAAAGGAGGAGAGGAGTGAAGAATATTGGGACGCACCCTCTGTCACACAAACAAGAGAACTGGGTGGTGCTTTGAAGAAAAAAGTACCCAGGGAATGAGTGGAGCTCTTTAAAAAAAGGAGGATTGGGCAGAGCTCTGAAACCCAAGATGTGTTCCAAAAAGCTTATTATGCACACAATATACTTTTGCACATTGTAGTATGCACTGCTTAGAATACTGGAGAGTACCAAGAACATACCCAAAAGTAAGCAATAGACTATAGTGCACCAAAAACAGAACATTTATTTGATTCTGACATATTTCAAAAGAGGACAAATATATCTAGTACGTTGAGAAAAACAAATACTACTCGATTAATAAAGTTTGTATGAAATTGACTCAATCATTGTGTTCTTATCCATAATTCCAATAAGCAGTGTTATGATGACTTTAGAATCGTCAAGTATGTTTGATGCATGCTATGACAGTACAAAACCCAAGAACGCATCCAGGGAATTTCTATGCATACCTGTTCTTGAGTACTTGAGATTTAGAAACGGCACTTGATACCTCAGCCAAGAATTACTGTGCTCCTGGAAAGCATTTTGGAACATGACCCAAGGAGTGGGTAGAGCTCTGTCCTGTTGTGTTACCTGGAGGTGCTGTGATGCCTGGTCTCACTGTCCAACAGGGCAGGGGTGTGTGGCGCCGGGTTTCTGGCCCCACCGCTCTCCTGGAGCACTGGCTCAGCTGTTGGCTGCTCCAGGGGGGCTCTAACCGACGTTCCTAAGCTGCTGCTGCTGCCGGCCACACTCCCACATCTGTCTCCCTGCTGCAGACTGCAATACCTCGCCTTCTCCACCAGAGGCTCACTGTCCGAGCGCTTTGTCTGGGCAGGGTCCAGGGGGGGCTTAGGCTGAATTAGAACAGTATCAGAATGTCAAGCTTTCTAGCATCACATCTGAACTATATAGGTTTTTTTCATATTATTGAAATACATTTTTTTTTTTTTAAGTTGTAGATCCATATTTTTTCTTTTTTAAACAAAACTGAACACCACAAACAAAAAACCTCTCTACCTTCCCTTCCACATGTTAAGTATTGTGACAAAGGATTCCCTATTGCGGGTGGGTTATGACCCATTACACTCTCATTAATTGCTACTTGGAATGTTGGTGACTAACAAATCTAGGCCTTTTCTTTGTGCACGAATTGTGAGTCGCTCTGGATAAGAGCTTCACCTAAATTCCTAAAAATGGAATGAACATTTTCATCTGGATTCAAAGCACCATGTAGCTAAACTATAATATTTCCTGGGAATATGTTGGGAACCTGACCTGTTTGGGAACCTTGTTGATGGCCATGAGGTACTCCTTGTTCATGATACAGTTCCCCAGAGCATTTCCAAAACACCTTGGAGAAGACCACATCATTGTCAGAGGTACAGTAAAAACCACAGAATTTCTGCAAAAACAGTAAAATGTGTTTTTTACAAAAAGGTTTATCAATGAATAAACTAAAGCTAATGAGGGGAGACCAATTGACGATGATATGATACTGACCTAAAATATCAAGTCTGATTTAAAGATATATTTTTCTGCCAATGACAGTGAGGTGACTGGTGCACTTTTGCACAATTGAATGCAGGTGATGTTTATGTTTTAAAAATAGCCCTTGGGACAGTTTTGTTTCTGAAACAAGATTCAAGTCAGGCCTCAAGCTTTTCCTGATCCACGCTTGTATGTGGTGCAACAAGGTTATTTGTCTTACTTGAGGGCTCTCTTCAAACCGTCAGTAACAGCCTCTTTCCTCGCCTTCTCAAGTGACAAAGCTTTGGACTTGAGCCCCTCGCTTACACCGTAGCCCACATCTTCATGGTATGAGCCATCCTGCAACAAGAGAAGACACCCTCACTCACTTTCTGAAAAAGCAAGCACAATGTGGACACACAACAAAATCTTTTCTACTTAACATGTAATGTGTGAACCATACACTGGATGGAATGCGCTCTTATTTCAGCCTTCACAGTAAAAACAGAGATGTGCAGATCAAAAGAAGTATACACTAGTGAAAGATATGTACTCTACTTACGAGGTGAAACATTCAGAGGTTTTATCATACTGCCATCATTGGTGAAATGGAGTTATTTGCAGATGGCCACATTTCATTTTCACACAGCCTGAGATTCTATTAACTGTTTACTGTATATGTCAAATTTACTAAATGTACAGTTTACCATACACACTTAACAAGAACATTTACTAATTGTAATTAATGATTTCTGCACTTTTGTGAATGTGCTTACCTTCAGCTGGACCTTGACAAACGCACTGACTCCAACATAGAATTTGCCATTGACGAGATCCACAAAATCTGTAAGGTTAAACAGCAAATTACATCAGACTCTGTTTGGCCAATAAAAAGGCTGGCCAGAAATTGTGTGCTCTGCTGCTCACCAACGTTCTGCTGTGAGATGGAGTGTGACCAGCCATTGTACCCAAACATTTCATTGGCCAGGCTGATCACCCTGTGACCCTCAACGTAGCAGACCTTAACCAGAAAGATGTACCACATATTTAGTGACCAAACCCACAAGTTGCTTGCAGGGCACATAGTACATTTATTCAGTATAATTGGAATTAGCATTGAAAGATCACAATTCTAACCTTTTGTCCACCTCCTGCCATTCTGGTGCTGATGTATTCTGGCCCAAGGTTCCGTCGTAGTGCATTTTGGACCGCCTGGTACTCATCAGCAGTGTACTTGTACTGTTAATGACAGTAGTATTAGAATAGAACAATTTTTATTTTCCCACTAGGGAACTTCAGTTGTAGCCACCAGCAACAACAAAAAAGATATAGACCCACAACACACAAACATATCAAATAAAGACATTACTAGGGCATCATATTCGCTGTCTATCATTCTTAGATTTTTAAAAGTGCCTTTTAAAAGGGGCCTGGGTAAAAGCTGGAATGGAACAAATATGAACAAATATATTTGATAATGCTATTAGTTTTGATCAATTTTTCATATATTTCAAACTTATTTTTCATTAAGATTCTATGCTCAAATGAAAGTACATGGGATACCCATTCAGAAACTGTTAAAATTGTATTGATGTACATTACACAGCAAGTGCTGTAGGTATTTGAACTGAGGTCCTTTTTGGCACAGAGCACTATTGGCCATTCCGAGCTTCCTTCCGCTGCTCCACTCCGGCTTTTACCCAGGCCCTTTTAAAAGTTTAAAAGCGTAAACCTGGTCGTCTGCATTTATGCAGAAAGTATTTCCCAAATCCTAAGGACTACTAAGCTAACGAATCGCCCATTTCGAGCAATTAAAACTTTATTAACTTGTAGAAAGGAAAAGGTGGGAGTGCGACGAAATATAACGTTAGAGCTTTGTGTGGTAAAGCAAACAGGTAACGTTATACACAGACCTTTCCGAAGGACATGGTGGTGGCGGCTCGGCCGTCCTTGCTGTCATTATGCAGACCAGTCTCATTGTGCATTTTCACTCACTCCTGGGCGTTCCGGATACAATCTCTGATGGCCGAAGTCAGCCAGGTTCTGTCTCAAACTAAAACAGCTAACGTTAAGATAATAGCCGAATAATAACTGGGCTACGTTAGCCTACGTTCCTGACCCATCTCTCAGATGCAGCGAAACAAAATATGTTTATGCCATATTAAATAATTTATCTCTATAACGAGAAAGTTAGTGTGAATTTCATAACCAGATGCAGAAAGGCTGAAAATGCATTTACCTTGCAGTTTAAATGAGGAGCTAAGATAACAACAGGAGCGACATTTGTTGTGACAGAGCCCTACACAGCTGTCTTTCTAACTTCCCGCTTAGCTTGTCTGTCAACAGTGAAAGGCATGATGGGGAATTTGGGAAACTGAACCAGAGAACCGAACGTAGAAAGCTTGAGCCTGTAGATTTATTTACGGTCTATGCTGTCATGCTGTGGACGTTTAACGTTACTGCCATCTTGTTAGAGGCAGCAAAAGTTAAGAAAGTAGTTGACGTTTTTAACGTGATAATCAAATGTGCTTAAAACGTCTGAATTTACCTTAGACGTGCTTAGAACATCAAGTCGCAAACTAGTATTCTAACTTGTCATGATGTCGCTTTAATGCAGCACTGAAGCTACCACGAGGCTCTTTGCACATGCGCATTAGTTACCCAAACAACGGTAAGTAGTCGCCATTTCGCGACTTGGGATTTATTGTATTATAGTACAAAGTTATTGCCAAATTATTAATAGTGTCAATACAATAATGACATTTTTATAACAAACAACAAGTAATCATATAATAACACGTGTCAAGCGAATCATTAATCTCAGCGAGGTAACAAGTGAGATGGAGATCTGTGGCGCTTTTTCTTAAGTAAACGCAGTTCCTGAATAAGTAGGCTAAATCGCAGCCCGTTGTAAGTAACTAGTTTGTTTTTTCTTCCACCAGAAGGTGGTAGTATGCTGTAATGATGTTTTCAAGTAGAGTAGTTTTGTAATCTCTTTACTTTTGTAATTATTTTTAATTGACAGGTTATGTTGAAATTATGAAATTAAGATTTTCACAGAAACAGACAGCTAAGACACTGAGGGGTCGATTTACTAAAGGTTTGCGTGTACAAAAACACATGTATCTGTTACCACTTGCAAAAAAATTGTCAGTGGCGATCAACTAACGAGGTGTAAAGAGGATTGCGTGTGCTAAATGGAAATATATGCTGATTTCTCTTTTTTGCGGTTAGCCTGAATTAATATGCAAAATTTGGCGTTCCTGCGTTATTTAGCAAAATAGTGAGAAGTTGTCATGCAAATAGATTACTTTAGCATGTGTAAAGTGATTTACTAAGCCTGAAAGGTATTTTCTGGTGCATTTTAGTACAAATGGAAAGCAGGTAGCCTACTAAAAGACACGGAATAGATAAGATGACCCTTTTTCTTTTTCAGATTAAAAAAAACAACATTCGGTGGACCCCCCTTCCCCCGCGCAATACACTAGTAACGTACTATCTGTTAGCAACACCTGTAGATACAGGATTTACACTGACAGGCTACAGCCTAATCACAACCTTCAGGACAATATCAACACCTGTAGATATATTCATACAGGATTTACACTGACAGGCTACAGACTATTATCACAACCTTCAGGACAATATCAATCAACAAAATTGGCCATTTCAAAAAGTGGTGGGGACATGTCCCCAGCGTAAATGACACCTATGAAGATGACCGCTGCATTGTAGCAAGACACGTACGCGTGTGTTTGGCATATCCATATATTATAACAAACGGTGAATAACAAGCCAATCAAAACTTTATGAAAATAAAACCCATGATCAAATGGAAACGTGATTTTATGTGACACACGGCACGAGTAGACTTAGTGCTAGTAAGCATAGATGTGATCATTTTAGTCCTGACAAACATCTGTAACTCCCAGCAGAAATGAGAGACATCCAGTGAAATAGTTTGTAATAAACTGGCAGCTTGTTCAGTGTAACAGTAGCCTATACCCTACACTAAAAAAATACCATAAAAACGGCAACATTGCTGCCAGTCTTTTCACCATTTTCTTACAGTAGCTATAACCATTCTAAACACGCAAAATATCAAATTTAAATATGGCTGTTTGCAGCTGAAGTAATTTACATAATGACTCTTAGTTGATCACCCGTAAAGTGTGAAATGATAACGCGTGCAAATACTTTGGCTGCGCCCACAAAATAACACCCCTTATTTGGGATCTTAGTAGATCGACCCCTAAGGGCCGATTTGCACATGCTAAAGGTCTTAGTAAAACAGGCCCAAAATGTACTAGCTACACTTAACCTGTACGTTTACAGTTTACAATGCAATTCTGAGCAATTATGCACGGAAACCACCCAATGATTTGAAGTGCAGTAAGTGCACACATCAGACCTCTGTCATCTCAAAATGGAAATGCCTATGTAATTTTTTTCTAAATTATTAAAATAAATATATATCTATATATATCTGTTACAAGGTGTAGGAAAACAAATTATTTGGAGCTAAAATACCCAGTCAGATAGCCAATAACTATCTCTTAAGTTAATCATAATCATTATGGCTCCATACACGGACTGCATCTAAAAAGTTACAAACTATACATCACATGACTTTGATATAAGATCCAATATGATGGCTAAATTTCCCAAGTAAATCAACTGAAATGGATGAGAACCTTAGCACAAATCTTTCTTATGGCATAATATAAACGTTGATAATTTACAATATCTGGCTTTGCCTTTATAGATCCTTTACTTAAATTGCAATGAGAAAGTGTCCAAAAGACATGGCACCCATGAAACACAGTTTGCATATGATCACTGTAAGACATTGAAAGATAATGGTATCCTTGACCCTCATTTGATTTCTAAATGATCTTTTATTTGATTGATCTGGTCTGAGTGGATAGTTCTCTCAATAATGCCACATGAGTTGTCATATATAATTTTCTACAGTAAAGCTACAGTTATGTGGTGTTGATGCACACACTTACGCACACCCATACACATGCACACACATATTTTTGGAGGCCAAGTCAGTAACATCATCTGATAATGGTTGTGTGGCCAGTATGTGGTGGTAGGTTGATCCAACACCGGCACTGTAGAGGGCCAATCTGGAAAGGTCTTATTTTGTGTTGCAGACAGTGTGTTGTTTTTTAGTTACCATGGATGGTGGCAAAGTAACAAACTCATGATAGGAAGTGAAAAAGGGGGAAGGAAGGAAAGAACCGCATTTGGAACAATATGGCTGTTCCCTCCCAATACAAACTGTAAAGGAAAGGCGTTTTACCATGCTTGCGGTAAGTGTATTTGTGGAGTCAAAGAAGAGATATAATCTCCTCTGAGGCACTGACATGGGGCCCACTGTACAAAGGGGAAACGGTGATTTACTGCCTGATCACAGTAACCAGCTGTTTATCAAACTTCTTAGGGATTGGAGATTGTCACAGTAATTGTGGGAGTGTCAGAATCATAGTGTCATCTCTTTTGAAGAGGTCATTAAGCCCGCTTCATCGCTGTGGACTGAGACAATGCCCTGGCAGTCCCTCGTTGTAAGGCACTTCCATTTGCATCCTTGGCCAAAAAATGAAAGCCTGCACCGTTGTCAAGTCCAATTCTGGCAGCCCTTCAGCTCACCACCTGACAAAACGGCGGTTTTTTTTTATTTTATTTTTTATAACAAGTACTCACCTTGTTTTAAAAAAGGGCCTAGTAGGCTCTGGCCCTTTTCCTTTTTTATCCTGCTGACCCAGGTTCCAAATCAGACGTCAACTGCCTCGTATAACCACACCCGAGCTTCATGTGGCTGCTTCCTTGCTATAAGAAGCTGTGTGAGGCCTTTGTTTTTTCCCTATGTCCAATTTTGTATTTATGGTCATCCCCACCAGCACTGTTCCACCCCTGGGGTTGTCAGTTCACTTCATCGAGGACACGAGGAATAGGACAGGGCCAGCACAGAGCCTGTCAACCCCGTAAAAGCAGTGAAGATTAAAGTCAGAGCTGCAAATAGTACGTTGCAGCATGGGCTTGTTTGCCATGGTGACGTCAACCAATCCCCAGAGGAATTATGAAAATGTACAGTATTTATGTGCAGCACTTGCATGTTCCTGTTATCATTACAGCTGGCATTTTTGCACTGTTCATAGTTATGTATTAAAAAACCGAACGTTTGTGCGGTGCCTGAGGAGCAGAGCTTGTGTAAAGAAGGACACTGTCTCTGAAGCATTCAGTAAGTGGCCCTATTTTCTCCCCTGCTGGAAATCAGGGCTCCACATTTAGATCAGAAGCTACATTTAATGTTGTGCTTGTGTCATTTGCTCACAGTATACGGGAGCCAGGTCCCCGGTGGAGACCGCTAATCGTACTCTTTTTCTAATTTTAGGAGGATAGCATCACAGAGACTTGGCAGACTGTGGCATGCTTATTCATCACCAATCTTAGATAAAGTATCTCAATTAATTTTATTTATGTTATTGTTGGTGTTATTTACCTATGGTTCTGTACTGTTCAGCCATTCTGGGGACCAGCCTTATTGTTCCTGTTTAGGATGACTGGTTGAAAACCATAGCAGTACGACAGTATTTGTTATATGTTTTTATTTATTAAAATTTTACCTCAAAATTCTCTCCTAAATTGGAATTCCCAGCTGTGTTGCTGCAACCTTCTCTGTAAATGTGTGAGAGTGCAGACAAGCCTGTTCTTGGAAACGCATGTCGGCCGCTGCTTCTTCTCCCACCGGTTAAACACACACACACACACACACACACACACACTTAGACGGAGAAGGAGGAGACTTTACATGCAGCTTGCATTACTGGACTGTACCCATTGACCGGGGGGGGGGTTTCCAACTCCATCCGGACAAATCTCGGGAGTTTTATGACGGTCCACAGTCCGTCCATCACAGGTCTTTGAAAGGAGTCACATCAGTCTGCTCTGGAAATAACATACAGTCAAGCCGGAAAGTCTGCACACCCCTTTCACCTTCTCCACGTTTTATTACGTTACAGACTTATACTACAATAGATTGAGTTCATTTTTTGCCTCAAACATCTACACACAATAGCCAATAATGACAAAGTGAAAACAGGTTTTTAGAAAATATGCAATTTTATTTTACTGACAAAAATAGGTTATTTAGGGGTTACATATCTGTACACACCCTTAGCCTAATACTTGGTTGCTGCACCTTTGGCAGCGATTACAGCTTCAAGGCGTCTTGGGAAAGAAGCTACGAGCTTGGCACACTTGTTTCTGGACATTTTTGCCCATTCCTCTTGGCATATCCTTGCAAGCTCCGTCAGGTTGGATGGGGAGCGTCGGTTCAATTTTGGTTTCATCAGACCAGAGAATCTTGATTCTCATGGTTTGAGAGTCCTCTAGGTGCCTTTTGGCAAACTCCAAGCGGGCTGTGATGTGCCTTTTACTAAGGAGGGGCTTCCGTCTGGCCTGATTGGTGGAGTGCTGCCTGGATGGTTGATCTTCTGAAAGGTTCTCTCATCTCCACAAGGATACGCTGGAGCTCTGTCAGAGTGACCCTCGGGTTCCTGCTCACCTCCCTGGCCAAGGCCCGTCTTCCCCGATTGCTCAGTTTGGCCGGGCGGCCAGGTCTAGGAAGATTCTTGGTGGTTCCAAACTTCTTCCATTTACGAATGATGGTGGCCACTGTGCTCTTTGGGACCTGTAAAGCTGCAGAGATTTTTCTGTACCCTTCTCCAGATCTATGCCTTGACACAATCCTGTTTCTGAGGTCTGCAGATAATTCCTTTGACCCCATGGCTTGGAGTTTGCTCTGACATGCACTGTCAACTGTGGGACCTTATATAGGCAGGTGTTGGCAATCCCCAATCATGTCCAATCAATTGAATTTATCACAGGTGGACTCCAATTAAGTTGTAGAAACATCTCAAGCAGTATCAGTGGAAACAAAATGCACCTCAGCTCACTTTTGGGTGTCATATCATATTTTTGTGTACATATATTTTACATTTTGATTTTTAATAAATTAGCACAAATGTCTAAAAAACCTGTTTTCACTTTGTCATTATGGGCTATTTTGTGTAGAATTTTGAGACAAAAAATGAACTCAATCTATTGTAGAATATGTCTGTAACGTAATAAAACGTGGAGAAGGTGAAAGGGGTGTGCAGACTTTCCGGCTTGACTGCATAACGCATGTGGGGAGTACCAAACAAGAGCCTCTCAATCATCATTCATATTCTTTTGCAATTTCTTTGTTACAATGGGGGAAAAAATCTTCCAGGTGGCCAAAGAAAATTCTGGGAGACTCCTGGCTAATCCAGGAGAGTTGGCAACCCTGCTTGGAGCCCCACCACACTCAAGAACAGTGTTTCAACACAAGGAGTCTCTGAGCAGCCTGTAAGGAGTTGATGGTGGAGAATGTATCCAGCGCTTTATTGAATTACATAATATAAGATAATTCACCACAATCTCCATAATCCATTTTACAGTTGTGAAATAAGTGGACTGTGATTCTGACCACATCAGTAGCTTCAGAGCTATAAAGGTAGCTTGACCTACTTATTGTTGCTGTAAACAAAGTAGTGTGTTGTAGCTGCTCATAAAATGGTTGTTTACACAATCCATTCCTAATATAGCTATTCTCTTATTCAGGGCCTGCTGGAATAGCATAAGCCTTTACCAGGGAAGATAAGTTGTGTTGTACATAATGGGTGGCAGTATAGCATCATGGGAATGGACCTGGGCACACAACTTTGAGGTTGTAGGTTCAGTTCCCCGGTGGGGCACTGCTGTTGTACCCTTGAGCTAAGTGCTTAACCTGATTGAGCTAAGTGCTTAACCTGATTTGCTTCAGTAAAACATCCAGTGGTGTAAATGTATTGTCTTCACAAAGAATGCAAGTTGCTGTTGGTAAGAGTGTGTGCTAAAAATGCATAAATCAAACAAAGAATACTGTTTTTTGCTAAGGCTGTGATGTTAATGTCCTGAAAATGTAGGTACATTTTAAGCTTTCATGCATTTTACTGTATGTGAACTGAACTGAAAAATTATGAAATATTATGTTGAATTGCTGATGAAAGTTCCCTGTATGGGCAGAAACTCACCGAAGCAGAGCCAGTGAGTTAAATTGCAAATTCTTGCATGCAGGTCTACCATTACAGGTGCCATGCAGAGAACCATTGTGCCTATTTCTCACATTAATAACCTGTGGGGTTATGCAGAGTTACGCTCTTGATGTAGAACATGACACAAATCTTATGGTTATACCGTATATCAGAGGTTTTTTTTTACGGTCACTGTGTTCCCTGACTCTGTGAGTTATGAGATATGACAGCACATAGGCCGCATGCGGTCCTTTTGTGATTAATGCTAGTGTGAGGGGAATGTACTGAGTCTGATAGGCCATCACAATGTGATGGAAGGCTAATGCATTTGGTCCTGTCATCCTCTTGTTTTCCTGCGACAGTTTTACTGATGCATGCTGGGAGAATTCCCCTCAAGCCTTCTTCAAGTTTTCTGTGTCCTCGACTTAACATTATGTGTTATGCTATTTGTTAAAAACCATTTCTTTCTAATATAAGGGTTGTTTTTTTGTTATTTTTGACGTTTCTTTGGATTTGTCTTCTTTCTTTTGGCCACTATTTTGAGGAGTGGTTATTTTTATATAGTTAAAATATAATGGGCCACAAAATTCACTGTAGAATTTCTCAGTAATGAGGTACTGAGGTGAGTGTTTTTGTGAAGGCCATCAGCAGGGTCCTAATGATCAGGATGAATGACAGACAGAAAAAGCGCTGGAGTGTGCCTTTGTGTAGGCTGCTCTCGTCTGAGTCGTGACCAATCCGCTCTGTTACCATGAGGTGACCTTTAACAATAGGACATGGAGTGGTTTGTGTTTGTGTGTGGAGGGGGGGGGGGGGGGGGGGTTGCGAGGGTTGCGAGGATGAATATAGGCTTTGGGTAAACATCACAAACACACCTCTTATCCTGTCCCTGTGAAAGCCTCCTCCTTTATTTTATATTGCAACCGAAACAGTAAACATGTTTTTTTTTTTTCAGCTTATGTGGTTGTTGTTGATCAGCTAGTCTAGAGTGCAATCTGTCCCTCCACAGAAACATTAAAGAGACTTGGTTAAAAAAAAAAGAAAAAAAAGAAAAGCTACATTGTGCGTGTGGTTCTTGGGCTTACTTATCAGAGTGGTGACAGGAGGGTTGTGCAGAGAGGCTGATTGACGGACAGATGCAGTGACAGAGGGTGTGGCTCGTACCATTAACACTTTTCCAGTGTGTGGATGCAGATATGATCCCAGAGCGTGCCTGCGCTGACCTAGGCTTGGAGCCTTGGATGATTCCAAGGGCCCTGATTCAGAAATTGTGCTGTAATTGTGCAGGGATAGGGTAGCCTGTGGTGGTGGGGCCCAAAGTTAGATCTTTTCATGGGGTCCAAAATCCCTGCTGGCACCCTGCATGCACAGTGTACTCCTCCAGCACAGTGTCCTCCTCTAGTGTACTCCTCCAGCACAATGTACTCCTCTAGTGTACTCCTCCAGCACAGTATACTCCTCTAGTGTACTCCTCCAGCACAGTGTACTCCTCCTGCACAATGTACTCCTCTAGTGTACTCCTCCAGCAGTGTCCTCCTCTAGTGTACTCCAGCACAGTGTCCTCCTCTAGTGTACTCCTCGTGCACAATATACTCCTCTAGTGTACTCCTCCAGCACAGTGTCCTCCTCTCGTGTACTCCTCCTGCACAATGTACTCCTCTAGTGTCCTCCTCCAGCACAGTGTACTCCGCTAGTGTACTCCTCCAGCACAGTGTCCTTCTCTAGTGTACTCCTCCTGCACAATGTACTCCTCTAGTGTCCTCCTCCAGCACAGTGTACTCCGCTAGTGTACTCCTCCAGCACAGTGTCCTTCTCTAGTGTACTCCTCTAGTGTCCTCCTCCAGCACAGTGTACTCCGCTAGTGTACTCCTCCAGCACAGTGTCCTTCTCTAGTGTACTCCTCCAGCACAATGTACTCCTCTAGTGTCCTCCTCCAGCACAATATACTCCTCTAGTGTACTCCTCCAGCACAGTGTCCTCCTCTCGTGTACTCCTCCTGCACAATGTACTCCTCTAGTGTCCTCCTCCAGCACAGTGTCCTCCTCCAGCACAGTGTACTCCGCTAGTGTACTCCTCCAGCACAGTGTCCTTCTCTAGTGTACTCCTCCAGCACAATGTACTCCTCTAGTGTCCTCCTCCAGCACAGTGTACTCCGCTAGTGTCCTCCTCCAGCACAGTGTACTCCTCTACTGTACTCCTTCCAGCACAGTGTCCTCTCGTGTCCTCCTCCAGCACAATGTACTCCTCTAGTGTATTCCTCCAGCACAATGTACTCCTCTAGTGTCCTCCTCCAGCACAATGTACTCCTCTAGTGTATTCCTCCAGCACAGTATACTCCTCTAGTGTACTCCTCCAGGACAGTGTACTCCTCTAGTGTACTCCAGTGCAGTGACTGCGCATGTCTCAGCTATAGGGGCTAGGGAGTAAAAAAAGAAGCAGGGCTAGCCTGTAATGGCTGTTCCGGCAATGACTCAGGCCTACAGACTCAGTCAGGCAATCCAGATTGGGGGAGGAAAAAAAACATTGGTTTAATAAATGTTCTCTTTCGGAAAACCGCACATAGTTGGCATGTGGGAACTGGAGTGGAGTGCTGTTGCATGGCTCTGCTCTGCTGCCCAGTGCTTGAACTGTCCACTCCTGGCCTGTCCACTCCTGGCCCCCCCCCCCCCCCCCCCCCCACACACACTCTGCCTCGTCCGCAAAGGTGCACTCCTAACATGTGAAAGGCGATTTCTGTGAATGTAATAGACCTCTCTGAAGGAAAGCCCTTCTCATGTGACAGAAACCCCAATGTCTTGTTACCTCAAGTCGCTGCCACTCTTGTAAAATGATTCTTTACGCGGGCTTATTTAGGATATCTAGCCCTTTAGGGGGAGGGGGACGGGTAAAAAAAATAAAAAATAAAAAATTACTTTCTGTAATGCTCTATGAGTTTTACCAGCAGGTCTGAGCTGCGGTGGTTATGGGAAATGAGTATGGGACAGCTGTCTGGCTCCAGCACCTGCATCCATACAGCTCCTTCAGCCTGACCTTCAGAAGGGCTGGAGCACAGCATGTTTTGTCTGGGTGAGAAAATAAAAGGCGCTGAATAAAACCACACTTTTCTGTGTGCGTATGTGTGTGTGTGTGTGTGTGTGTGTGTGTGTGTGTGTGTGTGTGCATGCATGCGAGTGCGTATGTGTTTGTGTGTATGAGCCTGTTTGTGTGTGTCCATGCATGCCCATGTGTGTGCGCGGAAGTGTGTATTTGAGTTTATTAAGGGAACTTTGGCTTGCCCGTATGCCCTTTTTCCCCTTCAACAATTTACACTGCAAACAAAAGTGGGGAGCTGGCAGACTACAACCGGTCCCTGAGCAGAGCCTCTATTTTGGAGTGTAAAGATGCCTGGGTGCCTGCCTCAGCTGCCCTGCTCCTGTGGCTTTTTCTGTGTTCTATACAGAGGGACGAGTGCTATGACAACACCTCCCTCAGCCGACGCACTGGAGGATGCTGGGAAAGGAAAAGAGGGCTTTCCGTCTGTGTGCTCGCTGAAGGTGAACGTGACACCAGGAGCCTTGTCGCCCTTTTCTGCCAGTGTGTCTGTTATATATAAAACAGATGTTTATTTTCCTTAGCTCAAGTAACTCACCTCATGCAGGCTTAATCATTGCTGGAAATGTACTTTTGTTTCAGTGATTTTTCAACTGACGTGACACCTGGTGACTTGGATTACCCCAGGGCAAGTTCTCAGTTTATTGTTCTCAAGTGTTATTGAGAGACAGCCTCTGTGTGAAAGTTTATTAGATTTTACCAATATGGTACACACTGTTTATAATACCATGGGTGATCATTTAAGGGAAAAACTAACATACAAATAGTTGCAATTATATGAAATGAAATTTATAGAATATGAATCACAGCACATTATGGTGCAATGTTGGAACTGTAATGTAGCACAGCTAAAAGTATTAATACTGGCCTGTGAAATATGATTTAATATGGCTGCCATACTGTATGGAGTAAAACTTAAAGGGTTGGCCTTTGCCACGTAACCCAGAGGGAAATGACTTTATTGTTGATCCTTGGGACCTAATGCTGTCATTACTCAAACACCAATAATGGCTTAAATTAAAGAAGTCCCTGGTACCATTTATTATCATGCCTTAAATTAAATTATTTTCATAAGTCAGATATAAATTATGGGCAGTGAATACACAACCCCGGTGAAAAACAAAGTTCCACCACTCTAGTTTATAGTGAACAACTGAGAGCCAAATATGTGAATAAGGTTAAACTTTAATTTTCTGATTTGCAAACCTGTCTACATGTGTACAAAATATGAAATGATATGTATTACTGCTCAAATACTATGAGGCCATTTGAAACGGTGTACCTTGGTGTCCAAAAATATACCCAAAATGGATAATTGTGCATCACAGTAATTCAGGAGATAATCAAACATTTTTGACTTGGAAATATATCTGCATCTATATCATTAGATAATTTCCAACTTTTGCAAAAAAAAATAGGGGAATGGTTATAGGTGTCCAAAAACCTACCCAAACCTTTCCAAACCCATGGAAACATATGCAAAGTATCCAAAGCTTTCCAAGCTATCCAAACATGAACACAGCTTTAGTGTCCATTTGAAGCACATTATTATGTCCTATGAGGTGGCAATTAATGAGGGGAATAACCCTTAGATGATCAATTTATTTGTCTCAATGTAATTTCCAGTGCTAAAAAAATGTCCAACATAGCCCCGTTCTCATAAAAGGTAATTTATTACCAACCAGTCTAACAATGTATGAGAACATGCACACAATTTACAGCATCATATGAATTACTACAACTATTACTATTACAACTACTATAATTATCTCCTATATAAACATATGCCAGCCCATGGATTACTGTATGGGAAAACTAGCTGCGGTGTCATCCATTTATGTCCCTATATTAGCTATGCTGTTTCACCCAACGTAATGAATGGCTAGGCCACCCATGAAAGCTTTTACTATAGTGTAGTATAAATTCCCAGTAAAGTTAACGTCTAGCCGTAATAGATTGACAGCTCACCACCATTGTCATTACTTATGGTATACAAATCCAAGTCGCCTCAGGCTGGGACTTTTTTTCCACCGACTCCCCATACTTTATCATTGAGCCTTATGCAGGCTTAGCTTATAGCCAATACCTAATAGGTTGCTAGCTAACTAGGTATAAACTAAACTAAACCAGAATAAGAGAGACTACAGGTCCTTTAATTCTGCACCACTGATGTAAAACTCTCTGATATCATAAAAAATAATAACACAACCTAGCTAGCCTTTCTGTGGCGAGCTAGCTATACTATTATGAATACAACACCATAAAACACACATGCACATGTACACCTTGTACACAACGCAACACTTAGTTATGGAATCCATGCTGTCTGCTTCAGATGAAGAGTCATGAATGTAAATCTCCTTATCTCAATCCAGAGGACGACTACAGCATCCAGCAGTTTCAAGCACTGAAAATATTTTTGTCACTTCACCATTGTACAAACAAAACGATTTCTCACCGGAGTTCACTAGCGATGCATATGCGCTCTCTTGTGCAAAACCACGGAGAGACAGACGCTTAACCGTGTGTATTGCTTTGAAATGCGCTCGTGACACGCACAGCTCTGACAATCACTCCCAACTATTTAATGACCTATATTATACCTTTTTGCAAAGCTTAGAATGTGTTCTTTTTGGATATTAAGGCTGTCGATCAATTACAATTAGTTCCAAGACAATTTGAATTGTGTAATGTTCTGCAGATTAATTTTTGCGATTTTGCCCATGTTGAAACTTACACTGTACACCACATACAGTGCCTATAGAAAGCCATCATATCCTTTTGAAATAGTCACCTTTTTTTGTCTTACAGCCTGAAATGATAATACATAAAATCCACATACTACATATAATACATTAAAAAAATAATTTTTCCAGCTTTATTTACACATTTTGCCTTACAACATTCAAGTGGAAAAAAAAAAAGGCTAAATTTCTGAAAATTTATTTTAAAAGATGAAAAACTAGAATAACAGGGTTGGAAAAGTGATCAGTCCCCTGATTTAATACTTTGTGGAGGCACCTTTTGCTTTAATTACAGCCATCAGTCTGTTTGGATATGTCTCTACCAGCTTTGCGCACCTAGATTGGGCAATATTTGTACATTCTTCCTTACAGAACTGTTCGAGTTCAGTCAAATTCCGTGGTGAGCGGTGATGGACTGCACTCTTCAAGTCCATCCACAGATGTTCTATGGGATTTAGGTCAGGGCTCTGACTAGGCCACTCAAGGACATTCACCTTAACTGTCCTTTAGCCACTGCGTTGTTTTTTTTGGCGGTGTGTTTTGGGTCGTTGTCGTGCTGGAAGGTGAACCACCTGCCCATCTTCAGCTGTCTAGCAGAGGGCCGCAAGTTTTCCTCAAGAATTTGGGTGTACTTGGCAGCATCCATTTTCTCTTCAATCCTGACCAATTGCCCAGTCCCCGCTGAAGTGAAACACCCCCACAACATAATGCTGCCACCACCATGCTTCACTGTAGGTATGGTGTGTTTCGGGTGGTGTGCTGTGTTTGGTTTCCGCCAAACATAGCGCTTGGAGTTCAGTCCAAAAAGTTCAATCTTGGTCTCATCTGACCATATAACCTTTTGCCACATGGCATCAGAATCTTCTATGTGTTTTTTTGCATACCGTAAACGAGACTCAGTGTGACACTTTTTCAGAAGAGGCTTCTTTCTTGCCACCCTGCCATACAGGCCAGCTTTGTGTAAAGCTTGTGAGATTGTTGTCACATGCACAGATCGATCAATCTCTGCCATAAAGACTTTTAACTCTTTCAAGGTTGCCATTAGCCTCTTGGTAGCTTCCCTGATCAATCTTTTCCTGGCTCGGTCATCCAGTTTGGAGGGACGGCCCGATCTAGGCAAGGTGTGGGTGGTGCCATATGCCTTCCACTTCTTAATAATACTCTGAACGGTACTCAGAGGGATAGTAAAAGCCTTTGAAATCTTTTTATATCCTTCCCCTAACTTGTGCCTATCCACAACTTTATCCCGGAGTCCTTTTGAAAGCACCTTTCCAGCCATGGTGAATTCTTTGCATTACCATGCATTACTAGGAGTGGAATCCTCAAGGAACAGCTGATTTTATTCTGAAATAATCAAAACCACTACAATTGATGTCAGGTGGAGGCCAATTAGCTTGGTGTGTGATCTGGAAGGTGGTTGGTTATACCTGAGCAGGTTTATAATGGTTATTCTAAGGGGACTGATCACTTTTCCAACCTTGTTATTCTAGTTTTTCATTTTTTATTAATTTTCAGACATTTTGCCTTTTTTATTTTCACTTGAATGTTGTAAGGCAAAATGTGTAAATAAAGCTGGAAAAAAATTGATTTTATGTATTATCATTTCATTTTCAAGACAAAAAAAGGTGACTATTTCAAAAGGGCATGATGACTTTCTATAGGCACTGTATAGGCAGAAAGGCAAAACATAACTACATAATCTTAGATAGGACGTATCTGGCTTTAATAGTGCAGGTAAGGTTATGACTTTATTCCATACTTTATGAGAGATTTTCATAGCAGAAGGACATTATGTGATGATGACAGAAATTCACTCTAATAAGTGAGCAGGCAAAATAACATTTTAATTGACCTATATCCAGGACTTTTTATTGTTGCTGTGATAGTACAAAATATTTTGGTGGTTAAAGTAGAACTGTAACCAACTCCTAAATATATTTAAATGTCCAGTATCTTCAACCCGATTCACTGTCATGTAGATCACACTGTAGAATGGTCGATGTACTTTTATGAAATACGGAAGAACGATGGCACATAGGAACTTCATATTTTGCCCAACTTACGCCACTAGGGTCACTGCACAAAGGGGTTAAAATAGCCATGAGAGATGGAGACCCTGGGCACCCTTCCTGTCCAGCACTGCAGACTTCAACAGGCTCTGGGGGGTGGGGGGGTGAGCAGCAGAAGAGTTCACTGCTCTGTGTTCCCCTCTCTGACACACACACAACACACACACACACACACACGTGCGCTCACACATGCACATACACTCGTACAAACAAATGCACACTAGCACACATACACACACACACACACACGCAAAACAGGAGGAAGTAGTGCTGTAGTAGGTTCGAGACTGTCTGCCGGCCAGAAGAGGATTAACCGGTCAAACCCTGGTGGTGGTGTCACATGTCGGGAATGCACCATACTTTTCAGCTTCCATCCGGAGACACTGCCAGCGTGACCAAGGCCAGATGACAGACTGATGGTGTCACTACATCAAGGCTAAAGAGAATGAGTGTGGACCGGAAACTGTAAGAAAGTTTCCCCTTTATATATAGAATTAAAAAGCCTACTGAGTGTAAATGACATGGCAATCAGTAGGTGACTGAGGTGGGGCAGCTGTGAAATGAGCACTTAGTATGGAGTCTGTTAGCATTTTATAACTGGCCGCAGCTGGAATGGGTGATGGTCCTTGTGTTGTGGTTACCTCCCCTTCCCCTCCTGACCAACCTGTGGGAGGGGAGGTAACTCCCCTCTTTGCCCCCTCCCCCCAGTGAACCACATCAGGGGGCTCACTGAAGAGGCTGTGGTGAAAGAACAGGGCTGTTTTGTCATGACAACCATATGTCCCTTCTTTGAATGTGAGAACTGCCTTTCAACAGCTAGTGAACGAGAGTGAAACCGCCAGAGTTAGGTCGCTTAACACGGGTTGGGCCACCGTGTTTATTCACTGTGCCATAGAGCCTACCAATGTCGACGGAATGAATGCAATACCACTTTTCCACAAGAAAGTAAAGCAAACCTGCACTTGATGGAAATGGAACATATCTTGAAAGGCAACTGCTCTCTGCAGTAAATAAATGCTTTAATGTGGAGAGAAGATGATCAGTCAGTAGCATTTATTAAAGATTGATGTTGACTTTGCTTTCTGTGAGCAAGAACACGACCAGAGCTGTGCCAGGAAAATCCCCTCCCACACTGTCACAGAAGCCCTTTGCTGTTGGACAACACTGTTGTGTTTCTCTTTTTGTGCACTACCTGCATGCGTTACATCCATGTGATACATTACTCCACCCTGATTGGTCAGAAGCACCCTATGTGTGAATTAGAGAAAGGCAATGGCACTTTGTTCATGTTTACTGAAACATCTTGTGCCATGAGATGCACTTAATGGAAAACCCCATGGACCTGAACTAAATATGATAAAAGCACATTACTGCTGCCTCATGTGAGAGGGACCAGGGAGACAAAATGCGACGAATTGTAAATTTGTTGAATGCGACAAGCCATGTGAGACTGCAGCTTTTTTCATGTTTCCCTGGTGCCAGACCGCTGATCGGTCAACAGTTAAGGTACCGGGGGAGAGAGCAAAAGGGGAAGTTTCTGAGATTTAGGAGAGATATCAGGGAGACTGAGAGAGCAGAGAGGTGGTAAAACGGAGAGATTAGAAAGGTTGAGAGTGTGGGAGAGAAAAGGAACATGGAGTAGGGGTACATTTATAAAGAAACACAGCCTGTTTCTTCACAGCACAGATGGGAGGAAATTTATTTTAAAATATGAAATCTCACCTTTTACTCTTTTGAATCATATAGGCCTGCAGTCTGTACATATATGTAGTTCAGTTAAATTCAGTTTTATTTGCATGATGCTTTTTACAGAGAGGCTTTATGGAAAACTGGGAAAGACTGAACCTGAACCCTTTAAAAACCAGCAAGTGAGGTAAAAATAAAAAAGCTTTAAAGGAAAGAAAAAAACACTCCAATAAAGAGTAGTACACTGTATATGTAGTCTCGTTTTGCATTTTAAATTAAATTAAATTATGCTCTGGTAATATTTCTGCGGCTTATGTAATTTTAGACAACCCTACTTTGCATGTAATAGGAACAGTGGCGTGGCTATGTGGCATAAGAATTAGGACACTGTGGGGAGTGTATCCATCATGGCTGCTCCTGTTTGGTATTGAGGATTTAACCCCTGTGCAGGGGGGTGAGGGGAGTAATATTTTTTTTGGGTGCTTTTGAAAACAGAGGGGGGGGGGAGTGAGAAAGAGAGAGGGTGAGATCAATGGCAGGAAAGCTAAACTGCTGCCAGCGGTTACAGGAATAATCCCTAAATCGCGGGGCTCCACTGGGACTGATGGGAGGGGGGGGTGCCTTCTTAAATCCCTGCCCTGAGTTTCCTCTTTCCCCTCTTTTGTGTGCTTTCCCGTCTCCCCCCATCACCCCCCAGGAGCCAAAATCTAGAGAATACCAATTCACAGACTGACTACTTCACATTCATTACAATTTGATGGAGGTGGGGGGGTCTTTTCCAAATAGACTGTTGGATTGGAAATCTTCAAGCATTTCAAACTGAACTGAACTATTTGAAAATGATGCACTGAGGTGGCTATTTTACTATTTGCTGTCCCTATATATATATATATGTACATTTATTAGGTACAGTAAAATGCAGTCAGCAGTGCATAATTCATGTACTTAATATTTGTATTTTTATATAAAATTTTATATATTGGAAATATTTAGGTTTTTCTACAGATTTCTATGTGAGAGTCTGTGAATGGAAACAAAAAGACCTAATTTTTTAATGCAATGGGAGTGGTAGCCTAATAAAAACAGTAGCAACTGCTTAGATGTGAGTTTAGCCCACTGCCAGGGCCAGAATGGCTGTCAGGCTGTGGAGAGTGCAACTCAACCTTTTTATAATTTTACTGAGATACACAGTTTTCTCCATCTTTGCATATTCAAAAGCCTGTCAGCCCCAATACAAGTGCATGAAACTGCACAGACCACTGAAGGCATGAAAATACCCATGGATTTGATTCTGATAGGGGTGTGGCAGCGTTAAATTGTTTCCACAGGGCAGACCCTCATGCAGAAACCCATGTGTGAGCGATCCATTTAGAAAAAAACCAGCTCAGTCCTATTACCTTGAAATAGAGAAGAATTTTAGCTTGGATGTTGTTGCCCATGATGATAAACAGTTTTTAACAAGTCTGACCATGCTGTGGTGACTGTGGAAACTGAAACAAACGAGGCACACTGTGGATGTGGACATGCACGCCGGTGGTTTTGCTCGACTTGAGTTGGTAGCTGGTTGTGAGAGCAGGAATTCACCGCGACTTGGAGCACAGGCTTTTGTAAACAGCACAGAAATAGGGAACTCAGGAGCCCGGGAGCGACACCTTGGCTCATAACCTCAGCGCCGCTATGGTTTAACGCTGCCGTTAAAACTTTCATAACTCACAGTGGCATTTTTTGCCCACATAATCAGTAGCCTGTGGACCAGTGGGTTTGGGGCACTCGCACGCAAGGGTACAGCCGTGCATTTAAATTTTTTTTAAAGTATTCTCTTTCATCCCACCTCGGAATCCCACCACGCTCTGACCCCGCTGTTTATCCCGCCAAACACAGATTACTCCCACACCTCACGGGTCAGTGGCATGATGCATTAGCCTCCGCTCACGCCGGAGTTCTGGGACTGGTGACTCACAGGTTCCATTAGCCTTTGCTCCCCTCACCCCAGGGAAGCGGCCAGTGTGGGTCCTTCCTACGGGAGGTAAGCTGGAGGTCCCTTTCCCCTTCACAGCCAGCCAGAGATTTCTGTCCATTTTGGAAATAAATTTAAAAAACCCAAATAAAGTTTCAGCTAGAGAAACATTTTAGAGGAATATATTAGTTTCTAAAAGTGTTTTTTGGAGAGGGGACCTCGTGTGGTGTTAGGCCAACCTGTACAGTTTCTGGAAAGTCCTTCAAAATTCTTCCTGTGAGGAGATATGCAGGTCAGCTACTACACAATTTGGGGTAAGAGGCTTTTACATTGAAAGTGTGAATATATCATGCTAACATTACATCACTCTGAAACACCCTGAGCTCTTACCTATGCTACATGAGAATTACAGTACTGATTTAATGTACTGTAATACAGTAAAATTTGAATTCCTCGCCGTGTGCCCTGTGGCAACTGGCACGGACTGGATCACTGCACCAAGAACAAGTGCCTGAATAGTATGTGTCACTTGGGAGGTCAGCCATTTTCCCCCCTTTTTAAAGCAAATAAGCTTCCTTGCTGTTAAGTTACACGGTGCAGTTAATGATTCCAAAGGAATTATCTTTGTATTCCGCACATTCCAAGAAAGGCAGAAGACAGCTGGGCTTCACTGCTGTGACACAGCACTTGTGAATATGGATGAGGGAGACCAGCTCAGTGCTTTTTTTTTTTAAAGCAGAACAAACCAGGCAAAAGAAGTTATGCTTTGATGTGGGAGGCATGTAAATGGAGCTGTTCGGCGCTGTTTAATATTTTCCAACAATTTTTCTGATCTCAGGAAAGACTTGCCGCGGGTGTGTAACGTTGTTCAGATTTCAGCGGCATCTTATGTATTCTGCACAATTTATCGTGCGCGAGTTTCAATAAACAAATCCTGCTGCGACGGGCCTCACTAAAGGTTCAATTTTGTGAGGAAGCTCCTGCAATGAGAGGAGGAGATAAAGGAGGAGTGAAAGAGAGACCAGTCACACACACGTTACACTGGAGATAAAGGAGGAGTGAAAGAGAGCAGTCACACACACGTTACACTGGAGATAAAGGAGGAGTGAAAGAGAGACCAGTCACACACACACGTTACACTGGAGATAAAGGAGGAGTGAAAGAGAGACCAGTCACACACGTTACACTGGAGATAAAGGAGGAGTGAAAGAGAGCAGTCACACACACGTTACACTGGAGATAAAGGAGGAGTGAAAGAGAGACCAGTCACACACACACGTTACACTGGAGATAAAGGAGGAGTGAAAGAGAGACCAGTCACACACGTTACACTGGAGATAAAGGACGAGTGAAAGAGAGACCAGTCACACACACATTACACTGGAGATAAAGGAGGAGTGAAAGAGAGACCGGTCACACACACGTTACACTGGAGATAAAGGAGGAGTGAAAGAGAGACCAGTCACACACATGTTACACTGGAGATAAAGGAGGAGTGAAAGAGAGACCAGTCACACACACGTTACACTGGAGATAAAGGAGGAGTGAAAGAGAGACCAGTCACACACATGTTACACTGGAGATAAAGGAGGAGTGAAAGAGAGACCAGTCACACACATGTTACACTGGAGATAAAGGAGGAGTGAAAGACAGACCAGTCACACACATGTTACACTGGAGATAAAGGAGGAGTGAAAGAGAGACCAGTCACACACACATTACACTGGAGATAAAGGAGGAGTGAAAGAGAGACCAGTCACACACACATTACACTGGAGATAAAGGAGGAGTGAAAGAGAGACCAGTCACACACACATTACACTGGAGATAAAGGACGAGTGAAAGAGAGACCAGTCACACACACGTTATACTGGAGATAAAGGAGGAGTGAAAGAGAGACCAGTCACACACACGTTACACTGGAGATAAAGGACGAGTGAAAGAGAGACCAGTCACACACACGTTACACTGGAGATAAAGGAGGAGTGAAAGAGAGACCAGTCACACACATGTTACACTGGAGATAAAGGAGGAGTGAAAGAGAGACCAGTCACACACACGTTACACTGGAGATAAAGGAGGAGTGAAAGAGAGACCAGTCACACACACATTACACTGGAGATAAAGGACGAGTGAAAGAGAGACCAGTCACACACACGTTACACTGGAGATAAAGGAGGAGTGAAAGAGAGACCAGTCACACACACGTTACACTGGAGATAAAAGGAGGAGTGAAAGAGAGACCAGTCACACACATGTTACACTGGAGATAAAGGAGGAGTGAAAGAGAGACCAGTCACACACATGTTACACTGGAGATAAAGGAGGAGTGAAAGAGAGACCAGTCACACACACGTTACACTGGAGATAAAGGAGGAGTGAAAGAGAGACCAGTCACACACACGTTACACTGGAGATAAAGGACGAGTGAAAGAGAGACCAGTCACGCACACATTACACTGGAGATAAAGGACGAGTGAAAGAGAGACCAGTCACACACGTTACACTGGAGATAAAGGACGAGTGAAAGAGAGACCAGTCACACACACGTTACACTGGAGATAAAGGACGAGTGAAAGAGAGACCAGTCACACACACGTTACACTGGAGATAAAGGACGAGTGAAAGAGAGACCAGTCACACACACATTACACTGGAGATAAAGGACGAGTGAAAGAGAGACCAGTCACACACACATTACACTGGAGATAAAGGAGGAGTGAAAGAGAGACCAGTCACACACACGTTACACTGGAGATAAAGGAGGAGTGAAAGAGAGACCAGTCACACACACGTTACACTGGAGATAAAGGACGAGTGAAAGAGAGACCAGTCACACACACATTACACTGGAGATAAAGGAGGAGTGAAAGAGAGACCAGTCACACACACGTTACACTGGAGATAAAGGAGGAGTGAAAGAGAGACCAGTCACACACACGTTACACTGGAGATAAAGGAGGAGTGAAAGAGAGACCAGTCACACACACGTTACACTGGAGATAAAGGACGAGTGAAAGAGAGACCAGTCACACACACGTTACACTGGAGATAAAGGAGGAGTGAAAGAGAGACCAGTCACACACACGTTACACTGGAGATAAAGGAGGAGTGAAAGAGAGACCAGTCACACACACGTTACACTGGAGATAAAGGAGGAGTGAAAGAGGGACCAGTCACACACATGTTACACTGGACTCCCATGCAGAAACAAAAGCCATTGGAGGAATAAGTTCACCTAGTTCACCATTCTGTTCCTCTGAGCTTATAAACCGAGGAACTGAACCTTGACAGTGCTCAAGTTGCATGTCATTTGCTCATTGGATGCTGAAGGCCGGTAGATTCTGTGAATTCCTGTTTTATTGGGGTTATTTTCAGGCCCTTTATGGCAAGCCCACTGTTAAGATGAGATAAATTCAACCTTGGAAGTTAGACTTTGGCATTATTATGCCACCCTTGTTATTGGTATCAGGAAAAGAATACAAGTCGCCCTGTGCAGAGATCACCGTAGCGCATGTTTATTGGCTCTGTAAATGTGTGTAGTCTTTACGTTGCTCTGTTCATGTGATAATGGTCTTTTTTCATTGTGTGTGTGTGTGTGTGTGTGCGTGTGTGTGTGTGTGTGTGTGTGTGTGTGTGTGTGTGTGTGTGTGTGTGTGCGCATGCGTGCATGTTTGTGTATGTGCGCATGCGTGCATGTTTGTGTATGTGCTAGATTGGTTTACTTCCCACTGTAGGAATGTAAAACTATACAACAGACACATCCCCCACCAAACTGGAGACAAATAAATATATTAAGCTGTTTGATTTTTAAAGACCTGTTTCCAATATGAACCATGATGAGCTCCAAATGGCAAATCCAACCATTATGGACTTTAACCTTTTATTCCCCAGAGCTTCTATCAGAGGCTATACCAGAAAAGGCATATTAAACCAGTGCAGAAGTTATAGGACAGTGTCCAGTGCCATATATCCAGATCTTTTTGCACTGCAGTACATTTCCATGAGCTTTTGTGGGAATGTACTTTCTCACAGTTGTATTTTCCTCTCGCCCTCTTTAATTCTCATTACCCCCCCCCCCCCCCCCCCCCCCCCCATTTATTTTAATGTTTAATTTTTTCATTTGTCCATATCAGCCTCTCTCTGTCTCTTTAGTACTTACTATAAAGCTTTGACACTCCCTATTCTTCTATTTCTTTCATTTCTGACTTCTTTTCCTTTTCTGTCTTTTGTCTGCAGGAGAGGAATCTGCTGAAAACCACTCCTTTTGCTGAGTCAGGCCCAATGTCATTGCTTTCATGTCCTGTTTCATTTTAAGTAAATATACTTTTTTTATGAGTTTGGCAAAGTAATTATTCAGTTCCCCACCAAGGGACCTTTCTTTGTGTCAACACCCAGGGTTTTAAAATGGCATGTCTGGTCCCTTTATGTTCTGATAGAAAGAATCATAACCTTCTAAAATATGGTACCTGTCACCAGGTCTCTCATCTGGTCTCTAGTCCCTTAACTGCTTCTTTATGTTAGTCTGCGTTGGTACATCTTGTTGCATCGGGCACTGCTGTTAAGAGTCCCCTACTGACCAAGGCATGAGTTACTTAGTGACCTTCACAGTCAAAGCATACCCTTCAAAGTTTGTTCAGTTTGTAACTGTGTGTGTGTGTGTCTGTGTGTGTGTGTGTGTGTGTGTGTGTGTAGAGAGATAAATAAATGTATGTTAAACTCCTGGAAACTTTGTTAGTATTCTCTAATCTTTTCTGTGTATTTATTTTCTTGTAAGTGCCAAATAACGTTCAGCAAGTTATAAATGACTAATACCACAAGATATAGATACCCCAGATCACCAATCACGTGACCTGAATTCCTCTCTTATGAAACGTACTTTTGCTCCCCTAAAACACGGATTATGGATTACCCACTATGGATGTAAATACCCTCAAATTACAGTATGCACATTAATCTCATATTCAATGTTTTATTTCAAACCCAATGTGCTGGAGTACAGAGCCAAAATAAGAATCTTTAGGAGCCACTGTCCCAATAATTTTGTATTCAATTGTATATTTCTCCATATTGTGTAAGATTTCTTTGTCCCGTTTATATCATATAAAGGTTAAATAAAGGATGAAAACTGAGCAACTCCAGCTATTAATTTTATGACGATTTAAAGGTGTAAAGTGTGTCATAATTATTCGATATTCATACAAACAAAACATAGCCTACTGTGTTTTTAAGTTTTTAAAGCTCACCTAGTCATTAGTTCAGCATATTAACTCGCAAATCCGTTTAAATTCTTTAGACAGGCAACTTCTTTTTAGAGAGGCTACCGCCGCCGTAGTGTCTGGGAGCTGGCACACCTCCAGCACTCCAGGCTCCTGTGTACTGTTGAGCGGTTCTCACACGTAACCTACAGTACCTTCGCAGACACCACAGTACGCGCACGCATACGCACTTACACACACTCAACCTTCATCGAGACTGGAGACTGGGGGGCTGACACTGGCAACTCGAGGAAACGAGGGAAACTAAAACTACGAGTGACATTCACAGTACAGTCAGCTTTGCACATCCGCACCAGTACTAATAGCTACTATCGCAAGGGAAGTCGGGGGAAAGAAACGATGACAGAGAAATAAGTCAGAACCCGGTCTCGGTTAAGTTTATTTGAAGCGAACGCTAAAAAGAATCTGTTATTTGTCTTTTTTGCTTATTTGCTTATTTCACTAGTCTTAGGTATCTAATGACGACTGTTGACATCAAGCTCTTAAGCTTGTAGCTGACGACCGGAGCAGGGGAAGAAAAACAAACGGTGGGTATCTTTATTTATCGTGGCTGTCTGTATAACAGGACTTTAATACTATTTCCCCCTACATCGTTTTTGTCTGTGTTAACTGTAGGCAATTTGTAGGGCAGTGCAAGCACAATGTAATCACAAGACAGCATGCGTTCAGACTGTGTGTTTATGTTGAAAACAGCGTAGGCTAGAGAACATAGGCAGTCCACAAGCAAATATTTTGTGCTCTGTCTTATGCAGAATGACAAATACGAAGACGTCGGCTATTTTATAGGGACTGAGAACGGCACGGTAAGCCCTGTTCACGAGGCCGTCTCCTTTGTGTCTCTTTGTATGGAAACACCGATTACGAATAAAAACGCGATAACAAAACTACCGTTTAAATGCTGAGGAACACGGCACAGAATTTGTGCGAGTGGTGTCGCAGAACGGTGGATCTTGTGCACCTAGTACCCTCTAAAGGACAATACCCAGACTGGCGATGCAGACGGTCCGGGGGGAGCGCCTATGTGTTTGGTGTCTGTGTTGCTACCTTGTCAGCCAGGTTAGCGGAGAACTAGAAACTGCTCACCTGTTTCTAGCCGATGCCCTGTCAGTCCCCATCCCACTTTCAGCTGGACCTCAACGGCTTACAATTTAAACACAACCATCGTTGTGTCTATATTTTAAACATCGTGGCGACTACTGTCATAACAAAGTCGTAAGATTATGTTAACAGTCAGTTGTTCGGCTATTGTGATTTCATTGTATTTTTTTACGCGTGTATCGATGATCCCAGTATCATATTGCTTCTCTGACAGTCAGTAGGCGAATGCTGAAACCTTGACCTCGAAAATTGCAATGCAAAAATTATCATTATTTTTTTTCAACTGTTTGTTTTCAGTGCCTAATAATAGATTACATAATTTATCAATCTCCGTGAACGCACGCGAGCGACCTGGGGATACGAACATTTGACTTCTTTGCACCTGCGATTTGCACTCCCAACTCATGAGTCATTACGCATTTTTTATACTGTGAATCTACACTTCAATTGCGTTAGAATTTCATCAGAACTAACTGAAAAATAGTACGTAGACGGGACCTGCCACTGTGTAGGCTACTGTAACTTCATTGTTTGCCACAGTATGCACACAATGTACGCAGCAGACGGTAGATGGCGCCCTATTTCAGCGATTTACCAATCATATCTGTTAACAAAAGAAAAACAAACATTTACATTTTTCGAGGGGGGGCGGTCAGGAGGCCTGATAATTTATGTGAATGGAAAGTCGAGGGTATTCGCACTGGTCATTTTGCGTTTACAACAGTTCGGGTCCGAAAGGACTGTAATGAAAAGTGGATTCACAATTCACTTCCCTAACATTTCCATTTGATAGCTCACATGACAGAGTGAAATAGCTGTTGACCGCAGAAACATGAAGTTTACGCTGTGGTGAAGGGAGGCGTGGAATGTTTTAAACCGTTTACTCAAAAGGCGTTCAAGATAAATCTGTCAATGAAATTATTTATGGGGATAGCCTCTGTGGTCTCTGAAGAAACAAAGCTATGGTCAGCTATCAGCGTACTCAATCAAACCCCAGGTTTGGCAGCACACGCTGGCGTCCCACCACACAGCTGTGCTGCCTGGGACCATGTGTCAGGTTGTCTATTGAAAGGTTGGACGGGTGGCTTTGCAGTGACCACATCCTACATGCACATAGAGACACGAGACTCCTTTTGCCGTCTAAAGCCCTGAAGGTCTGGGGTCCGTTCTGTCTTTCAAATTAAAAACACTGCTGGGTTCCTGTGGCTATTAAGTTAAAAGCATGCTCCAGCAGTTTGTTATATTAGATTAATAATGTGGGTCTGACCGGCATTGATAAATGCAGTCACTTTTATCACAGATACCTGCTAAAAGAACGTATTGCTGATGCAGGTATTTAAGCATTTTTTATTGGTAGAATAAACAGGAAAACCTCCCTTTTATATCTTCACTCATACAATGTAGTAACACATTACATTTTTTTGGCATGCAATTTTGCCATTTTTTTTGTTTGAGAATGCGTGTCTGTGAAACAGCCAGAACAAGGATATCTTAACTATCTGTCTCCATAAAAAACCTCCTTCTTCAGTTAAGGGCTCCAGCTGTTGAGAATGGAAGCAGGCGGGGTCCAGATGGTGCTTTCATTTGAAGGCCCAGTCTTTTGGCCTGCACAAACAGAGCGAAACCCTTAAGTCCGCCGGCGCCGGCGCTGAGAATAAGAGCCCTGTGTGTTCGGCGGGTCTCGGGCGATTGAGACGACGCGGTGGCGGACAAGGGGCCGCGTCCATATGGTGGGCAGGGCCGAAGCACAGAGGAACAGGTGGCACTGAGAGGCCCTCTCCAGACAGGTGAGGGGAGGTCATCCACCCCTGTCTGCCTGTCGCTCCCCAGAGATGGAATTTTGCCAAGAAAATGTTTCTCGGCTACAGCTGGGTCCAATGGACATTTGGATGGATACGCTTTTAGCACGATGGCTAATTGAATGACAAATGTAGCAAATATAATGACTTTTTGAAAAATAACAAGCCAAAAATAAAAGAACAGGAGGAACACGATATTCATCTCCGGCAGCCTTTCCATGTTCGACTAATTGCATTGCACGCCTTTGTATTTTTGGACAACCGAGCTCACTGGCTTTAATATTTGTGTCCCACATTATAAATTGGTGGGCCTCAGCAGATGTGGCAGTGCCTTAACTGTCCTCCTGAGGGATTTCCTCCTGGCTAATGAGGACCTCCATTTTTAATGTGGAGAAGCTCTCCGCCTCTCCAGAGACTGGGGGAGTGTGGTGGAGGGTGGGAGTTGGGGGATGGGAACATTCGGTGGAAGAGGATCAAACGTCTCGCTGCGCTCCAGTAATTTAATCAGAATATTTTATTGGGCAGTGTGCCGAGGCTGTCACATTTCCTGAAAAGGCAGCATCCAGAGCCCTGTCTCCTTCACAATCCTGTCCCCATGAAAGCTATTCTGTAGCCTTGCGCAAGAACAATGGAACCGACTCTTCTCCTTTTTATAAAAATATATACACGTGCACAGCAGCAGTTGCCAGTAGAGAGTAATGTTACTATGTTTAAGAATTTATTAAACAGGATCAGTAGTCTGGAATGTACCATTAAAGGTTAATTTTGTTATTCCCCGATGTTGTGAAAGGCAGTAAAAAACCATGTGATTTGGACTGCTGTGGTAGCTTTACCGCACCTATCAAGAGATTTAAACAGGGATATAGCTTTGCTGAAATGAGCACTCTTTAAGTATTAGTTACATATTATCTTTCATAATTAATGTAAATTACCCGAGGGAAACCTAAGCTTTTTAGAGTAAAGTAATGATTTTTGTCCCTATTTTTTAGCCCTAGTCTGGACTGAAATGAATATTGTACTGTATTAATTTTTCATGCTATTACTGACTGGCATCAGTGTTAATATAGAAAGTTTTTTTAGTTCTTGTTACCAGTAGGAACATAGACTTGTGTTTAGTACTTGTTGAAATAGTTTACAGTTTTTGCATCTAGCAGACACTCTTATCCAGAGCAACATACAGTTTACATTATTTTCCATAGAATACATGTATACAGCTGGATATTTACTGAGGTGATTTTGGTTAGGTACCTTGCTCAAGAGTACAACAGCTTTCTCACCGGAGAATCAACACTGGCTGTAATCTCAGAGTTACAAGCCTATTTCCTTAACCATCATGCTAGATTATCACCAAAGCATAATCCAACCATCACTCATGGGTTAAGGAGCATGGATTTAAGGTGATGAATACATAGGATTCCTTTTTGTGATCTTTACAGTCAGAATCCTTTCCATCATCAAATTGAGATTTGTTGACCCAAATTTCCCCTGTACCTTTGCATACAGGTAATCAATTTCCATCTGTGGCTAATCAGGTGTTCATTTGCCTTGAGATTGCACGGGCTAATCCAGTGTGTGAAGTGCCCTGACTTAGCATATACCTTGACAAAGTGTTAACGCATAAAAAAATACAGTCGAAATACAAGTGTAGAAATGTCTGGAGAAAGGCCCCAGAGTTCAGGGAAAGTCAACTGTCAACACGCTACAAGCTGTTTCCCTGTTAGAGATTGTTTATGTGTGTGTGTGTGTTTGTTTTTTAAAATGTACCCACAAAAAATGTCCTGAAACGTGCCTGGTATTTTCTTGTTGTTTGTAAAAGATGCTGGATGGATATCATTGGACACAAAAGCCTCTATACATCCCTTTATCAGTATCAGTCAGCCTTGCAGTCCAGCCCCGCCCCTCAGCTCTGACATGGATGGGAGTGATCATCCACTTAGGAGGTGAGAGATGAGACCAGTTAAATCTCTCCCCCCCCCCCCCTTCAAAAACGTCCTCTAAGTACTCATCTGCATCGTGAAGACCCAGTTGCCAAATGTAAAAAAGACAGTGTCATCTTGTTTTTTAAAGTATTATTGAATATGAGCATTGAAAATATGATTGTGATTCTCAGATGCCATTCCCCCATTTTGTCCCATCATATATTCCCTTCACTTGTAATAACTTGTTTTATCCCCATTGACTTATATGTAATTGCTGTGCTGTCAGTTTTTTAAAGGACGTTTACAGGTATCATGAGTTTTTTTCAGAGCACTACACAAACCCCATGACGTTTTTGAATAATACAATGATTGCCATTGCATTTGTATGAGGACAGTGTACAATGCCTAATGTACTGTAGTGTACTATACTATACTGTAGTATACTGTAGTGTACTGTACTAACTGTACACCTCAGCGTGCGGTTTGATGCGGCTCCCGTGTACCATACATCCCCTCTCTCTTCTGTTTTATTATTGAGACAAGTGTGAGGTTTGTCTCCCTCTTTTCAAATCCCTATATTATTTAGTCTGTTTCACCCCTGCTATAGTTCCTGTTGGATGTGTAACGGACGCTGAACTGAAGAGTTACTGTGGAACTTTAAGGGTGGGGGGGTTGTGGTTGGTGTTGGCAGGGAGGGAGGGAGGAGTAATCAGAAAATGGCTTCATAAATTTCTAACACTGATGGCAAAGTGGCCTCTATGCGGTCAAATGTGCATGAGCAACAATGAGCTCTGCTGGCACCAGGACAGACCCTCCCACTTATTCTATTATAATATACATTTTAGAAAGCTTACTAAGCACCACAGAATGTGCTATGTCAGGAAAAGACTGTGCGAACAGCTTTCTGTTTGATGTAGCTTTTGGGTTTGACTGGTGGGGGGGGCACAAGTATTTTTTTATGAAATCCAAATGTGCTACCAGTGGTTTATTGCTCTAGTATTTTAAGTCTTCCAATAAAATCAACACACTCATTTTTCACAATCAGACGGAGACTAAACTCTGTGGTTTGCTCGCCGAGTGAAAAATGAAGGACATCTCAGGATCCTGCAGATGCTGTTTATTTACCGTAGTGTGTCTCATTTCAGCAGTATTTTTAATGGAAGGCTATGGAAGACTGCACTATTATTTTTAGCCAGTGTTCACTTTTGCGTAGCTTGTGGATAGACCATTGTGTGTGTGTGTGTGGGGGGGGGGGGGGGGGGGCTACCGGCAGCGTTAATGGAGAGGTGAGGTAGGCACATGGAGCCCGACACTGAGAAACAGCAGGTGCTCTACAGGGTCGCGTGTAACGTGTGTGTGTGTGTGTGTGTGTGTGTGTGTGTGAGACCGTAGGAGATGCTGATTGGCTGCCTCTCTCACTTTTGTTTCTGTTTTGCCCTTAGACGTGACCAAGCTGAGGGGCAATAATGACACAGTACTGTCAAATTAGTCTCAGGTCACCAGTCCTGTTTTATGGTCAGTTATCTGAAGGCTATCCTTGGTTTTGTTTTGAATGTTGACAGTCTGTACTTCAACTTCAACTATTTTCATTTTTTTATTATGGTGTTCACTGTAAGTCGAAAATACTTAAAGGTATACTATGTAGTTTCAGAACACTAGATGGCAATATTGAGCACGTAGGAGAAAAGGGCTCCCCGAAAATTGCTTATCACCTGTTCTTCTCAGACGCGCACGACGACGCACGAGCATTGTGGTGACGTTTCACACATATTTTCTCTGACCGTGGACTCAATTCAATTCGCTTTATTGGTATGACAAGACATTGAATCTGTATTGTCAAAGCATACTGCATTAAAACAGTCGAAGACATACATCTAACTGAACAATACAAAACAGCAAAGACTAGAAATGAATGAACAGTAACCATACATGAAAACAAGAACTTTTCTTTGATTATGGATTTAGAAATAACAATAATGTAAAATAATAAAGTACAATTAAAAATAATAATAATTATCAATAGAAATGATAATGATGATGAGAACGACACATATGATCTTATAAAGTGAATATAATAAATATAAAAAATAAAAATTGGTTTATAATGATCTCTGTCACTCACTGTCCCTAAGACGATGGCAGGCAGCTATATATTGTGCTGCTAAGAGGATGGGGAGTTTTTGGATGTCTGTTAAATTTTTTAATTGAGGGTATCTCTGATTTATTTTGGGAAAATATTTATTTCTGATTTGATTGTAATTTTCGCATTTTGGGATAAAGTGCCGCTCCGTCTCAACTTCGTTGACTCTCACAGTCACTCTGTTGACTCTCACACCTGGCCCTGCCTCGCCCACCACGAACACCACGATTGTTGCTTTGGATAAAAGCGTCTGCTAAATGATGTAATGTAATGTAATGCTTATGTAATGACTGCCCCTCACCCTTACTCTGGGGCCGCGACCACTGGATGTTGATGGCTACAGAATGAACCGAGCACAATTACAAAATTATGATTTTTAATTATTTTATGAAAATGAACAGTGGTCAAATTTACAGAGCAATAGCTAAGATTACTAACTTTATATGCTTTGAGCATGTAACATAGTCTCCATTTACATGATCAAGGTTTGGTCAAACATGATACATAGACTATTGTCAACATTAAACAAACATCACGATAATAGATAGCCTTAGCTATCGATAGCTGCTACGTTAAGGGAAGGATGTTCTTTTGGTGTATTCAAATGATCTCGGAAGTTGGAATATTTCCGATTAACGTGAAGAAAAAACGATTTGAACGTGACATTATTGTCATGTTCAAATAGTTTTTTCTTCTCGGAAGTCGGAAATATTCGGACTTCCGAGTTCATTTGAATACACCATAAGTCTTATCTGTTCTGTAGTTACTTCGATGACGTTTCTGTATGCACTTATTGTATGTCTATTTGGATAAAAGCGTCTGCTAAATTACTATAATGTAATGTAATGGGCGCTATTTTTATAATGATATTGTTACCTCCTCGGCTGAAAACATTTTGCTAATGAGTAAGGGCAGAAACATACCTCATGCAAATAGCTACGCGAACGTGGACGCTTCGAGGTACGCAAACAGTTTTTCCTTTTGCCATGACATTTGTGAAAGACAAACCAGAGGAAAGCACAGATCGAACAAGAAAGTTGTTTACTGTTGTTGCTGCTACAGCGTCCCTTGCTGCAATGCTCTGGCTTGTCTTTGACAAATGTCATGGCAAAAAAAAAAATGTTCGCGTATTTGCATGAGGCATGTTTCGGTCCTAAGCTAAAATAAGAGTTTACCTGGAAGCCTGCCCACATGGCCTGGCCATGTCAATCAAATGAGCAGGAACCGCCCATTCATGACGTTTACACCATTTTAGCATAGGCTGTTTCTGGCTTTAAAAATGGCGGCGGGATGTCAACAGTGTAACATTCCAAACATTTACAAAAAAACACTTTGCGAACGACATATGAGGTAGGAAATACATTCAACATGTTTATTAGGCCACAAGGACACATACAATGTTTTTTGGGGAGAAAATTTGAATGTAAACAAAGAACGAGTTGTTTACAATGAAACTACATAGTATACCTTTAAGATTGACTTATTTTTTGGTTTTTGCAGTGCATGCCTCCATGTGGTGGGGAGTAGGGAGTGTATACACTCACATGTGTGTTGTAAGGGGGCCTCAGAAAGTGCCTGCCCTCTCTTGCTCTCCTTAGCACAGGGCAGATTAGACAGAGAGAGAGGGAGGCGGCGTTCTGAAAGAGCGTCTCCATTAGTGCGGTTCAGCAGGCCAGAAATGAGAAAAAAAACCCAGTGCCATTCTGTGTCCACACTTCACTGCTGTGAAACCACGAGCAGGTTTCACCCCCTGTCAACTCCCCCCTCTCGCTAGTGCCTCACGCTAGTGCCCATCGCTAGTACCTTTCCTGTTGGTGCTGCACATTGTAGCCTGGTAGTACTCATCACTGTGCTGCTGTGTCTTTATAAGAGGGGCCCATTCACTCTCCCAGACACCCACACTCTTTAATGGAAGACAGAGAGCGCATAAGTGACTGTGAATGAATGAGTTTACACAGAGATAATTGAGTAGACTATGGCTTTGTTGTCTACCTGGGCATTTATATCAGCCTTAGGATTCTACTCTCATCTTATACTGAATTTCGAAGAAAGGAAACATTGAATTTAATACAAATACTGTACATGCTTTCATACAGTCTTGTAAAGCATATCTGCGCCTTATTGCATCAGGACATCAGAAAATACATATTCCACAAACTATAATACACACTGGGCGTATCCGTATACATTAAAAACCTTGCTGTAAAATGTAGATCAGTCAGTAAATGGATGCATCAGCAGGACTTGGAGGGAGAGGTATGGATGGAGAGATATGCATCCCTTACCCTGCAGTGCAGCTTGAGAGCTTTGACTGCCGGCGTCTTGCTGTCACGGTAGGAGGGACCTTAGAGGGCTTTCCTCCTCTATGGACGCCCTGTGTCTGTCTCTATCATCACTGGGGTTATACAAATAACACAAATCCTCTCTACCCCAAAAACTGCTGTTTAATGGAGTTTTTGGGGTGTATTGGGGTGGCAGCGTAGCACAATTGTTATGAAACTGTACTTTTAATTCTGAGGTTGTAGGCTCGATTCTCAGGTGGGACACTGCTGTTGTACCCTTGAGCTAAGTGCTTAACCTGCATTGCTTCAGTAGAACATCCAGCTGTGTAAATGGACTGTATGTAAAAGAACGTAAGCTGTGTAAGTCACCCAGGATAACAGCCTCAGCTAAAAGCTCATGTTTTTAAACTGCAGCCACGTTCCGCGTCATTGTCGATTGCTATCGCCGCTCAGCGCCGTACGTCGACCGGTGTGGAAATGAGTGTGAATGGGGAGCGTGGAGTGATTGGTCACCTTTAACACCTTTCCCCGTCATGGTAATGGTGGTATTGCCTCAAGTGGGTGCCGCCAGCCAGCTTTCACCTCCAGTGGGAAAAGCAGCTGGTGCAGTCAGTGCGTGCGACGGCACTGAGGGCAGATGAGCTTCACATTTCTGTCATCATCAGACCTTTTTGTTGTTGTTGTTTTTATTGTTTTTCTGGGAGGATCAGCCTTATGTCAGGCAATTCCCCTCCCCCACTCACAAACGCACACGCTGACACACGCACGCAGACACACACACACACACACACACACACACACACACACACACAAACGATGGTGAACCGGTTGACCTGTGCTATGATCCGCTAGCTCAGCTCCTCTTGGGTCAGACGCTGTGCAGGTCTCAGGGATGAGTCAGCAGCTGCGCCCTGCTGCCCCAGTCTTTAACAAGCTGGGCACAGGCGAGGAATCTCCCCTCATTCTAATTATAACTACCATTTTATCATTTTTTAATTATGCCTGTAATTTGAACTATAAATACAGCATGTGTTATTGTCTGAACATTACCTTGTAATTAATTTTACGTGGAATCTTGTGTTTGGTTTGTTTGGTTTGTTTCACGGCAACCGCTGTCAAAGCTGTGACATTTTGACTTGATTCCGCTTTGTGATTCTGCCAGAATTTCCAGTTGTACATCTTGTGAGTTGTGTTGACATTACCTTTGTTCTTGGAACATGGGACAATGCCTCTTTGGTTAATCTTTTCCTCTGTGGTTTTGTTTCTACCTGATTATGAGACGATGGCATGTGGTTGTGTGCTTACTTTGATTGAAAGCAGGGCGTGTTTGTAAATCAGACAAAGGTAAAATGGGAACGTTACGTTACTCCATTAGAAAATGTTACGAGAAACCATAGCGGCTCATTTCAGAGCATTTCCCACAGTGAAAGGAGTCATGTTTGTGAAACATGCCACAGAGTGTGTTCTTCCTTGTGTAAACAGTCACATGCCCTGCTGGCTCTTTGTCATGCTGTACTGTACTGTCTGTGGAGCGTGAATGGAAGTCGCCATTGCTTCACTGTCTTTCCCCCTCTCTCTTTCTTTGCGTGACCTACATATCCGTAAGAGGAGCACAAATCTGTTTGGCAGCTCCCTCTACAGTCGAGATGGCGCCATTGTCTGGGGCATTGGGGGTTGGGTGGAGGGGGCGCGCTCCGAGGACAGGCCATCGCGCGTTTGCTGGCTCACCCGCGCGCTGCCAGGGACCTGCGAGACGCATCTGCATCTTCCATTATACACTCAGGTCTACACGTACGCCCAAAGTTCTCACACACACCTGTGTCGACTCAGATAAACACACCTGTGTCGACTCAGATACACACATTTGCCCATGCTTGGCCCTTCTCGCCTCATGGAGTAGTTGTAGGAAGGAGGCGGAGCACCTAAAGGCATTTCACATGAGCTGACCTCATCCCTTGGATCCGCGCGTGATGCGAACTCGAGGAAACGACCTAAAATAGTAAATCCGCTATTTTGGAAAGAATAAGACAGTGGCAGCGCCTCCAGGTCCCTTTTTTTTAAATAATCTGGGTTTTGGTGCTCGAAAGATCCACATCATTGATGAATGAACATCTCTGTCCTCTAAAAAAAAACACATGTGGCTTAGTTAAATAAGGGTCTTTTCACTTTAGTAAAAAAAATTTAAAAGGGAAAAAAATAGCGTAATGCATGCTCTGTAGTCCATAACAATACCGCTATTGAGCTGCCTCCAATTTTAGAGCGGTGATCTATTTCTCTCTTAGGGTATCAGTGACTGATCTTTGTGTTTTTTGTGGAGGGTCATTTCTTGCATTTCCTGTTAAATATAAACTAGGACGGAGTTCAGTTTTCCTGCAGGACAACCGTCGTGTTTGTGTTCAGTTTTTTTTATTTTTTAAAAGCTGCTTCCACCTTTAAGACGCGTCGGTCTGAGACCCACAGCTGAAGAGCCCCTTTGTGTGGCGCTGGCATTGGCTGCCACTGCGTGTGGGTTTCACTGGGGAATTTCATCAGCTCCGGCTCTGCCTGTTTAACCCCTCCACCAATCGCCACGCAGCGCCTCGGAACGTGGTACGCCGAGCGAACGCCGCCGGGGTTCTACGGTTTCTGTGCACCCCGTGGGAGACGGAACGCTGAGAATCGTCGCTCAGCCGGTGCTCAGATCAGCATACGCCCCCGTGATTCTGCTGCTGGGGGGCGGAACGCGTGCAGTGGATGCTGTTGAAGGAGGGGACCCCTCCACCCCTCAGTTCTTTAAAGCTTTTTTAAAATCAAACATCGCATGTTTAAAGCTCTCCTGTTCATTTGCAGTGGTAATAACCTCATCGGCTATCTGGATTACAAATGTCTCATACTGCACACGCTATTTTGATTCTTTAACAAGGGCATACCAGTGGCACAAATACACGATGTATTTAAGATTAAGAAGCAAATCTGTGATCAAAGTACACTTTTCTTACTTTTGTGCCAGAACAGAACAGCGAAACTTTGTCAAAATGTTAGTCACAATGGCCTTTTTTCTGAGACCCTGTGTCTTCCTCCCCTCTCGGCCCAAACGGGGAGCCCGTTGAGTTTTAGCTTCCCCTTATGAGCCGGCCACACACCCCTCCTCCCACCCGCCGCTGCCTCAGAGGTCCCCACACCAGTACCACTTCCTTTTTTCCCCGTTGAGATCCCCACGGTGGCCCCAGTGCTCCCGCTGAGCGTGAAGAGACAGCGCGCTAAACAGGAAGAGACAGGAAACCGTCCTCCACACCTTTTACCTCTCCTGTCCTGTTTTTAAAAGCACTGCTGAGTGTGGCACAGGTGTCACTGCAGGTGAATGTGAGGGACAGGTGTGTTGTGCCTGCAGGCTCGGCTAGTGTCCACATGCGCCTTTATGTCTCCTACTTGTGCTTTGCAGCGGAACCAACAGTGTGTCCATACATATAAGTAGGATTTTGTGCAGCTGTGTGTGTGTGTGTGAGAGAGTCTGTGTGTATGCACAGGATTGTTTATATGTCGAAGTGGGAATGTGTGTGTGTGTGTGTGTGTGAGCTTGTTATTGCTCTGCTGGAAACTCCTACTGATTTAGCATGTGTGTGTGCGCGTGTGTGTGTTGAGTGTGTGTGTTTCTGTGTTTGTGTGTCTGTGTGAGCGCATCTGTGTGTGTGCGTGAGTGAGCGCACGCTGCTTCTGGAGAAGAAAGGAATGTAGCAACAGAGGGAAAGGAGCTGGTTTCTCAAGAACTGTGAACAATAACCGACGGGGTCACACGTCTCGTCACTGCCAATCAGAGCGCTCGTCCGAGGGAAGCAGCAGGGCGAGAGAGAGAGAGAGAGGCACATGCTGCACCTTGCGGGAGGGACGTATCTCTCTCTTTCTCTCTCTGTCTCTATTATTGTTCCTCCTGTGTGGGTTGATCCTGCAGCTCAGGACTGAGTGCGCTGTCTTTCTGTCTCTCCCTCTGTTTCGACTATGAGGACTCTTCATAGGCTGAAGTTAATGAGTTCTCCGAGCCTCAGCGAACTGGGCAAGAGTGAGAAGACAGCATCGGAGGAAAGAGGGACCCAGCAGAGGAGAGCAGGGGCCAACGCCACCTGGAACAGGTAACCACATGCACCCCGCTGTGTGTGTGTGTGTGTGTGTGTGTGTGTGTGTGTGTGTGTGTGTGTGTGTGTGTGTGTGTGTGTGTGTGTGTGTGTGTGTGTGTGTGTGTGTGTGTGTGTGTGTGTGCGTGTGTGTGTGTGTGTGCCGTGCATGTGTGTGTGCTGCGTGTGTGTGTGTGTGTGTGTGTGTGTGCTGTGTGTGTGTGTGTGTGTGTGTGTGTGTGTGCCGTGCATGTGTGTGTGCGTGCGTGTGTGTGTGTGCCGTGCATGTGTGTGTGCTGTGTGTGTGTGCTGTGTGTGTGTGTGTGTGTGTGTGTGCGTGCGTGCGTGCGTGCGTGTGTGTGTGTGTGCCGTGCATGTGTGTGTGCTGTGTGTGTGTGTGTGTGTGTGTGTATACATGAGTGTGCATGCAAACCTACCACAGCTCATCGCCTCCCAGCCCTATTGTTAGGGTATTAGGACCTGAAGGCGAACGGTGAAGCGTTTTGTCATTTTCTGATCCCTGTCCTCACGGAATGGAGGCTTGTCAAGAATTTCTTAGGATTTCCTACGGTGCACAGGAGGGAGAGTTTGTGAGAGGGATGGGATACTCATGCCATGATGTTTTCATAGAAGACTTTTAAAGGAACCAATAAGAAGGGCCTCTATGGGTCAGTGGGGGATGCCTGTGCCTTAAACAGAATGTAACCAACTGTCTGCCTTACGATTCACCGTATGCAAAACTTGAGTACATTAGAATGGGCATGTTTTCTTGATTACATTAGAATGGGCATGTTTTCTTGAGTACATTAGAATGGGCATGTTTTCTTGATTACATTAGAATGGTCATGTTTTCTTGAGTTCATGAGAAGGCAGCCACCACATTATTCCATCTCTGTACCCCATCCATATGTCTACCTCATCCAAACAAAGAACAAAGGAAGCTAGTCCTCGTGCTTACAGTCAGTGCATGTTTTACATGTCAACAGTATTAAAGTATTACCTTATTATTATCATCAGAATATGGACAAACAGAAGCCTTATCAGATTATAGATTAGCAGAGAGAATAAAATTTTTATCAAAACGCTTATTATCTTTCATTTTGTAAATCAGAAAACACATGTTTTGGGTCCTCCACAGAACATACATGACAATTAACCTCAGCGTGCAAACCATATCTACAGTTGTATAACTGTGCTTTGCCTACAATTCTCCTCTTTGTCCTTATGATTTAAAGACGTGGATCAACACATTGGGAATATGTAAAGGATGAAGAACATTGACTGTTTTTGATTGAGGGGGATGGAAAAGGACTCTTTCGTGTAAAATTGGTGGATGGTCCTTCTGATGTTTCTGTCTGTGACAGTACAGCAGAAGAGCAGTGAATGTAATGCTTCATTACAGCGATGTTTTCACAGAAGGCATTTGTGTCTTTGTTTGTAATTATTGCTTTGTTTTTTTACTGGAAACAATAATAAAAGAAAAGATGAAACATTAAACTGTTGGAAGTGGCGTCTGGCTTGCATACGCAAGTAGATGCACAAAATGATGTGATTCCTGGATCTACAGGTGTTTTAGCCTTCATGTATAGACATGATGTGATTCACTGATCTGACACTTTACTCTGGAGTGATTCAGCATGTTAATGTCGTGAGCCAAGCAGGATTTAGCAGCTTTCCAGTAACTTAGGGTCTGCATTAGCCTTGAATAAGGAACCGTACCAGACCGACTATAGATATTATTATTTTATGTATTGCGTTCTATATTATTTTAAGCCTTTAAGTTAAAATTGAAGGGGCTTTAGATAAAGATGTAAAACTTTAGTAAAAAGAATGAATGAATGGGGGTTGTATACATGAATGAATGAATGAGTCAGGGAATGAACAAATGAATGAGTAGCTGAATGAATCAGTTGATCAGAGACAGGATAAAAAGCCTGTAATTTGATGTATTGCTTATTTGCTGCAGCCGTCGCCATCCCTTGCTGGAGACTCACTCTGCCTCCCATGGTGCGGTGTGTGTGTGTGTGTGTGTGTGTGTGTGTGTGTGTGTGTGTGTGTGTGTGTGTGTGTGTGTGTGTGTGTGTGTGTGTGTGTGTGTGTGTGTGTGTGTGTGTGTGTGTGTGTGTGTGTGTGTGTGTGTGTGTGTGTGTGTATATATGTCTGCAGCATCCACAATGCAGTGATCGCTGTGTTCCAGAAGAAAGGCCTGGCTGACGGTGAGCTCTACACCCTCAATGAGGGGGTCAGGTGAGTCATGCGAGCCCCCCGCCGCCCTGTCCGTTTCCCCTGACAGTGTGTGAGAGCCCCCCTGCTGTCCTGCACACAGAACCTTATCTTTCCGGCAGCATCTCAGCCTATGTTCTTTCAGCCTTTGTCCGTAATTGACTCACAAATAAATTCAAGTTCATTTTGGTTCAGTTAAATTCAGTTTCGATTCAGATTCATTTGTATAGTGGTTTTTACAGAGTCACACAAGGCACTTTACAGTAAAAGAAGAAATAGGAAAGATTAGGCCGCCTGCATGTGGGAGACCGAGCCTGAACCATCAAAAATCCAGCAAGTGAGGATTGTGGTTATTGTTGTTTTCTCCACAAACGCAGACTGCAAGTTCAGCAGCAAGGTCACCAAAAATTGACTTTTCAATCTGTATTTGTGAAGAAAATTTTTATTTATTTATTTATATGTCAATGTTAATGAAGAAAAATGACTGAATCCCTAAATGCAATTTATTATATAAGTGTAATCTTTTTAAAGACAAAATAGATGAGTGAACACAAAGTTTTGTCTCGTGGGTTTGCCGACTGGTGCCGGGCTGCCCAAGGAAAAGCTAATAAGTAGAGATTGTGCGTTTGCAGTGTTAAATATTTGGTTTGAGCAAAGAAAATTTGTTTACCCGGGCGAAAAAAAGAAAGAGAACAAATAGAAGGCATTGATCTTGTGGAGGCTTTTCTTTATGTTGGTGGAACAGTCTGTTGCTATGCATGTCTGCATTTAGAAGGGCCTATCGCATATGATCTTCCCTGGTCGGTGTGCTATAGTTTGTTTTAACTGTGAATCGATATCGGTTCTCGTTTGAGGTCTAGTGTTAATCTCCGCTTTGCCATCAGGGAGGGGAAAGTTAGTTTGTCCTTCCACAACCACACTCACATTTAAACCACAAGTGCCTATGCAGAATAATATGTGTGCTGAGCCTCCATTTGTTCTGCTGTCTGAGAAGGCACTGTTTTTACATGGCCTTGGAACCACTGCCAATTTGTATTTATTCTATAATAATGTGTAATTAATTATATTTTAATGGATTGTAATGTCTATGTTTCAGTGTCCATGTTTGTGTTTGTGTGGGCATACATACGTAGATATTCATCTGTATGAGCACATGAGTTGTCTGTATGTGTATGGATAGGCATGTGTGTGCATGTTTGTGTGTACATTACTATCTGCATGTATGTATGCGTGTGTGTGTGTGTGTGTGTGTGTGTGTGTGTGTGTGTGCCCATGTGTATGTGTGTGTCCGTTTGTGCTCGTGCGTGTGCATGTGTGTGTATGTGTACGTGCGTGTAAGTGTGTGTGTGTGTGCATGAGGGTATGTGTGTGTGTGTGTGTGTGTCTCTGTAAGAGTGTGTGGACAGGTTGCGTGTGTGTGTGTGTGTGTGTGCGTGTATGTGTTTGTGTGTGTGTAAGTGTGTGTGCGTGCGGGAATGTGTGTGTGTGTGCCTCTGTAAGAGTGTGTGGGCAGGTTGTGTGTGTGTGCGCGTGCGTGTATGTGTTTGTGTGTGTGTATTTACGTGTATGTGCGTGTGTGTGTAAGTGTGTGTGCGTGCGGGTATGTGTGTATGTCTCTGTAAGAGTGTGTGGGCAGGTTGGGTGTGTGTGTGTGTGTGTGTGTGTGTGTGTGTGTGCACGTGCATGTATGTGTTTGTGTGTGTGTATTTGCGTGTATGTGTATGTGCGTGTGTGTATAAGTGTGTGCATGAGGGTATGTCTGTGTGTGTGTTTCTGTAAGAGTGTGTGGGCAGGTTGTGTGTGTGTGTGTGTGTGTGTGTATTTGCGTGTATAAGTGTGTGTGCGTGTGTCTCTGTAAGAGTGTGTGAGCAGGTTGTGTGTGTGCGCGTGTGTGTGTTTGTGTGTGTGTATTTGCGTGTATGTGCGTGTGTGTGTGTGTAAGTGTGTGTGCATTTGGCTATGTGTGTGTGTGTGTTTCTGTAAGAATGTGTGGGCAGGTTGGTTGTGTGTGTGTGTGTGTGTGTGCGTGCGTGTATGTGTTTGTGTGTGTATTTGCATGTATGTGCGTGTGTGTGTGTAAGTGTGTGTGCGTGCGGGTGTGTGTGTGTGTCTCTGTAAGAGTGTGTGGGCAGGTTGTGTGTGTGCGTGTGCGTGTATGCAGTGCTACATGGTTTCCTTCCTATGATCAGTGCTGTGACGGTTGAATGTGTCAATATGCTGAGCTGGGAGGCCCAGGGTAGGGGGGAGGAAGGAGCAGACAGGTGGCTGGGACACGTCTCACATTATCAGCGTAGACCAGACTGGGGAGGGGGGAGGCGGGCCAGGCCTGGCTTGTTGCTAATGGGAACAGGGTACATGTGACCACTGGGAATAAAGCACTGACCTCCCCCAATAAAATCAGAACTGCAGGGCATAGGACTGAGTCACTGTGTTGGAATCCATTAAAACATATATACTGAAATAGAGGGGGAGGGCTTTTTGGATGGGGCGATGGGGGTTATGCCCTAGCACAGTGAGGAGGAATGGCTATTTATTCACTTTCTCCCTGTGTTCTCTATTTTTGTCTGTATTTGAAACTAACAAGCTACATTTCCATTAGAATCTTGCAATGAATTGACCTTAGAGTGCTACCAACAATCACTTCTATTTTGTTGCAAAACAGATGCCAACACAGTTTTCCAGATCACGCTTTTTTCCAAATCAAAGTTTTCTGTTTTCTGTGCAAACATTTTTCACAAAATTGTTAATCAATATTTTAAAGTTTCACAAAGGCATTACGAGGACACATTACGAGCTACTGTCTCATAGAGTTCAGTGGTCCAGTGAACTAAAGCCAAGGTCTACAGGCCTGTAAAGAGCATTGCAATTGGCCCATGAGGTTTTGAATCAACTTTCTTATAAGAAATGTCCAGTAGCCAGAACTGGGTGAGAAATGTCATTATGCATAAAAACAAAATAGCAAAAACCAGCCTTCATGTATAGATATGATGTGATTCACTCATCTGAGTATTATACACTACTCACAAAAAGTTAGGGATATTCGGCTTTCGGGTGAAATTTCAGGATGAACCTAAAATGCACTATAACCTTTACAGGTGAAATTAATTTGACCTTCTCTAAACTTTTGAATGCACATGTCCAACTATTCAATGTTTCAGTACTTTTTGCACAACTTGCTGTTCTCTAACAAGGAGCTGAACGGCAAAATTCACAACAGGTGTTTGATCCATGAATCGACCAATAAATTTCCTGGTTCAATTAGAATTGGTATTTAAACAGTCCTCTTCATCATGTTGTTCACATTTTGACATCATGAGACCAAGACGACACCTAACAATTGATCAACAGTACCTCGCCATTGCGAGGCTTCAAACAGGATGTTCTCAGAGGGAAGTGGCCACTGAGCTTAGAGTGTCACAGAGTGTCATCAGCAGGTTGCAACAGAGATACAGAGAGACTGGAAGAGTCACAGAAAGGCATAGAAGTGGACGTCCTTTGGCCACATCCCACACTGATGACCGCTTCATTGTGAACAGTGCCCTGCGGAACCGGATGATGAATGCCACTCAACTCCAGGCACATTTAAGGGAGGTGAGAGGCACCCAAGTGTCACGTCAGACCATTCGAAACCGTTTACATCAGCGTGGTCTGCATGCTAGACGACCTGCAAGGGTACCTGACCACACCACCAGGCACAGGCGTCATCGTCTTGCATGGGCCAGGGAGCATTTACGCTGGACGAGGGACCAGTGGGCCTCAGTGCTGTTCTCTGATGAAAGTCGATTCACGTTGAGCAGAAATGATGGCCGCCAACGATGTTGGAGACGTCAAGGAGAGCGCTATGCATCAGCCACTGTTGTCACCAGACGACCCTTTGGTGGTGGCGGTGTTACAGTGTGGGCAGGTGTGTCTAGTCAATACAGAACTGCCCTACACTTTGTGAATGGTACAGTGACAAGCCCATACTACCTGAATAACATCATTAATCCAGTCATTGTGCCCCTGCATGAACAACACAGGCCTAATTTCATCTTCATGGGCGACAATGCTCCAGCTCATCGAGGTCGCATCATTAGGGAAAGGCTGCTGGAGACTGGGGTACCTCAAATGGAGTGGCCTGCACTTTCTCCAGACCTGAATCCCATAGAAAACCTATGGGATCAGCTGACTCACCGTGTAGAGGCTCGTAACTCTGTACCCCAGAACCTCAATGACCTGAGGGCCGCCCTTCAAGAAGAGTGGGATGCCATGCCTCAGCAGACAATAAGTCAACTTGTGAACAACATGAGACGTCGTTGTCAAGCTGTAATTGATGCTCAAGGGCACATGACAAGTTATTGAGACATTGACATTTTTGTTGTGGTATACCCACCACTGTTGTTGGCTTTTGTTTCAATAAATTGTTTGAGATGAGGAAATCACCATTGCATGCTTCTACTTAAATGCCCTACTTTCATGATACGTATAATATCACTGTAGCGTGAACTTACATTTTCCATAAATTTCACCCGAAAGCCAAATATCCCTAACTTTTTGTGAGTAGTGTATGTCAGTATTTTGTGTGATACTGACAAAATACTCATGTTACCACAGAAGCTTTTAGGAGGGGACTTTCCTTTCTATATATGCTGCAAGGATACTGCATGTCTTGTTGGTGCTGCCTACTACCGGCAGCCATGGTTGATATTCAACCTTCTTGTACAGCATTCGGTAGTCTGAGAACTTCAAACAGTACAGAGTACGGGTGTGGCTGTCTCACTGTGCATCACACTGTCTCCTGCTTCACGTTAAGAACGTTTTCTGGGTTGCCTGGCTGATTTCTTTGATATGCGTGCAGTGCGGTATGTCACCCTGCATTGGCTCCATTTATTCCCTGTGCATCACACATCATACAGTACGTAATAAGATTTTATTTACATCCAACAAACATGTCAGCAATGAATCATAGAAGAAATTACAATTTTAATAATAGTAGCTGTGGAAAAACAAAATCACAATAATACCGTATTAAACACATTGTTTTATTACTTATTATAATGTGTGGTAAAAAAACCTTTCTGTATGTACAGCTGTTTTAATTTCCTGTGGATGTACCTGTCCAAACAGCCGTGGTGTAGAGAGCGCTGTGTGATTCACAGAGCCGCTGCTGCAGTAATGAGATCCACAGTGGCCTATTAGAAACATAATGTGCACGCTACATTTATGTAGGTTTAAAGAGGCTAATTGATCTCATTATTGGGGAATTTAACACTTAATAACTTAAGTTATTTTTCCCTTTGTGCAACTTTACATAATTTCTTTTAGTTTAAGTATTTGAATCGATGACAGTATTGTCCGCCGTTTCCCTTAGTGGGCAGGGATGAAATTGCTTTACCAGCAGATTGGAAAACTCTGCTCTCTCTGTTCAATCTTGCATCTTATTAAAAGAAAGGTGGACGCTCTGCCCTCCTTTCATATTTTTTTGCTTTATTCAGACTGGGGGAAAGCAGAGAGGGGGAAGAAGGGAAGGTGTCATGGCGGGTGATCAAACCCCCAGTCATGCAGGGGAACTTATTGTATACGGCTTGAGTCATCGGCCCTATGGACTTTCACCCACTCCTACATCTTTTGAATAGATGACTCTGCTCTCAGGGTTAGAGATGTATGCCAAGTCTCTACAACTGTTTTTTTTGTTTTTTTTAACTCAGTAGTCAACACAGCACAGCTTGATGAGCCTGACCTATTCAAGTGAGGGTTCATGGAGGGCCTGGAGATACAGCCCTGCCGGTGAGACTGTCCCGTCAGATGGCGCTCGCGCTAATGAGAGCTTGGGTAATGACAGGTAGACTGCAGAGAAGACGGTAGGCAGGTACTGCGACTGGCTCTTCCCTATTGGCCCGATTTCCTGTATGGTTCTGAATGCGTAGACATGATCTCATCAAGAGAGGCCGGGAAACAGGAAACACCTGTCCCCGCTGTGCGCGGCGTGAAGAATGTTCTGTCACAACGTGTAGACCGTCCATTTAGGCTCTCTGGGTTTTTCATAGGGCCGAGCTCTGGCACCTTCCGTGAAGTGACTGACGGTGTTCAAAAGGTTTTTGTTTTTTTTTCCTAGAGGGTTTGTTTTTTTCTGTTTTCTACATGCTGATGCAGTTCTCTGCATCCTTTACGTGGGTCTGTGAAACTCCGGATTTCCAAACAGGCCCAGAATGGCACAGAGTGGCCAGGGAGGAGTGGGAGATTAGGGGGGAACAATACAGGGATTGTGCCTGGGGCTGTCTGGGTGAGACCCAGCTGGACAGTGAGCAGTGCTAATCAGCTTGCCTCTCGTGCCAGGTGTTTACTGTAACCAATTTGTTTGGCTGTTTTTTTTTTTGTTTGTTTTCTTGTGCCCTTGTTTAGTGAGGAAACACTGGCCATGTGACTGTCTGACACTGGCCTTAATGTTATTGATGTCCAAAAATACAGTGCGAACAGGGACCTACTGGGTTTTGTTACAAGTACACTGATTACTGCAACAACCAGTCTGACCTTTGCAACAACAAAAGTTTGTTCCGATACAACTAAGCAGATTACTGCAGCAGACTGGGTCCTGTTACAACTATTTTCACTTTCCTTCAGTCTGCAGGATGTGAACCCACTGAAAATGAGAGAAGAGTGTTTGAGTCGGGCCCAATACTGTTTTTTTGTCCTTTTTAAGGTTGTTAAATAAATTCTGTGTATAAATAAGAATGTTTCCTTCAGAAACACGGTTTGGCTAGTCAATTTTGGTGATTGCTGAACTTGCCAAATAGTGTTTCTAACCCCTTTTAACCCCTTTGTGCAGTGACCCTAGTGGCGTTGACCCTGGGGTCTACATCACAAACATCCTACTGTACCATGTCAGAAAGCAAGGTATCATGGAAAACTGCATATTGTCTTCATCAGCGCAAGTTGGGCTATTATGGGGCAAAATATGAAGTTCCTATGTCCCACCATTCTTCCGTATTTCATAAAAGTATATCGACCACTCTACAGTGAGGGCTACATGAGAGCGAATCGGGTTGAAGATACTGGAAATTTAAATATATTTAGGAGTTGGTTACAGTTCTTCTTTAACCACCAACATATTTTATACTATCACAGCAACAATAAAAAGTCCTGGATATAGGTAAATTAAAATGTTATTTTGCCTGCTCACTTATTAGAGTGAATTTCTGTCATCATCACATAATGTCCTTCTGCTATGAAAATCTCTCATAAAGTATGGAATAAACCTTGTCATAACCTTGTCTGCATTATTAAAGCCAGATACGTCCTTTCTAAGATTATGTAGTTCTGCCTTTTCTGCCTATATGTAGTATACAGTGTAAGTTTCAACATGGGAGAAATCTCTAAAAATATGTCTGCAGAACATTACACAGTTCAAATTGGGAGTAGTAACATCTTCAAACTAATTGTAATTGATTGAGACTTAATATCCAAAAAGAACGCACTATTCGCTTTTTAAAGAGATATAATATAGGTCATTGGACAGTTGGGAGCGATTGTGAGGGCTGTGCGTGTCACAAGCGTATTTCAGAACATTACGCATGGACAAGTGTCTGCGTCTCCTTGATTTTGCGCAGGAGAGCGCATTATAGGCTACGCATCGCGTAGTGAAATCCGGTGAGAAATCGTTTTGTTTGTACAATGACGAAGTGACAAAAAGATTTTCAGTACTGCTGAATGCTGTAGTTGTCCTCTGGATTCAGAGATTTACATCCATTACTCTTCATCTGAAGCAGACAGCATGGATTCCATAGCTAAGTGTTGCCTTGTGTACAAGGTGTGCGTGTGTGGGTTTTTATGGTGTTTTATTCATAATAGTATAGCTAGCTAGCCACAGAAAGGCTAATTTGGTTGTGTTATATTGTTTATATCACAGAGTATTAGAGTAGTGGTGCTGAGTTCAGAATTAAAGGACCTGTAGTCTCTCTTATTCTGGTTTAGTTTAGTTTATACCTAGTTAGCTAGCAACCTATTAGGTATTGGCTATAAGCTAAGCCTGCATAAGGCTCAATGATAAAGTATGGGGAGTCTGTGGAAAAAAGTCCCTGCATGAGGCAACTTGGATTTGTAAACCATAAGTAATGACAATGGTGGTGAGCTGTCAATCTATTATGGCTAGACTGTAACTTTACTGGAAATTTATACTACACTATAGTAGACGCTTTCATGTGTGGCCTAGCCTAGCTAATATAGGGACATAAATGTACAGTAATCCATGAGCTGGAGTATGTTTATATAGGAGATAGTTGTAGTAATTCATATGACCCTGTAAATTGTGTGCATGTTTCATTCATTGTTAGTCTGATTGGTTGGTAATAAATCACCTTTTATGACCAGAACGGGGCTGTGTTGGGCATTTTTGGCGCATTTTGTCATTTTTGGAAACTAGACTGAGATAAAGTAATTGATTATCTAAGGGTCATTCCCCTCATTAATTGCCTCCTCGTAGGACATAAAAATGTGCTTCAAATGTACATTAAAGCTGTGTTCATGTTTGGTTAGCTTTGGATAACTTTGGATAGCTTGCATAGCTTTGATACTTTGCATATGTTTTTATGGGTTTGGAAGGGTTTGGGTAGGTTTTTGGACACCTATAACCATTCCCTTAATCTTTCGCAAAAGTTGGAAATTATCTAATGATATAGATGCAAATATACTTCCAATGAGTCAAAAGAAATTTTGATTATCTCCTGAATTACTGTGATGCACAATTATCCATTTTTGATTTTTGGACACCAAGGTACACCGTTTCAAATTGCCTCATAGGATTTGAGCAGTAATACATATTATTTTTAATATTTTGTACACATGCAGACAAGAGGTTTGTTTTTCACCGGGGGCTGTGTATTCACTGCCCATAATGTACATATGAGTTATGAAAATAATTGAATTTAAGGCATGCTAATAAATGGTATGAGGGTCTTTTTTAATTTAAGCCATTATTAGTGTTTGTGTAACATTGACATCTGGAGTTATAAAGCTTTAAGTAGAACGGTACTAAACAGACAAAAATGGGTAAAATTAAGCCTCTGCATGAAGGGGTTAACTCATTCAATGCTAGAGTGTTCTGGAACACTAAGCATGAGCAGGGCCTAGCCAATATGGCTGCTGACATTATACATTTTTAGATTGATCCTGTCAATGTGCAAACTTCTAATAAAACACCTTATTTTACCTATTGAACAGAATTCTTTGTTAATGAGGATAGATGGCATTCGATCTGCTGGTTCACTATTAGAGCAACATCAAACAATCAAACATAAAACAATATTGATGGTAATATAAACAATTTATTGTCAGTGCTTTTCAGTTTGGTTAACAGGACTCTTACATTCGTGATGTGTAATAGTGAAAACAGTTTTCCATAAAAATCAGCTAAGTCTGAGTTTTTATTTTTGATCATATTCTCCAAAAAGCTTATGATCCTTTAGCCTGTCCTCTCTGACTGTCAGCTGTTCTTTTTCTTCAGGCAACTGCTGAAGACGGAGCTGGGGTCCTTCTTCACTGAGTATCTCCAGGTAAGAGTGAGTCTAACCCTACAGATACAATGCGGCTGGCCTCAAAAAACACTGGCACTGGCAAAACACTTTTGAAAACAATGAACGGTAGTAGTAAAGAAGAACAGTTTCCTGTTTGTTTGTACCGGGGATTTTGTTAAGTACCTGCCTCTCCTTCCCATTTTATTTTCCAGAACCAGCTTCTCACAAAGGGCATGGTCATTCTAAGGGACAAAATAAGATTTTATGAAGGTACGTATAGGAATTAACCTACTCTGTAGGTACTGCCAGGGGTATAGCACAAAATTCTTAGCCCTGTGCAAATGCAGCACCCCCCACCGACCTTGGGCCCCTGGGTAGTCAATCCCACTATTCCCCCCACTACAGCGCCCCTGGGTACTGCCAGTGTGCTATTCTGTGTTGAATCACATAAAAAACATGAACTGCAGGAACTTAGTTCAAGAGCACAGCCTCTGCCTTTGGTCCAAAAGCGCTCTGTTTAAAGTACATGACACGTGGTGAAGGGTCTCTAACCACCAGACAGATGGAGATCTTACAGTAGCACACAAGTCCAGGTGAGGCAGATTTGCAGTGATTGTGCATGTGGTGTGGAGCTGTGGAACTGGGGCAGGTGTAGAATCTAAATCATTTGCCAGTTAAGTGAGTTTGTAAACTCTTGTTTGGGCATGCTGTTCTTGGAAAGCTGCTGTGCACTTGTTTATTCCCCCTCACAGCTTTTTATTTACTTAATTAGCCAAATCATTTACTCAGATTGACAGTTCTCACACTGCCTATGAATGACAAAACCTCAGATTAAAGTTGACCTTTCATGCTAAATGTTTACTGTTCTGTGTGTTTTGGAGGAATATAGTGGGGTAAATGTATAAGTCAGTATCTAATTCGACCAATTAAATTGAGGGTGTAGCGATGCAGGGAGAGGAGATTGCTTGGAATGGCACTGAGAGCACACAGCAGACCCTCCTGGCGCTTAGCTTGGCAGCTCTGGCCCCAGATCCAGAGATCTTTTTTGAGAATTCCCACATGATTCAATTAGTGGGCCTTTTCTAGTTTTTCTACACTGACTGGAGCCTCAGGACAGCACTAATGGTACAGACTGGACAAGGGGAGACCATGTAGGGGAAGCCTGGGTGTATTTCTGCTTAAAGGCTACTTTAAGCACATACTGCACAGCACTGAAAGCAGTTACTACTCTCCAGGGTTGGAACCTGTCTGGTTTCTAATGAATTGCTCTATGCTGGCTGTCAGTTTGGTTTCTAGTTAACTGCTGTGCACTGACTGTCGGTCTGGGTTCTAGTTAATTGTTGTATTCTGCCTATCACTTTTGATTCTGCTGGACATTAGCTCTCAGTCTGGCTTTTGGTTATTGTTGATGGCTGGTTCAAAGGCTGTTTTTTTATGTGCTGGCTATCAGCTGTGAGATCTGAGGTGGCTGTGTGATCTGCGTCACAGGGCCCAAACTGCGCGCAGAAAAGAAGGGCGGTCTTTATGAGTAAAATCTGTCCCACAATAACGGAGTTAAAAAAGAAAAGAGCAGACCTCTAGAGCACGCACTGCACAGCTGCGTGCATCACGCCTTTGCTGGCCACAAGACACACACTCCTCATCTCACTGTCATTTCTGTCTCATGGTCCCGAAGCTGAGACAGAGCCTGGGGTGGTTTATTCATTGTGTGAATTGGCATTGTTTAGTCAGGGGGAGATTTCTCACAAAAGAGGGCTTTCAAACGCTTGCCATGCTCTCTCTGCCCCAGGCCCAGATGTGTGGCTAATTTGCATGTTCTGGGCTTTCTGCAGGTCAGAAGTTGCTGGACTCTTTGGCAGAGACCTGGGACTTCTTCTTCTGTGATGTTCTGACCATGCTGCAAGCGATTTTCTACCCTGTTCAGGTACGGTCATCCAGGGTGTTTGGACTGAAAGCCTGGCTGAAGGCAGGTATTGCTGAACCAGTTTGAAGCGGTGCAGCATGAACAAACCCAACACACAGCAGTACAGAACATTCCGGCATGCCACTGTCCAATATGGGACATTCCTCTAACGAGCATTCCCACATGTTCTGTGTGTGTGTGTGTCTGTGTGTGCGAGTGCGTATGTGCATATGTGTGTCTGTATATGTGTGTGTGTGTGTATACGTGTGTGTGTATTTGTGTGTGTATATCTGTATATACTGTATGTGTGTGATGGTGTGTGTCTCTCTGTGCAGGGTAAGGAGCCCTCTGTGCGTCAGCTGGCTCTGCTGCACTTCCGCAACATCATCACCCTCAACATCAAGCTGGAGGATGCGCTGTCCCGCCCCCGCGCCCCGCGTCCCCCCCCTCCATCATCCAGATGCTGCTCATTCTACAGGTAACTACTGACACAGGCTGTGTAACAAGTGCTAAACAGAGGAACTTCTGACACAGGCTGTGTAATGAGTGCTGAACAAAGGAACTACTGACACAGGCTGTGTAATGAACGCTAAACAGAGGAACTACTGACACACCTCTGTAACGGGCACTGAACAGAGGAACTACTGACACAGGCTGTGAAACGAGTGCTAAACAGAGGAACTACTGACACACATCTGTAACGAGCGCTGAACAGAGGAACTACTGACACAGGCTCTGTAACGAGCACTAAACAGAGGAATTACTGACACAGGCTGTGTAACGAGTGCTAAACAGAGGAGCTACTGACACAGGCTGTGTAACAAGCGCTAAACAGAGGAGCTACTGACACAGGCTGTGTAACATGCGCTAAACAGAGGAGCTACTGACACAGGCTCTGTAATGAGAGCTAAACAGAGGAACTACTGACACAGGCTCTGTAATGAGAGCTAAACAGAGGAACTACTGACACGGGCTCTGTAACAAGCGCTAAACAGAGGAACTACTGACACAGGCTCTGTAATGAGAGCTAGACAGAGGAACTACTGACACGGGCTCTGTAACAAGCGCTAAACAGAGGAACTACTGACACAGGCTCTGTAATGAGAGCTAAACAGAGGAACTACTGACACAGGCTCTGTAACGAGCGCTAAACAGAGGAACTACTGACACAGGCTCTGTAACGAGCGCTAAACAGAGGAACTACTGACACAGGCTCTGTAACGAGCGCTAAACAGACAAACTTTGGGGGTTAAATGAAGATACACAGATTTTTTTTTGTGTGTGTGTGTATGTGCGCTTATTTCTAGAGAGACTGAGATAAATGTACAATAGACACAGACAGAGAGCGAAAAAGACAAATAGAGGGCACGACAGAGGCCACATTCCCTGGTGGGGATGGGATTTGATTGGATAATGGCAAGGGAGAGGTTTTAAGGCTTCTTGACAGGGACAATAAATACAGTACTATTGAGAAGGCATTGAAACACATGTAAGAACTTATCTACCATAAGGTGTGGTAGAGTATGCGATGTGAACCACAGTTGTGATGCAGTCATGGTGTGGTGATTCTTCAAGACAGTGAGATGAGCACTGGCAGTAAGTCTGCAGTAAGGAAGGTCCTATTCCCATGTTCCAATTCTGTCTGTCACACAACCATTATAGTGACTTGTAGGTAATTGGTGATCTGCTGGCTGGCATCTCTTCAGTTGACCTTTTTAACTAGGTCTTCTGCAGTCCAGAGCTCCTCTGTTCTGGGAGTCTGGGGCTGAATTAGCCTGAGGCAGCGACTGGCTCAGGAAATGGCAGTTTGCTAATGGTGCTGACGAAGGCACTACTCTGTCCCAGCCCGTGTGTACGCGTAACTGAGGGAGGTGTTCCCACCCATCATTTGGGGTAGATGGGGGCAGACGGCGTTCCCAGAGGTTTGTGTGTAATAGACAGCCTCTGGACTCGCCCCTTTTTCCTCGTGTGGGTGTGGAGTCGCAGGAGGGTTTTCAGGTGGAATTGTGGAGGCAGGATGTGCATTCAACAGCACCATTACTGCCTGTTCATTGTAGGGGGATACACGTTTGTGACGATTTGAGGGTTATGAAAACTTTTGGCTTCTGGGCAGGGTGCAACGTACATGTACGCCAGCCAATTGCGACACATGGATTTGCATCTTTCTCAGGTTACTACACTAATTAAAAACCTGGCTTGTCCAGTCTCATCCAACCAGGTAGTCAACAAAGGTCAGTCTGTAGAGCGAAGGGGAGCAACATAATCCAAGCAGAGACACCCTTATGTGATGGGTGTGTACACCTACGGTAACTCTCCCGGCCGGGGGTGGGGTGTGATCGCTAACAGCAGTCAGACTGTTGGCCTACTGACAGGTAGGACCTGCTGCCTAGGGCCATGCGCGTGCACGTGACCGCGGTTTGACCTGGAGCCAGTGGGCCTGCAGGGACTGAGGGGTAGGGGGTGGGATGTGGGTTATTGATGCTATCTCTGTATCCTGTCTCATGCTCTCTCATGCCAGGTCCTTCTCAGTTTCCATTCGGTGAAACTTCAGTATGTTGGTGCTCACTAGGAGGGTGACTTGCCTAACGTGAAGGAGCATAATGTGAATCAGAATGTAAGAGGGTTTATAGAAAGTCTGGAGTAAAATATTTTGTAATTTTAGCAAGTATTCTTTTAAATAAATAAAAAATAGTTGACTCCTGACGATGTGCCCACAAAACCGAACAAAAGCTGGTCTCTAGGGCTGTGTGTTGGCGCTTTTGTGGCTCTCCAGAATGGGAGGGGGAAAACTTGCTTAGTCAGTGTGGAGACAGGAATGCTTGTTCTGTTTTGTTCATTAAAAATAAAATGAATTTAGACACATTATCCAAGGGCATTACAGTCTTTGATGTTGTTCATGCCTTCATGTTGTGTTCTTATCTGATTGTGAAGCAGAGTAGTAGGTGCAGAGTATTCATAGGGGTGTCTGTAATCTGGTCTGCAATGAGAATCGCCACTTGTAAGCAAATGCATTATAACATACAGAAATACATGAACAAAATACAGTATGAGCTACATGTTGCTCTCAGAACTAAGTTATATCCATAACTGTGCTGTACTCGCAAAATCTTACTTTATAGCACCATATATACACAGTATTGCACCAGGAAATGTAGGTCAGAAGAAAAACTAAATTTGGTTAATATGTCGGCAAATTTCACCCTTTGATAGATGTGGAACAACCGCTCAACTTCCTGTACGGGCCCACACCCTTTTCTTTATGCAGATCAGGGCTAAGCACTGAGATAACAATCATCCTTTACTGGGTCACGAGTACATAGCAACCTGGTAGCTCATAGTTAATCACTGCGAGACCCCTGACAACTTGTTTTCAGGCAGTGAAAATGTGTTGAGAAGTTGAGAACTGCCAGTCTCTGCCCTTTACCAGAATACATTGCCTCTGTGTTTAGAACACACTACTAGTTATTCTGATGAGAAAAACACATGCTAATAAAGTGATTCACTAACAAGAAAACAAGCCATGAATCTAAAGACACAATAAACAAAAACAATACAATAAACTATGTACAAGACTGCTCATATACGCCCCCTGTTGCCAGCTCAGGAGAGTGAAGACAACTCACGGTTCTCCTCCGAAACACGCGGTGCCAGCTACTGTAGCTGCAGGCCAGTCATACGTTTGCACAGAGAGCAAGCCATGGGCGCCGGGCGGCCAACGGGGGTCGCTGTGCTATCCCCACCGACTGAATGCCTCCCATGTATCCCTTGGGCGACGCAAAGCCAAGTGTGCGCCCCTGCAGGGCTGCCGGCCACAGTCGGCACTGGCATGGGCCGGATTCGATCCGAGACCGTGGTGCTCACTCATGCGCCGCAAGCGGTGCTTTTACAGAGTGAGCGACCCAGCAGCCCCCTCTGCAGGATATTTTAACTGAAAATTAGCGAGACGGGGGGGGGGGGGGTTATTCTGAAACTCAAGTTTAGGCCTGATGAACAACAGATCAATGGGTGGGAAAGTGCAGATCAGCACGAGCCGTTCCAAAAGATAAAAGCAGAATTTCATTTGGATAAATGGTGAGTGAGGAGCCCTCTCAGACAGCAGCAGGCTGGAGCTCATCTTCATATGAAACACCTCTTCTTCCCTTTTATGAAGCCCGGGGTACGCTCGGCGCAGACCTCTGACGTCGTCCAAACACCGCTCCTGATTGAAGAGCCAGCGTGAGTGTGTCGAACGCTATCCTGTCCCCCGCGGAGGGGCTGTGCACTCCCTTTGATCTGCAGTGAGTGGGGGAGGAGTGTGACACTGCCATTGTTTTTTGGGTTACTGTGCACGGCTACACTGTCTGTGTCTGTTCTACGCTGTCAGTTAGCTTTTCGTAAAATGCATTTTATTTTGGTGCTACTACCCTACTGAAATGCTGGCCAATGAGTAGTGATACACCCCAATGCACATTATTGCATTTGCTTCTGAGTCTATAACTGCGCAGAGGTTTGTAGTGTCGTGGTTAGGGAACTGGGTTTGTAAGCTGTAAGATTGGGGAACTGGGTTTGTAAGCTTGAGCCAGGTACTCAATCTGAATTGCTTCAGTAAATATCCAGCTTTATAAATTGGTTGTATGTAAAGATTGTACAAATGGGTAGTACAGTAAGTGGCAGTTGCGAGCACGTTCCCATTTCACCGATGAGATGGGCCTGCAAATGTGTATGGCTGTTCTCGAACTGGGGGAGAAGGCAAAGCTGGATGGGCTAGAATGCCGCGTGTGACCATTGTCCAGCTCTATGAGTGATTTCCAGGGACCCCATACCCCCCCCCTCAGTCTCATTGTCCCTGTTATTTACCCAAGCAGAAAATTCACAGCACTGCTCCCCGTACTCTAGCACACAGCACTAGGCCTTGTGGCACACTGTGCACATGAGAGAGAGGAAGGGGGGGGGGGGGGGGTCAGGCTGCTCTCAGGGGCTCACGGGGACCCGATGGGGTCTGGGTGTGCTTTTGTGTGTCATCTCACAGAAAGGGTCGTTGGGTTCGGTTTCTTTTTCTTTTCTTTTTTAGTCTTGCAAAGGGGTTCAGGGAAGATACTGACCACCCACTGGATGCAGGAATGTTGTCATTACAGATCTGGGCTGACATGGTTGTGTGTAAAATGGCAGAGGGCTTACACTCGCCCACCTCTTGCGCCTCAACAAAACTTGTTTATTTCCAGCTCAGCTGATGCGTGTCACATGCATTCACTGATTTTTTGAATCTGATTAACATGCAACATTAGCACCTCGTCCAGCAAGGGCCTACTGTTTGATGCAACATTAGCACCTCGTCCAGCAAGGGCCTACTGTTTGATGCAACATTAGCACCTCGTCCAGCAAGTGCCTACTGTTTGATGCAACATTAGCACCTCGTCCAGCAAGGGCCTACTGTTTGATGCAACATTAGCACCTCGTCCAGCAAACGCCTACTGTTTGATGCAACATTAGCACCTCGTCCAGCAAGGGCCTACTGTTTGATGCAACATTAGCACCTCGTCCAGCAAGGGCCTACTGTTTGATGCAACATTAGCACCTCGTCCAGCAAGGGCCTACTGTTTGATGCAACATTAGCACCTCGTCCAGCAAGCGCCTACTGTTTGATGCAACATTAGCACCTCGTCCAGCAAGCGCCTACTGTTTGATGCAACATTAGCACCTCGTCCAGCAAGGGCCTACTGTTTGATGCAACATTAGCACCTCGTCCAGCAAGGGCCTACTGTTTGATGCAACATTAGCACCTCGTCCAGCAAGCGCCTACTGTTTGATGCAACATTAGCACCTCGTCCAGCAAGCGCCTACTGTTTGATGCAACATTAGCACCTCGTCCAGCAAGGGCCTACTGTTTGATGCAACATTAGCACCTCGTCCAGCAAGGGCCTACTGTTTGATGCAACATTAGCACCTCGTCCAGCAAGCGCCTACTGTTTGATGCAACATTAGCACCTCGTCCAGGAAGGGCCTACTGTTTGATGCAACATTAGCACCTACTGTTTGATGCAACATTAGCACCTCGTCCAGCCTGGGCCTACTGTTTGATGCAACATTAGCACCTACTGTTTGATGCAACATTAGCACCTACTGTTTGATGTTTTATCTGTCGTGTTGGTAAGGTCTTCTCCTCCGGTCATCAGAATCAGAATCAGCTTTATTGGCCAAGTATGTGAACACATACAAGGAATTTGACTCCGGTTTTCCGTTGCTCTCAATGTACATACCCAGAATAGACATACAGCTAAAAACAAGGACAACAAAGCTGAACAAAGGTAAACATAAACATTTAACTACTATGTACAGATATAAATATATATATATATTTTTTAAAACAACAACACTGAAATTGTAAACAAAAGACAATAGTGCAATGGTGCAAAGTGCAAAGATGCTGGAATAAATATGGAATTATTAATGCAACAGGTTACATTATATACATGAGGTAGTGGGTTGGGTTATCTGACAGTATATGGATGTATACAATATACAGTATATACAGCATGCTTAGATTTATATTGACAATGATGATATGTACATGTTAAAAGAAAACCTGTAGTTAAACTACAAATATAATTTAGAATAAATAGGTACAGTGGATTTTTCATGTTAAACAGAGAGGGGGATGAAAGAAAACAAACAGGATGGGAGAGGAGAGGTCTTACATTGAGTAACATCCACCGCTAAATAAGTACTGTAGCAGTGAGTAGTATCTCTTATCGGCCATGTTTCAGGTCTGGCCTGTTTGCTCTGGTGTAATGCATAAGATAGGCAGTTCTCTGCACAATGGTTGCAGCACGGCTCAGCTTGTGGACTATAAAGCATTTTGGCGGACATAAATGCGTGTCCAGGCCCTCCTGAATTCAGGAAGGACATTGGGGCAACAGACTGGGCTTTATAACTAAGAGTGGATACTTGAAATTGGAGGTTTATTACAAAAATAGGGGATATCAAGTTGTTAAAAAAATTAGGGGTGGGGAAAAAATAGTTCAGTGCAGAGAGGCTACACTAGTGTGAATGGTAGACCCGCAGTTAACAGTTGAGAGATGAGTGGGTGCAGAGAGGCTACACTAGTGTGAATGGTAGACCCGCAGTTAACAGTTGAGAGATGAGTGGGTGCAGAGAGGCTACACTAGTGTGAATGGTAGACCCGCAGTTAACAGTTGAGAGATGAGTGGGTGCAGAGAGGCTACACTAGTGTGAATGGTAGACCCGCAGTTAACAGTTGAGAGATGAGTGGGTGCAGAGAGGCTACACTAGTGTGAATGGTAGACCCGCAGTTAACAGTTGAGAGATGAGTGGGTGCAGAGAGGCTACACTAGTGTGAATGGTAGACCCGCAGTTAACAGTTGAGAGATGAGTGGGTGCAGAGAGGCTACACTAGTGTGAATGGTAGACCCGCAGTTAACAGTTGAGAGATGAGTGGGTGCAGAGAGGCTACACTAGTGTGAATGGTAGACCCGCAGTTAACAGTTGAGAGATGAGTGGGTGCAGAGAGGCTACACTAGTGTGAATGGTAGACCCGCAGTTAACAGTTGAGAGATGAGTGGGTGCAGAGAGGCTACACTAGTGTGAATGGTAGACCCGCAGTTAACAGTTGAGAGATGAGTGGGTGCAGAGAGGCTACACTAGTGTGAATGGTAGACCCGCAGTTAACAGTTGAGAGATGAGTGGGTGAATGTTTCAGGTGGTCATTCAGTCCTATACTGAATGTGACATGTCTCAGTCTTACCATTTACTCCAGTGCCAGAGTACATCTTTACAAATACAGTTAGCTATTTGTTATTCTGTCAGTATCTGTCCAACTTGTTGTTCGTACTGTATTGTAAAGCAGTTTCACTCAAGTATGTAAGCGATTCACCAGCTATTTGCAATGTAATAGAAAAAAACACAGGCTCAGCATTGCTGTGGTTGTTTGTGAGGTTTATTCAAAGTGTTGTGTTGCTGCCTAATTACAGCTAAACGACCATAGCTTCATGCACCACTGCAAAAATGTATTTGTCCGGTCGGGGACAGCAAAACAAACCCAATTTTGCAGATTTTATCTTTTGGTTTTTTAAAAATGTATTAATGTAGTGTCATTTATCTATCAGGGGGGTCCAAACTCAAATGACCTTTTCCCAGATGGTCCCACAGGCCAAAGGTATTTAATGGAGTATTTTGGTTGATTTACTGTCGGGAATTTATTCAGTTGGTGATGATGCATTACTGTGGCAGTCTGTATGCTGAGGACCCAGTTCTGTAGATGCTCTTCTGCACATGCCCAGAGCGTCCGAACACTCACCCATTTGAACTGTGGATTCTGAGACAAACAACAAACCTGAGAAAATCTGAGGCAATCGATTGGAAGCCCTTTTCCCAAACAGCTATATGACCATTTTCATTTAATTTTACATGATATATGTACTATTTTTAAAGAAAATACCATTCTTTGCATATTCAATGCTTCATAAAAAGTCATTCGTAATATTTAACTAGCCAACAGTTCCCAACATTTAGCACTGGCTCTGCTGTGGTGTAATGCAGCCACACTGTATCACATAAGACCAGATGCAAAGCATGGAAAAATCAGTGATTCCTTTATTTTTTTTATTTTTTTTAGGTGATACAGGGCATTTGTGAAGCTCAGTACTGGTGCCACACCTGGTTTCTGTGTCCAATCCCTTCTCTCCTACCCTCAGAGGCCTTCTCTCTGTGGCAGGTGAGGGATTATGGGACATAGAGTCACAGTGTCAGTATTCTGCAAAACTCAGTTATTGTCAGTGTGCAGCTGAGAGAGAGTTATAGAGAGAGAGAAGGAGACTGATGTAGACAAGGAGAGAGAGAGGAGGAAGAGAGAAAGGAAGGGAGCGTGGGTGGGTGGTATTCTCTACACACCTCTGTGCCTCTTAGGGGCCCTCCAGGGTTTGGTGTCTTTGCTGGTACACTTTCAAAATAAAAAACACCCCATAGTGTGGAGAGTTAAAGACACAGGAGCACTCACAACAGCATTGTGGGTAGCCCTGACACTGGGGGTGAACTAACAATGGAGCTAAATATGGGCCAATTTTATTCTAAATTTGCGAGTGACACTGAATTGAAATCCCACCCCCCAATTCCCATAGAGATCCATTCAAATGCAGAGAGGTTATAGTATCGCTTGTAGGAGTACCAGAAAATAAGATATCAAGAATGTTTTGATATTGTTAGGTCACAGACATCAGGAAGTCATGGCATGCAAACGCTATCCGACCAAATATTAAAAATGATTACTTTATTCTACATTATGTTAAACTGTCCAATTTTTTGATGTCCGAAAATGGGAGGGGCACATACAAAAGGTTCTATAATTTCTAAACGGTTCATCCGATATAGATGAAAATACCCTCAAATTAAAGCTGACAGTCTGCACTTCACCCTTGTCATTGTATCCATTGTAAGTGCTAGAGTACAGGGCCAAAATAACAAAAGAATGTGTCAATGTCCAATTAATTATGGTGCTCGCTGTATCTGCACAGCACAGGCACAGATAAAGGGAGAGAGGGAAAGGAGGTTAGGAGCACTGTGGAGGGCTGTTACCAGGAAACCACACCTCATCTTGGGGCTCACGCTCAGTGCTGTCTCACTATGACCATATGGTCCTCTGACACCCTTTCCTTTGTGATTGTGTGTGCATGTGCATGTGCATGTGTGTGTGAGTACGAGCAGGCATATGTAGTGGCATACGGGACTTGTAACCGAAAGGTTGCAGGTTCGATTCCCAGGTAGGACACTGCCGTTGTACCCTTGAGCAAGGTACTTAACCTGAATTGCTTCAGTATATATCCAGCTGTATAAATGGATAAATGTAATAAGGAGTTGTGTAAGTCGCTCTGGATAAGAGCGTCTGCTAAATGCCTATAATGTAATGTAATGTAAATATGTGCTTGTGATTGTGTGTGTGTGTGTGTGTGTGTGTGTGTGTGTGTGTGTGTGTGTGTGTGCATATGCGTGAGTAGACATACCTGTGTGTGATTGTGTGTATGTGTGAGTGTGTGCATTTGTGGGTGTGTGCATATGTGCGTGTGTGTGTGAGTACTAGGCATACATGCGTGTGATTGTGTGTGCATTTGTGGGTGTGTGCATATGTGTGTGTGTGTGTGTGTGTGTGTGAGTAGGCATACATGCATGTGATTGTGTGCGTGTGTGTGTGTGTGTACATAAGTGTGTGTGAGTAGGCATACATGCATATGATTGTGTGCGTGTGTTTATGTCTGTGTATATGGGATTACTGACACGTGTGTGGGGGTTTGGGGGAGCAGGTCTGAGTGTGAGGAATAAGGAAGTGAGAAGAGCAGTGGGGACACTGACAGTGAGCAAAGGAGAAGTCAGCCAGTGAAAGGTCTAGAGGAGATCCGCTGTAAGACCCATGTGTCACTGTTTCATCTCTATGAGGAATTGACCTCACTTTCATGCTCTCCAGTGGAGCCTGCTTTCGTGTGACCTGCAGCAGACTCACTCATTTAGATATCCCATAATTCTTTGTGAACAGTAAGGATAAGAATACAACCATAGAACAGTGCCACAGGAATTATTACAATAAAGGGTGCTGGCAAATCCATTTGTAAATTTATCATTTACAATTTTATTGTCCATTTTTAATTTATAATTTATACTACATTGCAATATGTTTGAACATCATTGGGTTGTTTGAATGTTATTTAATATTCCCACTTATTAACTTTGGGTCAGATGAGGAGACCAGGAAGCTGATCTAACTGCGTGTGGCAAATCGTGCTTTACCCGTGAAATACTGCACAGCTGGGATGAGATGTTTGGAAACACTTAAAGTTGCGATGACTTGTGCGGTTTACATAGAAGCAGCAGGGTGTATCTTACTCTGAGCGGACAGGTTGTGAGGCCGTTCCATTCATGAAAACTAGCGCTCCTCCATACTATTTCACTCTCACTCCAAGCAAGCGTCAGTCTCAATCACACCATATGAATATGAATGAGATGAATGGTTTAAATGAGGGGGGAGATTAGCTTTGTCTTCACCTGGATGCAACCTCTGAGACATAGTACCTTCATATTCTCAGGCAGAGCTGCAACATACTTTCTTTTTTTAAGTGCGTGCTTGCTTTTTGAGCTTGCGGTATGATTTGAGGATGTGGCGTAGGCGGGGGAGGGGGGCTTGATGTCCTCAGCATTTGACAGTTCTCAGAAATCACGTCAAAAACAAACCGGCAAACCGTTCATCCTCTCAGTAGGAATTCTTTATTGACGGGGACATGGATGATGCAATCGCACAAACGGTCACAGGAACTGTGAGAGTGCTTGCAGTAGCCGTTAAAAAAAAGGACTGCGACAGGAAGTGTTGTGTAACTAGAAAAAAAGGGGAAAGGAGGCAGAGGATCTGGTTACCAAACATTTAGAGATATGAAGAAAACAGGGACTGTTGATTGACTGGTTGTAACCCTGCTGCCTGGTTCATGTGCTGACCTGTGCCAGCACTGTGACAGGCAGCACCCCAGTGCTCCTCTTGCTCTTTTAGCTCACCTCTGCTGTCTACCTGCATACCTGCATACAGCTGCGCCGTCAACTCATGCACTGGCTCTAATTGATCCCTCATTACATTATGTTACCATCCATTCCACCTTTAGTTAAACTGGGCCGGCCAGCGGAGGATGGGCTCCCCCCTTCTCTAGCCAGGTTCCTCCCAAGATTTCTTCCCATCTGGGAGTTTTTTCGAGCCACTGTTTGAGTGTTTTTGTCCCCACTGGGGGGTTTTTACCTTGGTTGCTTTTTGGGGGTTCAGGCCTGGTTATTGCGCAATTTTCCTTCTGTTTCTCTGTACAGCGTCTTTGTGACAGTTCTCTGTAAAAAGAGGTATACAAATAAAATTGAATTGAATTGAATGATATTCTGTTTCTATTCCCACATTTCATAAATTACATATTTTAAAATATCAGATTAAATAAAGCTTTACTGGTTACTGGTTAAAATTATGATCAGTGCAATTAATAAATATTGAACTTGATAGCTATATTAGTAGCTAACCCTAACACTAAACCTATCCCTTAACCTAATCTTAACCCTAATACTTACATCACAATTTAGGCAAGCTTCTATGTACTATGTACTAGTGTGATAAATAGCTGCTTCATTGTAGCCTTGAGTAGGTTCTAGATAGAGGTATCTATAGTAAATTTCCAAACCTCTCAGTGTGTCTTTCTGACGCGGTGTCTTTCAGGGTGTCCATGAGTCGAAAGGTGTGAGTGATGACTACCTGAAGCTGGAGTCTCTCATTCAGAAGGTCGTATCTCCCTACCTTGGCACACACGGGCTCTTCTCTGATGACGGCACTGTCATGCAGTGCTCCTGTGTGCTGGGTGAGGATCTCTGCAAACACACGCTCTCTTTCTCTGTAGACCAACAAACTCATCTCTCTAAATATAGAAAACACACATCTCTCTCTCTATAGATAAAGCACACACATCTCTCTCACTCACTCATGCACACCTCTCTCTCCATCTCGAAAGATAAAACACACCTCTCTCTCTATAGATAAAATGCACACCTCTCTTTCTCTTTCTATAGATAAAACACACCTCTCTCTGTCCCTCTGTAGATAAAACATACACCTCTATCTCTAAATTCTGATCTCTGTGTGTAAATCAACAAACTCTCCTCTGTCTCCCTCTACAGGCAAATACACTCTCATCCATCATCTTCTATGAACCAACACATTCATTCCTTTCTCCCTCTTTAAACCTCACACTCTCTCTCTCTCTCTCTCTCTCCCTCCCTCTATAACACTGTGATCGGTCTCTCTCCTGCTTTACAGAGAAACGTATACGGCGCTGGCCCAAGCCCGGTGAACCCCTGGCCAAGAACCCGGTGGTGCGCTCCAAAAGCTACAACATCCCCATGCTGACGCCGGTGGTGGAGTACGACTCTGACGGGGGCTCGGTGGGCAGCGTGGGCATCCGCCGCCACTCCGTGTGCGAGATAACGTTGTGCGCGGAGGAGCAGGGCTACGCCGGCCTCGCCCCCGGCCACGCCCCCGGCACGGACACTGGCTCCAGGGCCTCCATGGTGCAGCTCAGCCTGCCGGGCAAGCAGGACTCCGGAGGCCGGACTGGAAGCGCGTGCGAGGCGGCCGGCCAGTCCCCGCTGCCCTCCCCCTCCATCCTCACCCAACACTCCCCGGGACCCTTCCACGCGGTGGAGGAGGGCCAGCCGTCCCCCTCAGCCCTGCCCCGCGAGCCCTCCTCCGTCCCCAGCTGCTCCTCCAGCCCGGAGACTATCGTGGACCAGGTACTAGAGTCCATGGACTCCGAGCCAGAGGGAATCTTCATAGACTTCCCACATCGCTGCTCAGACCCTCCGGGATACAGCAGAGACAACGGCAGACAGAGCGTGGTTTAGAGAGGCACGCCAAACTACCCCCCATACGCACACGCCCTCCAACTTTATAGATTACACTTTTTCTAAAACTTTTTAAAAGCTTTGATAAACAAAAAATGTTTTTGAGGAGTTTTTTTCTTTTCTGTCGGCTTTGTTTTTGGTGTTGTTTCTAAACTGAATGTTGAACGATTTTAGGTAATTGGCGTTCCCTGTGCTCATTAGCTGAACCGTAGCGCTGTAAACGGGTCCAAGTGAAAAGTGGATTCTAATGTGATTCTGTCTCGGAGAGACGGACAGAGGGTAGACTTTGCATGGGGTTCTATACCCTTGGGCCTCTCCCAATTTAAAGTGTTGGGTCATTTGTCTTACTCATGGTGGTCTAGTATCTTGATGCAGATGTAGTAATCAGGTGTGGATTGAGAAGAGGGTCTCCCCAGGCTCTCCTGTGAAACATTTAGAAGTGAGTAAAAACGTCTGATCGTTTTTTTCACCTTTCACTTGTGATTGTCATTCTCAAGAACTGGGGGGGGCATATACTAAAATGTTCTAATAATATAATGAAATTAAATAAATTTATATAAAACATTGTTCTAGAGTGGATACTGCCCCTGATCATGCAGGATTTTACATTTTAAAAACACATTGTCCAAATTGCAAGAATGGCACCTATTCAGTATTTATATTTTTAATGTTATACGGATATCAATGACAAACATTTAATTAGGAATATGGTGACTGACACAATAAAGTAAATGTAGATCAGTTTGTGATTAATCACTTCTAAATATATAAATACCTGTTTCTTCCATATAGTGTTAGCTGATATAGTACTCAAGAAGTGGTTTTATACACTTTTAGATTTTTACATGTGTTTTATATAAGGGAGCCAAACATGCATGTATTTTACGCAGACATTAACACTTTTTAAAGTGGTGCAGATGTTTTAAACATAGTTTTAAATACCTGTTTTGTTTTTATCTTGCCGATCTTTGATCTGATTCAGAGTGATTACTGCTGTATATATATATCATTATTTATATGTGATTTTATATTTAAATTATGACAAAGTTAAAATCAACAAATACAAATTCCTGATATAAATTACCTTCACTGTGTGTATTGGTGCTTATGATGAATTCAGTTCCTCATCATTCACCACAATCGTATTTGAAGGAAAATACCGAGCTGCTTCTGAACTGGTGTCCCAAAGGTGGTCAGGAAAGGCTGGTCCTTTGAGGCAGGGTTATAATCAGTAAACATAAATAAACAAATTGCACACAGATTTATACTACTTTTGTGTCTTCTTTTATTTAATTTTAGCTGTCACACCAGGAACCAACATTCCAAGGGGGTGGGGGTTGTGTTGTAAGCATGTACTATCATAAGGGGGTTGTGTTGTAAGCATGTACTATCATAAGGGGGTTGTGTTGTAAGCATGTACTATCATAAGGGGGTGGTGTTGTAAGTACTATCATTACTCACTACCTACAAATGTGACCAGGGTCAAGGTGAAGAAAATTTACCCGGGAATTAATTTGGATGCAAGGAAGAAATATTCCTTTATGAGTTTTGCTTCCACTTCTTCCCATTAATAATGATAATTAATAATTTGGAAGAAGGTAGCCTATACTGTAAGTTTGGGTGTTTAAAATGTAGGCACGGGGACATTTGTTTTCCACTGGTTTCATTCTCAAAACAACCAACATTGGTAAATCACGATGTTGCTTTTTTCTCCACCTTGGGTGTGCCTGCCACCTGCTGGTCATAAGGGAAATCACAACACATTTTGCAGCCATTTTATAGGTTTGTCAAATTTTGTTGACCAGTCTATCTAAGATTTTGCCTTATTTGTTGCACAAACCTCTGCCTCAGTCTATTAAAGTAGGCTACTCACTTTCCATGGCATGGCATTCTTTATTCACTGCATACAGTCTCAGGAAAACATATTTCATATATTATAAAGGTGGGAATATTGTGCAATGGTCCTATATCATAAAATATATGGGTCTGTATCAGGGTGGGCCTTGGGTTCACTTTCATATGTATTGGGGCGGGTATGGTTTATTTTTTGGGTTAGGGTTAGGCTAGGTCTCAGAATTGATAAGGGAGGAGCAGGTGCAAAAAATGGTGTAGGACAAAAACTATTTCCCAAAGCATATCCGAGAAGGCACCTGTGTAATTGGTATGAAAGCTTTATATTATTTATATGGGAAGCTATTGAAAGCGATTTGATTAAAAAAAAATTAAAAAAAAGGCTTTTCAAACACAAATTCCCATAGCATGACCTTGGATTTTTGTTCTTTATAATACATTTCATTTCAAGTCTAAAAAGTTAAATATAAAAGTAAAAATTCTAACATTTTGGTTTTCTTCTATTCAGATGGATGAGAAATCATCTTTATTCAACAAACATGATGAAATAAATGAATCAAAATGTGTTTGAAGACATGAAAAATCTATGTCATCTGAAAAAAAGACTAATATATCCAAAAAATACAAATATTCTAAATTTGGGGTTTTTAAATTTTATTCAGATGGATGGGAAATTATCTTTATTCAACAGCGATGATGAAATAAACTAATGAAAATGTCGAAGACTATTTATGATGAAAAACAGGAGAAAAACAAATAAGACCTTATAATCAGGACGGTTGCACAGGCCGAATGGTATGATGGAGAATTCATAATACCCCGTCTGACAGGGAATGTAGCCTTAGGATGAGCCGATGGTGTGAGGGGGGGACCTACCAGTAAGCACGTCAAAGATCTAGGGAGCCGCATGATGAGCCGCACACACTGTGAAGTGCATCATCGATGCGGGGCAGTGTGTAGGAGTCTTTTTGTGTCACCTTGTTTAGCTCTCAGTAATCCATACAGAACCTGGAGGGAGCCGTCCTTTCTCAACAACTCTGCCATTGATACCCATGGACTCTCAGATGGATGATGCCTGCTGCCGCCATCTTCTGCATTTTTGCTTGCTGAAAACTATTTAGCCGGGAAAATGGCAAAATACACAATACTTATGTATATAAAGCATATAAAGCCTTATACAGTATGTCCAAAATGTATGTGAAAAATCTAAAATCTTAATTTTGTGATTTTTCCATTCAGATGGATATATCGGTTACATTATGAAGACACTTATGATGAAAAATCAAACTACATAACTTTTAAAATAATTAATCAGGTTTAATTAATGCATGTGCTGGACATTTCAGGCTCAGACCTTTAATCATTCATAAAACTGTTGTGACCAAGCTCAGATGGAACAAAAAGCCAGAAATGTCGCTGGCACTCCAGGGCCAGGCTTGCCCGTCTGTGTGTCATATGGATGAGACATTATTGACAAATATTTGTTGTGATATTCATTAGAAACGTTTGCACTGTGCTCTATTATGACGGTCCCTTAGCATCTCTTTGAAAGTTTTGGAACAGAATGTTGAATATCCCACATCCAAAATGAAACTAGCTTTACCCCAGTCCAACAATCCCAATTGCTGGCTCACGGAAACTCTGGCCATCTCTTACACATATGTTCCTGTGTACACAAAAATGCCTCAAGTTTGGTCTTCATATTTGGTTTTGTTCTTAGACATTGTTTTTTTTAAACTACCCCTATTTTCTCCAAATTTGGAATGCCCTATTTGAGTGTATGTGACGAGAAGCACAGGCCCTCCTCTGAAACACGCAGTGTCAAACTACTGATTGTTTTCACACTGAAGTCCACCATCAGACTCGCACCAACAAAGTCGTACCCAGGCAATGCTATAACCACCCTACACATCTGCCATCAGTGGCACAATCTGTGGCAATCAGACCCATCCACACACTAAAACGGCACCTTAACAGGGCGAGCCACCCAGCAGCGCCTAACATAGTTATGGACTGACCTCATGTTTGTATGCTGCAGTGAATGGACATCAGTTATATTGTTAGAAGAAAAGGAACAAGCCAATGCCATATAGCAACCTTGGAATGGCCCTGCATGGATAGAAGATGCTCATTCTGGAAAGAGACAAAATACAGACTGTGTGCATGTGCGTGTTTTATGTGAGTGAGAAAAATGCTAAATAACACAAAGGAAAATCAAGTCTAGGAGAGGGGGCAGTCAACCACACTTAGTTTTAAGAAAATACCCCAGAAAATTGTGCAGCGTAAGAGTCAGAGAGAAGCCGAAAGAATAAATACACGGATAAAGAAAGAGAGGAGAGAAGCCAATCAGCCACAGTAAGGTTTAATGAATATTTTGATGATTACAGTGTCATGTGGTACATGGAATCAAGGGGGTTGAAGCACGTTTCAGAGTGCAGCCTGTAGCTTATTCTCAATGATGCTCTCGGAAGTCCATATTTTCTATAAAAAACGTCAAACTGATATAAATAGACTTGCTCACAAAAAATCTTTTTAACTTATAACTTAAATATGCAGACTTCCTTTAAACAAAGGAAGTACAATGCATAGCATTGTTTTTATGAAACAATTCTGTCCCCCATCCCCCACCTTCCAACGTAACATTTTTTTAGTACTGCAAACATTTCCTGACATCTACAAAGCGTAAGTGACCATATTTAGAAATAAAATGAAACAAGCAACAAAAAAGCAACATCAATATAATTTTAAAGCATTTTCAATAAAAACCAAACTCATTTTAAATGCATGTGTTATACATTCTTTTCCAGCAAAATGCACTTTGGTCATCTTTACACTGACTGTCCCACGCAAACAATACAAAAACAAAACCAAAAAGAGGCTCTTATTCAGAAACAAGTTTTGACATGTAACATTTTTTTTGTTTGTTTTAAAGTGCATGTTTTCAGGCATGCCTAACTGGAGCCGCGAACATCCCAGTGTTTTAATAAATACACTTAACTTCTAGGACTAGCAAAATACCTTCAGTCTTGGTAGCACTATCAGTTATTGCTCGAAATACAGTTTGACCATGGAAAAGTACGCTCCGACAAAGCCATATAACACAAAGCCAGAGAGAGAGAGAGAGAGAGATAATAAAGGACAACAAGCAGAAACCTGGTGGGTTTCTTGTTGCCCATATCCAGCAACACACTGAGTGATTGTAGTTTGTAGAAACACCTTCCCTCCAAATGTCAGTTTGGTTGAGACGAAGTGGAAACCACTTGGATGAGGTGTCTGATGGAAAACGAGCGGGCATTCATGTGCACCTTCCCGCTTTGACCCGAAACAGCATCCATTTTGCTGAATTTTTCTACACACAGTGTCTGGTGTTTGGATTCTGAACTTTGGTGTGCTGGCATTGTGAGAGCAAATGGTGTCGAACCAAAAGCAGACTGTTTGTGTCTGCTACACCATCAGAAGGATCTAAACACAGTGTGTGATGACAAACTGTGTGTGTGTGTGTGTGTGTGTGTGTGTGTGTGAGTGTGTGTGCGTTTGTTTTCCACAATGTGATGAGCATGTAATGTTCTGAGACCACAATGTCCTGTAGTGTTCACAGTGAACTGACTACATCTACACTATATAAATGATTCTTTGAGGAGTTGCATTATATACAATGCATACAAACGTATACAAGTGCATACGCACGCACGCATACACAAAAGTGCTGTAACTCTTCAATTAACCCCCTGCCCCCAGATTTTCATTGTTTCCACTTGGATGTCATCTCTGTTGTTTGAGCATACCTCTGAGAACACATACCAGCTGCTAAAAATAATACTTTCAATTAAAACATGTCACTAAAACAAAGGCCAAAAAAACCTAAAACACTGAAAGGGTAAAATAAATATCTGAATTGCACAAGTACGTGAAATGTAAGGACTTCGATATGTCTGGGAAAAGGGCCACAGTTCATCGTCAGAGTCTGTAGTCAGTCTCAACAGCGCCCCCTCTGGTCAAGTGTTTTTCTTCCCATAGCTTGAGGGCCTGCTGAATTCACATAGCTTCCTGTCACGATTTAATCTTCCAGAGCTGTGAACAGAAAAGTAGAACTTGCAGCTGTCAGTGTGTACACATAGAATATGATAAAACTCACAGATGATAATAAAAAATAAAAAAAGATTTAAAATGATTTGCTACAGACTTAACTTGAAATACTGGGAAAATTGAATCAGTACAGAAATTTGATACAGTAATACCAGACTGCCACCCCTTCCGTTATAAAAAACTATCATTAATAAATCAGAATAAATAACTTCCCTGAAATGATAACTATATAGATTATCCTGCACAACCTGCCCTGTGTTTGGCGATGTTAATGAGATGCAGGTGCGGGGGTGGGGGTTCCTCAAACTGACCTTCAGATTGAACCCCAGCAGATCACTGATGACCCCCGACACGGCGGACAGGATCACCACCTGTGTGATGTTGTAGAGGAGGGGATTCATGGTCAGCCCGTATAGTCTGAAGGGGGTGTCCAGCTCCTAGGAGGTGGAAAAAGGGAAAAATCATTTTTTGTATTGAATTGAAATGTACAGAAAGAGAAATTTATTATTATTATTTATTCAGCTTTTTCATATTATTAGTAGGTGGCTGAAGTCAAAGAGCAGCCATCCTGACACACACATACAGAGGATGTACAAAGAGAATGCACTCTAGGGTTAGCTTAGCACTGTACTGTCCTGTACCTTCAGTAGCTTGGTGGCTAGCTTCAGCACATTATTCACCAGGGTCAGTTCTTCTTTTTTATTTGGTTTCTTCTCCATTTTCAGGTACAGATTTATCTGGTGAAACAAATAAAATGTTTTTAAGCTTCTCAGAACTGGTTCTGGTCATGGCCTTTTTCAACAGCAGCTCAAGACTCACATCAAAAAGAGCCACTGGTGTCCCCACACTGCACCTTCTCCACCAGGGGGCAGTGTTTAACCAGAACTTGATTGCAACACAAGAACTTGGCAGAAATTGTTATACATTTATATACACCTCTTCACCCAGAGTAATGTGTTGGAACAATGTGTTGGAACAATGTGTTGTCAAACAGTTTTAGAATGGGAGAGGTTCTCAGAGATACAGTTTTTAGACCAGGTAGAAGCATGGGTTCAGAGGTCAGAGGTGACAAGCTATAGGGAGCCCCTGTCAGAAAGGTCTAGCACAGGCTCCCATCCTGTGTTCCTGTATGAGAGTGGTTTAGGGAAGCAGAATTGCTGCTGTTCTGCCAGTAAGATGGAGGTGCTGCAGTACCTGTTCTGTCAGTAAGATTGTAGGAATTCTGTCCTTTGTAAAGTAAAACTCTGAGTTCCAAAGTTTAGGTCAATAGCAATTTAATTATAATGCAAAATAGTCTTCATTACAGTATACAAGATACCGGGTAATAGCAAGGCAGTTCAATCACAAAATAGTGTTGTGTGGGGTACAAGCTTTATACCCCAAACCTGAAATAAAATGCTGACATAGAATGCAGGTTCCTGTCCCTGATTGGGTGACAGGCAAACAAATGTATGTGGTGTGGGAGGGAACCAAATGGTTATTGTCACCTAGGTAAGCTGGCTAACTCCTGTCTCACACCCTAGCGGTGCCGTCGTCACCAGGCTTTGTTTCTAACCCCCCTTGATCATTGAGTAAGGCTGATTGTGTTAGGTGACCATCCAAGAACATTGAAGCAGGAAATGTATTTTCCCTACATAATCCCCCCTTAAACCTTGACCCATATACAAACAAGAGAGAAAGGTTTAACTCAGGAACCAGTCTATTGTATTGCTAATCTAGTCTCCTTGGTTGGAATAGGCCTTGATTACTCACTCCCAGCTGCTATTCTATAATTGAATACTATGCCTATTAGTGGCGATGAGTCACTGCTTACACTTACGTTTTAACTCACATTGTATTTATGATAAGTTGGTTGATTTGGCCAGTGGCGTGGTTGATTTGTGAGTGATTGAGTGGATCATGTCAACTTAAGAGTCTTACAGATGGAGGTATTGCAGTACCTGTTCTGTCAATAAGATGGAGGTATTGCAGTACCTGCTCTGTCAGAATGACGGAGGTGCTGCAGTACCTGTTCTGTCAGTAAGATGGAGGCATTGCAGTACCTGTTCAGTCAGTAAGATGGAGGTATTGCAGTACCTGTTCTGTCAATAAGATGGAGGTATTGCAGTACCTGCTCTGTCAGAAAGACGGAGGTGCTGCAGTACCTGTTCTGTCAGTAAGATGGAGGCATTGCAGTACCTGTTCTGTCAGTAAGATGGAGGTATTGCAGTACCTGTTCTGGTAGTAAGATGGAGGTATTGCAGTATCTGTTACGTCAGTAAGATGGAGGTGTTGCAGTACCTGTTCTGTCTGTAAGATGGTGGTGTTGCAGTACCTGCGCTGTCAGTAAGATGGAGGTGTTGCAGTACCTGCGCTGTCAGTAAGATGGAGGTGTTGCAGTACTTGTTCTGTCAGTAAGATGGAGGTGTTGCAGTACCTGTTCTGTTAGTAAGATGGAGGTGTTGCAGTACCTGTTCTGTTAGTAAGATGGAGGTGTTGCAGTACCTGCGCTGTCAGTAAGATGGAGGTGTTGCAGTACCTGCGCTGTCAGTAAGATGGAGGTGTTGCAGTACCTGTTCTGTCAGTAAGATGGAGGTGTTGCAGTACCTGGTCTGTCAGTAAGATGGAGGTGTTGCAGTACCTGTTCTGTCAGTAAGATGGAGGTGTTGCAGTACCTGTTCTGTCAGTAAGATGGAGGTGTTGCAGTACCTGCTTTGTCAGTAAGATGGAGGTGTTGCAGTACCTGTTCTCTTAGTAAGATGGAGGTGTTGCAGTACCTGTTCTGTCAGTAAGATGGAGGTGTTGGTGTTGCCGAACGTGCGTGGCAAACATGTTTTCTTTGAACGGTTAAATTTGAACGGCTTTTTAAGAACTTTCCAAATTGTTTGCATTCAATTTAAATCTCCATCTGGGAACACATTTCCCTCAGTCCAGCGTCCATTTTTGTTCGCCGCAAACTTCCTTTTCAGACCGTTCGCTTATGTTTGCAAACGTTTGCGGCGAACACAAAGCTAACGGAAAAAAGTTTGAAATAGTTTGCAAACGTTCACAAACGTTAGCTTTGTTTGCTGAATTTGAACGCACCTCTGTTGTCAGTAAGATGGAGGTGTTGCAGTACCTGTTCTGTCGGTAAGATGGAGGTGTTGCAGTACCTGTTCTGTCAGTAAGATGGAGGTGTTGCTGTACTTCTTGCTGGTCTCTGACCCCAGCGTGACGAAGCGCAGCAGGAAGAGGGACAGGGATGTGCACCAGATCACCAGTTCCCAGTTGTAGTGACACTCCAGGAACGTCTCGTGGACATGGAGCAGCTGGCGGACGGAGAGGGGGAGGAGTGAGAATGAAGCACCACCTCTTCACACCTTCGTTTCACTACCACAAACACAGCGTTGTGCTAGTGGAGTTAATGTAAAGCACATAATGTCAGTCAATGCTGCTCACAGCATCTCCAAGGACACCCATTTCCACACGTCTATGAGACGGCTCACACCTCAGCTTTAGAGCGGAGGGGAGCTGTTTTTTCTGTTCACTGCCCTATCAGTGTTAATGTGAGAGTGAGGGACTGCATGTGTTGGTGAAAGTGGAGGAACAGTACAGAGGGAAAAAGAGTATGAGTACTGGATTTGCTTGAATCACAGCTCAGCAGGTGACTCAGATACAGGAGAACCGGTACAAAATACATGAACACATGAGTACTCAGCAGCTCACGGATGGTAAAAATACCCAGAGGTGACTGTGGAGCTCAACCCGGTCAGACCGCTCATCTTTCAAACAGAAGAGGAAAGGAGGAGCGAGAGAGGCAGACCCAGCTCAGCAGCAAATGAGGCCAATGGGAAGCAGTCTGTGATTGGCTGCAGGGCTCGAAATTAACTTTTTTACTTGGTAGCACTGGTGCTCCCAACTTCAAAAAGTTAGGAGCACCAGCAAAAATTTAGGAGCACCCACCAAAATGTAAGGAGCACCAACAATATATGTAAATTTTTTTTTTTTACGCTCTCACGCTTAAAATGTGTCGACTCCGTTGCAAACGCACTGTTACCTGCGATCTCCGTCCCACAGGCTTTACAGTGTACACAGTGCATTGCGCCGTTGCCATACCTAAGCTAAAGCTAACGAAGTCCGAAGTCCTTCAGCCACTCTCTCCGAAAAGTGTACGCCTTCTTCGCTGCTGGTGCACCCACATCGCCATCGCCAACTGTTTCAGCAGCCACGGCGACTACATCTGTTACGTTTTTAGTAACGTTAACGTTACTAAAAAATGCCGTAATCGTTCGCTTCATATTGTTAGCTTTCGATAACGCTAGCTAACGTTACCAATTTAGCTAGTTAGGTAACGTTAATAAATTGATAATAAACTTTTGTCTTCAGGTAACATTAGTTAACGCATTAGCTCTCTGTGTCACGTGACAGTGGAGTGCCGTGAAAGGTAGTGATTGAAGGCTAATCTTAACCCAGTGTTTCTCCTACCATTATCCGCCCGGCCAAACTCACGTGCTGCCCGGCTTGGACAAGAGGGAAAATAAATAATTTTAATGAAAAAAATAAAAAAATAAATTTTATATTATTCTTTTTTTTATTTTTATATATAATCTTTTTATTTTTATTTTTATGTAGCTGCAATATTTCCCTTACCGCAGAATGCGGGAATGATCAAAATAGCATCTGGAAAAACCCTTGCCAAAACAGCTTCGGTTTCCCGTTAGGCCTAATTAAAATTTTCAATGGCAGCGCTGATATTATGAGGGTGTAATTATAGTTTCTACGCAAAATGGCGCACTTTCACCGCCCGGCCTGAAAAAAAATCTAGGGGAAACACTGTAACCAATCTAAAATCAGCATTAAAGGTAAGAACGTCAAGCTCACGTTTGATTGGTTAGAATGGTCACTGTCAGAGAAAGGGACGTTCGACTGGGGGGAAGAAAAAAAAGGTCGCACCAGAACAATTATTTGCACTCGCACAAATGCTCCCAATTATATTTCGAGGTCGCACAGATTAAATTTCGGGAGCATATGCGACCAAAACGGTCGCAATTTCGAGCCCTGGGCTGGATTACATTTAATGGAGTAAAGGACCCTGAATTTCTGCAGTTAAAGGCAGCGAGGGGCTGTAATCCCTGCAGTTAAAGCAGGAGGTGTGGGGCTGTAATCCCTGCAGTTAAAGCAGGAGGTGAGGGGCTGTAATCCCTGCAGTTAAAGCAGGAGGTGAGGGGCTGTAATCCCTGTAGTTAAAAGCAGGAGGTGAGGGGCTGTAATCCCTGCAGTTAAAGCAGGAGGTGTGGGGCTGTAATCCCTGCAGTTGAAGCAGGAGGTGAGGGGCTGTAATCCCTGCAGTTAAAGGAGGAGGTGTGGGGCTGTAATCCCTGCAGTTAAAGCAGGAGGTGAGGGGCTGTAATCCCTGCAGTTAAAGCAGGAGGTGTGGGGCTGTAATCCCTGCAGTTAAAGCAGCAGGTGAGGGGCTGTAATCCCTGCAGTTAAAGCAGGAGGTGCGGGGCTGTAATCCCTGCAGTTAAAGCAGGAGGTGTGGGGCTGTAATCCCTGCAGTTAAAGGAGGAGGTGTGGGGCTGTAATCCCTGCAGTTAAAGGAGGAGGTGAGGGACTGTAATCCCTGCAGTTAAAGCAGGAGGCGAGAGGCTGTAATCCCTGCAGTTAAAAGGAGGAGGTGTGGGGCTGTAATCCTTGCAGTTAAAGCAGGAGGTGAGGGGCTGCAATCCCTGCATTTAAAGCAGGAGGTGTGGGGCTGTAATCCCTGCAGTTAAAGGAGGAGGTGAGGGACTGTAATCCCTGCAGTTAAAGCAGGAGGCGAGAGGCTGTAATCCCTGCAGTTAAAAGGAGGAGGTGTGGGGCTGTAATCCTTGCAGTTAAAGCAGGAGGTGAGGGGCTGCAATCCCTGCATTTAAAGCAGGAGGTGTGGGGCTGTAATCCCTGCAGTTAAAGCAGGAGGTGTGGGGCTGTAATCCCTGCAGTTAAAGCAGGAGGTGTGGGGCTGTAATCCCTGCAGTTAAAGCAGGAGGTGTGGGGCTGTAATCCCTGCAGTTAAAGGAGGAGGTGAGGGGCTGTAATCCCTGCAGTTAAAGCAGGAGGTGTGGGGCTGTAATCCCTGCAGTTAAAGCAGGAGGTGTGGGGCTGTAATTCCTGCAGTTAAATGAGGAGGTGTGGGGCTGTAATCCCTGCAGTTAAAGGAGGAGGTGAGGGACTGTAATCCCTGCAGTTAAAGCAGGAGGTGAGAGGCTGTAATCCCTGCAGTTAAAAGGAGGAGGTGTGGGGCTGTAATCCTTGCAGTTAAAGCAGGAGGTGAGGGGCTGCAATCCCTGCATTTAAAGCAGGAGGTGTGGGGCTGTAATCCCTGCAGTTAAAGCAGGAGGTGTGGGGCTGTAATCCCTGCAGTTAAAGCAGGAGGTGTAGGGCTGTAATCCCTGCAGTTAAAGCAGGAGGTGTGGGGCTGTAATCCCCGCAGTTAAAGGAGGAGGTGAGGGGCTGTAATCCCTGCAGTTAAAGCAGGAGGTGAGGGGCTGTAATCCCTGCAGTTAAAGGAGGAGGTGTGGGGCTGTAATCCCTGCAGTTAAAGCAGCAGGTGAGGGGCTGTAATCCCTGCAGTTAAAGCAGGAGGTGTGGGGCTGTAATCCCTGCAGTTAAAGGAGGAGGTGTGGGGCTGTAATCCCTGCAGTTAAAGGAGGAGGTGAGGGACTGTAATCCCTGCAGTTAAAGCAGGAGGTGAGAGGCTGTAATCCCTGCAGTTAAAAGGAGGAGGTGTGGGGCTGTAATCCTTGCAGTTAAAGCAGGAGGTGAGGGGCTGCAATCCCTGCATTTAAAGCAGGAGGTGTGGGGCTGTAATCCCTGCAGTTAAAGGAGGAGGTGTGGGGCTGTAATACCTGCAGTTAAAGCAGGAGGTGTGGGGCTGTAATCCCTGCAGTTAAAGCAGGAGGTGTGGGGCTGTAATCCCTGCAGTTAAAGGAGGAGGTGAGGGGCTGTAATCCCTGCAGTTAAAGCAGGAGGTTAGGGGCTGTAATCCCTGCAGTTAAAGCAGGAGGTGAGGGGCTGTAATCCCTGCAGTTAAAGCAGAAGGTGAGGGGCTATAATCCCTGCAGTTAAAGCAGGAGGTGAGGGGCTGTAATCCCTGCAGTTAAAGCAGGAGGTGAGGGGCTGTAATCCCTGCAGTAAAAGCAGAAGGTGTGGGGCTGTAATCCCTGCAGTTAAAAGGAGGAGGTGAGGGGCTGTAATCCCAGCAGTTAAAGCAGGAGGTGAGGGGCTGTAATCCCTGCAGTTAAAAGGAGGAGGTGAGGGGCTGTAATCCCTGCAGTTAAAGCAGGAGGTGTGGGGCTGTAATCCCTGCAGTTAAAGCAGGAGGTGAGGGGCTGTAATCCCGGCAGTTAAAGCAGGAGGTGAGGGGCTGTAATCCCTGCAGTTAAAGCAGGAGGTGAGGGGCTGTAATCCCTGCAGTTAAAAGGAGGCGGTGAGGGGCTGTAATCCCTGCAGTTAAAGCAGGAGGTGAGGGGCTGTAATCCCTGCAGTTAAAGCAGGAGGTGTGGGGCTGTAATCCCTGCAGTTAAAGGAGGAGGTGTGGGGCTGTAATCCCTGCAGTTAAAGGAGAAGGTGAGGGACTGTAATCCCTGCAGTTAAAGCAGGAGGTGAGAGGCTGTAATCCCTGCAGTTAAAAGGAGGAGGTGTGGGGCTGTAATCCTTGCAGTTAAAGCAGGAGGTGAGGGGCTGCAATCCCTGCATTTAAAGCAGGAGGTGTGGGGCTGTAATCCCTGCAGTTAAAGGAGGAGGTGTGGGGCTGTAATACCTGCAGTTAAAGCAGGAGGTTAGGGGCTGTAATCCCTGCAGTTAAAGCAGGAGGTGAGGGGCTGTAATCCCTGCAGTTAAAGCAGAAGGTGAGGGGCTATAATCCCTGCAGTTAAAGCAGGAGGTGAGGGGCTGTAATCCCTGCAGTTAAAGCAGGAGGTGTGGGGCTGTAATCCCTGCAGTTAAAGGAGGAGGTGAGGGGCTGTAATCCCTGCAGTTAAAGCAGGAGGTTAGGGGCTGTAATCCCTGCAGTTAAAGCAGGAGGTGAGGGGCTGTAATCCCTGCAGTTAAAGCAGAAGGTGAGGGGCTATAATCCCTGCAGTTAAAGCAGGAGGTGAGGGGCTGTAATCCCTGCAGTTAAAGCAGGAGGTGAGGGGCTGTAATCCCTGCAGTAAAAGCAGAAGGTGTGGGGCTGTAATCCCTGCAGTTAAAAGGAGGAGGTGAGGGGCTGTAATCCCAGCAGTTAAAGCAGGAGGTGAGGGGCTGTAATCCCTGCAGTTAAAAGGAGGAGGTGAGGGGCTGTAATCCCTGCAGTTAAAGCAGGAGGTGTGGGGCTGTAATCCCTGCAGTTAAAGCAGGAGGTGAGGGGCTGTAATCCCGGCAGTTAAAGCAGGAGGTGAGGGGCTGTAATCCCAGCAGTTAAAAGGAGGAGGTGAGGGGCTGTAATCCCTGCAGTTAAAGCAGAAGGTGAGGGGCTATAATCCCTGCAGTTAAAGCAGGAGGTGAGGGGCTGTAATCCCTGCAGTTAAAGCAGGAGGTGAGGGGCTGTAATCCCTGCAGTAAAAGCAGAAGGTGTGGGGCTGTAATCCCTGCAGTTAAAAGGAGGAGGTGAGGGGCTGTAATCCCAGCAGTTAAAGCAGGAGGTGAGGGGCTGTAATCCCTGCAGTTAAAAGGAGGAGGTGAGGGGCTGTAATCCCTGCAGTTAAAGCAGGAGGTGTGGGGCTGTAATCCCTGCAGTTAAAGCAGGAGGTGAGGGGCTGTAATCCCGGCAGTTAAAGCAGGAGGTGAGGGGCTGTAATCCCAGCAGTTAAAAGGAGGAGGTGAGGGGCTGTAATCCCTGCAGTTAAAGCAGGAGGTGTGGGGCTGTAATCCTGGCAGTTAAAGCAGGAGGTGAGGGGCTGTAATCCCTGCAGTTAAAAGGAGGCGGTGAGGGGCTGTAATCCCTGCAGTTAAAAGGAGGAGGTGAGGGGCTGTAATCCCTGCAGTTAAAGCAGGAGGTGTGGGGCTGTAATCCCGGCAGTTAAAGCAGGAGGTGAGGGGCTGTAATCCCTGCAGTTAAAGCAGGAGGTGAGGGGCTGTAATCCCTGCAGTTAAAGCAGAAGGTGTGGGGCTGTAATCCCTGCAGTTAAAAGGAGGAGGTGAGGGGCTGTAATCCCTGCAGTTAAAGCAGGAGGTGAGGGGCTGTAATCCCTGCAGTTAAAAGGAGGAGGTGAGGGGCTGTAATCCCTGCAGTTAAAGCAGGAGGTGTGGGGCTGTAATCCCTGCAGTTAAAGCAGGAGGTGAGGGGCTGTAATCCCGGCAGTTAAAGCAGGAGGTGAGGGGCTGTAAACCCTGCAGTTAAAGCAGGAGGCGAGGGGCTGTAATCCCTGCAGTTAAAAGGAGGAGGTGAGGGGCTGTAATCCCTGCAGTTAAAGCAGGAGGTGAGGGGCTGTAATCCCTGCAGTTAAATCAGGAGGTGTGGGGCTGTAATCCCTGCAGTTAAAGCAGGAGGTGAGGCGCTGTAATCCCGGCAGTTAAAGCAGGAGGTGAGGGGCTGTAATCCCTGCAGTTAAAGCAGGAGGTGAGGGGCTGTAATCCCTGCAGTTAAAAGGAGGAGGTGAGGGGCTGTAATCCCTGCAGTTAAAGCAGGAGGTGAGGGGCTGTAATCCCTGCAGTTTAAAGCAGGAGGTGTGGGGCTGTAATCCCTGCAGTTAAAGCAGGAGGTGAGGGGCTGTAATCCCTGCAGTTAAAGCAGGAGGTGAGGGGCTGTAATCCCTGCAGTTAAAGCAGGAGGTGAGGGGCTGTAAACCCTGCAGTTAAAGCAGGAGGCGAGGGGCTGTAATCCCTGCAGTTAAAAGGAGGAGGTGAGGGGCTGTAATCCCTGCAGTTAAAGCAGGAGGTGAGGGGCTGTAATCCCTGCAGTTAAATCAGGAGGTGTGGGGCTGTAATCCCTGCAGTTAAAGCAGGAGGTGAGGCGCTGTAATCCCGGCAGTTAAAGCAGGAGGTGAGGGGCTGTAATCCCTGCAGTTAAAGCAGGAGGTGAGGGGCTGTAATCCCTGCAGTTAAAAGGAGGAGGTGAGGGGCTGTAATCCCTGCAGTTAAAGCAGGAGGTGAGGGGCTGTAATCCCTGCAGTTTAAAGCAGGAGGTGTGGGGCTGTAATCCCTGCAGTTAAAGCAGGAGGTGAGGGGCTGTAATCCCTGCAGTTAAAGCAGGAGGTGAGGGGCTGTAATCCCTGCAGTTAAAGCAGGAGGTGTGGGGCTGTAATCCCTGCAGTTTAAAGCAGGAGGTGTGGGGCTGTAATCCCTGCAGTTAAAGCAGGAGGTGAGGGGCTGTAATCCCTGCAGTTAAAGCAGGAGGTGAGGGGCTGTAATCCCTGCAGTTAAAGCAGGAGGTGTGGGGCTGTAATCCCTGCAGTTAAAGCAGGAGGTGAGGGGCTGTAATCCCTGCAGTTAAAGCAGGAGGTGTGGGGCTGTAATCCCTGCAGTTAAAGGCTGTGCTCTATGTGTCCTCACCTGGGCGCAGCAGATGACGATAACGGAGAGGGTGAGCAGGAACGCAGAGGAGACGATCACATCCACTGAGCGCTGTGGGCCCCGCCTCTGTACACGCGCACGCACACACATACAGACACACAGATACACACACACAAGCACATACACGCATACACACGAGCACGCACATGTGTATGCAGAAACACACACACATTTACACACACGCACACACACACACACACACACACACACACACACACACACACACACACACATTTACACACACACAGTAGAGGGAGGAAAGACAACCTTCTATTAGCAACGAAGTGTCACAAGTCCAGGCTGATACAATTAACATTTAAAACTGCACATAGATTGGAGAGTCCTGGATTTAAGACTCTTATCGTCAGTATTCCCTGGAAATAAGTTATGTCCCTGAAAGAGGTGGGAGGTGATCGTAAGGTGAGAAAGAGGACCTGGGATTGGTAGGACTGGTTGTCAGGACAATGGGGAAGTGGAGACCCCAGGACTGAAATGCACCCATATTTACCTTCAGGTAAGAGCGCAGAGAAAGCCACATTTTAATGTTCTGCACTTTCTTCAAGCGGAAGTGAGGGACCTCCGACTTCCTGGCTCTCCTGGCAGAGGTGAGGTGGCCAAAAAGCTTGGCAAACAGCAGCCTCTGTGTGAGTGGACACAGGGATATTTCAGCACAAGACCACAAGCCGACTAGTAGTGCGATCGCGCATTCACTTCATTTTACATGATCAAATTAAAAAAGGATATTAAATAATATTCTGCACGGCTGTCCGACAAATGCTACAAGTGTTAATCTTGAACTGAGGAACTAATTCAGTCAGAAGAGGATAGCAGAATGCTAATCCTGTATAAGGCACTTGTATCTGTTTAAAGACGACGGCCCCAATACAAGCTGAATCACAGTAAAAATCGACCGTGTAATTGAATTTCATTGAGGGTGAATGCAGGATTAAACGTTACGAGCGGTTGGGTCGCAGGCAAGGCGGTTGGGTTGGGCCGGGGCACTCGCCTGCTTGTAGGTCCTCTCCGCCACGCTCAGCAGGAAGAAGAAGAGCCAGATGAGGCACACGCGCACCACAAAGCTGATGGTCACCATGGTGATCACCAGGACGTCGGCGCTGGGGCCAAAGGCGACGGAGACAAGCTCGCGACCAGAGAGGGCGGTCAGCTGCTCCAGGTCTTTGTACTGGGACAGCCTGTAGGCAAAGGGCGTGAGGCCCAGCACCACGGAAACCAGGTTCCCGAACATCTGGTACCCAATCCCAGGGGTGTACAGATTTACCTGCACACAGCCCGCAAGAACAAAAAGAAAAAACAAGACTTTTAGTTTAATGGTATTCAGTTTAAAACGGATAACTGATAAACAAACACTTTATGGTAAAGAAAAAGAGGATAAGCCTGACGCGCAAACTGCAGGGTGATGATAAGTAGTGATAATGATTGACAAGAAAGGGGTAAAAGCATAAAAAAGAATACTGGGCTATTATAAGGGCCAATCGTTTCCTTTTAGTACATGTTGTATAGTGCTACAGCTACCACAGCGACAGCGCTCACCCTATTCATGATCATCCCGCTGATCTCCAGCACGGACATGTCGGCCTTCTTGCACTCATTGACCTCCCATACGATGGCGCTGACGCGCTCCAGGCCCGGGTTCGAGCTGTGCAGCCACGGTACATGGCCCTGTAGTCAACAGGAGAAACAGAAACACAGTCAGTCTGGCGGGGTGCCTGCGGACAGACGGACGGACCGGGAAGCTCCTGTCAAATATTCACTTAACAGGAATGACCCAATCAAAAGAAAACAGGGGTTTGGATAGCTAGGGATTTTATTAGGATGCAGCCCTGGTCCTGGGGAGAGCCACAGAGTCTGCGGTGGTTTGTGCTGTTAATCGGCACGCAACTCATTCATTAAGGCAGCTGATTACACGGTTAACTGACCTCACTTGGTTTCATACGTCTGCACTGGTGGCTGACTTTAATGCAAGAAAACAAGTGAAAAGACTGGAGACACTGTGGTAGTCCAGGGCAACTGCTGGCCGCTCTCTAGTGTATGCTTATTTGCAGCAGTAGAAGAAAACGCTCATTAATCTGTAAGATTCAGGAGTAAAGAGCAGGGGCGCCTCTGACCTGGTGGAAGGGGTCGTCCCTGTACTCCTTTTTGGGGGCGGGACAGACAGCGGAGCTCTCGCCCTCGGTCTCGCTGGTGCAGGAGGACCGGCACTCGGCGCAGTGCAGGAAGTCCTCCCACAGCACGTCCTCCGTCTCCGACTCGTGCCGCGTGCTCTCCGAGTCCTGCCTCAAACTGGAGCAGCGCGAGCTGCAGCTGGTGCCCGACTTGGGCGTCTCCTGCAGGGGGCAGCACAGAGCACAGGAAACAACTTCACGCGCTGCACCCTTCCGTATCCCACGATGCAGTGCGCTATGACCGACGATCAAACGCACTGAGCTTATGAGCGCTTTCTACAGACGAGTCAGATTGTGCGTTTCTTCTGTCCTCAACAGGAGGTTACGGTTGGTAACAGGTGTTTCAAGTACTATAGTACAGCTCATGAATAATGACAACAAGGCGTGGCCAAGGAAATACCATCCATGTCCTCCTTGTATTGTCCATGTCCTTATGTATTTTCATAAGATGCATCAAACTGGAGTGTTTGAGCTCATCAGTAGGGAGACAGAACTTCTAATGTTAAGAACATGGATTTGAGTATCTGGTGTCTGTGGCTCAGATGCAGGCCCATAACACCGAATGTTTATTGTAGATAACAGAGGCCTTGTCTGCCAGCAGGGTTCTGTAGTGGTGTGCAGTGGACAGGTAGAGTATTATTAGGCCTCTGCTATAGGCAGTCATGTCACAGCCTGACAAATAAATGTACAAGATAAGAAACTAATTTGTTTTGGTCATTTACAAAGAGTCTGACCGCAATGAGAAGTTGTGAAAAATATTTGCAGCCCTGCCTGGTCACTGTCTCTCACTATCCCTTATAAACATGACATCTCTTTTAAAAGGACCCAGCTATCAGTACTGATTTAACACATTTTAAACACCACATCCTCTCATCTCTAAAAAAAACTTTATCACTATCTTCAACAATAAACTACCACAATGAGAACAAAGAGAAAAGATGTTGGGAGTTGAAGCGCTCTAGGCTCAGATTTTTTGACCGTATTAAAAATGTGATTATGTGCTTGGGAGTGCTTGCGATTGGCACACAGCGTGGGTGTGGGCGTTTACAATGGCGTACCTCAGCTGGGTAGTGTTTCTTGTAGTGATGCGGCTTCCTGTTGCGTAGTGTGCAGTCGCTGTTCATGCGCTCCACGCCCCGGCGGATCACGCTGTAGGAGGCTTCTGGGTCCTCCTCGCTGGACGCCTCGTCGGACATGTTCTCCATACTGCGGGGACTGGGGGGCTCCTGGGCGCGCACACGTACACACACGCACACACGTGTTAAAGGTTCATATCCTTACTCACTGCAACACATCATCACCCCTCTCTCAGATCTTAATGAGGAGCCTGGGTGGAGTCGAACGGCCTGTTCTCCTCAACAAACGTTTTTATGTTCCGTGCCTGCGCGATGAGTGTGATGTCATCAATCCGCACCAGGGGCGTGAAAGGCTGTGCATTCTGGGAAAGCTCAGACTAAACACATAAAAAACAGGTGCAGTGAGCCACAGAGGGGCACCCTGGCGCCCACCTTGCCAATGGGGGGCAGCAGAAGGTTGTTTTGGGGTGGGACAGCGCTCCAGCAGGTCTCCTCAGTGCGCAGGAGGTCACACAGGGGCTCGTGCAACTGCAGGCCCTCCTCGCTGCTCTTACTAGTCACCCGGCCGTCCAGGGACACGTAGCCGTTGTCCGTCTCTGTCGACTTGTCGATAGACATCTTTGACTTCTTGGACCTGCAGAGGAGTGGGTGGCGGAGACGCGTGGCGTTCCATCAGTGGTGTGTGGAAATGAAAAATGTACCCACAACCACTGCATGAAATTCACAAGTGGACAACACCAGAGGCAGCGCAGTATTAATGGTAAGTGGATTCTTATCTGTAATGGAATTAGTAAAGTAATGAATTTGTTTTTCTTCATCTTGGCTACAGATTTTGAACTTGTTGCCTGTGTACACAGTTACTGCAATGGGAAAAATACAGTATTTGCAGCTTGCTTGACCCAGTCATACACCACAATATATCAAATCACTTACAGTGGTGTTCAAAAAAATAGCAGTACAACATCAGTAACCTGATGAACCACTGTTATTAGTAGTAGTGATATTTCTGCATGGCAAAAAATTTACTTGTAGATGTAGTACTGTAATAGAAAAACAACAGACCCAACTGTCATGACATGCACGCTGCTTGTTTTGAGTAATTGACTCATTCATTGAAAGGGGCATGTTCAAAATAATAGCAGTGTGGAGTTTAATTAGAGAATTCATTCATTCTGTGAAAAAAAAACAGGTCAAACAGGTATTCCACAGGTAAACAGGTGATGCCATCATGATTCTGTATAAAAGGATATCAAAAGACTCCTGATATCTTATTTCCAGGTACTCTTAGAAGCAATACTATAACCTCTCTGCATTTGAATGGATTGCTATGGGAATTGGGGGTGGGACTAGATTAAGCTGTAAATTACACGGGAATAGTATGGAACACATGGTAGGCTAAATGGCTGTAAGTCAACAAGGGTCTGGGGTATCAAACGAGCCTCAAACCATCACTCTGCTGCCAGATATGCAGTAGATATGGATGGATCACTTTAAGGGTGACCTCACAGCTTAATCTAGTCCCACCCCCCAATTCCCATAGAGATGCATTCAAATGCAGAGAGGTTGTAGTATTGCTTCTAAGAGTACCTGGAAATAAGATATCAGGAGTCTTTTGATATCCTTTTATATAGAATCATGATGGCATCACCTGTTTACCTGTGGAATATCTGTTTTACCTGTTTTTTTTCACAGAATGAATGAATTCTCTAATTAAACTCCACACTGCTATTATTTTGAACACGCCCCTTTCAATGAATGAGTCAATTACTCAGAACAAGCAGCGTGCATGTCATGACAGTTGGGTCTGTTGTTTTTCTATTACACTACTACATCTACAAGTAAATTATTTGCCATGCAGAAATATCACTCCTACTAATAACAGTGGTTCATCAGGTTACTGATGTTGTACTGCTATTTTTTTAAACACCACTAAGTGCTTAAGTACAAAACTGACAGCAACCCATGTTTACAAAACACAACACTAACACTTCCCTTTGTAGCACAGTTGAGGTAAATGCATGTAAATGTTACTTCAGTATTGTACACACCAGGTGCAAATGAAAACATATTAGTCAGGGAAACGTTTGTATAAAGATGTAATGGGCTGATACGTGCATGTGACAGAGCTTTAAGTAGTGCAGATGGAAATAAGAGTGCAGATTCAGTTCACGTCAGCACAACACAAGTGTCACAGAGGCCGCTGTCTGGCCGTTTCAACAGACAATCAGCAGAAAGAGAGGCGCGTAAAACAAGCACTCAAAGCCAGGCACATTCTGTCTCCTAACGGCCAGACAATCACAAACTGTAGCATCCTTCAATCAATATCTCTCTATCAGTGCCAGCAGTGCCAGCCCCCCCCGCCCATTTAAGTGTTAAGAGTGTTGCAAAAGTGAAGGTGACAAATCTTTCACTCACTCACTCTGACATCTGGTGATTCCTAGCTCGCTTACTCAGCTAATAAAATAATATCACAATTCCATTAAGAAAAGGCTGTAATGCCCTTTTGTGTACTTCACATGCAAGAAACATCTAAGGAGTGAGCAGTTTTGTGGCAGTAAGCAACACACATGGAGGATTTCGAGAAGCCAAGACAGACTTACAAACTGAAAAAAATCAGCCAAGTACTGAAAGAGTATTTGCGCGGCATGCGACAAAAAGTGATGCTTGCCAGTTCCAACGTGTTCAAAAGGTAAAGAAAAAACAAAGCAACGAGAGGGAAATAAAGCAAGACGTTTTCCTGCCGAGCAGCTGAGTGGAACATTAATGCCTAGCTAATTTAACTCTGGAGTGTGTCACAACACTGGATCTTTCAAGATCAAAGACTACTACAAAGACCATGCTTACCATCTGATCAAAGTTCATGGTTCAAGTTGCACGCTCAGTACTGGAGTGTGCTTCTACCACACTAACAAATCTATTGAAGCCTTGGATAGGAATAAATCAGAAGGCGGTCCCATCTGGTAATCAGAAATGAGAAACTCAACACAGTCCAGATCGAGTCATTTACAGGTGGGTCGATGTTTTGAGCCAAATATGGCCACTAGTTTAAAACATCACTATAGCCATTGGGCCATCCAATCTTCGTAATTCAATAAATGGGCGGTCGCCTAAATCCAGCCTAACACGACCATGGAAATTGGTTTGAAATTTTAGATGAAATGACCTAAACCATTCTGATTTAATCTTAGCCTGTAGACGATGACCAAGTCAAAGCCTTTAACCTAATTGTCTGTGAGTACCCAGTACCTGATAGCAACAAAGCAATGTTCTATACAGGAGGGAAAAAAGCCACCAGCAATACAAATGCCATTCCTGGGCAGCTGTTTTTAATGTCTGACTAACCCAGTGTGGTTTAGGCCAGAGCTGACCTGAGTGTTGTACCACCATCGTACAGGTGAAAATGAATCATTTGTGAAAAAGCAAGTTGCAACATCCCCTTTCTTCCATGGAATTTTCCAGACAGTTCTTTGTAAAGACAATTCAATTCCAGACAATTCAAAAATTTGTAAGATTTTAGACTCGGAGAACCACTGCAAGGCACCCCCTTTTGACCCCACCGTAGCACAAACACTTGCGAAAATTACACAGCTTCTGAAATTAGCAAACCGACCCTGAATCAACTTCCAATCAGAAGTTTTTCTGGGGCAACAGTAGTCATCATATGTGATTATTGGTAAGTCTGTTTATTTATTTTCATGGAAGGGATGTTGCAGCTTACAGACAACAGGAAACAAGAAAAAATACACACCCCGTTTTAAAGATATCATGCCAGAGCTCTCTGAAGAAAGCAGCAAGGCTGTGAGTGGCTGCAGACCCGGAGCAGCGCAGCGCCCCCTCCTGTGTGTTATCTGTAGTGCTAGAGCCATCGCCTTCCCTATGCACCTCCAAGTGAGCTGCCCTCCTTAACTTCCTTTAGCGAGAAAGATTAACAGTGCAGATCCCTTAGAGAAAAGGTCCAAACAGAATCATACGGCCTAAAAACTTTTTTCATTATTATTATCTTTTTTAAAACAAGTAAAATGTCGAAGAATAATGAAAAAAGCCTATTCAATAGCAGCAGTCCATGACATCAGATGTGGTCAGAAATGTCATCAAAATAAGTTTTTAATTTCCATAGAAAAGAGCAGTATTTTGTTTCTCACTTATTTTTGACAATATTACCCATGACATCCCCTTTATTAAGAAGGAGGGAATGTCATTGTTATTCATGCACCAGCATGGAAACGTACATTGTTTTCAGATAAGATGGAGCCATTAAAAACTTAGTTTTTCAATCAAAGATGTTCAATCTTAGTTTTTCCTCAGCAGTGATGACTGCATTTTGTGTTGTGGTAACCCTGAGCATAAAAGGGTTAAGTCTATTATTTTTTTAAATTAAGAGTCAGATTAACGAACCAGATTAACGTCACAGGCGAAAAACTATAAAAACCGAAAGTATTTTCACACATGATTAAGCGTAATTTACACAACACAACGGTGGGCAGTCTTCAGCCAGTTAAAAGGACGATTCCAGTCGCAGAGATCAAAGTCTGCACATGCTATTTTTGGGCCTTGTTACAGGAAACAGGAAGTGCACAGCGCTTTATTTCTGACCAGATCTCATGCACGATACTGCTGATTTTTGATATGAAAAAAGAAACTGAAACTTGAGTAGTGTGAAAAGTAGAGTGCCAATGACTCTCTGTTTCATCGGAAAGACAGCTGGCGAAAACCCTTAAACAAACTCAACAGCATTCTATGGTACTTTTGTTCTCAATCAGCCAGCATTACAGCAACATAATACACATGGAAGTTTAGGCAGAAATGCCATGGTCCTTCAGTAAATTTTGTAGAAACCCTTTTCATTACCCAGACCGTGTGTAACAGCCAGTTTTCTTACATATGTCAAAAAACTGTACCTAGGGTTTACAGATTACCAGTACTGGGCATAGCCTTGTGAGCCTTGCACAATGGCTTGTTAAAAACTAACAAAATATAGGCACATCTACAGTCTATGGGGCACATTGCATGTGGCAATGTGCAGCCAAACACGTGTCACATGAAAAAAAACACACCTCCACACAGGGAGGAGTATTACATGGCCTTCATGTGACACCTGACCGGTGGCACATTTAACTGCTTTTAAGCCAATCTACAATTTCACAGCTATCCCAATCTGAGAACAAGACTGCACAAGAGAGAAAGAAATGCGAAGATCCGCCTCCACACCTCCACCCACCCCGACCCCCCCCCGCTCTCCCACCTCCTCCTCTTCCCCCCGCTGCTGGGGACAGGTTTGGGGGTCCTCGTGGACACGATCTGGCAGTGAACGGTCCCCAGGAGCAGCATCAGCCATATGCCCCCAAACACCTCGGTGACAGGAATGCCGCGGGTCTGCGGGACGGTGAAAAACAACACCGCCGCGGCCGCTGTAAGACAAGAAGGGAGTGGAAAGAGTGAGGAGGCGTCGCCACGGAGACGTGCAGCCGCCGCGGAACTCTACGATATTGCATGGTTTATTCATAGTGCTCTCGCAAGTAACTGTTAGGGAGACAAGGATGGGGAGGAGGGTGCGATTAATGGCCGTAACATAGCCTGCTGGCTCAATGTCTACACCGCAGCTTTACTGAGGATCAACACGGCGGTTTGAGAAAAGGGTTAGTGTTTGCCCTGTTGGAGGGAGGACAGAGGCATGGGGTGCTGTAATGGGACTGCAATGTGGTGCAGGAGTGTATGGGTCTGTGGGTCAGTTACTGGGAAAAACAAAAAGAACGGCAAGCACACTGTGTTTAATTACAGGGGAGGAGCGGGGGCACACCTATCGAGGACCTCCACCCTGGCGACACACGGAAACAAGAACGGCTGTGTTCCAAGAAGGACCTTGTGTGGCGTTTTCCGGGGCAACAGTCACACACTTTCCACTACCTGTGTAAACAGCACCGTCAAAATGCCAGCCAAGGCGGTGGGGTGGGGCAAAGGGCTGTGCTGACGTGATGTTTACAACCATCTCACTGCTATGACTATAAATAATGACAGTGAGATATGATGCAGCTCCAAGCCTGAAGCAGATCACTTATAATTCTTCCAGCAGATAAGACAGATAAAACTTTGCCCACAGCAGGCTCACCTGATAGATAAGGTCAACATTTAACTTTTTTATGGAGGTGCCACGTGTCGCGAAAAGAAGGGGAATGTGTCCGCAGGAACGCCAAGCTTGGGTGGAATGTGAATGCAATGACATTCCACTATACCCAGTGTCCCTAGGAGCCCTTTGCGCGTTGCCTGTGACGACGAGGTAGGGAGCAGCTCACCTTGGAGGAGATAGAGGAAGAGCAGCAGGAAGAAGATGGCTCTGGAGGTGACCTGGGTCCACCATCTGAAGAAGAAGGGGAAGAAGACCACCCTCACAATGCCCTTCCGGGTCAGGGAGGTCCATGGGCTCTCAGGCTTGGCCTTGGCGAACGCCGAGCCTGCGGAAGGGGACCCCAAAAGCTATTCAGAGACAACACCCCAAAAAAACCCCAAACACTCTCAAACCAGTGAACATCAGACCTAGTAAAAAACCCTGTCCTGTGACAGATGGCAGGTATACTCCAGCAAGCTTCAGAAACCCAGTAAGATGGGTGCACTTGGTGAGGAGCCAAAGTGAGCTCATGCCAGGCAGCACTGTTATGTAAGAGATATTTGTGTAGTTACCCCCCACCCTGGGCATTCTGACCGACAGCCTCTCTGCCCGCTACGTGTGGGTTTCACTTGCACCCTGTCGCAGCGAGACGGGCATGAAAAAGCAATGAGGACGAATGGACTAGAAGGGTTTGGAGCCTTCAATTATTTAAAGAGCCAAAAGGGGAGAGAGTGACACGTGCTGGCAGATGAGTGTTACTTTAACTTTGAGCCTCGGCGCAGTCAGGGTGAGGGCAAAGCCAGGGGGGCGCTGTATGGGGCGGGGATAGAAGCGCTTTGAGTATCCAAATAATTCCTGAAAATAGTCATGAGCAGTGTCCGAATCCCCACTGCGCCAGTGCCGACTGTGGCCGCTAGCCCCACAGGGCGACATCATTGGCGGCAACGTCACCCAGGGTTAGGACGGTTCAATCAGCCGGGATCCACTCGGGCCGATTACTCTTTAGTGACCCCTGCTGGTTGATCAGGTACGCACAGTCTGCTTGCCGAAGCTGTACATGACGCGTATTCCTCTTACGTCTGTGGCGCGGTAAGAAGTATCTGCGTACTTCAGAAGAGAGTGCGTGCTTATCTACGCTTTCCCGAATCGGCTGCGGAGATTACAGCATGACTGCAGCTGTACACGATTGGGCATTCCAAACATTGTGGAGAAAAGGGGAGGGGAATCATTCAAAAACAAACCAAAATCAAAAGAGTGTAATCTGTGATGCCAACACAAAGTGTTTTACTCTGGTTATTAACGCTTCTATTTGTCATGTTCTGTGTGACTCTTAATGCGACTATGGGGAGACAGAAGCCGCTCTGTAGATTCAACTTTTCTGGTTCCCCACAAACAAACACTGTTTGTGCACTGGCCTGAGGCTTATCTAAAGCCATCGCAAATAAGAGTGGTTATGTGAGTGACAGGCTCGTCCTCGGGACCGTGTCCATCTCTGCACACGTGACATGAGACCCTATCAGACGTGTGCAGCTGGGTGGTTTTGCCAGGCCCCTCCCCTTTGTCCTCACCTCTCACCAGGTCCACATCGATGAGGTCTGGCTTCACATGGCCGGTCTTCTTTGGCTTGTTCCTCAGGCCCTGGGAGGAGAGAGCACGGCGTCAGACGTGGGCGGAGAAACACGCACGGGGGGGAATGGGGTGGGGGGGTTCTGTTAAAAACACGGGCTGGCGACGGAAGCGACTAGCAGAGTGGGAACCCCATGCGTGTTAGCCCCGCACACTGTGCAGCACGCCATGTCACTCACAGTCAAAGGGAGACGCACGACCAAGGGCCAGTTCGGCACTGTCAGAAAGCACCAGGTAACCAGTAGCACAGCCTTTCCCTTCCTCTGTCTTATCATAAAAGGGTCTCGTCAACATGCATTACCGGTCATTTTGAACGTTCACACTGTCTCCACATGGAGAATATGAATATCAGGTATTTAGAGAGAAACATTTTGGGAAAAAAAGCTTTAAATGAAATCGTCTACCCCTTTAAGTTGTACTGCATTCAGTATTCACACAGTCTCACACCAAAGCACAAAACTGCTCCATTAGAAGTCTTAGGCTTGGCTTAGCACACAAATGATCCACAGTAGAATGGGTGGGGATTCTAAATTCACAAGTATCACCTACAATATTTGTATGGAACCAATGCTAATTAGACTTAGCTTCACAGAATAACACAGGAGACACAATTCACCTCTTACAAATCAGTAGCCCTCTGGGACTCTTTCAGCCTATCCAGTATTAACCAACTTTAAACTACGTTACGAATGTTCATTCATTTTCTTATAAAGCAGTTGAGAGCAGGCCGCTCTCATAATGGGCTGTCGGTGCTAGCAGTCACTCAGTAGTGACAGATCACTAGAGCCTAATGTGCTCCAGGTGAAATTACCAGCTGCTGATGGACCTCCCTTTCACTGGCTCCGACAATCCAGGATCACTCCACTTCACGCACGCACGCACGCGGACACACAGCACCGAGTTCACGCACACACTGCTCCTCAATCCCAGAGTTCCCTGCTTCACTTTAACAGCCGACCCTCTCTCTTGAAGCTCCTCTCTGGGGGAGGGGGGGGCAGGTTCTGTGTTTGAATCGATGCAGGTCGGCCTCGTTTCAGCCCTAGAGTGCGAGTGTTTGTGTGGGAACGTGCTGCTGACTGACGTTAAGTTTGTTAACCTCCTCCGTTACCTCTCTTTCCATCTCCCTCTCACCCTATCCTTTACTCACTCACATACACTTGCACAGTGCTTTGTTTCATCAGTTCACACACACACACACACACACACACACACACACACACACACACACACACACACACACACACACACACACACACACACACACACACACACACACACACACACACACACACACACACACACACACACACACACACACACACACACACACACACACACACACACACACACACACACACACACACACACATTCCCAGAACTGTGCTTCACCAACTGAGAAACCCAACAGCCTCATATTCAAGGTGGGAATCGCCCAATGAAAACTTCATTACTTGAATACCCAGAGGACTCCTTGCAGACAAGAAGCAAGTTTACTCTTCTCGCACCCCCCCCCCCCACTCCCAGAGCAGTATGTCACCGTGTCACTTCCTGTTCTTGTGTTAAATTTGACTTCAGAGTCAGCTGAGGTGAGACCAAAGGACACATTAATAAATCAGTCTTGATAAGAACTTCAGATTCATGAGCGTCTGTAAATCACACAACGGTGGTTGTGTTTAACATGATGTAATTCAGGTGTGCGCGTACACTGAAAGAACAGACTTGTACAATAGGATTGTATTTCTAAGCAGGACAATGCTGACTGTTGAATGTGAGGTATCCCAGCTACAGTACATAAAGGCAAGAAAAGCTCCTTCAGTCTGTCAAACAAGGCCAGAGAGACTATGGATTCTGACACTCAACAATGAACAAACAGCGGCACGCGTCAGGCACGCCTTCTCCCCCCCGACAAATATTTGTGCTGAGGTCACCTGGCAAACTTTCTATCTAAAGCGGATGGTTGAGTGCTTATTGAGCGCCTTTCATTCTGAAGGGTGCTCACCCTCTTCAAATGGACACTGTTTCAGTAGCACGTTTGTTCGGTGATAAGGTGTTCCGATCAATAACCCACTTCCATTTCCTCGTGTTTCACAATCAATCGATTAAGCGGTCAGAAACGCAAGTGAATTAAACGGGGGCTGCAGAGGGTTCTTCCCCAGTGTCATGAGATGCTCCAGTGACACAGACGACAATATATGAGGATAATTACTGACCACTGGCCTCTGACAACAGCGCCGCAACCGGCTCTAATACAAATAACCAAGACAAAGACTGTATGCGCCTTGAACGGCACACGTTTGTGAATAAGCAAGTCATACTTGGCTTAGCACAGATAAAAATGGCAGGCACTTGTGTGAACTGTGCTGTGCTGTGATAAAAAGTATTCAGCTGTGCTGTGTTAAAAGGTACTTTTCATGTGCTCTGAGAAAAGTAAAGGTACTTTTCATGTGCTCTGAGAAAAGTACTTTCCATGTGCTTTGAGAGAGGCACTTTCCATATACACAATGCAAATTTCTGTTAATCCCGATGGATAAATGGGTCAGACAGGCTGAGAAAAACAGCCACGCTCACCCCTTAAGCCAGAAATACCATTTTGTTTCACCTTTGTTTGAATAAAAACAAAACATAACACTACAAAAAAACAACAACAAATTGGTACCAAAACATTCATTCCGCCACCACTCTTCACTACCACCAGGGGGCATTGCAACCTGACTAAACAACTGTACTGCTGCTACACTGCTCCTTCAGTGTTTTTCAGTACACTTAAAGGTTGATTGTGAGCATTAAAACTGCTCATGTGCTGCCGACATGCTGTACATTATCGCCATGATTAAATATCAGCAACATACACCACTGTGTATGCTGCAGCAGCCAGTATTCTCTACAGAAGTGGGGTCAGAAATGGCACAATCTTTCCATTTTGCACATGGGAAGAGGAGAGGAGGACAGAAGGCTCCTCTGTTCTCTGCGTGAAGGAAGGACAGCACAGGAGACGCAACCGTTTTTCATGCAGAGGGAGGGCTTCTCATGTGACCGTCTCTCATGGCACATCACAGATCTGCACGACTGCGTTTTGTCACTAAAAAGCCACATCCTTGACTGTGACCCGGTTGCTCTGTACGCACTCGGAGCGCTAAGACGGGAGAATCAGATGGGCGACGCTGCCCGATGTTGAGCGGCGCTAAACGCGTCAGGCGGAGGGTATAGTAAAGCAAATCCCTTTCGTTTGAGCTTTGAGCCGATGACTGTTTTCAGTACAGAGTGTAACAGCTGCTCCTGATCTCCCTCAATGTTACATATGTATGTGGAACCCCTGCAGTGCGTCTCACTGCGCAGTCACTTCAGACACGCCGAGCCCTGCCCCACCCTCTACATCTCATCAAAGGAAGACAAGAACAAAAAGGAATCTAAACTACACCCTTTTCTCCATCTTCGCCCCCCCTGGGGCGTGTGCTCTCCAGCTCCTAATGCAATCTACGAGAGCTCTGTTAGACCATCACACCCCACTGGAACAGCCTGCAGGGCGTTATTGCACCCGCAGCCGCACTCATGCAGTTCCATTGACCATTCAACCTTTTAACACTCAGCTAACAAAATGTAGAAGTTCATCACAGCTTTTAACCAGGTTTACCGTTACAACACAATGAACAGCAATGGACCCTTTCAGGAGAGGACTCCAAACATAAAAGTTCCTTTGAAACCACCAGCCATACGCTACAACCATTAGCATTCATGTCAGCATTAATACCAGCCATACGCTACAACCATTAGCATTCATGTCAGCATTAATACCAGCCATACGCTACAACCATTAGCATTCATGTCAGCATTAATACCAAAATTGATAAATTAACCATTAGGGGAGGAGACAATAGAAAAGCAACAGGTACATTAAGTATCCCCATAATGTCAAACTCAAATAGTTCATCTCAATTATAGAAGGCATGGATCTTTTTTGATTGGTGGACACTGCGGCCAGCCTAGGCTAATAACTATTCATCTTGGTCACCTGCATGTCTTCTGACCTCTTAACCCCACAACCTCAGGGGTGCTGTTTTATGTGCGGTGCCACCCCAGCGTGGTGCTGGAAAATTGAGCAAAGCCAAGAGGTATTCAGGAAACATCAACGGGCCGTCACTCCATGAATCAGGAGTGGGCGGCATAGCCTCATTTTTATTGTACCACGACGAGCAAGCTAACGCCCACCGAGTTAGCGAACCCGCCCCTCTCTAAAGCTGCTGAGCAGGCCTGTTAAACTCACTTACACACATACCAAAGGGGTAAGCTGAGACCCTACTCCTTTCTGTGGGCTCCACACAGCACCTCAGAATGATGCCACAAATGTTATTACACAACACCCCAAACACAGGCAGCGCACCCAATGGGAAGCACCATGCAGATGATTTAATAAGCATTTCCTGTTTAATTTTAACATACGGCAGTTCTGTGGAACATTTCTACATCTCTCTGTATTTATTTATTTTTTAAATTTCTGTAAATATTTCATATAACACATTCCATTCTTAGTACAAAATATAGACTGTGGTGTTTCTGCAGTTAGGAGTGCAAACGCCAGTCTTGACAGTGCCTGCTAAAAACTACATCCATGTTCAAGCTCTGAAACCATTTACATGGCAGGTAGGAAATCAAGATGTGATGAATGTGCAGTGCTCCTAGCAGCACCCTGGCTGGTCCAGTGGCCCTCCTGTACCTTATTGATAAGGTTAGGCCCTGTTCCGGCCCAGTAACCCTCCTGTACATTATTGATAAGGTTAGGCCCTGTTCGGGCCCAGTGACCCTCCTGTACATTATTGATAAGGTCAGGCCCTGTTCTGGTCCAGTCGCCCTCCTGTACCTCCTGTACATTATTGATAAGGTTAGGCCCTGTTCCGGCCCAGTGACCCTCCTGTACATTATTGATAAGGTTAGGCCCTGTTCCGGCCCAGTGACCCTCCTGTACATTATTGATAAGGTCAGGCCCTGTTCTGGTCCAGTCGCCCTCCTGTACCTTATTGAAAAGTTTAGACCCTGTTCTGGTCCAGTCGCCCTCCTGTACATTATTGATAAGGTTAGGCCCTGTTCTGGCCAAGTGACCCTCCTGTACATTATTGATAAGGTTAGGCCCTGTTCTGGCCAGTGACCCTCCTGCACATTATTGATAAGGTTAGGCCCTGTTCTGGCCCAGTGACCCTCCTGTACATTATTGAAAAGGTTAGGCCCTGTTCTGGCCCAGTGGCCCTCCTGTACATTATTGATAAGGTTAGGCCCTGTTCTGTTTGGACTTGCTTTTCCAGCCTGGTGCTCTGAGGCCACAGAAGAAAGCAGATCTGCTTTGTTCACCGTTTTAAAATAGTGAGCTGGGGGGGGAGGGGGGTCATCTAGGGGGCTTTGAAAGGTCATAGGTCACTGTGTCCAGGAGACCAGTGATGCATCTCCCCTTTCAGATGACAGATGGTTCTGAGACACTGCGAAACATTTCTCCAGTGTTCACAGACCTTCTCAAATAACAGATAATGACAGAGATTGAATATGGAATTATTATATGTACAGTATGTGTACATGTAGTATATACATTATATATATATATATATATATATATATATATATATATATATATATATATATATACATACATACAAACACAGTATATATACACTACCGTTCAAAAGTTTCGAATCGCTGAGACATTTTTATGTTTTTGAAAGAAATTGATAATTTTATTCACTAAGGTAGCATTAAATTGATTAAAAAAATACAGTCCAGTCCGTGTAATTTATAGCTTAATCTAGTCCCACACCCCAATTCCCATAGAGATCCATTCAAATGCAGAAAGGTTAGAGTATCGCCTGTGCGAGTACCTGAAAACAAGTTATCAAGAGTCTTTTGATGTTGTTGGGTCACAGACATCACAAAGTCATGGCATGCAAAGGATATGCAACCACATATTAAATATGATGACTTTATTTAAATTTATGTTAATTACTTTTGGTGCCCTAAAATGTGGGGGACTTACTATGTGTAAAATGTGGCTACAATTGCTAAAGTATAAATATAATGAAATAGAAATAGTAGTTTCTAACATTAAAATAAATACAGTCAATACATTGATAATCAATTTAATGCTACCTTGGTAAATAAAAGTATCAATTTCTTTCAAAAACATAAAAATGTCTCATTGATTCTAAACCTTTGAACGGTAGTGTATATACACACATACACATACATACAAGTACATATTATGAAACAATAAAAGTTCATAAACATTGATGGGGAACAAAAGGAGGACGGAACTGAAAAATAATTTAATAAAAATGAAACAAATGATAAATATGTTTATAAAAACTCTTGTTGATTTCCGACTGTCTCATGTAAAAGGCCCCGTTCACAACATGTGCAAAGTGTCAAAAGCCAACCAGAAAACCAGACCCCAGGATCTAAAGACAGCAGCAGGTGTGGGGGCTCCTCCAGTACTCACCAGTCTAATAAACTGCACAGAGATGTGACAGCGTCAAAGAGGGGGAAAGGTTAACTGAAAATATAAGGGCACTGATGGCACAGTCAGTTACTGACACAGAGAAGATACACACTGCAGTACACAGTCTGAGAGGGGAGTGGGGGAGGGGGTAAGAGAAAGGGTGGAGGGCCGCAGAAACTTGGGAACAAAATAATATTTAAACAACAGTGATCATGAAGAACAAACAAAATGGCTGAAGTCGGTAAGGTAGTGAGAACAACAGTGTCACATGTGAGCTTTACCTTGATTTCCCTTTGTTCTACAGACTTCTCCCATATCTGCTGATCATAGGCCCCAATCTGTAAAAAAACACAAAAGATGATGATCACTTATCAGTATTATCTTTACTCACTTGCTTAGAAGAAACATTTATCCAAGGTGACTTCAAATGTCATTTTTCCCAGTTGTGGCCATTTTACTAGCGGTTGTCAGGCAAAACATCTTGTTTTTCTTTTGGTCTCATGACATTTAGGAGGTTTTTTCAATTCAAGCATCTTCAACTCAGTGTCCATTTAGAAAACTGAAGCCTGGATTCAATCAACATTGGTCCTTAAAGGGTAACAAAGCACGCTGGTTTAGATAGACCCTGGCCCCTTTTGAAATTCGAAAAATGGCAAAATCTGGGCATTCTAAGGTAATAATATAGGGGCTGAGCTCCAGGCATCAAACCACACCCCAGCTATTTTTTTCACTAGTAGCAAAAAGCTAATTTCTACTCTGAACAGCACTCATAGCGGCTCCTTTGTTCCACTCTCTCTCTCTTTCGCTACCTCTCTCACTCATACACACACAAACAAACATGCTAGCTCCAGCTGCTGCCGAGTCCCAAGTAGCCGAGGCAGAAGCAATGGTGGAGAATGAGAGGATGGGCAATGTTTTGGAGTGGTAGGCGGCGACACACATAGCCTCGTTTGGGCTTATAATGATGCGACCAGCAAACAACAAATCACACGCTGTACAAATAGTTACCCATGCCATGTAGGCTACTCATTTCACACAGGCTGTAGGAAATCGCACTAACGTTACCTGCAACATATCAACAGTATTGGTTTCAATTTCTACGGGTGCACATGTGGTTGCTGCACTGAACTCTCCAAGAGAGAATGTCTGTTGTAGGGATGTTGCAAAGGTAAACGTGTAGCATGCATATAATACAACTCCTGGCTCAACTATGCTTTATATATTTATTTTTAATATAGTATATATATATTTTTTAAAAATAAACGCGCAAGCTACTTGCTAAGCTAGACTGAAAAACGAATTATCAAAAAACAAGTGATTATCAAGCTAACTATAAATAAAATACCAAAAATAGGTTACTATAACTTACTAGAATATTCAAAAGAGCTAAACTGTAAACTAGCTATATATATATATATATATATATATATATAGCTCGCTCACTCGCTCTCTCTCCTATCTCCTCCCCGTCCACGCAGATCAACCACCGAACTATATAAAATGTCAAGTAAAAGGTCAAGATTTGGACCAGGATCAATCAGTAACACAATCAAACCCAAATGTATCAGTTCTCATCTAAAATAAGTGGTTTTAGCGCTTTGTTACCCTTTAACTTTGCCTCAGAATTAAATGCAATGGCTCTTTAGCAATGCAAAGCATCCATAGCCATGTGTTGTGTTGTTTTTCTTCACATTGTGTTTTATGTTGCCACAACGGTTGCAAGTCACGGTTACGAACAAATTCTGACTGAATACAGGTGAAAGAAGGTTTGTTTACACAGATCTGAGCTCTTGTGCCACACGTCTTCAAATAGATGGAGGAATGAATCAGTCTGAAGTTCTTTGGAGGTGCACTTTGTGGCCCTCCTGTGCAGGCCCTTTTGTTCAGCATGCGGGCGTGTGGCCCCGTGGGCTTCATGCTAAACCACAGCTGGGGCCCCTTTCAGAAGGGACACAATCACTCCCAGCCCAGAGATAATTAAACCCCTACTCCTCCGGCACCACAGGCATTTCAAAGTTAAATGTGCAGAGCTTTTCTGAGAGAGGCTCTCTCTAAATGAGACAATACTCCCAAGAATAAAAAGAGCTGTAATGTTGAGAGTTGAGTAAATTCACAAGTCAACTGGACGTTATCACAGCTTTATGACAGGGTTTAACTCACACCTTTGTACGGCTCACCACTATGTAAGCACCACAAGTAGCGCAGAGGAAAGAGTAAGAGAGAGAGCGTGAGAATGGCTCATGCTAAGGTTCACCAGCTTCAAATGACTTCTTCACAGAACTGCGTGGTGCCCAAAGACTTCCTGTGGTGCCCAAAGACTTCCTGTGCCTCGAGTTGCAACCTCGCTCTCTTCCATGCGTGACGATTTCACACACAAACTTACACAAAACCAGCATCTCCTTCATGAAAAGGGCACCTTCGAGCTCTACTATAAAGAAAAACCTTGTGCACGGAGGCCTCCTCCAAACTGCCAGACTGTGTGAATACAATAAAACTTGCTAAATATGCACAAAGGAGCTGACAGAAAGAGAGACACAATGTATGCTTTCCAGCCCTGGCTTCCCCTCCTCCATTTTCTGTGTCCTGGGAAGAGATACAGCCACTGAAACTCATCCAGCAACAACTGATGTCCACCCCACAACGCCATGCCAACAAAACGTTTGAAGAGATAACACTGTTCGCTCCCACACACGCAGTATGTAAAGCTGGACGTCCTCCTGTGGTCTTACAAAAACTATCCTCCATGGCTGACAGGAATTTGCCACAATTCGACCATAGAAGATGGGTTTTAGGTGATTAATGACGCAGCATGCAACTATTAATCCATGTCAAAGTGCATCAGTTTTCGTGCCAGTCTTAGAGAATTCCCTCCAGCTAAAAAACGAACAGGCATGCGTTTAACTATGACAGGCCGTGAACATGAAACAAGGCAGGTGTCAAGCCAGACTAATACTATCGGAATCACTATACATGGTCTTTATCCACACACTGAGTTCCTATCACGTAGTACCGTCTAACCCTGAAATACCAGAAAATAAAAAGGTTAAATATGGCAGAAACTGAACTGAGTGTACAGTGGGAAATGGTGGCCATCAAGTGCTAATGCTGTGACTTCAGTGTGACTGGCATATAAAACGGCACAGCCAAATTCCTGCCCTTTAGAAGTCATACAGCTCCGTGCTTCCTGTGAACCCCGGGGGAGAACAATTGGGGGGGGGGGGGGGGGGGGGGGGGGGGGGAAATTCTGACCCGCATACCACCACAAAGTCTACCGCAAACAAGGACTCAGCTCAAATACACTGCCATTACATTCCCCTACTTATTAGGGCAAAAACATACAAAGGAGCATGTGACTGACAGAGCAACATTCTATCCATGACATGCTCTTCTTCACCCTTTTTGCAGACAAATGTCATTCACAATGAACACCCCAGACTGGTGCTGTAAAACCGTTCATATTTACAATCTGACACCAGCTATGCCGACATGCTTGTCAAGCAACAGGTAGACAAGCTCCCTATCGTTAGCGGCTTCTTCAAAAGGAAGGAAGAACAGTACCCGCACTGCACTGCTGTAAAGGACCTGTCAGTATATACATTTCAATTCAGTTGTTAAAGGTTTTACATGACACATAAATACTCAAATTAAATGTTAACTAGATGGAATTAGAAGAGTGGTGGTGGGGGCACTGCAAACGCCATCGCCCGAGAAACCCAAACTCTCCGCCAATCCCATGGAAATTGCGACCTTCTCCACTGGAGACGGTGATGAGGGTGATTAGCCTATTCCTGGGTGTTGTTTGCGTGCAGTGGGGGGTGAGGAAGGGGGGCCCGCCCTAATGGGACCAAGCCACCTGCGTTCCCCCATCTGCCCAGCGGCCACTCACGCCAATGGAAACTCTGCATTTTTAATGAGCCCTTCATCAAACATGCATTGCTAAGGAGTCTTGAGAGAAGGCAGTGATACGGTTACTGACAGCCCCATCATGTAAAAGCTGCGCATCACCATGGCAATGGGAGACCGCCTGCTTCTATTGAGCAAATCCTGCAAAGCATCCACAGCCAAGTAGGTTAGTGAGACTCCATTCTACCCGCCTGCGAAACCCAGGAACCAGGGGAGGCAAACGACCCAAAAACATACAGAGCAGTCACTGTCCCATTTCCACCTTGTGTAACAATGAGAGAACTAAACTCCCATCCTGAGGACTTTCACACAAACTGTAAAAAGTTCCATGAGTTTCTCTCGTTTTGGTCCTTTTCAAAATGGAAAAAAGGAGGGGAAATGGAAAACTATTAGAAGGATGACCGATCACGCAAGGTGGTACTTTAGAATGATTTGATTTTTGGATCAGGATCAAAGTTTTCTCTTCCTGGTGTTGAAAAAATGAGACGGATGATGATTTTTATAGGCACTGTGATATGGCAAGTCAGCTTTTAATTATTATTTTTTAGCTTAGAAAACACGTTTAGTGGGGGTGATAGCCCAGAACTATGACACCTGATTCAACTAATGAACTAATTTGGGTCTTCAATCGAGACCTTGATAAGTAGTAGTGCTGGGCTAAGACAAAAACCAGCACTCACACTGACCCTTTTTGTATAAGATTGGACACCCCTGGTTTAGAAGAAAGCAGATGCAGGCCAGTCAATTCTGCCAGAGAGGTGCAGTGAAAATCCTCTTTGCTGTGAGGAAGGGTGGGGTAAATCTCTGCCATACAGAGAGGGGAGATGCTCCCTTTCTGCTCGGCGGCTTACGAGAACGGGGTTAGCCAATCGACATTCCATCAGCATTGGCCCCGGCAGATGGAGGCTGGAGGCGGACGTGAGCAGACTGCGCGCTGTTAGACGCGCTGAACGTCGGCCGAGGAGCGCAGCGTTCGCCGTGATGAACGGGGCGTGGATCTGCCCGCCTTGTGGCCTGGAGGAGCCCGACAGCATCAGAGTCGCTTGCACGTGTCTTCCGAGGGCTCAGCCAGGGGCAGATTTACACGTCAGGGCATGCGCTGCGGCTCGTCTCCACCCCACGCGATCCTTTCAATATCAACAGGTTCAATAACTTCAATAGAAGACTGGATGAAGGCCAACAAGATCACGCAGGGAGCTCTGTCGCATGTAAGATAACTCGCGTAAAAATTGGCCCAAATGTTTCGCAATTTTGCACAACAGTGCCTGTAAACAGTGCAAGAAAAAAATTGTCGTTTTTCACCATATTATACATTTACAGACATTTCTAATACAGCAATATAACAATGTAGAGGTGGCGAATGGCTTGTTGATTTATAATGAAATTTATATTTTACCGCACTACAGACAGTAAAACCGGAATACATAAGGTAGCGACTTTAATGTGGGCAACCAAGATGCACCTCAAATGTTCCCCTCGCCCGCTGCTCAATTAACCCATACTGTGCAGTGAGGAGCAAAAACTGCTCATTTAAGAGCAAAGGGTCATGTGTATTACAGCAGGCACCGTTCAACAGCTCAGACGACTTTCCTGGCCTTTTTGTCCTGGTAAAACTACAGGGACAGCAGCAGCCATTCCCTCAGAGAGAGTTATTGAGGGGGTTGGTGAGGGAGTTAGGTCAGTGAGTCTGCGATCCGATTTAGTGAGTGGCTATGGACTGATTACTGCAATTCTTGCCACAAAAAAAGAGGTTAGGTCTTAAACAATGCAACCAATAAAACCCTGTCATTTGCACTGGTGGCAGGATTCCCATGGCAACAGAGCTGTCAAATGCAGGGATGATCCTGGGCCAGAGCCTGTGTCTTCACAGCAGCGGTGATGAGTTACATAACGTGTGCTGGAGGCTCCGGGGCAGTACACCAAGCAGGCAGCTTGTGCCTCTGAGACAGAGCCAACCACATAACTCACAGCACCGGTTCAATGGCCGTCCTCCACCAACCGTCACCGCCGATAACGTCTGCATAACGTAACTACTGACGGGCTACTCGTGATCGGTGAGACCGCGGGCTCATTCCGTATTCCTGATGTCACTCGCTTCAAACCCGCAGCTGTCAATTCCGCGGTGCCATTCCCTGCAATGTAATTCGCCGCTATGCAATCTGATTCCGCTTGTCCAAATAGCAGTCATATGCAGTCGAGCGAATTAAGAATGGGCAATTGGAGTTATAATTTAAGAGATGGAGTCTTTTATCCCTACGTCACCGTGGAAACTACCAAAAATGAAACCGTCTGTTACAGAGCTGCCGAGAATGGAGAGGTCGTCTGTTCCCAGTTATATAACGATAGCATTTCTGCAGCAATGAGTGAAAAAAGTGTGTGAAATTCACAAAGGCCACGGCATTCTTCCCCAGGCTGACCTCCCTCGGCTCATTAACTCGATGCTCCCAGGCACAGGAGGGCAAAGAGCAGAACGCAAGGGTAATTAGCGGCTTTCCGCGCTGATTTCCATTAGGATACAATTACCCTCTCCCTTCCAATCCACGCTCAGAGCAAAAATGTTATGGACTAAAAACAAACAAACAAAAAATAAATGAGATTCATAATTTAGGCTACACCCTTCAAAGGAATATAACGAAAACATTTTATATAACATCCGTGTTAAGGGCACAGGGTTTGTCTATGTTGATAAGGAAATGTAGGCCTATTCGCATAAACAGCCAGCATTCACGGAGCTGTCAGTCATCAGTCTGGTTTTCAGACAGCTGAGCGACCCTGAACGCGAGGCCGTGTCTGTGTTCAGTGGCGGTGAGAAAGCAGCAGAGGAGAAGGGCTGTAAGAAAGAGTCCTTGTTCTGTTCGGTACGTCATAATGCGGTGCTCTCTGAGCAGACTGGAGAGGAGACTCAAATAGATGCGTTTTAGTCCATTACTGAGCCGAGGACAAAGCTGCGCTGTATAGGGGTGGAGGAGATGTCTGTGGAGCTGTGACTGAAAACACAATACATATGCATCCACTTACTGAAACACACTACTCATTATCTACTCACACACACTCACACCACACACATGCTACACATATACTGGCACATATACTGGCACAAACATTCCAACCACTCCCCCCCCCCCCCCCCCCCCACACACACACACACACATAAGACAAGTCTCTGCACGTGCCAAGTGCATTCTGATGTTCTGATCTATAGGACACTGACACTGTCATGTGAGTAAATACTGAAGGCACACAACACAGGCCCTGTCTGTTCTCACACTACAGGGTCCACAGAAAGCAGACAAACCTCAAACAGACACAAAACACCTGTGTGTATACAGAGACATACGATCTAACACACGAAATACAAATGAATACACGCCCCTATCAAAAAAAAATCCACATAACATCCAATGGAAGATAATATCCCCTTAAATATTCAATCTTAAATCCATCAGTTTTTGTTAATTCTTTTCATTTCCCATAGCCCTGAGTGGAACTTGACAATGACAAAGGGGAAGACGGCAAGGGGGAGAGACAGAGAGAACAAAAGTGAGAGATGCTGACTCAGTCTTTCTGACTGAACACTCAAAAGAGAAAACAGAGTGCCCGCCTTGCCTCGCCCCTAAAGAAAAACACTTATGCTCGGTTTCTTAGCAACAAAGTGAGAAAAAAAAAGGTTTGGTGGTTTGAAGTGTTTATTCCTTTCCTCCAAGCTCACTATGAATGTACAAACTCCACCCTTCCCACCTCAGAGAGGAAAATAGCTAATTAGGGCGCTATAGATATGGGGTGATGCCTCTTCTGAGCTGGCTCTGAAATCAACAAGACACTGTATTGCGGCAGACGTGCAGCTGATGAGAAGTGTATGTTCATGCGTGTGTGTGCGTGTGTGCGTATTCATGCTTGTAAGTGGCCACGCGTAACCTTCCACAAGGTTACAAGTATCTTCCATTAGTGATTCCAAATCCAGTAGGCTTGTGAATATTACCTGGCACAACTCCTAGAAAAGCTCAAAACCACTTACTGGAGGAGATTAAAACTGTGTGCGTGTGTATGAGAGGGCGTACGTATGCGTGTGCTCGTGTTTGTGTGTGTTACAAAGCTTGCGATGAATGACACACCAGCCAGGTTTATGCTACGACTTGCTGAACCATAAAGCCAGCCTCCACCCCACAAACAACCACATGCATGCTTAAGAGTTGAATAGCACAGTGTCACTCTTAATCCATTAGCAATCTAAATTTGGATGGCGGTCAGGATTGCTGCACAGAAAATAACTGCTCAGCAATGAATGCCGCTACATGAAATGTGTTTTTAAATACCGTCATTGGTTAGAATTAATCAGAGCAAAGTCTGCAACACAAGAACTGTGGAAAGACATTGCAACTAAACTCAAAGCAAAGCACTGTCTTACATATTTGCTTGGACTATATGTACAATGTGTGTGTGTGTGTTTACTCATTTTCACTACAAATATTATATTGTTATTTATTCTAACCTGTTCCATGTGAATGATAGATGATAAAATACTGGAGAAACTACAGTTAAACTAGTGTATTTAAAACAAAACACCTTTTATGCAATATATAGAAGGGTGTTTGGTGTGCTCTGCCTAAAGTCAATTCATTTTTTTAAATTTCTTTCGGTGCTGAAGCCAATGTGCAATATAGAAAAGTAAGGAAAAGCCAGCCATCATAAAAAAGATATTTTTCATTTTATTATGCACTTGTCTGTATAGCATGGACGCGTTTCGGCTACTGCCATCCTCAGCGTGTATATGTAATATTCATTCTGTAAAAACTCTTGTAAAATACTAAATAAACAATTGACTAAATTGCTACAAAATATTCAGTGTCTCTTTAAACGTCTCTTTACAAATGTAATGAGATGGTTACTCATGGACATCCACAGACCTGTGCATGTTTTTTTTATTTAAAACTATTTTCTACTGAAGTACACTGTGTATATACTCACAAAGTCTTAACCAAAACACACCAGTATTCTAGGGCACACTGTGTAGACATAAGCCCCACAATACTGGTGTACTTTGGTTGATACTTTGTGTGGATATACACAGTTGGCATACTTCGGCAGAAAGCAGTTTTCAAAAAAAAACCATGTACAACATGGCCTGTGGATATTCGTGAGTAACCGTGTCATTATATTTTGAAAGAGTCGTTGATTTTTTCCCCCCCGAATGTACATTTTTGGCGCTTTGAGCGCCTGTTGAGGTTCAAGCTATCAGGGTGATATCATGTTTAAGCTGCAGCGGATATCTAAAAAACGAATGAGTTCTCAGCAAAGCTACCTGGATAGATAGATAGCACTCCGGGTATGTAGAAAAAATATCACAATTGAATTTTTGGGTGAACTGCCCCTTTAATAATAATAATCAAGAAGTGCTTCCAAAATGATCCTCTGATCTCATAAATGCAGTAAGGCCCATTGAAGATCAAAGTGTCTTCGCTAATCATTCCTTCCTAGATAGATTTCTGAGTACTGCACCATCAGCTTAAAAGGTTATCATACGATTTATGGCGTTTTGAATAAATATCAGGTGTCCGCAACTTTCATTGCAATGTGATGCGGGCATGCAGTACGGTCAATTCAACCTTCCTGTTACACCATAGCAGAAAGTGTCTGTTACAGAACTGATCAAGGTCCAAAACATATCATTCTTACATTACTGTGTGTGTGTGACTGTTAATACCCATCTATCACAGCAGCAGGGACAGAGGCAGCTCTTCATTTACAACATTTCATTTATGGTAAGCAGTATAGTATATCTTAAGCATTTCCTGTTCAGAACAACTTAGCAGTAAAGGAAATGGAAAGAAAATTAATTCCAATTCCGGTTTACAAGCAGTAAAAAAATAAAAAAAAACTTAAATTTGCTATCTGAGTTATAGCACGAGGGTTACTACAGGAAGACAACACAATTAAAAGTATTTAGGATTCAGTTTCATCAATAAAACCCCTCTTTGGTCACTTATCTGTTCAACACTGGTGCTGTTCTACCATTTACGATCAATTCTGATTTCCCCAAATTATTTTAGATTATAGCACTAGTTTGGTAAACTGTGTAGAAGCCTATGAAAGGACTACTAATAATATGACAATGTTAAAAACTATCACAATATAACTGGCTACAATACCAGCGTGAAACACCAATTAATTCTGACAATTTACAGCATGATATGATGGTGTTCAAAATGGACTGTACATTTGAACTCCAACGAGGAAACTACGCTTCAAAAAAAAGAAAAGAAAAAAAGTCAGGCATCCTACTTTCTTTAATTAATCCCAGTTCTCGCCTCCGAAACCAGTCAGCATAAAATTTAAAGTGGATAACCAAATTAGAACCGACTCAAGGTCTCAATCTCGCTACGAGTCCTGAAAAACATCTTGGACAAAGTTGTATTCGTTATTAAATAATATGACTATTATATTATTTTTGTATTCACAGTTGGCAAAAAAAAAAAAACTTTAAATAAAACTGATATTTTGGAGTAGAATTATCGGTTTCAAGAAATATTAGTTGAATTAGTCCTATATCACAACCGCAAACGACATATTAATACAGTAGAGGTGAGTATATTTTTAATGCTTGGTCTCTCGGTTATAAAAGCTTCTAAGCTTCACCTTGTTTGATGTCTTGGTTTATGTAATTAATACATTCCTATGCACTCAACCAAAGTGCACACAGGAAGCTGTAGAGCCCTATCGTATCATTTATAGCTTTAGCATATCCATCTGAGACGGATCCATTTCAGGCTTCAGGCTTATTACTCAGACGCTCAGTGCAGAGCAACCATATGCCCCCCACATTTTCACTGGAGATATTTTATATATATATATAATAAACAAGATAAATGTATCAGATAAAAAATGGCAAAATATATAGCCACAAGAATGTCCACCTCCAGCCACAAGAATGTCCATCCGAGCCCAATAGATAAAATAAATACAAAATAATGACATGCCGGACTACAAGAGAGACATATTGCAAACACAGAGGAGAGGGGAAAGGTGGAGAGGGGAGCACAAACAGGGGGAACTGAAGGCTGTCAACTCACCTTCTTCTGGTACCACACCACAGCATCTCTCACTTTGGACGCCATTTACATGTCAGGGGTCAGCACATCGGTCATTTTAGGCTGAAAGAGAGAGAGAGCGGGGAAGGAGAGTGGAAAAGCGTCAGTCCCCCGGGCTTCAGCAACTGTCTCTCCACTGGCTTTTAAAGCCTCGTCTTACCTGCTGGGCAGGTGTGTCTGCTCTCTGGCATCACAACGCCCTCATGAATACTGAAGAGTGTCACCTCCAGGCTCTCCAGCGCCGCTGATAGAGCTGGGCTCTCCCTCTCTCACTCTATCTCTCTCCCTCTCTCTCTGTGATGCGACAGGCAGCTCTGGTTCAGGGCTTAGTGCTACTGAGCTGGCGCCACGGTGCTTAATTTATCCTCTGTTACCGAACGCAGCAAGTGTGCGTCGGCCCATTCCTGCAACGCCCAACCGATCTGAAATCCCCAATGGTCAGCGCAAACGGCAGCTCGCCAGACATTTTTTTGGGTTTGGACCAGAAGGGATTTACAATAACTCTGCATAATAACACAGGTGAGATAACTGGTGACGGAGGTGGTGGTTTACGCTCGGCTGTACAATCCGCTGTAGCAGGGGTGTGTGGTGCGTGTGCGTCTCGTGGTAGCAAGACTACTCCGGTGAGGTTAGGGAAACAACACACCCGGAGTACGCACCTGTGGTGAGTCAGCATTTTAGCCTGGCGATGTCATCCCCCCTCTGTTTTAAACACATTTGTGAACACAGACAGGGCCTACAGAACAACAGGGTGTGCAAGCAAAGCTAAGCTAAGTCTTCATCCTGCAGAGCCAACATGAATAATGTCCAGAGGTCTTGACCTGTGTGGAGATGACCAATCAAAGGTCTTGACCCCAGGGAAGAGAGCCATGTCTGTAGAGTGCAGGTTATAATTAGAAATCACTTCACTTAAAACTGCACCAAGAGCTTATCGCATTAGCTAGCTCTGAGAAGACCTAAGAAAACACACAGCTCAGGGTTTCAAGGAACAAGGATGGACACACACGCAACATTTTGCTCCTCATATTTAGGTCTTCACTACCTATAATTCTTTATACAAATGTTTTTGCCTGCAAAGCAACAACCATCACTGTCAACACTCTGCATGTGTGTGTGTGTGTGTGTGTGCGCGCGTGTGTGTGGGGGGCCGCATTCTACTTTAGTCAACACTGAGACTTCACTCAACACTGGCATCCAAGGAGAAGAGTAGAAGGGTCCAGAAGATGTTGTCATTCACCAACGAACGTATCGATTTGTTCCCGCCTGTCTGATCGGCTCAAAACAAATCCCCCCTGGTCTGGTCCGAGCGTCCAGTTTGAGCGTGGGAGGAACGCCGGCCAGTGATGTAGCGGTAACATGAGAAGCACTCCGCTGGTTATGCAACAGACTCCCCGGGCACTGCGGTGGAGGAGCTGGCGATGACACCGGCCATTCCTGAGCCGAGCGTACCCCCTCCTTCACCCCCTCCACCCCCGACAGGCAGCCCATCTGCCAGTGCGCTCTCAAACTGAGAACGGACCGCTGTGCTAATCCCTTCTATACCCAGCCTCCCATAACCACTTCAGTGCCAGCACAACAAAGAGCGCGATCTCTGCCGCTGTCGTAGATAGGTATTACCAGCCTCTCTCTCCCTCTGTTGCTCTCGCTCCCTCTCTCTCATTCGCTGCCCCTCTCTCTCTCTTTCTCTCTCTCCCCCTCTCTATCTCGCTGTCATCGCTTCATCTTTCTCGAGCTGCCCCTTCACTCTAAATGTCCCTCTGGGTCCGGGCTTGGCCCCCAGTTATCTGGCAGTGTCGTGAGGGGCTTGTGAGTTCTGTAATAAACAGATTCCAGTCTGGGCCATGAGGGTCTCAGTAAGGGCCCGGACATTATTAGTACATCAACACCCTGTGATGAGGCTGCACGTCCAACGCTGCAGACCAAAATACGGCCGTAAAGCACCCGGCTCATGTCCAGTATGTAATGAGGGCTTTAGCTCAATACTGCACTCTGACATAAGGCCTGACCTCATTCACTCGCAGCAGTATGTCCCGAAAAAATGAGCCGGGCATCATCCCAGAGCTTAGGCCAGGGATTTCATATCAATTACACAACGGCTGAAATGGACCAACACCCAGGTGACACGGAGCTGCAGTCAGCTGACTGACGCGAGGACTTTAAGAGAAAAAGGAGACGCCAGGGTCAGCGAAGTGGACTCGGGTCTATGCACTGGTTTTCTTTTGACGCGATTCCACACACGGAAACAACTCTCCTAAGTTGAGGCAGCGGGAGCCAGTCCCGGGTCTTAACAGAAGGAGGTCAACATGCCACCGCTTCCACTCCACTGAGCGACAACCTGCTTCTAGTAAAGCCCGGACTGGCTTAAACTGCTATGCGCTAGGATTGTTATTTCCATCTCTGTTTTCTTTTATTCCAAATTACGCAACATGATTCTTACAACAATTTAGATTCTGGCTACCTAGACTAGGCTTGTGCCATCGTGTGCAAGGCAGCATCGTCCCATCGAGCCTTCTAGCCATCGCCGATGGTCGATTCTATCGAGGGGTGCGCGGGGGCGGGGGCGGGGCTATTGAACAGCGGGCCTTTTGCTTACTTATTATGGCATACCATTGCGAATTGTATTCATTATTTTGTCCAAATATAATAAAGAATAATATACAACAGATTTCACGTCTATTCTATATTAGCTAGTAGAGGCTATTTATCTCACCTGGCCGCTGTCCAACGAGACGGTCAGCACTACGGTCAGCGCTCAGGAGCTATAGTTTCCCTAAGCCTTTCTGCGCCCTCGTCTGTCTTATAGCAATTAGTTTCATTTTACTAATTTAATTTCATTTTGTGAAGAAGCTAGACTAGCAGTCATCACGTTCATTATCATTTTTGTCTTGTAGTGAGCGATTCACAAGATCCCCTTTATGCCACGTGCCATCCTGCACAGTCTATCTCCATCTGCACTTAACTTCTCTCACTTAGCACTATCGGGTTAGACCTTTTTAACTAACCTAATGTAATCAAAAATACATCATTTACCCTGAAACTAATGATTTTTTATTGATAATCAGAAACTATTTATAGCCTAAACCTATGAAATAAAGTGACAAGAAGACCTATAGGCTTACGTTTGACTTTTTTTTTTGTTATAGGGGACTTTTTTCACTGATGAAATTGTTAAGCTAGGCTATTTTACATTGTGAATTACATTATTTACTATTCTACATAAACCTGTTGAATCAATTTGAGATTATAGCCTCAACTCCTAAATCTTTGCAATGTTTCGCTTGAGCGACGAAGACATTCCGCGTATCAATATAGGAATATAGCGGCCATCTTTTCATCCAATCTAGTTTATTTCTCTGATCACATCTTTCATTAGCCTACAGTCAGATTGTACAATATTAGGCTATATTTGTTTCCATGCCCCAAGTCCGACACCGGTAAGCTTGTTGTGCTGTTAGAATAAAAAGGCTGTTGAAGGATATATGGCTACAGCTCACCACTCCGTAGCCTAAGCCTACACTCCGTTCTAGACTGAACAATAGTTTATCAATAGCACTATTGAATACGAAATATAATTTGTTTAATTAGGCCTGAATGAAATTATATAGTTTGTTGCACTGTGGTCTAACAGAATTCTGGTCAGCGTGATTTTGCTCAATCCAGGTAAATTATGGCGCCGTTGTGCTGCATAGGCGATCACATTTCAAAGACGCAGACAACACGTTACATTGTAAATGCATGGTAGAGTAGAAAATGTATTAAAAATACAGAATGAGAGGCAACATTTTAATTTTAAGAATTAAAAAAAGAAAAATCGCCCAGGCATCGACAAAGATAGCCATCGCCGATGGGTTCAACCATTGTCAATAGTCGATTCCATCGACCATCGTCCCAAGCCTAACCTAGACTCTGATTACTCCCGAGTGCATTGTGTGTTATATTCATACTGCAAGGAGCTTCAGTTTAACGGCCTCTGTTGTTCTATTGATGGATCTGCCTCGATGTTGTGAAGCAGGTATCTGAAACTCAAATCACGGTGAGCCACATAGCGCACGGCTGCTGGTTTTGGGTGTGCTCCAACAACAGGGCTGAATTTAAGTCGTCTATCGGATAAGGACGCGACACACCTTCTTTCCGAGGCCTAAATTGGCTGCGGATTGACGGGAAACCACGAAAGCCAGCAGACGCTGGGAGTTTGAGTCCATAAAACGAATTCCGGGCGTCCTTCTTATCAGACAGAGGCCAATGAGCAGCGCTGTCACAGAGGGCACGGGGGAAAGATCTCAGTCACTTAGCGACCGTAGCCATGATGTCACACAGACTGGCTTGTCTGAAGGCAGTAATTTTCCAGCAGATTTTCTCATAGCCCTCCCTTCATTGCCCCGCCTCTCCCCACCACAGGCACATCACACAGACGTACAGCCAGAGGACCTGGAGATGGAAACACATTTAGTATGAGCCACAGTAAACCAGTGGAAGATTTCCACCATCTGAGGACTGAAGGTACACAGCTAGCTCAGGATATTCTCGTTGCGCTCTTTGGGGTTTCATAATATATATTTTTAAAGTTCGCCATGACCACAAGTGCGGCACCATGCAAACAGTTATGTTTAGTTAATGAAAATATATGAAAACTAATGGATGATTGCGATTGTGCTTATTACCACAGTACCTAGTCTTTAGCCAATACAACCAAAAACATAAAAAATCAGAGAAAGGCCAAACCATCAAATTCATCAAATAAAAATTGTTTTTTTTGTTAACTATATTAAAAATATATATTTGAAACATGCATTTTGTTTAAATGTAATTCCATAAGACAGGAACCTCCAGCAATTGGTGACAAACTGTGCCTTCACATAAATAGACTCTCTCAGTGCCTTCTATATTTAACTCCAGGAAATGGCTCTTTTTCTTCAAGAGAACTCATTCCAGCCTGATTATATGCCAGGCTCCTCCCACGGCTTTGTTTGCCTCCCGTTAAAAAATGGCATGCAAAACGCATTCCGGGATCTCCCAGGCTCCACCGGGGCGTGCCTGCGAAAGAAGACGATCCTTCCCTAGCTTCGGGCGTTGCGTTCCTGCCATGGAGTTCCACGAGCGGAATTAACAACCCCAGCCGCTCCCGCACGACCCTACCCCTCGCCCCAACACCCCCACACAATGGCACAATGTCCCTCTCAACTCTATCCAAATGTCTGAACCCTGTGCAACAGCAGCATGGAAATTCAGAAGCACATTTCCCCTTAAGCAAGGGGCAAAAGCCCCCAGAGCAGCACTCAAAGGTTACCTTCCATTTACACACACAATACCATGCAATACTACAGCTCTTCATCTCAGGGCCTCAGTGCAATAAGAGTGAAACCAAGGTAAAGAATCAGAGTGCATCCTGGGAAGACAAGACTGGCCCCAGCAATGCGTGAAGGTCCAAGCGAAGGCCATGAATAAAATGCTTTATAGGTAGTAACAGGGTGTGAAATTATCACCCACCACCAGCCAAATGCTGGCAAAATTTTGATTGTGGCTGGTAAGATTTTGTACTCCAACAGCCTCTTTGGCAGGTAACAACCAGGTTGTGTTATATTATAAAAGGTAATGTGGCTGGTAAAAATGTTGAAAATGGCTGTATAATCCACAAGTCACTCTGGCCAGTGGGTGGAAAAAGTTAATTTCATGCCCTGGGTAGTAAACACCTTAGATTTAACCCTGGAATTTCAGTATGGTTGTCTGGAACACTGGAACGGGTACTGGCGAACCAGCAGCACCTGCCTCAGGAGTTATCAGTGTTTGTTTGCGCAGTAATTGCTTTGGATTACTTCGCCCGGTGTTGTCCAGACTAATCGTGTTGCCATGGCTCCCTCCACCAACCGCCTGCAAGTGAGCAGGTGTCAAACAAGCGGAGAACAGCTGGCCAACCATTAAGATCACAAACACTGCTGACCCGTTTCCTCCTCACAGAGGGGCTAGCGCACCGTGCTAACGTCCACCTTATCACCCTCTTTATTTACGTACTAGAATATTTAACCAACTCTGATTGCTCTACACCTGCAGAGCGCCCAGCTCCCAGTGTTCAGAGGCAGAGACAGACCAGCTCAAAGACCCAGGGCTCATCCCTGGCTTTCAATGTTCATCTTGCATCAATGGACATTCACACAGGGCTACATCATATCAGCAGCAGTAAAATCACAGTGCATAAAAGTCTTTTATACAGAATGATAGCTCACTGGATAATAACATCAAGAGCAGACACAAATTCCAAGTAAGATGATGATGACGATGATGGTGGCCTTTCTGCTCATCATGAGTCCTGACTCAAGATTCTATTTCTTAAAAAGATACACCGTGTGGTTCAACAGCAAACTACACTTTTGCTTAAGTATGCAAACACAGACAAGGAAACATTCTAAAGCAAAGAAATCCAAAGAACAATCATTCTGCTCTGCCAAGAGAAGAGCTGCACTGCGACCGATGACAGATTAAACACATGCTATATTTCACTCCTGTTACCGTACGATTTCTGTTTTACAACAACAGGAAGTAAGTCGTGATACGCAGCAACAAAATAGTCTTGCCTTCAAGTCACCTCTAAAGCAAAGAACCTCAGAGCCCCACAATCCTTTTCTTTCCTTCGCACAGTTCCGAATATTGAAGAGCCCTTCTGTGACCAATGACAGATTAAACGCAGGCTATATTTGACGCTTGTTGCCATATATAACGGCTTCTTAGTCTCCAGCAGGAAATTAGTATGAAGCACTTTGTACTGTCAGAGGCACAGTGGCCTGATTTTTCGCTGTTGAGTCCAATCCATCTGCAGGGGAACTTTAAATGACTGCATCTGAACCACTCCTCAATAACCACATTGTGATGAGGGCTCTCTCCAGAAGCCAAACAAACAAATCTCGATCCACCGTGTCATTTTATTTGGCAGGATTACGTCTGGCTTTAAATGTTTGCCAAACAAAAATAAAAAACATGTACTCACAAAATAAATGAAGAGTTTCCAGAACATCTTGTTTGTCACAGCTTGCTTGTTTCCAACATAAAAATATGTGAGCACGGAGAAAGGGCTCCGCCCACACAGCGAAAGGGCTCCGCCCACCAGGTTGAAAGGGCTCCGCCCACACAGCGAAAGGTGTCCGCCCACCAGGTTGAAAGGGCTCCGCCCACACAGCGAAAGGTGTCCGCCCACCAGGTTGAAAGGGCTCCGCCCAGGCAACAAAAGGGCTCCCACGCGCAGTGTGCCCATTACACGCGTGTCTCGTGTCCTGCCTGGCCTGTGAAAATGAGCTGTGTCATGTCCGGACATTGGGGGGGGGGGGGGCTTTGTGGAGGCAGCTTCGTCCCATCACAGTGTTAGCCTGTATGAGCTAACTAACGGTTCTGACAACCTGTCAATCACCCGAGAGAGGGGGAAAAAAACACCCCAAGAAAGGCAACATTCAGGCTGGTGAGGCTTGGGTCAACACTGAGGGGAAAAATCTGCCCACTCCAATGAGACTCCTCTGCCCCTGAGCTCGCCCCTAAGCTGCGTTTATATATTCATGAAAAAACACTTTAAATCATTCACTTGTCTTGGCTGCCACCGACAATTTGGAAAAAAACATTTCTTATATAACTTGAAAAAATTAAAGGGGAAATCTACTAAAGAAAAACATGCCCCTCCCCCCACGCGCAAACACAGACACACACAGGCGCTCTCTCACCCGCACACAAACACTGGCGTTATTAAAATGTTTTTGTTCAACACGGCCATTTTGTGCCAAGAATAAAGCAACACTAACATACTAATCCACCCAGTCCTCACCCTTGAAGCAACCTTCCCACAAAGTGCTCAAAGGGTCTAAAATGTTATTTAGGCCTGGTGACCATGGAGAGGGAAAGAGCCACATGGAACCTGAATCAGTCTGAATCATACCTGTCTGTGCGCCCACACACTGCCTGTGTTTAACGGTGTCATCACCTGTAGCGGGATGAGCTCAGGTGTTTTTGAGTGATCCGGAGGTGAGATCAGGTTGTTGGAGACGGCCTACATTTTCCCCTCTTTCAAAGAACTCAAGAGTCAATTTCCAGTGAAACTGTACAGTAGAGCTGAGATTCATACAAAACTGAAAATTCATTGGAAATTATCTGTTCCATTCAGAGAACGCAAGAACCTTTCTAGAACATACTCTCAGCCACCACCACTGACACACACACGAATGAGCACACACATAAACTTTCAAAACCGTTTTCCCTCTTACAAAAAATACGAGGATAAAGCTGCCTGTTCAAGTGTGAGTGGCAGTTATCCGTTGCAGTCAGTGTCGAGGCATTTGGACCTGAGGGAGGGGGAGGGGGAGGGTTGATGCAGTAGTAAAGTTTCAGAATTCAAAGCCAAACAGCACTTGGTGAACAGTTTTGCGCAGTCATTCAGACCAGCAGTGGAGTAAAAAATAAGAGCGGTCTCAATAATAGATGCACATTCAACTGCCCCACGGACACCTAAGTAGGTCAGGCCAGAAAAACAAAACAGCAGCTCTATAACCACCTTCCAAAATATGTGTGAGGGGGAAGGGGAGAGGAGTGTGTGTGTGTGTGCGGTGGGTCGCGAGGGAGCCCGAAATAGAACCCAGGCCCGACAGCAGCATAGACAGGGATGTTAACTCTGCGGGAAGTGCTGTGAGCACCAACCCAGGCGAAAGAGAGAGAGAGAGAGAGAGAGAGAGAGAGAGGGCCTGCTAGCGACCAGTAAACACAGCCAGTGGAAAGAATGATAACAGCCCAGTCAGGGCCTCACAAGTTCAGTCTGGATGTGAAGTTTATCTTCAGTTAAAAATTCAGCCACATAAAACAGACCAGCATGCATCCCCTCTTTGGCTTTGGGGCAGATATTTTTAAATGAAAAAGACAGAATGTTCCTGTTCATATTTTAGTTATAGGCTATTCCAGTATGTTATATATAGGGGAAATATAATATTCCCCCTCAGAGTGACAAAAAATTGGCAAAATGTACCAGTCTTTAAAATTAAAATACTGCTTATATCCTGTAAAACCGGATTTCAGTCCATCTTCTGTTGTTTCCACTCACTTTCCGTTAAGGCAACCATGCTTGAGTCTTACAGAACTTTAACTGAAACACACATTCTCCCCCTGAAACTAAAGCTAAAACTAAATAAAATTAAGTTATTCAAATTGACAGGAATGGATCCCCAAAATTAAAACAAAATAAAAAAACAAACAGAGGACTAAACTGAGACAAAACTGAACTTGAAATGAAATTGGAACAATACCAATGGAACTACTGGAAAAGACAAAACTAATAATCTTGGTGTACATTCAAAACACACACAAACCACAATTCTATTGTCAAGATGGACAGTTTAGCACAGTGGCAGTAGATGTAGTAGATTAACATCTGTAAAAAAAGAAAGATTAATGATTTTTCTAATTCCAGAATCTATTTCCAAACAGTGCATCGATTCACCTCATACACTGCAACTATACTGTAACAGTCTACAATCCGTTGCCATTGCTTTCCCGTAGGCCCATTCTGAAACAACGGCATTGATCACTTAAAATAATTCAATTACATATTATTTATTTATTGTTGCCCAATGTACATGTTATGGCAATTTTTACATTGAAAAATATTTCATACCACAGTGAAATCTAATATTTTGGTCAAAAATAAGCTTTTCAAAACAGTTTATTGAATTAATATATTTTTGCATATTCACATTTTAAAATTGTATCAGCTGCTGTGCTTAATATAATATCCACCACCCCTCAGGTCCCATTGAGGTTGGTTATGGGGGAGTTAATTTTCAGTTATGATTGGAATCAATTTGTGGCCAAGTTTGAGATTCCATGGGGGGGGGGGGGGGGGGGGGGGGGGGCATACCATGTTTTTGCATAAAATGTTTTGGTCGTTGCTGGAGCCGATTCCATTGACGTTTACAAGCGACCAGGACAAGTAGATGCAAAACAACCCCATCAAATCTACCACTGTATTTCACATCAGTTGGTATGATGTCCTTTCCAAAATAAGCATCCTTCCGATGCCAATCCCACCACTGGTGGCATGGCCAAAAAGCTCAATTTTGGTCTCATCAGACCATAACGCTCAGTTGCAATAAGCAACGGAACTTTGATTTGAAGTATGAAAGCATGACTCATTCACCGATGGAGAAACAAACCTATAAATGCTGAATCCCACCTTAAGCCCTTATATTAGGAGCCATAGCTGATGTACAAATGAAATAAGCCTTGGTGATTCCTTAATAATGCCAGTGTAATCAACCATGTGTACATGAGCACAAAAAAAATCTGATTCATTTTTCCACACGGTGAAATTACTCATGGGGGAGGATGGAAATCAACCACCACATCTGACTAATGGCAGACAGGGACCAGAGGGACCAAAATCACCTGATCACACGCCCTCCTGTGAGGCTGGAGACACAATGGCAACCTGGCACGTTAAAGCCAACAAACCACTGGCGTCCATGGAAACTAAGATTTCTTCCGCTTGCAAAACTAAATAACAGTGGTTAACATTTTGGGCGGTGCCAATTCCATGAGCCATTTCAGAAGAGCAGAAGGCCTGCTAATCTTCTAAACTGGGAATCGAGGAGAATGCAAATAATACCTAACTGCAATTCACCGCAGTTCTACAAACAGAGGCAAGGACCTTGGCTCCATTCTAGAATGACCCTGACCTCTCTGGAATACCTTCCAATGTCTATTTCTGTCTGCTAGAAGCTTACAGGACCACATGCCTCGAACATGTCTGTAACATGCCTCCAAAACGCCTGCTCCACATACCATTTCACCAGGAGCACGGGAGAGCTTACAGCATAAAGAACACAACGCTCTCTTTCACTGCTCAGTCTCAATCCCCAAATCACTTCATTACTCATAGTCGTTATTTGTCCCGAGGGACCAATATCGCCACCTTGACAAGGACAAAATGTGAATCACATGAGCAACAAGAACACAGAGAGCAGACAGTGACATGGCAAAGGGACATGCTGTAGTTGCCAAGCAATTATTACCAATGCAGCAAATCCTACTACTGATCTGTAAGTGATGGATTAGCCTCCCTCTACCTCGTATCATAAAGCTCAATGCAGGGGTGCTGAAATTGTGCATCACTGATGAGCACTTACGTGTGCCTACTAACAAATGTAAAACATGACTGGTGATAACTGTACAACTGACCCACTTTGAGGTTAGACTATATGGGGCCATGGTTCCTTCAGCCTTAATCCTCCTCAGAGGAAAAAACGGTAAAATTACCATCTGCGCTGAGATGCAGGGTTGGAGTTCAGGCCAGAGTTAAATTTTACCATTTTAATGTGTCGTTCGCAAGTTAGATTTTGACGCATATTTGTAATACAATTCTCAACAGATTTAGACAGCAAGGACCACATAAAACCTTTTGTCAGCTATGGTCAACCAAAATTTTTACTGTTTTTGTCACATTTTATGAATGGAAAATCTATTTAGTCCTAATGCAAGGCTATCAATTAAACTGTATAATCTGTACAGAAAGGAAATAAAAACAAAGACCAGAATCCATCAGGCTTATGCCAGTTCTAATTTGACTGCATTTTATTACTGAAATAATTATATGATTTCTGCAGATTTTCATTGCAGCTGAGCAAGCTTTAATTAATCTAATTGTTAACTCATTTAAACAAATTAAGTGTTCCTTCACAGTTAACTGTGGCTGTCAGTACGGTGAAAAATCTCTTTAGACATTCGCCGTCCACAGTCAATTTCCAATTTTTCAATCAATAAAAATGCTAGAGATCCATGATTCATGCTGATTAAGTGTAATCTTTGTAGACAAATATTTCTGCCGTAATTTGTAACCGAACAGCAGGACAGGCATGAGATGATTACAGCTAGTCGACTCCATTTTGTGGTGCTTTTGAGGGTGCTGCAACAGGCCACAGTATGTCCAGTACAGTTCATTCCTCACATTATCACCCAGTTCAGGAGAGAATGTGATGGTTCTGAGCACCGTATGACTCATTCTGTGTAGAGGCCATCCTCAAGGCAGAGGTCTGGAAGTAGCGCCGAGTTTGCCATTTTCACCACAGCGGCGCTCTGCTCATCACGTCAGTGCGATTGGCCTTTCCGCTCATGAAAACGCTGGCCGCCGAGGGGAAAATACAGCGAGCGGCTCAGTGCACAAAGGCGCTCGCTGTGAGTGTAGGCTGGGGCCCGCAGTCACAGACTCAAGCCTCTACTGTGGCCAGTCGCAGTCCAGTCTGAAAGGTGACCGAAGGTGTGAACAGACCACCAGGGAGTGCACTTAGAGTGCACAGGTGAGTGTAACGGAAGAGTCTGTGATGGTCCAAACACTGCTGTCCCGTCCAGAACCCTGAAAAAGGGCCACGGTTTCTACAAGAGCGTAACTTAATGCGCATCTTACAAGGAAATCTCTGGAAATACTTGAAAGCGTGGCCGTGCGGCAGTGGGGAGTGACCAAACTCCGCCCTCCTCACCCAAACGGGCACCAGACCCAGGGGAATCAAAGATGGCTGCCAGCTGGGAGCTGTGCCTGGTTATAAGGGCGGTTGCCATGGACAGCTTGAGCGCAAACACTGGCCTTCTCCTTCAGCCCCACTCTGATGGGCAGTTTAAAGAGCATCAGCGCTTGCATAACGCCGGTAATAAACATTATGTAAACATCTGTAATTGAAACAACGATGAGGTGGCATTGTGATGAATGTACCGTACCAGCGAGCAAACATGACGCACGGTGCTCACAGCGCTGCTGCTGTAGCTCTCAATCAGCATTCTTCATAAAGCCATGTAGCCAACATTTGCCATAACACAAAAATACAAGATGTTCAATATGGATGAATGGTCCAGCTGAGCACTGCCAGAGCAGTCTCTGTGAGTTTTCTGAACGGGGAAAGAGCTTGGCCGCAGTATGCAAGCATGCAACTCGTGATGTGTAACCCAACACACAGGACAGTGCATTTTTAATGAGGGGTGCAGGGTTACTTTCAGAAACACACACTGCAAATAGCCTGACGACAAGTGTGTGTGTATGTCTGTGTGAGTGTGTGTGCGTGTGCGTGAGGAGGGAGGCTTTGAATGACATACAACGCTGCCCTGGGATGGTTTGGTGGTATAGGGGAACCCTGTAATGCAGACCCTAGGATGGTTTGGTGTGGTATGGGGGGACCCTGTAATGCAGACCCTGGGATGGTTTGGTGTGGTATAGGGGGACCCTGTAAAGCAGGGCCTGGGATGGTGTGGTTGTATACGGGGACCCTGTAATGTAGACCCTAGGATGGTTTGGCGGTATAGGGGGGCTCTGTAATGCAGACTCTAAGATGGTATGGTGGTATAGGGGGACCCTGTAATGCAGACCCTGTGATGGTTTGGCGGTATATGGGCATCCTGTAATGCAGGCCCTAGGATGGTGTGGTTGTATAGGGGGATCCTGTAATGCAGACCCTGGGATGGTTTGGTGGTATAGGGGGACCCTATAATGCAGGGAGACACGCTTCAAAGCTTGCACAGCAAGATTATAACTTAGGACAATGCTAACTTAAGTCAAAAACTCCCCTTAAGTTTTTGATGTAATACTATTGTTTCAAGCAGTGAAACTATACATCATACATTTTATCCGTCTTATGGCCAATTCTTCACATCAACCAGGTAAACCCTTCTGGGATTACTGGTGGAGGTAAGCAAAAGTGCTCAAAGACTAACAATTGAACAATGACTAACAAATGTCCTCCAACATTAAAAAATAGATAACTGCTAGAAATTTTTTTGGTATTGCTGATTGCTAAGCAAACCAAACAGCAAATTTAAAAATAATACATTTTTGCATGTCATATAGAGAGACTGAAAGTAGCCTGGTATGAATGCATAAAACCTGAAAAAGACACATATCCTTCATTACTTCAGCTGCATCACAGGACTGAGGCATCGCATGAAAGTATTACAGTATAACCAAGTTATTAATTACAGTCCCTTCTAACAAGCCTCTCTGAGAGAAAGGGTTTCACAGTCTGTCAACAGACCAAGAAGTTCAGTGGAGGCTCTATCAGAGAATACAACACGACCTTGACTTCCCTTTCTCTAATGTGTGCATTTGGTTCATTACACTAAGCCACCTCATGCATATGATGCACCTGTGTCACCAGGGCTGCTGGGCTCCTGATCAGGGTACTTAACACCAGTCGTTAGCAGCACAGTAAAAAGCCAGATGTACTCCTGGATAATAAACCCTGGACCAAGGAGTTTGCCAGACAAACACAGAATGATAAAAGAACCAAAAGCCCACAGATTGGCCATCTCACTAAGACCAGGCCAGCTCAAATTTCTTTCTGACTGACACCTACGGCATTCAGGGAGTTGAGCCGCAGGATCTCATTTATTTATTTAGAGCTTTTGCCATTCGGAGTGTCACCCCTCATGAATGGTGCATCAGTTTCCCTCTGACAGCGTGTACCAGCGCATCATACAGGTTCAGTCACGCGTGGCCAGCTGATTTCCCTGAAAGGCTAAGATCTGTAACTCTAGACCAGAAAAACATGCCACGGCAGGCCAAGGCTGAACGGATTAGGATGTTGGGGGAAAGGGCTTACATTGGTACCCATGCAGGTGCAGTGCACCGCCGGTGTGATATTTACTGGAGGGCTTCCAGTCCCGTTCACATGCGTGACAGAAAGGATCGACTAACCAGAGGAGTGCTACGTGATCCCTGATTGGCTGAGAGTCTTTCTGATTGTACACAAAGTGTATTAAGTAATTTATGTACATTACTTGACTATCATTCTTTTTATGTCTTGCATCACAGTGATCTGTTGTCAAAGACATACTTTCAACGTGATCATTTTCCTGGATTAACACTTGTTTCATTGCTAAAACCATAATTAGGTGTGAGCTTCACAAGCAGAAAGGAAGTGAGATTAGGAACATTCACACAGTGTGGGTGTTATTTTTTAGTATGGTCGTGACATTCGCAACATTCGTGACAGTGGGACATGGTGCAGAACTGGTGCACACTGGACAATGGCAGATAAATTCAGTCATCCGTAGTGCTGACTATTGCAAAATCAGAGCACACATTCAGAAATCCCATCGGACAGTAATGTAAGGATGGTGTTATAGAGCAGGGGGGTGTACAACAGAGCAGGATTACTGAGTTAGCCGAATAACTGCACTGACTACAACCCGGAACAGCTCTTTTTACTTCAGATTCAGAGGGTTCCGGGTTTTACTCAGTGCAGTTAAACAGCTAACTCAGTATTCCTGCGTCGTAGTATACTATACCCCTCCAGGACAAATCCACAAGCCTACAGTCTCTCGGGCAACCCCTGAACACCTCCACAGCAGCATGCATCTCAGAAAGGTCTGTAACAGTAATGAGTCTCACCAGAGCAAACTCAGGCAGGAACGGGGCTCACTTGACCTCTACCCTTCTCTGGGCCAGAGGTCCTTTATCCAGCACTGCTTTGTGCTTTTCCACCTATGCCTCTCTTTTAGACACAACTCAAGAGTATCAGAGCAACAGCACAGAAAATCATAGAACAGCACCTGCGATCCACTTTATAAATCATTTATAAAAAATAAAATAAGTCTCATTCCCTCCTACGTACTTCTGTTACTTTATTATTATTGTTGTTGTTATTATTACTTGATTAAGTTATGAAGCAACTCTGACTTGTAGGTATGATGCCTGGAACCAGTCTTGTTGTTCATCTCTGTGCTTTTCCCAAGAGCTTCCTATACCTTAGTTACGGGAATACAGTGGGAAAGTTATTACGATGCAGGGCAACAGCATGGCCATGTATTCTGATCTACAGGTTTCATAGGCAGCTGGGGCTGGCAGGCACCAGATCAGCCAGAGGGGTCTCTCAACTGACCAGCAACGAGCGGATACCCTCTCTGAGTGGCAATGCTTGCACGATGAGAAAGGGAGAATGTAGCTGATTGGATACCCTCCCTGGTTAACAATAAGACATGAAGGATGTAGCCGATTGGATACCCTTCCTATATAACAATGCTTGCACCATGAGACAGGGAGAACGCATCTGATTGGATACTGTCTCTTGTAGGGGACACCATACCCACATGACCTCAGAATTTGATACCAGACTGATGGGCATGTCACTGCATTGAACCCCGGTGCATTAGCAGGACAACTCAAACAGGACTGTGGAAGGTTCCTGCTTTGATTCTGAGGACAGTAAGATTGTGTCCTTGGGCAAGGTAGTAAAGGCAGCAGTGCGGAGCCGGAGCAAACACCCAGCTGTTAATGGATAATACGTCAGATGGGAGCTATGCAAGGCACCATCAATCATGGAGTCTGACTAGAAAATTTCCATAATGTAGCAAAACAAAAATCCAAAGCTTTTGAGTTCATATTTTAAGATGGAGGATGTTTTACATTCTGCCGTGTACAGCCTCCTAAAGTTTGACCGAAAGAATGTGCATGTAGATCAGCTTGTCCTTATAATTACAATTTAACCACTTGTCATTGGTTCGGCTGCTTTCCGCGACCAGAGAATTACAGCCACAAGGGGAAAGGAAATAAACTGCAGCAGTGATTGGTTCATCACACCCAGTGGATCATGCATATCAGGGAAACAAAAAACAGTCAAAACAGCAAACCGAGCGTGGCTCCCAGATTGGAAGGGTTTTGTTTATGTCTTGAAGCCTTCTCTTATTCAATCTGATGGAGAGGCCTGTCGGCGCTCACAGGGCCACGGGCTGTGGTAGAGAATTTACATCCCCCCACCACGATTTCCATAACACTGCAATCGCCAAGAGTCTTTCAGAGGCTGGGGAGTGCACCACCTCTTAATACCCCTTTAAAATTCATGCCTCCCTATTTTAATTATCAAATCAAAATGTAAAACAGGCAGGTAGACGAGCCTTGCTCCTGCCAGGGAATGGCGGCTCTTTTCAGCAAAGCGTACTGCAAGTAAATGCATACTGAGTACAGTATCTGAATGCATACCGAGTACGGCATGTAAATGCATACCGAGTACGACATGTAAATATATACCGAGTACGGCATGTAAATATATACTGAGTACGGCATGTGAATGCAAACTGAGTACGGCATGTAAATGCATATCGAGTACGGCATGTAAATATATACTGAGTACGGCATGTGAATGCAAACTGAGTACGGCATGTGAATGCAAACTGAGTACGGCATGTAAATGCATATCGAGTACGGCATGTGAATATATACTGAGTACAACATGTAAATATATACTAAGTACAACATGTAAATGCATACCGAGTACGGCATGTGAATATATACTGAGTACAACATGTAAATATATACTGAGTGCAACATGTAAATGCATACCGAGTACAGCATGTAAATATATACTGAGTACGGCATGTAAATGTATACTGAGTACGGCATGTAAATGTATACTGAGTACAACATGTAAATGCATACTGAGTACCAGATGTAAACGCATTCCGACTGCGACATGTAAATGCATACTGACCACCCTAATGGAGGAGCCTCTCTTTTCCTTGGACTGCACTGTACATCTTGCCAAAGCACAGTAATTGTTAAGTGTGATTTATTTGAATTCTTAAGTTCTGCTGTCAGCTGTTGTGGAGCGAGGAAGGGGAGATCTGAGGAGCAGGATCGGGGTGGGGGCCCGATGTAAGATGAACCTGCAATTAGCCACCAGGCGCAACAGAGCGCAGTCAGCACTGTGGTTTCCTCCACAGCCAGCTCTGTGCATACCAAAGAAAACCAGAGGCACAGTGCAAATATCATTTCCACTTGAAGATATGTCTGGTTTCGTTGCCCAAAAACAGACCATGTGTTCCTGTATTCTTTGCCGGTTGCGAAATTTCTGCATTCTGTTCTGCGATCACTTCATACTCTCAGCCAAGACTTTAAGTATTCAAGTATTATAAGCTCAAGAAATTATTATAAGAGTCTTGATGAATCTTGCGATTTATTATTAATTCTATACCACTCGTCCAGATTTACCAGTGTTCTGGGTACTCTACCAAATTTACCAATGTCCTGGGTGTGGACGTGTCCCATGGCCTGGCGTTAAAGGCAGTGTTGTGTGCGGCCTGCAGCCCCGCAGGGTGGCAGGTGATTGGTTCAGCACAGATTAGGTACTGGTCTTGGTTGGGTGCCTGCAGTTTGCCTGCGGCGGTGGTACATCACGTGTTCCTCCAGCGCAGTGGCAGCGCAGCAGACATGCAGTGAAGAGACACGTCTCGCCAGGCGGACACTAGGCAACTCGCTAGATGGCGCTGTCCGCAATCGATGGACGACCTCACAGGAATGACAGGAAAGGCAATTGCGCCCTTCCAAATCTGACTGGTCCAAGACGGACGGAACAGAAAGCCCAGGCTTAGCACTGCCACGAATCCCTGGGGCGCCTTCACTAGAATTAGCATTTCCACAGACCTCACAGTAAACAAAGCATTCATTCTGAATGGCAGCAAACCAACAACCTGACCCCACACTACCTCCCGAGAGCAGCACAGGCTTTTCCCTTGGGCTCAACATTACAGCCTACTTCCCTACTAGGGAAGTGAAAGCTACGGGCTGTTCAGTTGACTGTTAAACTCAGTTATACAGTTCCAAGGTTTCAGTAAACATTCAAACTTCCTGGTGCTTACATAGTTGATATATAATGCATCAGGGCCTTATAACAGATAACAGATAATATATAGGTACTACATCCATGTAATAAAGACATATGAGCACATGTGCCACTATACACAGACCACTTCCCCCATTTCTGACCGAGACAAATGACATTTCTATAATCTCGAAAACGGACGCTGGTTGCCAATATATTTACGAGTGCATTCTAAGCACATTTCAGAATGGGCTAAATGAAACTCAGCAGAGCGCTGCATTAAAACACACAGGCACTTACCGGTAAATAATAAGGCTAAATGGACCCTTTGTTTTTCAATCACTGGTGGTTGTATTTATATTCAGGGCCCTGTCTCCTAGAGTCCCCCGCTTTGAAATAAGAGGCCCCCCCCCTACCTACTTACCCCTGTCTGACCCCACTGCCCCCCCCCCCCACCCCCCGAATTTCCACTGCAGGGTCTTAAAGCTGCTGACCGTGCAGATCGCACACAGCTTATGGCCACACACCAGAGCCGGTACTACACGGCCTCCAGCTCAGAGCCTCATTTCAGGGCCTATCAGAGCTGAGACCAAACCGAGCCAGGCCAGGCCGGGCCAGGCCAAGAGGAGGCGCTGGTTCCCCCAGTTTCTCACCAGGGAGGCTAAAACCCAGCACAGGACAGGCAGGACATCTGCTGTGCTGGGCTTCAGGGATGGCTGAGACCATAACTGCAGCCAGAGATCCCAGCTGCATGGGCCTGGCAGTGCACACAGCTGAAGGGAAGAGCAGAGAAACAGTGTGTGCGCACACACACACACACACACACACACACACTGCATTGCTGCTCCACTGCATACAAAGGGCACTTTGTTGCATGCATACTCCAGTAGCCTGCAAACACATTTCCTGTACTAGTTCTGCTCAAAAATAGAATCATTCGTTAAACTCATCTCATTAATCATTTCTATTTTCCCCCTTTTCTTAACCCTCAAACAAACACAATAAAGACGGCATCACTGAACACTTTCAAGATTCTTTGAAGTCTTTCAAGATAAAAATTTTTGTTTTTCCTTTGAAGAGCTTGAGGATATTATGCTAGGATTGGTGGGTGGGGGGTATGGAAACAGGCATATTTTTCAAAGGATGAATCAGAAGGTACCGGTGCCAGCCCAGCGCTAAGCGCTAACACTAACAGCGGGTCCCCAGGCCTGTAGCCCTGCGGAGGAGCACCATGGTGTCAGAGACAGCTGGGCCAGCAGCCCGGCAGCTGACAGTCACAAGCAGAACTGCACCATATGTGGCTGAGGTCTCTGACTGAGCCTCTCAAAGGGAGAAAATTAACTCTGAGCAGAGCAAACCCATGCCTTGTGTACAACCCAGGCCCAATGCAAGCATACAGGAGTTCAACACTGGCAATGTGAGAGTCTTCAGCTATAAAGAAAACTACAAGTAAAATGAAACGTGTTAAATTATTGATGAAATAAATTACACAGTACTGCCCATGGTGCCCATCTGCTCAATATGTTCCTGGCCAGGCTGTGACAGGTTACCCAGAATCCCTATGATCTGGTCAGTCACCATTCAGATCAGAGTCAATATGAACGGGCTTTTAGTGTTGCAGTCTGCTGGCAATCCCCTAACTGACTTTTATCAGTTTGCCATGTTGTCCGTCCAGAAAACCTGTGGAAGGAAGGTTTGTCTCTGATGGTTTATAAGCTTGAAAAACAATATTAAAGGCATTATTAAAGGTATTATTAAAGGAAATATATCAGTATACATGTATATGCATGCTTTGTAGCTTCTGTAAGTGTATAACTGTAACTGTTTGCCCTGTGAGGAAATGCTCACCTCATATTACAAGTATGTGTGTGTCCTTAAGTAAATGTGCCTGTACGTGGTCAGCCTCCCATGAGAGGAAGTCATGGGAAGGGACTATTCTTTGTGCCAGGATTGCAGCATTCACTAAAGGGTAAACTTGTGAGCACCGGTATAACTTACTGGGAATGTATCCAGGAGACAGAAAAAGAGGATTTGAAGTCTGGGTTATCAGGTGTGAAATGACATAAGGAATGCCCAGGTGCATAGTCCATTCTGCAAAGCTGTTGAGGCTAAGGAAACAGAGGATGTCTCAAGGTCTATCACGAGTTATGTTGCCACTTTGGCCCAGTCCAATGCTTGTTTTTAGAGATCGAAGGTGTCCAGGTGATTGGACTCGTGACAACTAACAGTCATGTATGGATTGTTCATAGCTGCCGCGTATTGTGTAGGATGGTATAAGAGGAGATAAGGTTGTTCTTGTGACTTTGGGAAGAGAGCTGGTAAGCACTCTGTCCCCATTCTTTGTTTGACTCGCGAGTGTAAATAAAGTCTTAAAGGAATACTCAATAACTTGTGCTGAATTGTTTTTCTAAACTCCTTCTGTTGACACTCGGTGGTATTAGATAAATTTCCACGACAAACCTCAGCACAGCAACAAGCATTCAGTGGAAGTGACAAGAAATCAAAGATGCTGCTAATTCAGTTCTCCAGCTTTTTATCAATTTTCTCAAGTGACACAGTGACTGTGGCCAAGCCACATTCTACAGCTGATAGTGAAATGGCTAAACACAAAGGGGAAACCAGACCAAGATGCTGTATTAATTCAGCCGAAATACACACTCTGAATTAACAACAACAATTATTTTTTATTCGAAAATATTTTTAAATTGACAATAAGCATACGATCAGATTTTTCTATTAAGCAAGTACTCTGGCCAAATAATTCTTTATTATGTTTTTTTTATCCAGATAGAATAAATATAAGATAGAATTCTGGAGGGAAAAGTTTTCAAAAGAACATTTTATATTTTCAGGACATTTAAAAAATATCACTGAAGCATGACAAAGCATTCCTCTCCTAAGAGTTTACCTCAGTGTCACAATCCAGCTTTGCTTTTCCTCTGCCCTAAGTCATCATTATGAAATTTCTGAGCGATTCTAGTGTTGCACTTCTACAGACACTGTGAACAAAAAGCCACTGTATATGGTTTTTCTTTTTTAAAGGCTTTTTCAAGCCTATTGTGTATGACTTCGGTTTCCTTTATCGAAACAATTTAATTTAAAAATAAATAATAATAAATGAGCTGGTTTCAAAGATGAATCGATTTCAAAATGCTGTCAGGAAAACTGTGAATTTTACATTGTGACTGCACTGAATATGACAGAAGGGGAAGAGGACCAGCTTAGAAAACTGTACCTGACTGAGAAAACAAGATGAGGCATAGAACAGAAACTCACAACAGATTAATCTCTGAGGAAAGGTGTGTGTGCGTGTGCGTGTGTGTTGGGAGGAGGATGCGACACAGACTCCTCCATGAAAAGAGGAGGAGCCACTAATCTGATAGCCTTCTGTGGAAATAGCCTTTTGGATATTACGCAAGAGACTGTCACCTGGAAAAAAAACCCTAAAATATCCCTACTCCTTGTCTGTAGTGTTCCGCATCTAATTAGCATTAGATACAGGAATAGAACCGGTGTTTTACACTATACTAGTACAAACAGACTTGGGCATGACTCCATCACCTTATGCAACTAAAGCACTCAACCCAATACACAACGATTTCTCAAAAGACAAATATAATAGGGATACCGCCAAGGACCAAATATACGCACTTATAGGAACGCCATGCCAGTCTAGATGAAGAGACACAGATAGGCTATTTAAATAAATTGAATTGTATATAGGGCGATATAGGCTTTTAATCCCTGCAGAGCAAATTGAGGGCATTTATGAAGTCTTCCACAGTGTCACACTAAGAGATAAATTATAACATCTTCCATTTTAATCAAGTAAATGTCGGACGTTGGAAGAGCCTGTAAAAGAAATCATCTCATCAATGTTGATAATGAGAAAAAAAGAAACAATCCACTGGCAGCAGTGTCCTGTAAATGAACACAGACAGTCTTCTGACCATCGGTGGAGATGCCAGCAGACAGATGAAGAATTCTGCATTCCTCAACAAGAGGTAGAAGACTGCACTCATAAATCTTCAATAAAATAGAGACAGTGGGTGGACATGTGTAACAGGCGACAATAGTATGATAATATGCAGGCTGAAACTGAATAGTTTATCGAATGTGGTCATAAATGTATATACACAACTTTCCTGTGAAGTGTGACGCAGGGGGGGGGGGGGGGGGGTCATAATGCCACCAACTGATGGAATCTATTTAAGAACCAGGGCCAGATGTGAAAGACAACAGGAAGCGACTGCTGTTGGTACAGGGGGTGGGGGTAGGCTTATCGGCCCTGAACAGAAGCGGGGGTGGGGAGAGACCTGGAGGGTATACTTTGAAGCAGGATTACTGAGTTAGCTGGATAATTGCACTGAATAAAACCCGGAACCCCTTTTTACTTCAGTACATGTTCCAAATTTGGAAGGGTTTCAGGTTTTACTTATTGCAGTTATCCAGCTAACTCAGTAATCCTGCTTCGTAGTATACCCCCCTGCAGGGGAGAGAGCTTCACAATTAAGTTGTGACAACCATGCACATGTAGTCCCTTTCATTTCATAAACACAAACGAGCTGGTCCAACACGCACACTGGGTATTATTATTAACCCCGAACAGGGTAAATTAAGCCACACACACACACACACACACACACACACACACACACACACACACACACACACACACACACACACACACACACACAATAGCATTGCAGCTGAAAAGAAACAGCAGTTAGTCTATCATGCAGCGAGAGGCAAGCTTCTCGTCTTCTCCCCCGCACGAGTAGTGCAGTTAACTCGCTGTCATTTGCTTTTTTTTTTGTAACTGACGAAGCGGTGGCGGTCAACAGTTTTTAGTTCACATCGCTAACGTCACACCACTAGAATAATGCCAACGGCACATCCTCCGCTTAAAGACTTTCAGTTGAAAGAGGAGGACCCAAAATATTAGATTTAAACATTTACTTAACTTGGATAAATTGGCTAGTTAGGAATTAAGAAAGCTAAACACAACACAATTTGAAAGCGCCAACGAAATTAACCATTTTAAATTACAATTTAAAATAGTTAGCTAATCATAAAATGCACATATTCTCTTACTGGGAACGGGAGTCGTCAGCGGCGACGTTTACTAGCTATAACGTGTTCTTACAAACACCTTATGATCGGATCTAATGTTAATTAACTTGATTGATAACATTGAAGCAGGGTCATCATAAACGTGAATTAACACTACTACTTAGTTAACGCTACGCTAACATTAGCTGTCGTTTCTGGTCTGAAGACTTTAAAACGACACACAAAGACAGACCATGTGCCCAATGGAAGAAAAAAAAACATCCGTGTTGCTCTAACGTTCACTAGCTAGCAACAAAACTATGAAATGACAACTGCTAGCCAATACCATGAACAATAGCTTCTTGTCCCTTTCCCAATTAGTATAGTTAGCCAGCTAACGAGAGTCGATGTAATGTTAGCTGGCTAACGGTCTTGTTCAAATCTGTGCTTCTGTCTGGTTTTCTCACTCGGTAGCAACTTCATCCAGCCGCTGTCTATCTAGTCAGTTTAACTGGCAGCTACAGCCCGGCTAGTTGTCCAGCTGGCTAAGTTACCCGATTTATCCGCAAACACACGTTATTCGTTCATACTGTTAAACGTTAGCTCAGCGACTAAAATCTTAAATCCCGTTTTGATTAGCTAAGTTAGCTGACAATGAATGTGGGTACTGTGTAGCTAGCTAGGTAGCTAAATTAACATGCGAAAATAATGTTGATCACTTAACTACCTTGATGTGTTTTCCGGCAGTACTGGCTTCACGGCATCCAGGCAGTTGATGTGTCTGATGATGACAGATATACTCGTTTTTTAATATGACAGTGATACTGTCATGCACGGCTTCGCATATCAGTCAGTACAATTTTCTTCTTCTTTTTTTTTTCCTTTCACTGACCTCCAATCCGTTTACTGTATAAATACTAGCACACGTCCCGCTTCTTCCCGACATGCACATAATAAATGCGCACCTACATTTAGGTTGATAGTCTGGGATGTTATTTGGTGGTTGGTTAGGCTGTTCTTTTGGTATGTAAGGGCAAGCATCTCACTCATGTATTGTAGGCTACACACATTTGTATGAGTATAATAATGTTTTACTTACCAAGGACAACTGTCAAGAGTGATAATGTAAATAATGTAATAAAAATAAAACAATGTAAATGTACTATATTAAAACTATAGCCTATGCTACATTGTCATTAATTAATGAATAATTGATCTGCATTTTGAACATAAGGGCTTAAAGACAATCTATTTGAGAAAACTGAAAGACGATTGATGTTGATCATTGTTTGATGATCAAGAAAAAACATTTTCTTCAATTCCTTAATTGTATTACAAGATTCACAAAGCTGTCAATGCCTCGTCGTATTCCATTACCGTCAGTGAATATTAAATTCATTTTAGGTCTAATTTTAAATATTACGATTACATTCACAGTCCCTTCCATCATTCCTGCCTGCACCATCCATGGTTTGCTGCTAATAAATTGCCAGTCCCTGATCAGTGATATGTTTGGTTTTTACACATCAAACACATCGTATATTGGCCGCAAAGGGACTTTTATTTTTTTACATACTTGCCCACAATCAGTGCTATTCTGATGACCTCTACTGGTGGAATGTGAACTACATGAACACATGCATGGCTCTAGGCTTTGGGCACCTTGACTTGAACATTACTTACTATGCAACAGCATTAGTGTGACATTGAGGAAATTGAAAATTACCTGTGACAAAATAACCACACGATATTTTTGTGGAGCTTAGTTCCTCGACTGACAGAAACCCCACTTCTCCTTTGCAAGCATCCATGTTCTTCAAAATGACGCAGCAAATAGCGCAAAGCTAGCGAAATATCAGTGCATGGACATTAGAGTAGGCAAAAACCACATCGTGAAACACGGTTCTGGAAATGTATTTCCTGCCGCGATACAACAAAGAACCTAAATCTTGAAAAAAAATCTAACCTGTAAAGACAACACTAGAGTTCCTAGTATAGACTACATTTAACACATTTTAGTTGCTAATCAAGTCAATGTCGTACTAAGCACAGACTGATATTTTGACATGTATAATTTTAAATGTGTTTTATATAGGCGAGCTAATGAATGTCATCGAAAAACGTAATCAAACAAAAAAAATGGTGGTATGTAAGTGGACAAGAAAAAAATATTTTGTACAAATTTAGCAATTTTTAGGTATACAACTATTATCCATTTTACGGTAAAAACCTTTGTCACCGGAAATTATATATATTTTCTTTCTTCAAATCAGAACGCAGTATATAATAATTGACAGCGGTTTAATCCAGTGGGTTGTTTCAAGCAGCTAACGACAATACTGTAATAACCAATAGTAATCGACAGTAGGATTTATCGTTGGGTTTCTTTAAGTGGGCAGGGTGGTATCAGGAAGAGAAATCGAAGGAAAATGGTCCGTAAAAAGCTTATTCGCGATCATTTTTAAAGAAAAGGCATGGTTTACAGGGTAAACTCAAACGACGGTTGTGCTTAAAGGGCAGCAATTATAGGAAAAGTTAAGCTGTCAGGACATCCAAGTGACGTAAGTGATAAAAGATTGTATTTAGCTAGCTAACTAGATGTATTTGTAGTAACGTTAGCTAGACTTATTAACCGTGTGAAATGACTTTGTTTTAGCTAACGTTACTTAACAGGTAGCTAGTTATATCTATAACTGGATTAAAAACGGAACAGAGAACTAATTCAGCAAACGGACGAGTCGTTACCTCGTGATATTAGTGTTTACCTATGTAACTTCTCAATCTAGCAGCAGTAGCTAGGTTAGCTAGCAGCTACATTAGCTAGCTCGCTGCTATCTATCTAGCTAGCGAGGTTGCCAGATATTCGTTTATCTTGTTAATGTATTACATACTAGGCATTTTTATCTTGAATGTAATGAATGGAAAATGAATAGAACTTTCCACAAAAATCACAATGAGCTTCCAGGCCTGCTTCCTGTTTACACGCATTCAGAAGTTTGCTTGTTAGCTGGCTAGCTAGGCTAACTAGCCAGTGTGCTAACTGCATTCATTAGAAGCGCTGCAAATGTTATGTTTGAGCTAAAATAGCTGGCGATTTGGGTAACTTTATGGGAATATTTGCAAGCTGGTTATTGAGTGTCTAGCTGTTTTGTACTTTTCTCCAAAGGCAAGCTTGCTATTCAGTATGCTAACGTTACTAACGTTAGGTAGGTAGATGGCTAGCTATTGATTATGACCCGGAAAGTCATCAGGATATGGTCATACATACCCCTTAGTTGTTCTAACGTTACCCCTGCCATGTTTATATTTCACGTGCTTATCTGTTGTAGGTGGATTGAACTTACCTGTATATATGTGCAACATATTGACAAAAGTTACTTAATTACGTTGCTATTTGTTTAATGTTAATGTTCACAGTCACTAATCTGTAAATTTAGCAGTGGTGGTTGGTCATGTTACCAGTCATTCTTGCAGAGTGTGTCAGCTTTAAGAATTGGGACGTAGGTAATGTGAGGCATCACTGTCAGCATAGGTCTAATAGTGCTTACATATCACATAGTAATGTCACTTGGCCTGAGGTTAAAATGTTCGCTTTTGTCCCTTACTCCAACCTCAGGGCTGGCCGCACTCTATTCTGCAGGGGCATAAGGGTTCCTGCAAGTCATTTTAAATGAGAATGTCCCTAGCACAGAGAGTGCTGCTCACATGGATCTTCACCCTGGTCTTCCTCATTATGCTGGTGCTGAAGCTGGATGAGAAGGTCCACTGGAACTGGTTTCTCATCTTCCTCCCTGTCTGGATCTTCGATGCCATCCTCCTCCTTATGCTTGTGGTGAAAATGGCCGGGCGCTGCAAGCCGGGCTATGACCCCCGCAACGGCTCTCAGGACTTGCGAAAGAAGGCCTGGTACCTGGTGGCCATGCTGCTGAAGCTGGCCTTCTGCCTCACGCTGTGCGCCAGGCTGGAGCAGCTGACGGAGATCAAGCTGACGTTCGTCTGCATCCCCCTCTGGGCCCTCCTGATAGGGGCCATGGCGGAGCTGGGCTATAACATCTTCCCAGACAGGAGAGACTAATTGCTTCTGTGTACAGGGAGGAAGAATGATGCCGCGCTTTTCGTGAGTGACCCCCCCACCTCCCCACCACCTGGCATTCCCCCTCCCTGAGACCTAGAACACACTTCCTGCCCCAGGCCCAGGGAACGCAGCCCGTGTCAGCAGTATTTGACCGGCTTGGAAGCCAAAAAAGGGAACTGGAGAGCTGGGCTTTCCCCTACCCGGGATGCTTATAGAGGCTGTTGGGTTTCGAGCGAGCTCTTGGTCCTATGACTGTTTGGCAGGGAGTGGGTTTTAAGAAAAGAGAAACTGGCTGTCTTCAGCATTTCCTTTTTGTACCGTTTGTGCAGTGCTTACCAAGACCGTCATATTTCCTGGAATGAGTTGTCCATCTGTCATTCTTTTAGGAAGGCATGCCCCTCCCAAGCTGGCCTTCTCTCATCCGCCACTTGGGATCCTGATTCTTAAAATCATTGTGTCCTCATTCCATTTTGGAATTTCTGAATGCAACATCCTTTGCATCTTTGAAGAGAGTATTTTGGAAGAAAAGAAATGCATAATCTTGTTACGTGTAGTCTGTGAATAAAAATTGGTGTCCTGATTGTCCTAGAACGATTCAGATTTTATTTCGCTGCACTATTTGTATTCTTCCTTGGCAGCTCAAATGTGGCTGGTTATGCATGTTCTATTGTGCGTCAGTAGGTGGCAGCATTAATCACGTATGGACTCCGTTAATCTTGGGTGCCCTCTAAAGTTTTTTTAGAAAATAATTTTAACAAATGGTCTAGTCATGGAAATGTTAAAATGAAAATACCTCCCGTCTGAAATATCAGCGAATCTATCACCTGTCTACAGAAATTGAAGCCACTTTATGTAAACTATCGTGTTGCATAAATATAAAGGTCCCCATTTCACCAATTAACAAGCTAAAATATATTTAGGTACAAGTATGAACCTAAGGCTTCAAATGGAAATATTTTTCCTAAAATTTGAAAGAGGAGATGTATTCGCTCATTATTGGCAGGGCATTACAAGGAATGTTCAAGTTAAAAACCTTTTTTCTTGACTCCAGCCAAATTCATGGCAAGGTATATGTGCTGACAGTCATACCCTCAAAGGTTGTGTAGAACCTCTGCTGGAGACCAAAATCTACACTGCTTTAATCCTGCATTCCCATTCCCAAAAAGGGAACATGCACCTCATGCTGTGCACCCACAAATTTCCACTTGACAGCAAGCTTTGAGCAACAGCAGACATCTGCCCGAATGGATATGTGTGTGTGAGGGAGCATAGCAACATTTTCCATACGGGATGATTTTAGAAGAAACCCGTCACCGCTCTTGTCTTCTTGGGGGTGGCAATGCCAAGTGGCAGCGTTGGGAACATGCACCAGAAGCTCAGAGAGAACACACTGATCAAGGTCTCAAAGCTCATGTTTTTATCTGAGCCAATTTTTGTCCTGTCCTTTCTTCTGGCATTCCATCAGAGAAGGCAAGCCAAAACCATGTCCCCCCCCTCCCACCACTGCAAAAACTACACACCCTTACACTTGGCTGGGTTTCAGTTCCTCTCACACAAAAGTTAACAGCCCTGAGGGAAGTTTTTAAGATGGATTCCAACAGGCCATCCAGACCATTTACTGCTCAGAGTAAAGAGACTAGTTTACAGGGCTAAAACATGTTCTATCAACGACGCACAATATATATTATATATATACGGAAACGCCTACAAAAACTGAGTAGTAACTAATAACAAGTAGGCCCACTCTTTGCCTTAAAAACAGTTTCAAACCTTCTAGGAATGCTGCCATACAATTTCTGAACTGTGTGTAGAGCGATATTGGCCCATTGTTCAAGGAGTCTCCAGTTCTTTGAGGGATGAAGGAGGTGGAAATCTAGTTTGCACTCTGTGCTCCAGAACTTCCCATAAAGGTTCAATTATGTTTAGATCTGGTGATTGTGCAGGCCATGGCAGGCATTTGACATCATCCTCATGTTCTTGGAACAAAGAACATTTTAGCAGTGTGTATGGGGGCGTTATGTTGGAATATGGGGACATCATGGTGTTTGCACCATAGGGTTTACCTGGTCTTGTAAAATGGTTTCATGTTGTTTGCCCGTTACACATCCATGGAGAGCAATCATTGGACCCAATACCATTACAAAACCACCACCATACTTAACAGTTGGCAACAGACATTGTGGATTGAATGCCTCCTTAGGCTTTCTCCAAACAAATCCATCCAGATGTATTAAGAGTAAAATATGACTCATCAGACCATATCACTTTTCTCCATTGCTCAGGGGTCCAGGTTTTGTGTTCCTTACACCATGTTGTGTTTTTGTGCATTAGCCTTGGATACAAATGGTTTCTGGTGATTTTTAAAGCTGTAGTACTGTGGTTATTAGCAACTATACTACCAAGTCCATCTGTCCCTGTCGGAGAGCTTTGACTTGCGGCCACAGTTCTTTTTTTGATGCTGTTTTTTGGTGTTGGGTATATGTTATAATTTTTGACAATTTTTTTCTGTTCCCCTTGCCACCATAAATAATTTTGCCGTTTTTGTGACCGATGCACCTGCAATTCGGGCACCAACGATTTGGCCTGTTAGTATCCTCATCTTGCTTTGGAGACTTACCTCACAAAGTGCTGCTGGTTAGACGTCTTTTAAGCAGACACGGCTGCCAATTAGCATTCAAATGAATAGGAATCACCTGTGTAGATGCTTCAAAATTAAAGCAATTTTTTCAGGGGTGTTTCTGATATTTTGGCCACCCCCTGTGTATGTGTGTATGCATATATATATATATTTTACGTCTAATCCATGGATTCCTAGCTGACAGCAAAGGCCTAAAGAAACAGGGTCATGCTCAGCCCTGCAACACTAATGAAATAAAAGATTTTTGCTGCTGTGCTGTTTTAAAGTGTGAAACTGTCTCTCGACTACTGGAAGGTCACTTATAAGGAATCTTTCACAATATATAGGCAGAAAAAAACTAGGCTCTGGGATCTTGTGGACAGTTAATTCCCAGTCTATACAACTGGCCAAACTTTTCAGGAAGCCATTGACTGATGGCCACAAAGAGAGCAAGTTGCATCATCAGTCTGGAATGCTGAAAAGGTTCCAATGCACATGCCGGATACAGACCCAGTTCTAGTGCTCCTGTCTGAAAGGTTCAGTCAACAGAGGTAAAAGGAACAAGGCTGAATATGGTGATATCTGTAATGTGCTTAGTGGCACTTTCTCGCTTGCATAAGCGCACACAGCCTTCCAAGTGTTAGAAGATCAGGGCGGGCGTCCTTGAGGTGGCTCAGGAAGCTGCGTTCAGGCATGGCCTGGCCTCCCACAGTGGGTACGGTCAACCTTAAACAGCGAAGCGGCACCTGGACTAGAGGTACTGGCATACGCGTTTTCTGATCGTCAACTCCCAGATACACAGAGCGCCAGTGCTGAAACACACCATAGCAGAACTGCTGAGCTCATCTGCATTGCACGAGCATGTGGGCGTCTTACATAACGCAGAGAGCAGCATTAATCCCACTCCCGCCCTTTCAGAACACGCTTACAGAACCCCAGTCCGTATGAGCGCGTGCGCGCTCGCTCGCTCTACACCGTCTAATGTGCAAAACGACAGCCCCTTATACGGTCACTGATTTAATACTTCCAACCCCATAACCACTGAATCAGACTTCAACATGTCTCTTACAGTAAGCTTGTGGAGAAATAAATGGTGTGTGCAGAGAGCAGTTATATACAGCATAACAGAGCTTTGGCAACAGAGGTTGTTTTTGGATTTTTATCCTGCCCTGAACATAAGTCAGGAAATGTCCGCATTTATTTTAAAACATTTTGTGGTGGAGTTTTGATTCATTTTTAAATGAGTTGCAGCAAAAAAATGCAACAATGTGAATGAATCCAGCTAATCAAATTAGCACAGGCCTTTTTTCTAATAAGTGGACATGTTAGATGAACTCTGCGAGAGAAAGTTGGTGGTGTTTTAATGCTAAATTATCACTATTTTTAAATGACCAATTACTGGAGACCAATAACTTAAAACAGCCATCTATATTATGTCTACAAATTATGAAGCAACTTCTGTGTTGATCCTATGCCTTTAATTCATCTTCAAACATAGTTGTCTTAGTTCTACACAGAGTAACCATTTACTTTCATGATCATGGAAGAACTTACTTAGGCCATGTGACCTACCTTTCCGTGAGCCTCGCAGTCTTATGTACTTGATTGTTCAGTGTAGCCCTCGTTTAAACAACAACGTTCCAATATTGTGAACCTTTATTAAGAGGTTCTTATTTAAGTATAAATCACACTACAAGTTTTAAAAAAAAAGTTATTTACACTACAGTGCTGACATTTAAAATGGAACAAAAAGAAATTTGATATAAATAAGCTCTATGGAAAAAGCCCGGAGTCATTAAAAGAATTCTGTCTCATCTTACAAAAAATATATATGTTCATGTCAGCTCTAATACATCTATAACCTACAACTTAAAAATATATTATTTAAGGACCTGTTTATTTCAGACCTGCAGGGTAACCGTGCAGCTGGCCCTAAGTGCTTTGATAGTTCACAGTTACGGACAGGCACTGAGGAATGTTACAAGCTACATTTGCTATGTATTCATTCGGTAACAGAGTAGAGCGCAAGCTGCAAGCTTGCCCCACAGAGCTTACATTATCCATATAGTACATCACACTTTTTTCATTTTTTTTTTTTTTTATATATATATATCGTAAAAACAAAAAACAAAAAACAAAAAAAAAAAGCCATTTAAAAACAATATGTACAAATCAGTATAAAAAGTCTTTGTGCTGCTCATGCAGGTGGGGTTTTATTGAGTGGTGCGGCCGAGTGTCCTGTGGTGTGACCGGGGCCTTTGGGTACAGCGTGTCCTTGGGTTTGTCGCCCTGGGGCTGCGGGGCCTGCGTCCGGCCGTCGGGCTGCCCGGCGACGGGCCTGGCTGGAGTGGTTGGACATTCTGGGTGAAGGTGTGGTTTGGGCCTGCTCTCCTGCGGCAGGGCGGGGGCGGGGGCGGGGGCCGGGGGGGGCTTGGCGCTCTTCTCCGGGGGAGCGGCTCCGGGTTCCGCTTTGATTTCTGGGAGGGGAGTGTCTTGGGGGGCGTGGGGGTCCGCGGGGGTCGGCGTGGGAACGGGGGGGGTGTCCGGGTGCTCTTCGGCTTCCTGCTTGACGGACGCCGTCGGCGGTGACGTGGCGGTCTCGGGGTCCCCCTCCGCCACCTCCTGATGGTACTGTCTCAAGCGGATGTGCCAGGCCAGGCTGCAGACAGACGACACGGTCTTGAACTGGTGCACCACGCTGCGGGGGATGTAGTAGATGTCGTTGTCGTACAGCTGGATGCGGGCGTAGCGGATTCCTTCCCGCCGAAGCTGGTTCAGCTTGGCGTCGTCCACCCACTGCACGCACTGCAGAAGGGGAGGGGGGGGGGGGGGGGTAAGAGCCTATCACACAGTGCTCTGCCACCTCAAACCGCTATTTATCATTTATTACCACCACAAATTATTTACCCATCAGCTACTTAGTCATTCTTCATGGTTAACTGATTTCTACACTTAATTATGGCCATTATTAGCATACAGCCACACAACAACAGATAAAGTAATGACCCGCTGCAGTTTAACAAAAATTAAAAATTAAAAAACACCCATATTTGAGCACTTCAGATTATGGGACGTGGGGTCGTGCCACTACAGAGCTAGGACCAATTCCATTGGTTATTCAAAAAAGACGTTCCTCTGATCAGCTGCGGTGCACCGCTGTGGTCGGCCAGCAGGTGTCAGTGTTGCGGTCTCACCTGGGACAGGGGCGGCTCATACAGGTCCAGCTGTAGCCTCTGCACCACCTCTGGGAAGTCTCCAGCGTGAAAGCAGATCACGTCTTTGGTTATCCGAGGGGGATCGCCACTAGAAGGGAAGGAAATGCTAACCATCAAAAAGCCGGATTTGCGTATTTCCTGGCAGTCAGTTTTAGTTACTCAAGAAATTCACAGGGAAAATAAGGCTTGAAATGTTACATTAGCATTTTATTTTTTAAAACATGTATATATTCTCCCACAACAGTGTACACTCATGATACTGCTGGATCTTTTGTGGTGTGTGAACGCGTGCCATATGAACAATCTAAAATGTGCATTATTATTAAACAACTCATTCAAAATTGACAATGCCGCCAAGGAATGTACATGGAAAATATTTACAAGCCAAACACACCAGAACAATCAGATCAAATTAGCGACAGATCAAATTAAACAAATGACACAATTTTGTAAAAATTGTAATCTGTATTTTTACTTCAGATCATGGTATACAAAATGTCAAGTGACCGAGGTGTGGCATCAGAAAATCCATGACTGTTTGTGCACGCATATATACAGTAGGCACCATAATTCATTGGACAGCGACATTTTTTGTTATTTTGGTTCTGTACTCTAGTACTTTGAGTTTGAAAGGATATCTGGCAGCAGAGTGATGGTTTAAGGCTTGTTTGATATGTCAGACCCTTGATGACTTCGAGCCATTTAGCCAACCATGTGTTCCATAGTGTTCCAGTGTAATTTACACTTAAATCTAGTCCCACCCCCCAATTCCCATAGAGACCCATTCAAATGCAGAAAGGGTAGAGTATCGGTTGTAGGAGTACCAGAAAATAAGATATCAAGAGTCTTTTGATATTGTTGGGTCACAGACATCAGGAAGTCATGGCATGCAAAGGATATGCGGCCAAATATGAAAAATGATTACTTTATTCTACATTATGTTAAACTGTCCAATATTTTTTGATGCCTGAAAATGTGTACAAAAGGTTCTATAATTTCTAAACGGTTCATCCGATACGGATGAAAATACCCTCTCAAATTAAAGCTGACAGTCTGCACTTCAACCTCATTGTCATTGTATCCTTTCAAACTTTCAAGTGCAAGAGTACAGAACCAAAATAACAAAAAATGTGTCACTGTCCAATGAATTATGGTGCTCACTGTAAGCTTGTGTGTGTGTGTGTATTTGTATAAACGTGTGTATCTATGTGAATTTGTATGCGGGCACTTCTTTGTTTCTATGCGTGTGTGTGTGTGTGTGTGTGTGTGTGTGTGTGTGTGTGTGTGTGTGTGTGTGTGTGTGTGTGTGTGTGTGTGTGTGTGTGTGTGTGTGTGTGTGTGTGTGTGTGTGTGTGTGTGTGTGTGAACAAGACCCACCATTCTCCGCAGTGCACTGCCTTTAGCACCCCCACAGCCGCAGTGGTTTGCCGCTCAAAGCCCTGGCCGATGTGGTCAGCGTGGGCTCGCGTCCGGTCCTCAAACAGCATCTCACGGGGTTCGCTGGCCCGAGGTAGGTACTGCAGGTTTTTAATTTCATTGGTAGACCTGAGAATGAAGAGGACAGCATTCAGCCATCAGATCCTATAAGTAACACAGGTTTTATTCCAACTGAGAAGGAACAAAGCTCTGAGCTCCCAAGTGGCACGTCCAGGTGTAGTGCTTATAACTGCTACCCAAAAGTGCCTGATAGGATTATGAATAATTGGGCAGAGATGTCCAAGAGGGAGACATCCCCTATCTGACAGCACAACAGCGACCCCAGAGTGATGGGATTAGATTAGTTGACAGTCATTTAATTTTACTACTACATACATCTTTATTATAAAAAAAAAAATAAAATGTGACTAAAAAGTTATTTTTAAAAGAAATCTCTTACACATTAAGTTTGCGTGAGAATCTTGGTGGCACTAAACCAAAGCTTTAAGCACTGGAAGAGCATCTGCCAGGACTGCTTCAAGCTCAGTCATGTTTGAGGGGGAACAGAGCCAAGCGGCCATTGCTCATCGGGCGCATTTTCAGAAAAACTGTGCCGTGCCAGGTGACCAAGCTAATAATCACCACGTGGGATTGATTAACCAAAACAAAGCCCCAAATACGAGCGAGTACGGGAATACATGCAGGCATTTAGCATGCATTACACTCTCAATGACATCAGCTGTTGGGAAAGAACATCTCCAGGCGAAAGAGGGATCAGTGTTTAATATGCAGCGTTTGCCAGAGCTGCTGTGTGCACTGATAAAATAATGCATGCAAAGCTGAGGCCCAGAGACTGTAGCCTCGCTCGGTAACCGTCTGCTCTGGGACGGGGGCCACTGGGGATTTACTTTCTGCTGTACGGATGGGTGGAGTGTGGCGAAATGTCAGTGCCCCCCTCCCACCCCCCCACAGGGGAGCGGATGCGGTTCTCTCCAGCCTCTGTCTCCAGTTTGTACTTATGCCACAATCTGGAGTTCCAATTAAGGACGGAGTTCAAAGGGGTGCAGTGGTCTGTTCTTATCAATGTAGCACCGGAAAGGCACCCCAACGCGCCCACGGCCCGCGGGGCGCCCCCTTCTCCACCCGGCTGCACATGGACAGTCATTGTGATCTCAAGTCAAAGAAATAAATAAATAATAGTACTCAAAAAATAAAATAAATGTATTCAACATTCTTGGTGTGCTTGTCACATTTTCCTTGAAACTTAAACTTGCATTATATAAAAAGCAGGACTGAATAAATCACATCCAACCATGTGACTGACAGGGCAGGGCGACAGGGATCCCCTGCTGTGTGCAGTTCCTCCATTATCAGGTGGTGCACAGAGGATTTATCACCTCTGAGCCTCTCCCCCACTGCAGCCTGGGGACTGGCCTACCCTTCCCTATCCTAAGGCCAGCCACCTGCAAGCACATACTTACAATGCACAGAAACAGCAACCAGGTCGGAAACAACTGGTGTCCTGATTGGTTGTTCTATACCCTGAACCCTGTGCTCTTCAGCTCTACAGTCTACAGGAACCAACTAAAGCAACAAGAAGCTTCCCAATCAGACCGAAATACAAAAAACAGAAAATTAAAAAAATAAAAAAACATTTCCACTCAGCAGAAAAGAACAAATAACCACTGCCTGGAAAACCAACACTTACGACGACAGAAACTGAGCCGAGAGAATTTTGAAACCGGAGGAGGGGGGGTGAAGCCTCTCATGGTAGAGCACCCTTTTCCAGCTGCAGTCTGCTTCCGTTGTATTAGTTAGCATAACAATGATCACATTTCGAGGTGTAAGGAGGAAGCAATGTTTTTATGGAATTAATTTGGGCTGCCTGGCGCTCTGGGGAACAATGACAGCATGATAAACCCAGAAAGTGCTAATTGCCCATCCTTTGAGTTCCACAGCAGAGGGTGGAAAGAAAAAAGGGGAAAAAAAGCCCTTCTTCAGCTCATGTTTATGTAAAGCAATCTTACGGTCACTCAGATATAACTCGATGCAAGTCACACAGCAGGGATCCACTACATTTCAACCAGAATTAGAAATCCTTTTGCCTTTTCAATCCCAGAATGCACATGGATGACCATGCCTGCAGATCACTCAGTTTTGATGATTTACCTGAACTGAAAGTCAATCACATTTAATACTTATTTTTTGAGGCTTGTTTCTACTGCTGAAAATACTATGAAGCATACTTAAAATACATTATTTATTTAATTACAAGTGTCAGCCATTGTAATGAAATAAATAATATGGTTATGTTTCATAGTAATAAAGTGAGCTATCCTGCAAGAACTCAACTTTTATTAAGAAAAAATAAAAATTAACAGGTAGCTCTTCAGCATTTTAAATGAGTTTCTGTTTGCCAAATATGTGCCAGCACTAGTTTCTGCTTATCCACATAAGCAGTGGTAAAAAAAGATAAAAAAAGATAAAAAGTAAAGATAAATAAAAAGCCACCTCCAACTAAAGCAAGCATAAGAGCAGGCAAGGCCCCCACCTTTTCCTTTTGAAGGGAGACTTTGGCATGTCCGCGACGGGGATCATCTGCTCTCCCGGGCGTACCCACAGGATGGGGCCATCGTCACTCTCTGTGGGGCTGTTAAGCTTCAGGCTGGAGAACGAGCCCCAGGGAAGAGTGCGCTGTTGAGGGGGAGGGGGGAGAACCATTAGTCTTTCATTTTAGCCATTTAGCAGATGCTTTTATCCTGCTTCCATTCTTTTACACACAATCCATTATACAGCTGGATATTTACTAAAGCAATGGCAGTTAATTACTTTGCTCAAGGGTACAACAGCAGTGCCCCAGCTGGGAATTGAACCTACACCTTTGGAGTTAAGAGCCCAGTTCCCTAAACCATTATACCACACTGCCAGTATACAACAGCCTGACAGAGCTCTAGGCAAAGTGAGCAGCACTGTATATACAAGTGAGACCATGTTTTATATTCCTACTGTTGGAAATACAGGCCAGTTATTTTTTTGGCCATTCACTGTTTTCACCATTTCTAATCATCACCATAATCATGTTTTCACTATTTCTAATCATCACCATAATCATGGTCTTTCACCATTTTTCCATCCATTACTAAATGTTTTGGTTTCATGATGTATGAGCCTAGGAAATAACATTTGTTTATGCCAAGAAAGCCTTTTATAATTGTGATTAGAGTGAAAGAGTCACTCGTGCATCCCCAGTCCTGAACTTGGCCACAGTTTCACCACAACAACTTACAACTGCCAGGTGACAACTGTTCATTACAAAGTAAAAATAAAAAAATAAAAAAACTACATGTAATATGCATTTATGAGGAAGTACAGCCCCTAGATGTAGAAAATGGGGAGAAAGGTTTCCTCATGTCTCTGTGGATAACCCTGCACATGACTTCTGTCAGCAGAAAGTGTGTTCTTGTTCTGAAGGGCTGGTGAATGCACCTATTCTGAGCAATGGCAGGCCGTGGCGTCTCCCTGAGGGGTCCTACGCCAGCCTGCCTGCAGGTGCACTGGACTGGGGTTAGTTAAGTGTGCTGGGTGCACTGGACTAGGGTTAGTTAAGTGTGCTGGGTGCACTGGACTAGGGTTAGTTATGTGTGCAGGTGCACTGGACTAGGGTTAGTTATGTGTGCAGGTGCTCTGGACTAGGGTTAGTTAAGTGTGCAGGTGCACTGGACTAGGGTTAGTTAAGTGTGCAGGTGCACTGGACTAGGGTTAGTTAAGTGTGCTGGGTGCACTGGACTGGGGTTATTTATGTGTGCAGGTGCACTGGACTAGGGTTAGTTAAGTGTGCTGGGTGCTCTGGACTAGGGTTAGTTAAGTGTGCTGGGTGCACTGGACTAGGGTTAGTTAAGTGTGCTGGGTGCACTGGACTAGGGTTAGTTAAGTGTGCTGGGTGCACTGGACTAGGGTTAGTTAAGTGTGCTGGGTGCTCTGGACTAGGGTTAGTTAACTGTGCTGGGTGCACTGGACTAGGGTTAGTTAAGTGTGCTGGGTGCACTGGACTAGGGTTAGTTAAGTGTGCTGGGTGCACTGGACTGGGGTTAGTTAAGTGTGCTGGGTGCACTGGACTAGGGTTAGTTAAGTGTGCTGGGTGCTCTGGACTAGGGTTAGTTAAGTGTGCTGGGTGCACTGGACTAGGGTTAGTTAAGTGTGCTGGGTGCACTGGACTAGGGTTAGTTAAGTGTGCTGGGTGCACTGGACTAGGGTTAGTTAAGTGTGCTGGGTGCTCTGGACTAGGGTTAGTTAAGTGTGCTGGGTGCTCTGGACTAGGGTTAGTTAAGTGTGCTGGGTGCACTGGACTAGGGTTAGTTAAGTGTGCTGGGTGCACTGGACTAGGGTTAGTTAAGTGTGCTGGGTGCTCTGGACTAGGGTTAGTTAAGTGTGCTGGGTGCACTGGACTAGGGTTAGTTAAGTGTGCTGGGTGCACTGGACTAGGGTTAGTTAAGTGTGCTGGGTGCACTGGACTAGGGTTAGTTAAGTGTGCTGGGTGCACTGGACTAGGGTTAGTTAAGTGTGCTGGGTGCACTGGACTAGGGTTAGTTAAGTGTGCTGGGTGCTCTGGACTAGGGTTAGTTAAGTGTGCTGGGTGCACTGGACTAGGGTTAGTTAAGTGTGCTGGGTGCACTGGACTAGGGTTAGTTAAGTGTGCTGGGTGCATGGTGCGAGGGGAAGTAATAACGGGCAGCAGCAGGACAGCAGCTGTGCGGGAGGTGGAGCAGTGTCTCTGCGCTTTTTCCACGCAGCGGTTTCATCAGCTGGGATTCCACTCACTTTCAAAAATGGCGAATCTTCCAGCATGCTGAGGAATTCTGGGAAGTAATCCCCGACCTCTTCATCCACGGCTCCCACAAGGCTGATCTGCCTCATGGCCCCGGCTCTGTATGTCCCATGGGAGTAGGTTCTCTTTACCTGTAAACAGAGAGAAAGAGAGGAGAAGAGAAAGAGGGCGAGAGAGAAAAAGCGGGGAGAGGGTTAGGGAGAGGTGATCATCAAATGCCCAGAACCTCGCATTCCCATTCTTGTGCAGTACGTCTCACACACAAGGCACAAGGATTTAAAGATAAAAGATTAAAGGCATCTATAAATAGACAACAGTTGATGTAGCGGCAGTGTAGTATAATGGTTAAGGAACTGGCCTTGTAACCGAAAGGTTGCAGGTTCGATTCCCAGGTAGGACACTGCCGTTGTACCCTTGAGCAAGGTACTTAACCTGAATCGCTTCAGTATATATCCAGCTGTATAAATGGATAATATGTAAAAAATGCTAAAAAGTTCTGTAAGTCGCTCTGGATAAGAGCGTCTGCTAAATGCCAATAATGTAATGTAATGTAATGTACATATGAGGGGAGGGAAAAATTTAGATTTTGTGAGTGCGCTGAAAGAATGAACCAGAGCGCTCGACACAGGCAACACTTCCAGACACAGGACCAGGAGATCAAACGCTCCTCTTGGGGAAAGATTACCGCTTGCCTGCTGTTACACCCCCCCCCCCCCCCACAGTGTGTAAAACCTAATACAGCAGCCTGAATAACCCCCCCCCCCCCCCCTCCTCCTCTCCCTCTCCCCTTTTGCAATTACACCATCACCTCATCACATCTCACAGCTGGAGAGCATAGTGCCGACCTGCTGCAGAGCCAAACGGCACGCTTATCCCCCGCCGGAAGAGGAACGACACACCAATCCCCCGCTTTTCCATTACAAAACAGGCAAATAGGTCAGAATAACAATGAAGAGAAAATGACACCCAGAGACCTTTCCACTTTCTACTGGCACTGATCTGCATGTCTGCACACATCTAGCGCGGAGCAGAAACGGCGTCTTTACAATTAATGAATTTCACACAGCACGCCCGCTTTATTCCACAGCAGCACGCGCAAGCTCATTTTTGATGACTTCTCTTATTACAACCGAGACGAGATGAGTGATGAGGATGACAGCCCGTCTGCAGTCACGCGTGTTTATGAAAGCGCTGCATATTACTTTGGAAGGCTTTATGTAGCTTGTTATGTTGAACCCTTCAAAGACAGTGTGAACATAGCCTAAGTGTAAATTAAGTGCAATGCAGATCCACTCTGATGTCTTTGCCAGTTACAAGTAAATTATGTACAAACTAAGATGTGTGTGTAGGTTGTAAGTTCTGACTCTCTGGACTAATCATTTATAAATGATTGCCACAAACCTCTGCATTAGTAAAATAACTGCAATTTAAGCTCCTTTTCATTTTTAGAGTAAAAAATAAAAAATAAAAACCTGACAACCTGCACCCATGCTAATGAGGTTCGGTTGAGTGCGAATCCCGAAAAAGATCACAGCACACGAGGGTCAGTTTTCCAACAAACTGGAGTCTTAGGTCTATAGCACATGCTGCACAGCCTTCAGCTGGGAGCCCAGAGCAGCCATTAGGGCTCCATTTATGCTCTCGCACCTCAGAGCACTGCAGCATACGGCCCACTTAAAACAACGTGTGGCACAAACTACCTTAAACACCCTGCTGCAGTGAAATCAGGGCACGCCGGATGGATACGGCTCGTCCCCACCCTGAGAAACAATGGCGCTGTGCCCTACCGTAAACCCGCTAAAAGCCGCCCGGGGAGGCGGTGACGCACTCTGAGCTGTTAGATAAGTTAAAGAGCTGTGCAGCTCGCTGAAAGGGGAGGGCCGGTACAATGGGGCATCACAATGTTGAGACTCTCAGATCACACCACCACACAAGTCATGGATCTCAATTTAGCTGCCGCAGTGGGAGCTGCTGATAACGGAGACGCTGTGGTGATAGGTGGTACAGAGGAACAACATGTCGCCTGCTCAGGGGAGGGAAGGAGGGAGGAAGGGAGGGAGGGGGCAGAAGAGGGAGACTGAGACAGAGGCAGAGAGAGAAAAGTAAAGAGAAAAGCAGAGCTAGTGAGAGGCACAGAGACAGAGAGCAAGAGAGGGAGGCACAGAGACAGAGCGAGAGAGGGAGGCAGCGAGAGAGAGAGAGAGAACAAGCGAGAGAGGGAGGCAGAGAGAAAGAACAGCAGAGAAAGCTACCACAGACAGTTTCCCCAGACTGTGGGATCAATGGCTACCATGGTAAGGTCAGGCACAGGCCCCTGGCTGGTGTGCCACCCCATTTACTGAGGAGCCTCTTTACACTGAACCCTACACCACTTCCAACACTGCAGGGTATGCTCTCCTCTTAGTCTACTCACACACAAACACCACATCTATGACACATCCAGGTAGCAGCGACCCTTTGACCTGAAATGAGCAGCCGTCGTGAGGGCGTCAAAGTGCTGCTGCACGCTGTAACAATCAATGTTACAACCAATCAAACTGGTGTGGAAGCCGGTCATGTGACCATGGATGCACCAATACTGGTATTTGGTCCGATACTGTGCCCATGTACTCTACTCGTACTCATAAAAATGTTCCAACACCCAGACCCGATACCAAAAGTCAAGTTGAATGCAAAATATTCACTACATTTTGCTTCACTGCACAGCCCTTCCCATTATGCAAGATTTTTTTCGGTATCCCTGCTAATAAACCAGATGTATCCCAGAGATAGACTGATGCATCATTCTGCCTGTGTCCAAAAACAAACATCTTTTCTTGAGGCGGGAACATTTGGTTTGTGAGGTGACTGATAATCTGTTAAAGCTGAAAGACTGATATTTGCGTTTCTGGAAGCATACGGAAGTCAAGGATGACATGTGGCGATATGAACGACCGATACAGGCTATTTTATTTATTTATTTTTACACTGACACATGGGCGCTCCTAGCACTCTAGTGGTTCTCGCTACCCACAACATATCATGTGACATGGAATCTTCACTCAGTCAGAGAGCAGCTCTGCCGCTGGAGGAAGACTCACTGAATGAAAGGAAGGAACAATAGCCTATGGTATGTTTCTCTTGCTAGCTAATTGAATATTGTCAATAATAATGGTGTATTAACACAACAGTAATGTTAGTCATTCTTTAATTTCGGTCTTAAATGTTTGCAAACTGCAGACGAATGTAAACTACGATAACAATGCTAGCTAGCTGTCGACAAGCTAATCAGCTACCAGTAACGTGAGATGCATCCACAGACCTAGTTGTGCTCTTTTACTTAGCACCATCACTTAGCTAATGTTAGGCTATCATTCATGAGTAGGCTACCGATTGAGATATAACATATATATTTAGGACAGTGTGCACTTAGATTCACACCCATATTTTAACTGAGGCATTTATTTTCATGTGGAATAAATTCATGGGATTAACGTGACCGATTTAAAGTTTGTTTTGAATAGCTAGGTAACGGCAGCCGTTTTGTGAAACAGCCCCATCTCAGCTAACTTTAGGATAAAAGGAAGAAAAACCTTATTGGTAAGGAATCTATGTTACCAGTTATCAAGCTAGTCAACGTTAGCTAATGGCCTCGTACACACTAGGGTTTTAGTTTTGAAACATTTCGGAAATGTTTTAGTCGAGGTTTTCGCTAACGTTACCATGACCTGTTCGTAGGCTACACATTACGCTACAATGCGTTCTGTGGTTTTTGAAACATAGAATGCGCTCCACGCAGCACGTTTCCTTGGCAGCGGATTTTATCTTCTGCATTCCTGGGTAACTATCGACATTTAATGTTACAGTTGGAAAAAATAAAATAAAATAAACATGGATCATTTGCCGCTTTCCAAGTGTTTACGGAGATGCAACCCGTCTCCTCCTCCATCCAAGTTAAGCCACAATCGGTAGCCATAGCCTTTTATAGAGATAACATATGATAATAATAATATAAACAAAATGTTCAACTGTCAAATCCCCACGAAATTGGGAGTACCATTCTTTATTTATGACCCAAGTAAAATGATTCTACAGGTAGGTTTCGGTAACCGATCCTGTACACACTCATGGCTAAAACCAGTTAAAGGTTTTCTAAACTTTTCCGATCCTAGCTCTAAGGGGTTTTAAATTAATGAGTCATCCGGTGAACGAGCCATTTAGTTTGGCTCTTTTTTCGCCTTGTTGCCAACGTTATGTGACCAGACAGAAAGCGCCGGTTGGCTGTAAAATAGGCCCTCTGTAACCTTAGACTACCTTTATACGGATATATCTAACTCCCAACCTGTTTCCAGTTCTTAATTATCAATCAAGCAGCTAATTAAGGGAATAACAAATATCAGTGAATAGCTATAGCACGTTTTTCTGTGCTAGCATTTTTCTTTGTGTCATCAAATGTGTAGCACTTAAATAGCTTATGTGTAGTGACGGCTGGTGCACTGGAAAAGCGGGGGGTAATGCATTACTTTTCGTTTGTTCAGCTAGTGTAGCCTAACAATCAAACAATTAATTTGCTGAATAATCAAGACCAATGTTTTAATGATTAAGAAATGATAATGACAGATAACCGAAATGGTCAGTAATCGATACTCAACAATTCAACATACAGTACTGATGTTTATTTAGCCATTTATTTTATTTATTCTTTATTGAAATGGTCAGTAAATTACTTTAAGTACTGATGTTTATTTTGCTATTTCATTTCTATTCTTTTTGATCATTTCAAAAATTACTATGTTAATCGTGTTAATATTAATATTATATTAATATTATAATAGCCTAATTTAATAATGTAAACATTTTTGTAATAGTTATTTGTTTAAGAAAGTAGTCTTCTGAGTACCTTTGCATAGTCATATTGGTGATAAATCTGTGCACAATCCATGTAGAAAAGGTCTGTTTTCATTCAAGCTAAAAAGTTCATTATATTGGCTGCCATATCGGTAATTAGTGAATTCCCTCCCATCTAAAATCGGTATCGGTCCCAAAAATCCCATATCGGTCAGGCTCTAATCGGGACTGAAATGACTTGCTTGCTCCTTTAGACAGCATTACTCCTCCTTCCCCTGTAAATTCCTGTCCAGATAGGGCTCATCACCAAAATGTCAACTGAGTAATCATACTTGTAGCACACATGTTAAATGGGCACTTGGGTCTCACGTTAAGCAAAGCTATTAACCGCCGCCTTGGGGGAAACACTGGTGCGTGCGTGTGTGTGGCTTTTGTAGCTAATAAATTTTTGTTGGAAGAAAACCATAGGAAAACAAAATGAAATACCAAACTGACTATAGGCCTAGGCAACATTTTATTGAAAATTGACAGTTTTATAATCTATTCTACAGAAATTTGGCCACAGCTTCATATACTAATTTAAAGAAACTTGGTTACAATTACGTGTTACGTTTTATTGGAACTCAGTAGCAGTTCCATGTTATGTTTTATTGGAACTCAGTGAGAGCTTTGTGTTCTTTTTGATAAAGGAGTGAACACAAAAAAATGTATGAAAAATTAACACTCCAGGGTCTTCAAAACCAGCGGTTTCACTGTAATATTATTAAAGTACTCGTATCGGTACTCTATCACTGTGGGAAAAAAAAATGTATTTGTGGATTTATTTGTAGATCTTGCTTGCTTGTTTCAAAAATACACAGATGAATGCAAGCGATCACAGAGTCATTGTCAAATGAATGCCCATACATGGTGAATCGTATGTCAACAAATGAAAATATATTCATACATTTGTCTGTTTGGGAGAGATCGGTTTGTGAGTGCAGAAACATTTGTGAACCAATTACATTTGTCTATTCGGGAGAGATTTGTTTGTGAGTGCCAAAACATTTGTGTACCAAATATTTTTGTGTGTGAACCAATTATTCTGTTTGTAAGATATGAAAAATATTAGTGAATCTCATTTTGTCTAAGGCTCATGTTTCTTTAATGATTTATGAAACAATACCACCCCCATAGTCATAAGGTCTGAAAATACTTTGTAGTTTGTGTGTAGTGTGGAATGCCCCTGCTGAGGCGGGATATACACAGAGATGTGTTCTAATGTCATTCCGCTAGCACAGGAACCCCCCCATTCACCTGCGAGAGCCTGTGCATATGCAACAGCTCATTACACTGCTTTTTACCCAGGTTCGAGAACATAGTCCAAGAGAAGACCAGGGATGAGGCCAAACGCTCTGTGCACAATGTTTGAGAGCAATATCGCCAATCCATCCGTTAGAATGCAATTTAATTGAAAAAGAAGAAAAAAGGCACGTATTTAGGTATTTAACCCCTTCGCGCAGATGCCAAATTTGGTCAATTCTGACCTATTTAGGGGGTGTTCTATTTAAGGCTTTATAACTCCAGGTGTCAGCATCACAGAAACTTGAAAAATGTTTTAGCAGATCGGGCTATTGTTGGGTTTATCTTGTTGCTATGGCGGAATAAAAATTTTTGGTGGTAAAATTTTTTTATGAACTCACACAGACGCTATTGTGCACTGTGTCACGCATGGGTAGGTATATTTGCAGGCGAGACTGGGTGGGGGGGTTGCTTGTTAAATGGACTAGCGACGCGACAGTGACACTTAGAAACTCCATATACAGCAGTCGTAACAAATCATGTACTAATAAAGATAAAACACGGAGTTTGTCGTTTCCACTCAGTTTGGTTGCAGGAGAAATTAATATCTAAGTTGAGCAAAATCTTGGCGCCGGCGCCATGGCCACTAGGGGGTCTGCGCGAAGGTGTTAAGAAACTTAAATACGTGCCTGAGAGATAAGGTTATTCCAGGGCATGAGGGGGAGGGAGGAGCTGAAATGGTGTTAATGGGTAATAAGGCACTGTGTGGATTACTCAACACCAGGAGCAATTAAATGCAGTGCACAGTCCCACAGCAGATGCAGAGTCTCGTTACTCGGGACGTCCGGCAGAGTAGCCGCACTCGGGGGAACGCGGGGGTGGGTGTGGGTGTGAATCGAGAGGAGCAGCTGAACTGGTGAATTCCTCGGGGGGGGGGGGGGGGTCTGCTCACTTCCTGTCACGTGACCAGACCCTGCGGCAGCTGCGGGGCCGGCGCCGGGTTACCGTTCCTGCCACTGTCTGCCGGCCAGATGTGAGACGATCCCTGCAGCTGCGCACGGCCTTCCGCCCCCCTTTCTCCTTTTAAATTAATTAAAAATACATTTAAAAAAGCAAAATGGAAGGTGCAGTGAAGGGGAAGTGATGTTCTCTTATAAGTCCGCTGTCGGTCTGCCCCGTCCTGAACATGTGGCGCAGGCTTTTGACGGCCGTTCCCTGTAGCTCTCCTTCCTGTGCGAGCCACACGAGCATAAGGAGCGCTCTGTTCTCAGCGTTCCCTTTATGGAGCTGAGTCACCGCTCAGGGGCCGGGGGAGGGGTGAGAGAGTTCAGCCTGCGTGGGCAGGAAGCTGTGGTCAGTCAGGGCCTGAGGCGGCCCGTCTGTCTCACAGCCAAACGCCAGCAATCAGAGATGCTCCCTTTTTAGTCGGAAAGAGGCATTCAGTGGGGCCGGCCTGTCTGCGGGCCTTTATGTACACATCTTTTAGCCAACACAGTTTAACTGCTTATCACCCAAAGCGGCAGCATCTTCACACACAATCTCATTTTGAGCTCAGAGACCAGTAGTGTCACGCGAGAAGACTGCGCTTGTCCAACGCTCGGATCTGGTTTCTCTGTGCGCGGCCAGGTCGCATGGAAGCTTCTGGCTGCTGCGGGTAGCATGCAGAAAAGCATGAGTGCGGGTGCAGCGTTGGGCACTTAGCAGGACACACAGGCTCTGGAGAGAGGCCTGCGAGCCAACAAAAAAAATATAGCATTCTGCCGGTAAAAACACAGAGCACCCCAGAGCTATTTGCACTTCTATTGCTACTTGCCTAGATTATAGATTTTTGTTCCTTCATTTATTTAAAATGTTCGTTAATTTTTTACATTCCTCAAATAAATAACCACTGATCCCATAATCAGCCCATCTGACAAATTAATAAGCCTTTGCTTCCACATGGCTAAATAGATATGAATAAAACTGATGGTCACTGAAGGTCACTGGCGTGTAATTCACACCGTGGTTTTACAGCAGATGAAATGCTTCCAACCCAACAATACCCATGCTCCTCTCTGCTGACACATGCCACCCATTTCATCCAGTTGCCGCAGGTACAGTTGTCACATTAACAAGCACTCGGAAGCGAAAGGTGTGCAGTGATACATCAGCTCCGTGCAGAGAGAGAGAGAGAGATTCGAGCATAGAGGCAAGGCCAAATGCGTCACACCACTGTGGACTACAGATGATCCTCCAAGCATGGTGTAAAAATTAAATGAGTAAAACTCTCAGGTGGAATGATTACCTGCTCGCTCCACAGCCGGTATCGATGTCAGAGATGAGGACAGCTCCCGCGTTAGAGAACCCGTTTTGTTTTCAAAGGTCAGGCTGACTGGGAGAGCAAAACCTTCTCCTGCTGCCAACAATTTAGCTCAGTGAGCTGCTTATCTGACCCAGAATGAGTCAGACCCCCGAGCCTGCAACGCTGCAGAAGGCCTCATTTTACACCCCTGACATGTAATTATTCATACTATTTAACATATTACACACACGCACATGCAGATGCACACACAAACACATATGCACACACACAAAAAACATACGCACGTGCATGCACACTCACGCAAACACATACACACAGGCGTGCTTGCACAGTGTGTGTGAAGGGAAGGGGGTCATTTGTTTGGCTACACTGCATCTTGCACCAGCTACGCCGCAATAGGGATTAGCCTGCACTGCATGACAGCCCATTTGTACCTCCACTTCACACAGAACTGCCTCTGTGAAGACAAGCAGTTGGCACACCCATAAGCTTACTTGCAGGTGCAATAAAGTGGGAATGCCATGCCGAGAAAGTTCTTGTGCACATTGCATTAAATTGCAAAAAGTATCATGTTTAATTAAAGTAGCTACTTAGTAAGCAAAGATAATACTATGTGTGGGTGGAAGGTCTCAACGATATTGAAAAAAGCTTGCAAAACAAAAAAAACACAGATGCACGCGCTTGTATGCACGCTTGCATGCACTTCAAACAGTATTGTACTACCGTTTCATAAACATTACCCAGATCCAAGTAAATTCACCCTGTTGTGTGACGATGACAGTGCTACACAGGTGGCCATATTGGTTTGGCCACTCTTTTCAGTGAGCCCAGTACTGCCTCTTCTGTACAGCAGCAAGCATCACAACACAAAAGCACTGTGCATTTGATGCAACAACTGAACTGACACCAGTTTAATGCTCGTTCCGCCCGTCCTACAACTCGCTGTTGCTCAGAATGCCACTGATGTGCTTGTGTGAGAAAGGAAGGCAGCGCACAGCATATAGTACACTGAACTATACCTGGAACCGGATATAATCTCTGGCTATGTGACGGATACGTTGCCTTATGACTGACGTTTCTAAAAATACTGATCCCTGCAGACTGACAGCTAAAATGAATAATAAAAAGCTCTCTGGGGATTTTCCACTTGTCGGATATGAAGACGGGGGGGCAGAGAGGGAATCACAAACCCTATTTATAGAGCGAGCCCATTAACCACCCTCAAGAGGTCATGCCTCCTAAACAACTGGCTTCCATAAAAAAGAGGCACAAACGGCGTTTACTGCAGGCACGAGGACTTCTCCCATCCAGCCAGCAGACCCACTTCAGCTGGAGCACACGGAGACCGTCTGACTCCAGAGCCCAAGCAGTTAATGGCCAAACACACAGGCGACTAACAGAGGCCAACTGCTTCAACTGCTCCTCTTCCAGGGGGGTGGCAGGTTTTTTTAACATGCTGCACACAGGCCAAATGTCTTCCCATGTTCCATTTTCTCACAGGGATTATTGCTAACAGAGCCTCAAAAACTTGCTTGCGCGTTTAATACTTTTTTTATTTCATCAGTAGAAGAGCTCGCAGCCCGCTTTGATCCATCTGTGCAACAATTGGAATTTTCTGCCTCACAATCACAACCTTTCTCCTTCGCAGAAATATCTCAAGAGTGTGTAATAAACATCACACATTCTCTAAAGAAGACAAAAACAAAGGATACACATGACATGAACTCAGACTTCTTTCTGTCACATTTGGATTCTTTATTAACAGTCACCCATCATCTCATAAACTTATGTATTACAAAGTCTGTTTTTCCTTCCGCATGGAAAACATCTAAAATCATTCCCATTTACAAAGCAGGTGATCCAACAGTCATATCAAATTATAGACCGATATCTATTCTTCCCATAATGTCAAAGATCCTGGAAAAGGTGCTAGCCACTCAGCTCACCGACTACTTAGAATCACACGGTCTTTTAAATGAATTTCAGTTCATTTAAAACAGATCAACCACGTCCGCAGTATTATATCTCACGGAATCAATTAGACAATCATTAAATGTAGGGAATATAACCGGTGCAATATTTATTGATTTTTCAAAAGCATTTGATACCGTTAATCATTCAATACTTCTCAATAAGTTAACGAAGTTCAATCTATCATCAACTGCAATAAACATGCTTTCATCATATCTATTAGAAAGAACACAACTGGTCCAAATAGATCAACTTAAATCCACTTCTACGACAAGCAATATCGGTGTACCACAAGGATCTATTCTAGGACCGCTATTGTTCATATTATATATTAATGATCTGCCCTCAGTATGCTCATCAACCCAAGTGCTTCTATACGCGGACGACACCGTTATCTTTACCTCTGCGCATAAAATAGATGACATTTATTCCAAACTTTCATTAGACCTACAAGCTCTTCACCACTGGTTACACAGAAATCATTTAACATTAAATATAAAAACAACACAATGTATGTATTTTCGATCCTCTCAAAAAACATTTTCGACTCCGCCCCCTATACAACTAAAAAACGAACCCTTGTCTGTAACGAGTACATATAAATATCTCGGCGTCACGCTTGACGATCATATGACATTTAAACCACATATTGAATACCTTGCAAAACAGCTAAATAAAAAACTTTTCGTCTACAATAAAATTCGGACATATCTTACATGAACCGTTTCAAATACATATTTAAATGCCATAATTCTATCCACATTATTATATTGTTTACCAATTTGGTCATCTGCTACACATTAGACCCAATCATTCGTCTTTATAATAGATCGTACAAAATTCACGCGAAATTACCATCTCGCACACATCATTGCACTGCCTTGCAACAAGTAAACGCACTCACTTTTGAAAATTACCAAATATTACTGAACTTAAAACTTTACAATAAAATACAAAACAACTCTTCCTCAGATCATTAACAACCTATTGCCACGTCATTCCAATAACCAACAACAAAGACAAACCCGTTCCATTACAAACGCATTAAATCCACTTCAAAGATACAAATACATACATTTTGGTCAAAATCTGTCAACACTAGACTATAATTAATTTCAGATCACGCTGTGTCTGCTCCATAAACACTCACTTTATTATTATTATTTTTTTTTCATTGTTTCTACATATTTCTTTCTGAAATTTCTCACAGTTTAATTACTGTACATCTATAGATTTTTTACTCCTGTCTTTGTTATTTTTTCCTCATTTTCTGTTCATCTCAATTTATTTTATTTTTTTTCTTTCCCTATGCTGTAGGACAGGGAACCCTCTGTAAACCAGTAATGTACTGAGTAGGGCCCAAAGATTTTAGGACTTTTATGTACTATTATCTTTTTTCCCTGTATAAAAAATAAAAGAAAAAAATAAAAATAAAAATAATTTACAACAATGCACAAATAGGATGTACTTGTACGTGTGTGTAAATGAGGACGGCTTCTTAAAATATGGAGCCGTTACTTGTGTCACTCGTGGAAGGGACGCCGACATTGAAGACAACTGTAGTTTGAGACAAAGTTGAGAATTTTCCCTTCAACATTTTTGACCAATCCAGCCACAAATCAACCAAAATAAAGGACATACTTTTTAAACTGAATCAGACACGATACAGCTGTTAGTGCAGCCAGTCCAAACATGCCGCTCATCTTTCCTTAAAGTGAGCATTAGAATAAACATCAGCTGGGAGTCCCATCACCCTCTGACCAGAAGCATTGTAAAAGACCAGGTGGCATCACCATGGATCACCTAGTAAAGCTATAAAGCCAGTATACGTTTATTTCACAAAGTACTCGTCTACCCTACCCACGTACACTTCTGAAAACTCCCAAACAAAAGAAACTACACTGAAGAAATGGCAGTCAAATGGCATTGTCTCCTTCCTTACAGAGAGCAGGCGTGTTGTAAAGTATCTTGTAAACCGGACGACCCCAAAAGCTTCCGATACAACATAAAGGTGTCGTAGCAGCAGGAGCCACTGTGAGTGATGACCGTAAGGGGGTCCCCTGTATGTGCGCGCTCTGGTGCAGGGGCGTAGCGCACGTCTGCGTTGGGTTCCCACTTTTACAGATGCTGACAGCTGCCTGGAGGAAATCCGCTCCCGCGCGCAGAGCTGTGACCCCTCGCCTATCTGTTCACCAGACGGCACATAAACGGCAACAGAGCCCCCAGCGTTTATTCTCCAAGAGTCCATGCAACTGCCTGGACTCAGGAGAAACATGGCACTCATCCGTAGCTGTTTTTCAGCATGAAGAACTGGAAGCACCCTGCGAAACCGCCAAGCCGTCCGAGATGCCCGTTCTTCCGCCGTCGTCGGGAAGACTTACAAATGACATGCAAAATGGGTACACACTACGCACAAGCCATTTATTACTATACTGCAAGGTTCAAATACAGAAAACACCTCTCTGAACAGACAGGAAGGAGGCGGTTATTAAAATGCATACTTTCAGGCTCGCATCCGATCATCAAATTTCTCTTCACTTTTACCAGCTGCATTCTTTCAAAGAATGGAGAACACATGAAGTTGCGATTATTCCCAGTGGGGGCATTTACAAAGAGAAAAAAAAAAGCAGAAGTCTCCCGCTAGAGAGAGGGAGGGAGGAGAAAGAGAGAGATATTGTATAATTCTCACCTGCGTGAGAGCCTGCGTTGCTCGTGAGCCCGCTAAACCAGCGGAACGTGTTTTCCACTATTGCTTTTCAAGGACGGAGACAACCTACTTCTCTGCGAGAGCCGGGCCGCCGTTTCCCACAGGAGCACTACCTCTTTGTACGGCTTTCTTTGAACAATTTATCCCTGTCCTTTCCCTGTAACCCCCCCCTCCACCCCCCTACCCCAGCGCAGAGCGTCCAGGGCCGCCCCCCCCAGGGAGGATGCCTGCACACTGATCTCCTGCCTGCTGTCGCCGTCATCCTGCGCTCCTGCATCATTTATCAAACCCAGCGCTGCCCTGGAGGTGCGCGCAGGCCCACGCTGCCGCCAGCTTGTGAGCCGCGGCCCGGAGAGGAGCGTGAGAAGGGGGAGGGGGGGGACTAACATGGAGAACCCCGCCGCCTCCCTCCCTCCCTCCCTCCCTCATTCACACTCTGCTTCACATGTAAAATGGAGGCCACAGAGGAGCTGCTCCCTCGTAGTGCAGAGGCAGCCGTCACGCCCATTCTAACGGTAATGGCCACCAGACCCACCCCCTTTTTTATGTGGCTGGTGGAATATCCCTTTAAAATGACACCTGCAGATAGGTTCAGCTAAGAGACAGACAGCAGAAGATGAAACTGGAGGGAGAGGGGAAAAACAGAAATCATTTTCATACCAGCCCGAATCGGTGCTCCCCTCGTTCTCTCGCTCATAACTCAATCTACTCAAGGTTGCTGTCTCTCCTGCACTCCCACTGGGACTGCACACACACACACACACACACACACACACTCCCACTGGGACTGCACACACACACACACACACACTGGGACTGCACACACACACACACACACACACACTCCCACTGGGACTGCACACACACACACACACACACTGGGACTGCACACACACACGCACACACACACACTGGGACTGCACACACACACACACACACACACACACACACACACACACACACTCCCACTGGGACTGCACACACACACACACACACACACTGGGACTGCACACACACACACACACACACACACTCCCACTGGGACTGCACACACACACACACACACACTGGGACTGCACACACACACGCACACACACACACACACACACACACACTGGGACTGCACACACACACACACACACACACACACACACACACACACACAACTCCCACTGGGACTGCACACACACACACACACACACACACTCCCACTGGGACTGCACACACACACACACACACACACACACACACACACACACACACACACTGGGACTGCACACACACACACACACACACACGCACACACGCACACACACACACACACACACACACACAGACAGACAGACACACACACACACACACACACACACTCCCACTGGGACTGCACACACACACACACACACACACACACACACACACACACACACACACACACACACAGACACACTCCCACTGGGACTGCGCACACACACACACACACACACACACACAGACAGACACACACACAGACAGACACACACACAGACAGACACACACACACACACACACACACACTGGGACTGCACACACACAGACACAGACACAGACACAGACACAGACACACACACACACAGGCGGGCGCACACACACAAAGGCAGGCAGGCGCACACACACAAAGGCAGGCAGGCGCGCACACACGCACTCCCTCCCTCTCTGGCAGGGATGTGTTCCACTCCAGTGGGGAGCACGTGGACTCGTTCCATTTTAAACACACAGTGCTGAAGGTCAGGTGCAGCTGAAGGCGGGGAGAATGATCCAGGTCAGTCTGGCGCAGCTGTAACGGAGCAGTCATTAGGCACGCGCGTCTCTGAGCACTGCCGTCAGGCTCCAGAAAAACACGCGCGGGTCGCGGCACAAATCCGCCACAGCGAGGTGCCCAAGCGTCACAAGCTTCCGGAACAAATAAAAAAACCCTGCTGTGGTAACGTGTATATGGGGAAAATTTATTTTACAGGAAATATGAGAATCATCAAACGTACCAGAAACTGGGCTGTTTACAAATGGCAGTAACATGGATATTAATTTATTTTCTCCTCCGAATACATGTGGACAATGGACATACGTTTGGCACAATCAGCTGACTAACTACCTTGGTTATCTAATATAATATTTAGATAAAAACAATTTTGCAATTGTTCAGAAAACAATCAAAAGTTATTGAATATTGAGATCAAAAATGTAGGCCTAATACCACAACTGTATTTAAAGTTAATTGATTTTGCAGTTTAGCCATTAGGAACTTTATTGCTCTCATTAGCTAGCTATACTTGTTTGATGGCATATTTAACTATCTGGCCATCTACCTAAATGAGATCAGCCAGCCAAGTTCCAGTTCTGTAGCTAGTTTGACCGTTTCATTATTAGCCAATGTATCGGTCACATGCCGTGTGACACCCCTGGGAGGGAGATACAGCAGTTCCGGGTTTCCTCACCGATTTTACTAATGGAGAGAGAGAGCGCACCCACACAGACACAAAAACAAATAAACAAAAACCTTCACCCTTCCTCACTGGTTCCGGGCAAAAACAACAAAGACAAATGAAAGCAAAAAGCAGGAAAAGCTTTTCAGCTTCTGCTCTTCTTGTGGCCAGCTCCTAAGCCATTTGCTTTCTCTTTGCTCTTATAAACAAACTTTAATACAGACTTGCTCTCTCTTGGCCCCTGTACCGTGTAGAGGAGCACACCTTTCAGCACCTGGGCTGATTAGTTAACACAACCCAGTGCGTGGGCTCTCTCCACTGGTAGCCGTGGCCGAGACAAATCCGATTCTCCACCGGATCGAATGCCACAGTAACCTATTAATCAAGGTCGACAGTGCGACATTATCCATACTAACTCAACCTTTAAGCATGCAGTTATGCAAATCGCTCTGCCTAAATGTAAATGTAACTGCACATATCCTTGTTTAATGTGCCATGGCTATTCTTATACGGCTTATGGTTGTTTATGCAGCTGTATGATTAGCCAGCTAGTAGATTATCTTTACACATGATAATCTGATTTTTTTTAAAAATTTGATTACATGGGCAGCTGAAAAAGTACCAAAAAAGGACACATTTGCAATGTTTAGAAGCATAGACAAATATGAACCGTTTAAAGTGTCAGCTGGACAGAGAATTGCCACTGTAGGCTACCGTGTTGCTTGAAAGACAATGTATAGACCAAATCAGCGCTCGTGTTGTCCATAACTCAGCACCCCACCACTTGACATCTTAATCTTTTCAAAGCAACCCCTTACTTTGTTTTTTAACATTTCTGTTTGTGAACAAATACTAATTACCTTCAAATAAATTGGTTTTAATATTAGCTATAACAATAGCAAAGATCTACCCATGTGTGCACTCATACATTGGCCAGTTGAACAGTCTTAAGTCATTAAGTGCCGTGGGCGACATAAGTCAACAAAAATACTAATGTTCTAAAGTGCCAAGCGCAACTTATGTCAGCATGTGTAAACAGTGAAAATGTAAAAATCCAATCAAAATGCTGTTACTAGGTAAATAAACCATGACATGTTGCCCAACCGTTATCTGTATGGCTGTATGATCGGGCCGAACTCATGGCAGAATATTTTTTGACTCCAACGAGAGTGACGAATAAATAATCAGCCATCCAATTCAAAACATTTACTAATGTTTGTCAAACGGTACGTTGACAAGTTTAAAACACAAGGTACAAACAGAACGACGTGCCAAAATTCTGCACATAGTCCAAGATAGTGTGGGCTGACTATTAGGGTTGTGCCGATCTACGATGACATTGTGCATCGATCGTGTACGATGTACGATCGTCGATTGCCGATGTCTTTGCCAACATAGACAGCCCTTTTAAAATTATTTTTAATTGTTTAAAAATTCTAATCCAAGAGTTCATGTTAACATTTTTTAATTCCTATAAATACAATGTAATTGGTAGAAAATAAGCTCTTCTCTCTTCAGTGCATTACCATCCTTCACACTTCTGCATTGTATGCGTGTGCAAGGTTGCCAGATCTTGCAGGACCTTCCAGCCAAATGGCGACTCAAACTAGTCCAAAATATAGTTATATAATATCGTATTTTTACTTTTTAAAATAAGTGTGCGCTTTGCGACTTTTCATTTTTAACCGTGACTGCATTTTGAAAGTAGACCAATTTAGCTGAAAACCGCAGACATGGCAACACTGCGTGTAAATGACTGCAGTCCCGGAGCGCTGAAGCGACAGGCTACATTGTATTCAGTTTTGAAATCAGTCTTTCCGCTCCCGGGCACCTACAGCGCAGCCCGTCCCATATCGTAGACTAATGGCTAAAAATAAAAATAAAAATAGCACTCACCACTGGTTGTTGTTTAACGTGGCTAAAACGGCCATAGACATCTCGTTTTAGATCCAATAGTCGACACTCCCATAAAAAGTTCACAATAATTAGAGAGAGGAGAAGCTTTATTTTAAATACACATTATTAAAACAAGCGCAATATAGAATGCTACATTGAGATTGCCTAACTGAAACAAAGTACAAATATGGGATGATTCATTTTATTTGCCGCATTGATAATGCGTTTATCATTTTAAAAAGAACAATTTTGTTTTATTCAAAATAAGTCCTGGAGGAGCGCTCTGGTGCGCTGTTATAGCACTAGTCAACACCCCTGACAACAATTAGAAAAAAATTGGAAAATAGTTGATCTCTTTCAAATAATAGGCTACGTGATAATTTATGCATTATATATTTAGCCTTCTTCGTTGCAGTTGACACTTGACATGTGTTCAGCCAACAGCAAATTGTCAGGACTAGTAATTCACATGCATACAATGCAGGCTAAATCATAACCTGATTGTGAAGTAACACAATAGGCAGATACAGATACTGTCAAACTGGTCAGCTGTGTCCAACTTAAAATCTCTCAAGCAAGAGCAGATTTTGATGGAAAACAGTTTTCACGATTGCAAATCACCAATGATTAAAGTAATACTGTTCAAAAGAAAAATAGTGTGCTGTATTACAGGTTTGAACATTAACAGGAACAATCTAAACATTTGTAATGTTGGCAGCGATATTGGCTTGGCACTGCAGGGATTAGTGTTCTGGAACCCTCTGGATTGAATGAGTTAACATCTCCTGTCTTTTTCTCACGCAGGTCTTATTTAGAAACAATGCAGGCATTACACGTCACACACAATACATGGCCAAAAGTATATGGACGCCTGCTCATCCAACATCTAATTGCAAAATCATGGGCATTAATATGGAGATGGTGCCCATTTGTTGCTGTAACAGCCTCCACTCTCCTGGGAAGGCTTTCCACTAGATGTTGGAACATTGTTGGGTGGATTTGTTTCCATTTAGTCAGAAGAGCATTAGTGAGGTTGGGCACTGATTTGGGGCTATTAGGCCTGGCTCGCAGTCAGCTTTCCAATTGATCCAAACGGTGTTCGATAGAGTTCAGGTCAGGGCTCTGTGCAGGCCAGTCAAGTTCTTCCATACCGATCTCGACAAACCATTTCTGTATGGACCTCTATTTGTGCACGGGAGCATTGTCATTCTGAAACAGGAAAGGGCCTTCCCCAAAATGTTGCCACAAAGTTGGAAACCCAGAATAGTCTACAATGTCATTGTATGCTGTAGTGTTAAGATTTGCCTTCACTGGAACTAAGGAGCCTAGCCTGAACCATGAAAAACAGCCCCAGACCAAGGGATGTCCACATACTTTTGGCCATATAGTGTATGTCAACTGCTTTGTTCACCAGTTCAATTAAAGAAAAATTATCAAGTTAATTTCTGTGCAGTAACATTAATTTATGATGTATTTGTTTGCATTCTGATGGCTATTCAATCTTGCGTATTAGCCCTTGTAAGTGTGATAAACTGGGACTACTGTAAGATTCATGGGTCATTAAAAAACCGATATTGATATCAGTTTATGTAACCTTCTACTCTTTAACCCTACTTCTCTGCCTCATTTTCCATACATATTGGAGTGCTGTGAGTATTAGGCCGAATACCCAAAATCTGTAATACTCACTGTCAGTCAGGGAAGTCAAGTACAATATTTGTGTGACTTCTTATTTCTCACATGCAATTTACACACTGTATTGTATGATCTTTTGTCACTAGGGGGGAAAAACAAACATAAAAACATAATTGCAAACATAATTCCACTTTTTGGGAGCAACTCAAACTTGTGAATACAACATTCTTGGCTATCAATCTCTTTCAGCTTGACTTCTATTCTGATTTGCAATGCACAAATGGCTTATTTGACAGGACAGATATGGAAACTAAAATATGCATACGAGTTTGTTTTGTTGTATATCCTTTGGTATCTAATGAATCAGTGGAGACGTGCGTGCGATTGTTTTAGACCGGCCCGCCCTAGATTCCTATGACGTTAAGGAAATCTCCAATTGTAGGCCAAAATACCGCTTTTAAATTTCACACCGCGTCCCCTGGAAGAGATGCAATTTAGGACCACCCAAGCTTACAGTGACTCATTTTAATGAAATCATTTGTATTATTTGTCCCGCTCTCACTGTGGAGCCACAGGCAGAAAAAAAAAAAACAGAACATTCTTTTTGTTCTCCTGTCTATTTCCTTATGCCTCTCCCCTACGAATGTCAGAAATTCAAGCCATCTTTTTACCAATTGCTAGTTTGTGTTTCATTGGTAACTTGAGGCTTTGCGTGTGTAATTCCAGAAGTGTTACTGGAGACGGCTTCTGATTCATGCTCTCCTCGTCCACGCATCAGCCGCTAAAGCTTCTGAATCCAACCAAGCAAGAGAGATTAGGCACTGCTGTCAGGTCCAGAGGACTGGGATTGGCCAGGAATGAAAAGTCAGCCTTTTAGATACCGCAGTTTCCTACTTTACTTCTTTGCCAAAACCTGCCTATGGTATGAAGGATGAAGGTCAGTTTAGGGAAGGCTTCTCCTGGGAAGAGCAATAATGATTTTAATATTTTTTGTATTATTTTCTGGGATGGGAGTCATTCAAGTGAACTCTTGATACAGCAACAGTCTCCTTGCTATGCTGGCAAGAAAATGCATCTTTTTTTGGACAGGAAACAGGGGAAATTTATGGGGGGGGGGGGGGGGGGGGGGGGGGGTGTATTCATAAATCCTCATAACAAACGAAAGGCACTCTAAACTCTATCAACAGCCCAAAAGCTGAAAATGGCCTCCAAAAAAAAGTTTATTTTTTAAATCAAAAGCAAAGCAGGGACAAAGGGACAACCAGTATAAGGTTAAAATGCCTTTATTACATTGGCAAGTTCAAAAAAGAACTATAAAAAAAAAAGTGATTTGGCTCTATCAGGCAGTGAGACCTCCATCAGGGGGAAAAGGGAACATTTTTCCCCAATCCCTAATGAAAGCTGTATAGCCAATGTTTTTATTGTGCTTTTTTCAACTTGCCATTGCTTTTGATTTATGTTTCTTGATCCCCACCAAAGAGCACCTCCCAGCCATTTTTGCACCAAAAGTTGTTTAGAGTACCCATGCAGCCCTCCACAAGTTTTATTTAATTTAATTAAACCACATGTTGCCCTGTACTATCAGAAGCCTATTCATTACCGCACAAGAACTTCTCTCCATCATAGACACAGTTGTGCAGCCATAATGACAATTTAGTAACTATGTTGAGATTTATGCCAAATGCTTTGGAACAAGTTAAAAGAAAGGGGGGGTGCAAAGAGCATATTCATTGTTGTTTTGGGAAGTACAATTTTCAACCAGTTGTAAAACAGCCATATTTGTGGAGCAACCCTTTCAAAATTCATACCGATGGTCAAACAAGATAGTATGGTCATCATTTAAACGTAACGTGCTGTAGATTTTTCCAGCATTTAAAAAAATAACAATAAACCCAGGACGACATATTGAAATAATTATTCAAAGTTTCTGGATGCCAATGTTAAAAAAGGGGGCATAATCTTTACAAATACTATTGATTCCAGACATTTTGACAAAATAAACTTTAAAAGCTCAGTAATTGAGGAGCACACATTTAATCTCATCATGACCTGCCGCTGAGATCTTCAAGTTACCAATGATATCCATAACTTCCTTCTCATTAGGATTAAATCTCAGTAATGAAGCATATTGTCCAAGCATGCAACTACCATCTGTATGGCAAATGTTTGAAAGAGAAGCACAAACATTGACTAAGAAATGATTACATTCACAAGTGATTTCATAAGAATCAGATAAGGTACTACCATCAAGCCCTTTTCTCCCAACACAATAGCTTCAAGAGCTTATTCAAGAGCTTATTCAAGAGCTTACTCAAGTCATTCCATGTGGATTTAATGTTACTGGAGAATTCATTGAACTTGTTAGAAAAGCATCTCTTTCTCCATTCTAAGAACATGGATAAATTTGTTTTTATAATTCCTCAAATTGGCTACAGTCAGGAGAGATAGATTGTAAATACGCTTCTTATACAGTTGATATTTTTTTAATTGAGGACTAAACCATGGTTTAATGGCTCCATTGAAAACAATAAAAATAGATCCTCAAACCAAACAGCAGTTTCCAGCACAAGATATCACTTCCTTCCTGTGGGTAAGAGGGGAGGATCTCCAGACCTGCAGCTACAGGAGCAGGGAACAGCCAGGGCATGCTGCTGCTGCCGCTTCTTTTTTCTGTGCTTGTTTGCATCACCGCTGCTGTCGCAACCGAAAATAGCAGGAGAGGCAGAGGCACCAGCGGCGCTCCTGCACCTTTTTAACAGTGAAATTATTTAAGATTGAATCTGAACTCCCAGCAGTGCAGTCATTAAATTTACATGGGCGGCATGCATAATGCACATGCGCAGCGGCCCATCTATTACATGGAGAACAGGGGTTCAGGAGGAAGAGTGAAGGAGACGGAAAGATTTGCCATGCCTTTAGAGCAGACGGGGCCTTGCAGGGGATATAGCAGACTCTATATACACAAGAGAAAGTGAGCTGTAGCAGAGCGGCGGCTGGATGACCCTCTCGTTCTGTCCTGAGGCGTGTTAGCAATGGCGGCGGCGGCCGCTAATCTGAGAGCTAGTGGGTCCCATTTAAACAGTCAGGCACTCTGCCCCCGGGGGGCCTGATAGAGGCTCCACTGTCCAGGGCCCAGACTGAAATACCGCTGCTGGTGACTGTGCCCCGCCCCCTCCATTCCCAGGGTGGCAACGGGAAGGTTACGCATAACTGGGCCAATCGGCAGCCAGCGACCAGCTCCAAACGAGCAGCCAGAGCGGCTCACAGACTGGGAGGAAACGTGTGTGGGATGGAAAAGGAAAACAATTCTGTGGACATTCATGGGAATAATGACTCCAATGTGCCAAACCAGGAATTACTTTTTCACCTTCACAAACAGCATATCGTCTTTGTAGAAACGTAGGGGTTTTGCGGGTGACTGTATAGGCAGCCAGTGACACCATAGACTGTATAAAAATATGGACAAAGCCACTGTGACGTCACCCATTGCCTTTCCCGGCCTCGTAAAAACTGAATTGAGGCTCCGGATGTCTTTTTTGCCGCCTGTTTGTACAAACTGCGTCTGCTCCATGGAGCCAAAGAGGACTCAAGCTGTCCCTCTGATTGGTCCTGAACAAATGTTAAAACCCTGTCCAAACACAATATTTAAAAAAGCACATGCAGAGGCATTAGATGAAGGAAAGGCACCTATTGCAATTACATTTTTTTGTGGGAAAAATATATTGACTGAGTATTTTGACCACATTGCTGCCATTGACTTACATGGTGAAAGACCTATACTGGAGCCAATCGCAGTGGCGCTAGTGAGCAACGGCACAATTGCTGCTCCCAGCCCAACCAGGAAGTGAGCTTCAAAACGAAAGCCCAGTCTTGGTCCCTTGGCGCACACGCACACATCGTCTGCCCGGATGGCGCCACCTGCATTCTCCAGATGGTGGTGCAGGGGCTGGGCTTAGGGAAGGATTCCTGCCGTTCCAGGCAGAGGCGTTTCAGGTGCAGAAACACAAGCCCCGCCTAGAGGAACACCTGCAAAACTCCGGGTGCCACCTTGGCCCGATGCCTCTGCTGCAGTGGGACCCTCCTCCCCTGCGTCTCACACACGAACCTGGAGCACCGAGACGGCCCAGATTACCCTCGCCACTGCCAGTTCTGCGGCAAGCCAGGTTGAAACCGGAGACGGCTCCTTCGCACTGCAAGGTGTTTTCCCAAACACACCCCGCGCTCAGTCTCCAAAGCCAGAGGCGGTCGCGCCCAAAATAAACAGTAGCAACGCGGATGACGCATAAAGAAACTGCGGCAGCAGCGGGGGAGCAGCAAGCCTTCCTTTACAACGCTGCAATGCTTACTCGACTGCAACGCTTAAGATTCAGCTTAATTGCGCTCCGAGGAAAAACAAAGCTTGGCTAAAACGTTTTTCGCTCAGCAGGGTATTCCCCAGTCTCGACCGGACACCTGCTGCCTGTGCGCCAGTGGTGCAGCCCTCCGGCAGGACAAGCGCACAGTTCAGTTCAGCTGCTGCACTGGAGCGAAAAGCAGCAGTAGTGCATGCTATTGCACTCCCTCCCTTACCCTGGGGCCACTGCAGCAATGGGGAGTATTTGAGCGCGCCAGACAGAGGCATCAACACAATGATAATAATCAAAGACGCTATGTTATTTTTTTTAAAATATGTTCTCTTTACTTTTTGCAACTTTATACTTTGCCTTCCAACGTTACAATTTCACAAGCCTTGGTGGTTAAAACTGACCAATCATTGCCCTGATTTAATTGTGAAGGCATAAAATATTGTATATGGCTTTGTATTTACAGTGGGGACAAGAAGACTGAGGACACTACCAAGTCCTGGTTGTTTTCATTGCATAAAGGAATAATGCAATTATGATACTCCAATTCAGACTATTCAAGAATACATTGATAGCGGTTACAAACCAACACTCCAAATTCCAAAATGCTCATATGAAACGGAAAGCCATGTGAATATCTGCTTCGCCCACCATAAGGTAAGCGTTTCTCTATTCATTGTCACACCCTTTATTCATTCATTCATATATTAACAAATGTGTTCTAAAGCTCAATATGCAAAGATCTGGGGTATTAACAACTGAAACCATCTATTAATTGAATGAATCTGCCATTCTACCCATTATTGTCACTACCGCTAGTGCTCTTACATTAAAAATACTGACACTTGACGCATATTCAAAATAATTTTAGAAATTAATTTATTTTTGAATAAGTAGTATAAACGGACTATTATAATTGTATTAGCCCTTAATAAATAATGCCAGCTCCTACTCAAATGTTCTGGTTTTAAACAAACCCTTTCAGAAGCATTAAAGAGTCAAGTATTATGCATGGAGAGCACCAAGAAAGCCCTCCGAGTATCAGATCAAATGTCTAAACACAGCAGATCCATGAGCCACCAAGCCACAGCCCCCTTCCCAACAGAAGCCCTGGCTGCTCACGGTGTTCACAAACACCTGCTAACATCTGTTCCAGAAGAGACCCCAGCGTTGAGACATGAAATGCATTCCCTCGATGCGCAACACAGGGAGAGCTCAAAAGAAAAACAAAAGAATAAACTGGGACAACAGACAATGGGCTTTATGACAACGGTTACAAGACTGTTGCAATTGTTATGAACAGACTGCTGTCAGGCTACATGTAAAATTCTGTAAAAAGCCATTTTATATGCTGTCATAAACACACCCCCCCCCCCCCCTTCAATAGACTGAAGCTGTACTGGTTAGACAACATGACCAATATATGCCATTTCAAAGATACCTGAACTTCAAAATGAGTGACAACCTTCTTATACCATAGGATGTAAAACATGCATAGCAAACTTTCAGTTGAATCTTCCACAGACTTCCCACAGTGCTTCCCAAGAAATGGCTAGGTATAACTGACTAAGCCAACCAGCTGAGTTCATGCGTTGAAATAATATTTAAAAACAATTCCTTTGAAAAGGGTGGGACAGTTGGAATGTAGTTGTACCTAGTTCTAAAAAACCCCTGAAACAATTAAATGTTTCTCCCCTCCAACCACACTAAACTACATACAGGTCTAAAAGAGAAGTTGAATAAGTTACTGTGGAGATACCTAGGATTCCACAGCTGGTCGATTGGTTCCAGTGGTTCTTCATAATACCACAAAAATTCTCCTTACAATGCATGTGACACCATGTGATGTCACAAGGTGACAAGTATCGAAAGTATGAACAGGAAACTTCCTCCTTTAACACAATGGCAATGGGCTAAATAACACAAATAATACATTTAACATATATTCCCACAAAAAAACTTTAATAAATGAAATCTTTTGTTTTCAAAATAAATATAATTGTTTAGCCCAATTTAACACCGGACATTACTAGTTATCCAAGTTTTTATTCATTGGTTGTTGTTTTGTTTCTTTGTATATGTATATCTTTGTATTTGTTTTAATTTTTTTTATTGGTTTCGGTCAAGAAAGATCTGCATCCATAAGGATTTAATCGCCAACAGAGCCTGTGGTGTTCTCCTCATTGCAAGTAACCAGAAGGATTTTTGCAGATCAGCGGTTCCTAACCCTCGCCCTGGAGATCAACCATCCTGTAGGTTTCAACTCCAACACTAGCAAAGCACAGCTCATTCAGCAGCTAGAGTTCTCTTTGAGCTGCCAATTAGTAGAATGAGGTGTGCCACATTAGGGTTGAAATGAACACATACAGGACAGTAGACCTCCAGGAACAGGAGGGGAACCACTGTTGTGGATTCTCTCTCAACAAAAAACTTTCAACATTAAAAAATGGCAAGTTACTTACGCATAGCCTACAAAGCACTGTAATTAATTAACTTGCAAAAACTAGGCCTGCCATTAAAAGTATTGATAACAAAATAAGTTACAACAAACAATATTGCCTATCGTAGCTCACACCAATTAAACTAGCTCTATTCCAAAGCAATGCTACCCAATCTTTCCTAAATTAGATTTAATGCAACTTGACCCTTTTTTTCATTAAACCGTCTAAATTTATAAACGTATTATTTTTTGGAATGTGGCGTGGGTCGGAACCAGGTGACAGTCCGTTGCTGTAAACACCAAGCTAATGGCGCTTTCGGTTTTTTGTGGGGCAGCCTCTTAAGCATTCAGCCTGTGTATCCTGCTTCAATGAGACTACTTTGATCAGATGTTGTCACTGGCAGATCAGATGTTATCCAATGGGGAGAATTTTTCTTTGAAGGCATGGAGCATTTTTGATGACGAAATCAGCAGGAAAAAGAAGAAAAATTGTGAAAATAACCCAAGTTTGGGGTTTTATTGGGTGGATGTGTGAAGTTGTATCTGAATTCTGTGTGGTTACATGAGGTCAGACAGTAAAGAAGGTAATGTTTTTAAGGGCTGGGAGTCTGTGGTCATTGTGGTTATTTATGTAAGAAACCCTGAAAAGTGGCAAACTCTGTGCTGTATAGGTGCCCTGCCAAGCCACAACTTTGCAGATGGTATTCCTGCCATCCCAAACATTTGTATTTTAAAGAACAAAAACTCCCTACAGCTTCTCAGTACTAATTTGATACACATTTCATGGACAAATGGGTCAACAGGTGTTAAATAGGCGGCAGTATAGTATAATGGGACTTGTAACCGAAAGGTTGCAGGTTCGATTCCCAGGTAGGACACTGCCGTTGTACCCTTGAGCAAGGTACTTAACCTGAATTGCTTCAGTATATATCCAGCTGTATAAAGGGATACATGTAATAAGAAGTTGTGTAAGTCGCTCTGGATAAGAGCGTCTGCTAAATGCCTGCAATGTAATGTAATGTAAATAAAATAAAACTATGGGCTGTTGGGTGGCACATCCAGCTAAAAGCAGCGGTTCTGACAAACTCTGCCAGTGTGGTGACCATGGCCCTGCAGTCAAACCTTCGCCCAGGGAGAAAGGGTTCTATGGCATGATTCTCCGACCCCATCGCACGACAGGGATTTCTCAGATTGATCAATAGGTATCTGTGGTTTGCCTATGCCGTTATAAGCTACACCCTCTCACACTGCAGATACAGGGCTGCCTTGGAAATACGACTTGACATAAAATAAATAAAAATCAGTTGTCAGTTTTCAGGCATAGTAAAGGGCACAAGTGTAATAGTAACATCGTCCTGTTGTGTACTTTTAGTAGCACAGGGGCGATCAAGAAAATGCACTTAAATGAGTTTAGCTACCCAGCTGCCACACAGCCCTGTATCGGCCTCCTACCTGACCACTTTAGCCAAGTGAGGCTGGGCTCCGTTAGTAGCCCTGTATCGGTCTCCTACCTGACCGCTTTAGCCAAGTGAGGCTGGGCTCCGTTAGAAGGACGGATCTGTTGGCGAACCAGTAGGGGACAGTCTTGACTCTGACCCGAGCTGAACTGGGACGCCCCACTGTGGCGCAAGAAAGACGCAGTCTTTTTTGGGGAAGTTAAAACTTAGGTCCTGACTCACTGTGGTCACCTCTGCGGCTCTCTCCATCTGGCCACTTAATTATTCCACCCAACAGTTGATTGGCTACGCAACCCCTTGCCACTCCCACCTGCCTTTCGTGCCCAGGTCATAACAATAAATGAGTTCTCATTTTTCAGGTGACCATTCTAGTTGTAGATAAAATGGGGAGGAAAATTTTTTTTATAACTTTTCCCCACCATACCAAATAGGCCATTTACTACTGTGCCAAATTTGGCTAATAACCTTGGAACAGTAAGTGACTGCAAGACTCCAGCACAGTAACCTTGCCCATTTTCACATGCACAATACTAATGGTGATGATTGAAGTGATTTTCCACAAACAAGATCACTCTTAAAAATGTGCAGAGAACGACAAAACAAAGAGCTGTAAAAGCTGCACAGCTGTATCATGCACAGTACTTAGAATTCAACACCATGACATTTCAGATTAGCGCTTTCATAAAACATTCTATTTTCAGGGATAAAAAAAAAAAAAGAAAAGAAAAAAACTGTGTTGCTAGGAAACCACTTTGAAACTCTAGGTCCAGGGGAACATGAATGTACAGGCTAAAAGAGCTGAGCGAGAGAGCGAGCAAGAGAGTGAGAACAAGAATGAGAGAGAAAGAGAGAGAGAGAGACAGAAAAATAGAGCGTGAGACATGGAGCAGAATAAAATAAGATTAGAGCAGAACTCTAATCTTATCAATAATCTGCTTGTACATTCCAGCTGGTTACCATATTCAAAAATAAGAAAATCTTTATTACACTGCCCAGAAAGCAACCGCTCTCCCTACCTCCCCCTTCTCTCCCTCTGTCTTTCTATCGCACCCCATTCATCCCTCTCTCTCTCTCTCTGTCTCTCTGTCTTTAGATCAATGCCATGTTAGTGCTCCACTGGCTCCCAGCTGCCAGCCGTTCATACAATCTGCCATGTGCTGTTTACCAGCCACACAGAGCCCTCTCCCTGCCACTGAACGGGGCCCATTCATTGCTGTGTGAATGCGGCCCCACAACCGCTCCAGAATCCCCCCCAAAAAAACCTCCTGGAACAACAACCTGACACCAACGATAACTGGTGGCACCAATCTTACCGGGGCTCTTGGGAATTGAGGAACACCTTGATGCCTCTTTTTTCTAAAAAAGCACAATTACAGGGATATTCTGTTGCACTAGACCATTTGTCAAAAACTGATTCTTTCAACCGGAACCAAATAAACTATATAAAATCTCTTAAGCTGTGACCTAAAAAGCTAGTGTTCCATCCCAGGTTGTGGAATGAAACTTAGCATCTCCAATAAACAGACCCAAACAACATGCCCTGCCCATGGGCACGCATTTTCACATCGGAGCCAAAAGGATACATTTTGCCATGACTCATTACCCACAAACGACAACGTGGCGTCACGTCCAGGCGTTAAGGCATGTGCAGCGAGGCCTGAATCCCGTTCATCAAGACGGTAACTGCAGGGGCTCTAGTTTCTGTCTCCTTTACAGAAAAAAAAAAAAAAAAAAACCTCTCTGCTCAGAAGGGTCTGTGATGTGGCTGCATGGAGTGGAGGCAACAGTAAAGCCATCACAGACACAAAGCAACTATGTATTAAAACCCTCAACCCCGCCACACTCCCGTTCCTCAAAGACAACATTCCCTCACACACGCCACCGCCACACTCCCTCCCGTTCCTCAAAGACAACATTCCCTCACACACCCCACCGCCACGCTCCCGTTCCTCAGACAACATTCCCTCACACACGCCACCGCCACACTCCCTCCCGTTCCTCAAAGACAACATTCCCTCACACACCCCACCGCCACGCTCCCGTTCCTCAGACAACATTCCCTCACACACCCCACCGCCACGCTCCCGTTCCTCAGACAACATTCCCTCACACACCCCACCGCCACGCTCCCGTTCCTCAAAGCAAACATCCCCCTCCCCGTAACGATTTACAGTGTGCGTCCAGGCTGACGCGATGGCGTGTCTCGAAGTGGTGGGCGCCGAGAATAACGGCCCACGTTACAGGGCTGTGATTGTTCAGCGCGCAAGTAAACAGTCGTTAATCACACAGAGCACGTGCATACATCCTGCTATCGACTGATAGTTTTTTTTCCTCCTTTTAAAATGTTTAATTTAAAAGCCACACAGACCCTTTAACAAGAGCAGCCTTTTTAATGATTCTGAGCAATCACGCTTTTCTTGCATTTAAACGATTCATTAAGCCACGAGATAAATCGCATACTTACTTTCTCCCAATTGATAAAACAGGAAAATAATAATTTCCTTTTGATGTAAAGTTTGCCATTTATAACCACAAAAACTGGAGGTCTGACACGGTATCCATTCTGGCACAGCAACCTGAATTCTGATTGGTTGCCCAATGCCCACTAAACAGAAGCAAAGCTAATTGGTTAAAACACTCATACTACTTATGTAAGCAACATCATTGCCAAAAGACCAATGCCAAATCCTCCTGTTGCGGTCAGTATAAGGACTTTTCTGCTTTCAGAAATGAAGAATTTGATAAATATCCAAACTGAATGAAATGGGTTTAATACCATAGCATTTATTTTCTTTGGGTCTTTACAAAGTAAAAATTACTATTTTGATTGCACAGGGTCTTCAATGTAATGTTCTGAAGTAGGGTCGTCACAATGTGGAGATTTTCACACCGATTGATATTCTTCTCAGGAAATCGGTAATACCGGAGTTTTAACGAATCCCCCCAAGGTAGTGGTCTACTGCCAGGCCCATAAAAAAAAATATTCTGTGCAGGAGCCCAGTAGGGTTGTCAAAAGTAATGATACTTCGATACCACGTGCTTAAAAACGATACGATCTCAACTTTATTTTAAAAAAACGATATTAAATTACATTTTTTTTTATTTGTATTAAATATTTGTGGGTCTTCAGTGCCTCTGGCTTCATTATGGCATTCTCTCCAGCAACAAACCCACCACGTGACTGACAGAGTGAGAGTGAGTGAGTGAGTGACAGAGGCACAGGCACTACAGGTACGATGATGATCAGAAGGAGAGCGAGAGACAAAACACGCCAGTGGATGTCACTCAGAACAGCCAGCGGCCCGTCACTGTTATTCAAGAAGCTAGCTAGAGTTAGCCATGGCAATATTTTGCCTATGAGGCGGATGCAGAAGGAAAGGCGAAAGATTTGCAAAAGCCGATTTGCAAAATGTGGTTCAAAACGGTACCAACAAGAGGAGGGAACACTTCAAATTTGGCAAAGCATCTGAAGGACCGGCACACTGATCTCTCCAAAGAATTGAGAGAGGTAATGTTGAGTTAATATAATTTAATAAGTGTACAGTTATTGTCATGAATGACGTTGCGATGTGATGCTGATGAGCTCAGAAAGTTTCCCCTGAGCGAGCTAACGTTAGCAGCTATAACGTTAACTAGCCTAGCTTTTTTTTTTTTTCCTCAGAGCAAGCTAGCATCTAACTAGCTGGCTTGCTATGTTGTGTGTTGCTTAACGACACCAACTACATTAGCCTAAGTAAGGTAATGGGGTTGCACTGACAGCTGAGCTGACGACATAACGTTACACATTTATCCAAAATTAGTTTCAGCCAACGTTAGCTAACGTAAAATAGCTGGCTGATCTTGCACATTGATTACTGCCATTGATGTTGGACCTGACAAAGTTTCATAAATTTTAATTGTATAAAAATACATGCAATTTAAGAATTATACCATCAAATCTAATTATGGATTTTCTCTCATATAGCACCAGAGAGAAGCTGCAAAGGACACCCAGACCCTTGCAATTGGAATGTTCGTTTTATTTTATTTAACCTTTGTTTACAGGGGAAACCCACTAAGACTGCACTGTGTTTACAAGTGAAGCAACATTAGAGAAAAAAAAGAAATACAAAAAGCAATAATAACTACATAAATAATGTGTAGGCCTACAAGGTAGGGAAAACATTTAAGAATAGTAATAATGTTAATCTTGTTCTGTGTTCAGTGACTTTTTCTGTACCAGCACCGTGTGCAGGTTGTTAATAATTTTTAAAAAATGTATCCTATTTTGTGTGCCTAGGACTTTTTTTTTGTGTGCTGTGGTATCGAAAGAGGTATCGAGTATCGTTTTTTTATACTAGTATCGTATCAAAGTTTAAAATTCTGGTATCATGACAACCCTAGAGCCCAGCCATCCGCCCATAGAGAATACCGTAACAGATAACATTTTCTTTGCCTCTAAAATTGTCTGTTAATAGGCCTATCGTTATTATTCCTTCATCTAGTTAATAACTATCTTTGTTTGTAAACACTGTAGCCTATATAAATTAAATGATTCTCAATTTGTAGGCTTTATCTTACACATTAGCTCACCTACTGGTGTGAGACACAGCAAACAGATCTGCCTCTAAAGTCATCGGTTTATATCGTTATTGTTCCTCATCTAGTTAACTATCGTTAGGCTATTTGTAAACACTGTAGCCGATAAAATTAAATGATTCTCGATTTGTATTATCTTTGACATTTCCGGTGTGTGTGTGTGCGTGTCAGAGAGACAGAGACAGAGAGCTACAGGCTATAGCCTATATGCCTATACATTTATATAGCGCTTTAGGTCTCTCTCTCTCTCTTATCTCTTCTCTTTCCCCCAGTTCCTCCTCGTCCGCTTTTACTGGTAGGCTAGCTACAAGTTGCAGCACCCAAAAATCACGAATGAACAACTGTGTGTAGGCTATGTTTAAAGATACAGTTCAATTGGCTGAAATGTATAAACTCTCTCGTAGTCATTATCGCCCAATCACTATTGTTTCACCAGCGGGAGACGGACTTCATTGATATTTCAATCTTACAACTTTTTACCTCAGAAGGTTGGCTACACTACCCAGAGGCAGACATTGCCCACCTTTTAAACTCAATAGGAGCAACAAATAACAAACAGTGAGCCGAGCTCAAAGCATTGTTTTTTTGTTTTTTTACTCGGATCCCGGCAAATAGGCTGCGCGATTTGTTGAAAGTGACGAATAAATAAGCAGCAATTTAAAGCATGTAGCCTCCTGTGCGTCTAATAACTTAAAGGGTCGCCGACTCATTTTTCCTTAGAGTTCAATAGGAAAATAAGTCAGGAGAAACAACCCTTAAAGTGATCCATCCATATCTACTGCATATCTGGCAGCAGAGTGATGGTATGGGGCTAGTTTTATACCTCAGACCCTTGATGTCCTACAGACATTTAGCCAACCATGTGTTCCATACTATTCCCATGTAATTTACAGTTTAATCTAGTCCCACCCCACAATTCCCATAGAGATCCATTCAAATGCAGAAAGATTATAGTATCGCTTGTAAGAGTACCTGAAAATAAGATAGTCTTATGTTGGGTCACAGACATCAGGAAGTCATGACAAGCAAAGGATATCTGACAAAATATTAAATATAACTTTATTAAAGTTTGTTAATTTGTCCAATTACTTTTGGTCCCCTAAAATGGGGGGGGATGATGAATAAAAATGGCTACATTTGCTACATTGTTCACCCTATATGGATGTAAAAACCCTCAAATTAAAGCTGAAAGTCTGCACTTTAACCTAATAGTCACTGTTCCACTTAAAATCCAACATGCTGGAGGACAGAGCCAAAACAACAAAAATTGTGTCACTGTCCAAATACTTATGGTCCTGACTATGTGCGAATTAACTTTCATTTGTAGCCTTTAAAGAACTTGGCGGATCGCCACACTTCTAATTTATTTGAAGAAATCAACAACACTGTTTGGTAACAGTCGAGATTTAAATGAGCATATCTCGCTTAATATTTGTAGTAGAAAGATAATATTGCTATCCCCAGAAAGCTGAGACTCCTAGCCCATTTATAAAAACTGAAAATGCCTTAGGCTAATGTCCACTCACCCAGTCCTCTCTTTTTTAAAATTGAATATATGGTCAACCTAGACAATAACCTCTTTCATACATGCAGCCTTATCCGTGAATAAGAGCCAAAGTCGAAATTCCGGAATATCCGCACCGGCAATTTGCCGTGTCAAGACCTAGTGAGGTTTCCGTAAAAGTTCCATATCGATGTGACGTGTGAACAAAGCCAGAACATTACCGGATCAATCACGCACAACATTTACAGCCTCCAGCCGCCACAGGCGACGTCTCCGGCTTTGAGCCAAGCTAAAGCGGCGTTGTTCCCGACTTATGCTGATTTTTTCGTCAAGTTTTTGTTTACGAATGGTGTTTCGTGATTGGAACAGATTTATTAATTCCAGCGTTTGCCTTGAAAATGTGTAAATAAACAAGAGTAACTAGTACAACTGCACACTCTGTCACTTCATCACCCGCCATTTTTTCAGTAGTAAATAAACAAACGTATCCTAGCAACATAGGGTAGAGCGTTGGTTGTATGACCGCTACCAATACGGAACATTACGGAATATTGCTGGATCAACTTTTCCGGTAATGTTCCGTATTGCATGTGTGAAAGAGGTTACTGACTACTCGACTGATAACTAACAAAATTTGCATTTCAGTATAACAATAAAAGACTCATAGGCACTGCATTGGAGTCATGCGTTTGCACTTTAGAAGGCAGTGACCCTTGTGATGACATTGTCAACTGAACATTCTCATCACATATTTGTGATTGTACGCATTTGGGCCAGTTCTGGAATTGTCACATATTTGTAATGGTGCGTACGCGCGAAAGGGTTCATAAACGTGGGCGCTGTGGCTCGGAAATGCACTCGGTTCTTACAAAAAAATACAATAATAGCAAAACGACGGTGGGTACGATGTGCATGTAATGCACTCGGTGTGCACCTGACCACCGTATAAGACCTGTAACACCGGTAACAGCGACAAGCCTATTCTGAAGCAAGCGCTCTAAACCTCTGTGTGGAGACTTGTAAGGCGGGTCAAATCATTTGACCCTTATTTTAAAATATTAATATGTGCATAAATAAAGGCCTGCTTGAGAGGTATATCCTTTTCTGTATTAATGTTCACTTCATCTCTACTTTATTTTACACTGAGACTCGCTCTATTGTAGACAGTGGGCCACCAGAAGGACATTCAACAGCCATACTGGAGTTGAAGCTTCTTTGCCTTCACCACTCACCCCGATTTCGAGCATCGTTTCCATAGTGTGTGAGCAAAAGCAATATTACGCCATTTGAATACATGCAACTCTCCAAGGGGACACGTTCACAATGCGATATCAGTACAGTACCATGGAAACTTAATGTGGAAGAGAATACCAATATCAAAATAATGGCAATAAAAAATTCATGCCTCAAGTATGTTCAAAAAACTGCCTGCATTTTGCAATTATTTACCACTTTGCATCACTGAGAGGCCCCTTACCACCTGTTCATTGTGCCATTCTTCCTTCGAGACTTATGTAATTATAATGCACAAGGCACTGACAATTACAGTGCCCCCGACACTAATCCTCAGTAAAATTAAGGCATCCGCTTAAAGTAATGCTTGCAAGGCGTTTTATGGAGGTCACATTTATATTAATGTAAAATGATATGGAGGCAACTGTGCATGTCTGTGAATCTCACTGGTGTGTGAGGAGATTTGCACTAGACCATTTTCTTTTGGTTTATTGCTAATTTACTCTCATCCAGCATCATTACTAGTGCAAAAAAAATAAATTAATAAATAAAAACTGAAAAACAAACTCAATCCACCTTTACTGGACCGAAGGCCAAATCCGTGGTGCAATAAACCTGCTCCAGGATTGCAAAAACAGATCCATCCCCTTCATGGATACAATACGTGAAATTTCCAAATTTCCAAATTCCCTGTTGAAAAATGACTAAGCGTGGAAACCGAATCAACCACAGTACTTGAGCCGAGCATCAGTCCATTTCTCAGGTCCCTTTTGAAACTCAAATACGGTTCCAATGAATAAAGCTTTCCACACAGGGAAGGAGGAATTCATCAGACTGTACCGCAACTCCAATTCAAACAAGACGACAATTAACTGCTTTTCTTACAGATTATATTCCAGGCAGTAGGTTTCAGATGCGATTTCTTATATCAAGGTTATCCACACAATAATGTACTAGTACCCAATTCAAAAATTTTTTTTTTCTGTTGTAAGATTATAATGAATAAATGAAATAAATGTGGATCAAGACCTTACCTGAGCATGGAAGTTTGACATAGTAGTCGTCTCGATGTCCTTCTTCCCCAGGATCTCCATCTTGACGGGGGAGTTGGGAAACTTGAAGGAGAAGTAGTCCAGGAAGTCCGGGAGGTAGGCCGCCGCCCCGTGGACGATGCCCATCACGTAGTGCGCCGTGCGGGCCTCGTCCTCGCTAAACGCCAGCGTCACAAACTCCTGGGCGAACCTCTGCATCTCCACGGGAGACAGGCGAGAGAGCTCTCTGCAGTAGGCGTGCGCCACCAGCGCGCCGCCGTTGGGCTGCTGCTCCACGTGGATGAACCGGCGGAACTCCAGGCCCTCCAGGCCGGGCTGCGGGGGCTGGGGGCGCGCGGGCCTGGGGGGGGCCAAGGGCAGCCCGCCGCCCTCGGGGGGCTTGCCGTAGTGGGGGCTGCAGCTCTTCGGCTCCTTGGCGGCGGCGGCGCCGCCCTGGTGGAAGAGCGGGGGAGGTTTGAGCGCCGGGCCCAGCAGGTCCGTCTGGCTGGACTTGCTGTACATCTTGGGCCGTTTGCGCTTCTCCCCTTCTTTGTGTTTCTTTTTCTTTTTCTTCTTCACCTTTCTGATCTGCAGCTCTTCCAGGTTCATTTTTGGCTTCTCCTTCTCCCCTAAAACGACAAAAGGCAAATGATGGGGAAGAGGGGAAAAAAGAAAAAGTAAACACCTAAAAGATAATTCTGCAGACACACGACTGCTGCGCCGAGATCAATGTGCAGTGCATTAGGGAAATTACCCCGACGCACAGCTTCAAAGGCACAGCATCAGAGTGAGTCACCACTGTTTTCATGGCCCGCTGGAAGTAGGCACATTTGGTATTACATGCGTCCTTGAACTTTTGGAACAGCACGGAGTCACCGAATGCAAGACAATGGCTTCCTATGCTTGACAAGGACTTATGAATGCCATTAGACTTTAAACAGAACAGCTCCGTCTCTATTAGCCATTCACTGTTTGTCGGTTCACCCTGCTGGTATGATGCAACAGCAGCGAATAAGGGAGTAAAAACACAAAAACTGTTTAGTTCATGGGGGTGGTGTGGGGGGGGCTGTTTTGGAGTCATTTCTCGAATTCCAACCAAACGATTATGGAAAGAAACAAGGAGATGCAATGCACGATTTAAACGACGAGAACACAAATGGAACCAAGTAGCTACTTAGAAGCTTTCATGCACCTAATACCACGTTTTAGGTATCTATTGTGGCTTGGCACCACAAGCGAAGAAAAAAAAAAATTTTTTTTTTAAAAAGACAAGCTTCAGCAATTCATTTCTAGGGAAGCAGGAGGGATTTTCAGTGCTTTTGAACCAAAACTAATTAGTATGCATTTTCTTCAACAAAAAAAAAGCTAGAGGAATGGGCCTGAATATTACCCCGTCTAAAAAAGCACATTCCACACAGGCTGCAGGCTGCACATTCCCATTACACAGGGCTGAAGGATGCACCGAGGAGAAGTCTTTCCTGATGCAATCATTAATCATCTAAGCACTTAAATTATTGCAGCCTCCCCCTTCCATTGACTACACTAGAAAGAAATTCTACACTAGAACATCTGCAGTACAGTGCACCATTTTGTGCAACTTCAAAAAAGAGGCTAAATGGGCCATTAGTTTGCACTTTCTCCCCTCCTTATTAAGTGCACATCTGTAGACCTGCCACATATGGTCCACTGCCCTCTCTTCGATTCATCTCTCCATCAAACTAATCCCGAGTAGCTCTCTCCTGTCTGTCAGTGCTAATGTTACACCGTAAACCAGGATCAGGTTTAATGGGCCAATAAATCAATGGTTACTACCATAAAAATAGTTTAATAACATTATCAGTCAAGGCAGTGGAGTTTTCAATGCAAATGTATTATGTTCCTTAACACCAAGGCTGGGACAAATGCAACAAATGTAGGCCAAAGATGTAGAAAAATGCTGGTGTAGTATTTCAGCTCATTTCTACTGCGCAAACAATTCAAGTATTTAACAGACAAAAATAAGGCTTCTGTCGTTGACAATAAGAGTACTGAGGTGGGTGCCCCTCGACCTTGTGTGGTCGATATAAGCACACGTATAAAATAACACATTTACCGGTTACTTTAGCAAGGTGCATGGACACATTTGATTTCAAGTAAATCTCCTCTGGATGGCCTCTCTCTCCACCAATGGGAAAGTAGAAGGGCAATCAGGCCGGGACAGGGGCTCATTGCTGCCAGCGGGGCTGTGTGTGTGTGTGTGTGTGTGTGTGTGTGTCGCAAGGTACTGCCCACCTCACTGGTGCTAACCACCGCTGCAGAGCCACTACTACAACACGGAGAGTGTAGTACAGAACTACTGAAGCATAGGGCACAGGGCAGTGCAGCCCTGCCTGCCATTTCACAGGCGTACACACAGCAAGCAAAACTCTAGACATGTTCCAGGAGCCGAGAGGAAGACAGGCTCAGGCGTGAAGTGAAGGGCAGATAAAAGGAGGTGTGTGTGTGTGTGTGTTCAGGAAGTACATTAACAATGCTACGCCAGTTAAGCCAGCTCATGGCTGGATCCCCCCCCCCCCCCCCCACACACACACACCACCACCATCCCACGTGGCATGAAAGGAAGCAAAGACAAGCACCGTAGATAAACGATCCAGCTGTTAAAAAAAAAAAAAAAAAAAAAAGAATTCCTCAATGGGTGCGAGGCAAACGCAAGTCCCAGACTGCTCTGACAGCAGAGGTCCTGTTCTCTTAAAGGGGGGGGGGGGGGGGCGATTGTAGTGACACAGGGGAGGGGCGGGCTTTAGATTTGTGTTGATACTGTGACCGTTTCAGCGCTCCTGAAGCAGGCAGGCTCCTGGCCCTGCAGGCCTGCCGAACAACTAAGAACAATCTGATGCTCAGGCAAAGCACTATACCCCAAGAACAGTCTCCAGTACCAGAGCCGTGCGTCAGGTGAACACACGTATAAAAAGTCTTTCAAGGCAGGGCACTATTTTCCAATTACTGTGAGCCTGCACTTCAGAGGAAGCTGAACAAACTAAAATAAACAGGTTTTTTTTAAACCCAACCCTCCGGCATTTCTTCAGGCAGAGCTCAGGAGAGGGCAGCACACCCCAGGTGAGTGATCCTGTCCCGGCTCGCGTGGAGCCGAAGCCGCACATCACAGGCTTTTGTGTCCCTCCTGGTAGTTACGGCGCCAGGTGCTCCATGTGGCGTGAAAACCGCAGCACGTAGCACGATCATCTAATCGGTCTAAGATTACAAAAGGCTCCCAATCCGGGGCCTTCCTGTTCTTTCTTTTTTTCATCTCCGTGGCCGTTCTGTGCCCTCACTGTGACTTATAGCCGAGAAGCAGACCGGAGGCAGATATAGCCTAACCAACCGTATCTGGAACATGAGCCCTGCTGAACCACACCTGTTAAAACAATTGAATAAAAAAAAATAATAATAAATGGAAAATGTTTCCGTTTCTGAGAGATGGGAAAAAAACTACATCTGACTAGTTTTGCTGCCATACAAGCCAACACATCAGTGGGGGGGGAAACGGTAGACTCCACAATGAATATACGAATATACAAAACCATTTCTTCAAAATGTCTGCACAACTCACTCAGGACTGCACTTCCCCCGTCATGTTTCAAACCATTTGAGCCCTACCGAGTGGCATGCAAAGCTAAAGCCCTAGTCTTTGGAGGAGTGACTTAACTTTTGTGCCAGGCCTGAACCCAACGCTGCTTGTGTGTTCAGGGATACAGTAGCAGCACTCTGCTGTTGTTTCATAGTACACTTCAGGCTTGGTAAAAGCTCTGTGGCATAATTCTCTCCTGACATGACTCGGCCGTTGATGTAGGGTTTGCATTTTCAGTTGGCTCAGTTACGCAAAGGGTACATAATTTGGCACTGCATGGTAAGGCACTGCTGAATGCAGGGCTTAAGGTGAACGTCAGGCTTGGGAGGGAGGGAGGGAGGGTGGGTGGGGGGGAGGGAGGGGGGGGGGGGGGGTTAAATTGGCAAGTAAAATATGATCCGTTTGGTAGCAGACCAGGAGGAAGCCCTGCACGCACACTGCACTCAAAGGTCAGGCCGAAAAGGCCAGGCGATCGGCTTACAGAACACGTTGCACGGGCCGCACCCACCCTGTCCCGTCCCCCCTAGCTCATTTGTCCCTGGTGCTTTTGGGGCTCAGAGAAGGCTGTTCTGCCCAGTCTAAAACCTACAACAGGAAGCAGCACTGTCCTTGAAGGTACGAGGAGCGATGAAGGACATGGCCGTATACATTTCTGTGCTGCTCTTGCTGGTTGGGGATGAGCACAATGCAAAGTCAGGCAGAGGGCGGGGGGGGGGGAGGGCTGTGTAAGTGTGTGCAGAGCCAGGCTTGGCCCTCATGCTGTGATGTTGTTGGAGTTTTGGTGAAGGGGGGGGGGGGGTGAAATGGCTGCAGTTAATTTGTACAGGGAGGCGATTCAGCCTTTCAGAAAGCTCAGTAGAGCAAAAGCACACCACGCAGACAGACACGCAGACAGACACACAAATGAAGGACACGTGGATTAGCACAGGAGTAAGAGTACTCTACTCGCATGAAGCTAACGAAACACAAAGGCTTTTGGATTTGTGACTAAAGCCTTTCAGGAGGACGTTCTGCCATACAAAGCCACTCTGCAGCAAAAGGACCCTGGGATATGTGAGAAGCACAAGAAGCGCATAAAGTGCAACACATCATCTTCTGACACATTTGGAATTTATTTCTTTCAGTGCTCCAAAATCATTTTCAATTGAAGGCGGTTTTCACACTTAGAGCTTGGTAATTTCGGGAGCAGGTGCTGTAAGCTCTAAACAATGCAAACGGCCAGATTTTCCAATAAAACAAAGTCATAACAGTGGGTTACATTCCGGAGCAAAAGGTATGAGCCTGATGTAGGGATGATCATTTATACAGAATATATCAGTTTGTGTACATGATATGGTTGTAAGGCTAGTGCTCATACTATAGTTCAAGCATCTGAAACACTGGTAGCATTAGCACTCATGTGAGCAATTCACAATTTTCTTCATCTTACATTAAACTGATGTGCCACTGGCCATCTGTTGCAAAAATTTGCCTTTGTTTTGCAGTTTGTGCACATGCAGGTGTGACTGTTCCTATTACTTGTGTTTGATTGGTAAGTTCTATGGCAAGTAAGCACTATAGTTTGTGGTGCTCAAAAGTATACATACCCCTTCACTTTTTGCACACTTTATTGTGTTGTAGATTAAATTTTAAATGGATAAAATTGCCATTTTTGGCCATAAATCTACACCCAACAACCCATAATGACTAAGTGAAAACATGTTTTTAGAAATTTTTGCAAATGTATTAAAAATCATAAACTGAAATCTCTCATGTACATAAGTACTCATACCCTTTGCTTTAATGTATTTTTAAAGTATCATATTTCATATTTGGTCACATATCCTTTGCATGCTGTCACTTTCTGAAGTTTGTGACCCATCAACATCAAGACTCTCGAAATCTTATTTTCAGGTACTGTTACAAACGATACTATAACCTCTGCATTTGAATGGATCTCTATGGGAATTGGGGGGCGAGACTAGATTCAGCTGTAAATTACACTGGTACAGTATGGAACACATGACTGGCGAAATGGCTTTAAGTCATCAAGGGTCTAAGGTATCAAACAAGCCCCAAACCATCACTCTACAGCCAGATATGGAGTAGATGTGGATTAGCATATTTAAATTATTAAAGCAGTGCTTCCAATGGCCTATCAGTTGTTCCATTGCAGCTACAAGAGCATTTAGGCCCCGTTCACACTACAGCTAAATACAGTTGTCGCACCTCATTTTAGTGCTTAATCTGGTCAAGTTCACACTTAGTACAGTTATGAACGAGTGGGGCAACTAGTAGTAATGAGTCCTGTTGGGAACGGGTTGCTACTACCCAAGTGGACTCCTGTTCGGAACGGGTTGCTACTACCGAAGTGGACTCCTGTTCCTATGCAAATGAGCTTGGTTGCGCTGGTGTGAACGGACACCAAACATGAGTGACTTCAGCTAATAACTTTGGTTGTCAAGCCCCGAAATGCAAGTGTGAACAGGGCCTTAGAGTACTACCCACAAATATAGGATAAAGTGGACACTATTTACATAGGACACTTGATTTATGCTGATACGTCTCACATTGAATATATGCCATTTTTATTTATTTATTTATTTATTTATTTTTTTAAAAGGGGACCGCTGCATGGCTTATCCCACTGTTAAGCCCCACAATCCGGGATCAAATGCCTACTATGCCAGTGGGGACTGTGGCTGGCAGATGCATAATTGGTGGCAGCGTTACCCAGGGTTACGGGAGGTTCTGTTGGCAGGGACGCACATCTCATTGCTCTTTAGTGAATCCCACTGGCCGTTTGGGTGCCTGCAAGTCACCCAGTTAAGCTGCACAAGCATCTCCCTCAGATCTGTGTGCAAGGCCGACTTGCGAGCTGCAGTGTGTGGCACTTGAACAGTAGTGGAAAATCCACGTTCAGAAAGAAAAAGTCCTCCCCAGTATTTTGTTCCAATCACCTGGATTTTCCAATTAGCACAATTCTTCAGTCAGGAGGCAGAACTAATTCATGATTACTTCTCAGCTGGTTGAGTTCATGGGTGGAAGAAACACATGGCAGGACTTTTACTTTCTGGCCCCTGGACTTCGGCGCTTAACATTGCATGCATTACGTCTGCGCCCTCCCAAATTGATAGAAAAAAGGCATAACAAAAGATTTTGTGAAATGTCTTGGATATCTTCTTATTCTAAAAACATGCCAACAAGTCAATATAATTTTCTGGATGTCTAGACTCAGTCATTTACATGGATAAATAAATCACACTCCAAAATGCAAATGAGAAATGACCATGTAAAATAAGGATGAAGAGGCCAAGTTCAGCATTTTACATTCGGTACAGAGGGAATCTTCAAGAGCTGTAATATACTTTTTTTTTTAAACCCAACAAGGAAGGGGGGGGGGGGGCAGCTCAAATATATAAGCTTACTGAAGTTGTTACCCAATTAAAACACAAATGCTTAATGAGTCACACACAGTCCTGCCATGACAGAAACGGCATAGGAGGACATATTAATATTTCACACTGGCACTGAAGACTTTATGCAGCAGAATCACATGCTCAGAAAAACTAAGTGATAAAAAGAGCCGTGCCATCTGTCTCATCCCAACATGGATTTAAGAACATGAAACTGTTTGTCCGACAGTCGTTCTACGACAAATTATCACTTTGGCGCAAGCCTAAGTCTTGGCTATAGCCTGGACTCCACAGAAATGTGTAACCGTGAAGCCACGGATTACATAAACGGTTATATAAACCCTAAACGTTCTCAAGAAGCACACGTGAATATGGGGACTTTTGTTCCTCCGCGGCTGTTTTTAACTTATAAATTATAAATTAAGTGACTCGAATACACAAGGAAGGACACACAGCTGACACAGCGCCAGCACCGTACCTGCACAATGCAAACCACAAATCTGCATTTGCGGTTTTGGTTCTCTGACCTGAGATTCTTGAAAGGCAAAAAGCATAGGACACTGCGTGCAGCAAAATACAGTCCAGCTAAATTGCACTTTTGAGCAAATATTTTCCCCCAGCTTATTATGACTGCATTTTTTAAGCCATTCTGCCTTTTAGCACTGAAATGCATGACACAAATACACAGCCATCAAAAGCAACATAAAATCTCAGCACACAATATACAGAGGAACAGATAAAAATCGCTTTAGTGCTGCCCAACATCAAATCAGATAAATGACTGGGTGACCATGTGGAATGGTACATAGGTCGAACAGATCGACCATTATACAAATCTATCCATGTGGCCAGGGGTTTGATTGCCCACAATGGCACTTCTACCATAAACCTCTATGAACAGTAGAAAATACACTATAATACACTACGACTGCTCTCCTTTATTACATAATACACAAACAAATCTGCTAAATCAGAGATCAGTTCAGTGTTGCTAAGAGTGAAATAGCAACATTTAGAATTGTAAGCATTTCCCTTTTCACTGATACAGAAATCATCAGGTGAGCAACAAAAAGTTACAAGGCATCATAAAGAATTACATACCTTTCTGGAGCAATTTCACCTCTCCATTTTCCCTCTTAATTTCATTCATTACTTTATGTTTCTTCTTCTCCCTTTCCTTCTCCTTTTCTTTGTCCTTCTCCTTCTCTTTGTCTTTCTCCTTTTTCTTCTCCTTGTCCTTGCTGTTGTGGTCTTAAATAGAAAAATGAAGAGGCAGAAACTAAGTACAATTTCAAGCAAAATTGTTCACAGTGCTGTCACGGGAGGGGACTCAAATGTACTTACAAGATGTCTAGTTGCCATAGTCATGCTGGGATCTGTAATAAAATTGATTTTTATACAATGCAACCCAATAAAACTACCAGCAAGCATTGAATGGGGAATTGAAACAGGAAAATCTTTAGTTTGTTTCCTTATTTGAGTGGGCAGTCGCCTTCCATATGGACATATGGTTAGCTGGTATCTCAGGTTCACTTCCAGATTGTTAGAAAATGTTCCTTAAAGGTTGTATCAGCGATTTTGGGTGACGTCACTTCTGAAGCGAAATCCCAAACAAACAGAGCCAGCTCCAGCTCAGAGCCAATTATGTTATGTTTTAAAAAATAGTGTTCAAGCATCCAGAATTATAACCACGTTAATAACGTTTGTAAGAAACCAAACCGTTTGTAAATCCGTCAAGATTTCAGCGAGATAAGAGTATTAGCGTATTAGTATCACCCACCCCTTGTCGGTGATTGGTTGGAATACTGTTTATTTTGGTTTTGAGTGGTTGGTAGTACCATTTGTTTTTGTGTACGATCTCGGAGCATAGGCTGCCTACAGAGACGCGGTTTTTTGACGGCCTGCTTATGGGGCGGGCAGCTAGCGGATCGTGAGGAAAAATCAGATGAATGTGATCATTTATGTTTCGACCCAAAATCGCTGATACAACCTTTAAACAGCCATAAGGTTGAATCTGAAGTTAAGGCTCCAACTTTATAATGAAAAAATTGAGGTCACTCATCAGGGAGCTTCACAGAAACCAGTTGGTACTTGGTACCAACATTGATTCAAGCAGTAACCTAATGCACGCAAGCAGCTCAGTGCTCTTGACTGGTAGTCTGGACTTGTGACATGTTCCGCAGTGGTCTCAGTGGAATTTACTCCCACGCATGACCTGCTAACTACCATTAAACACTGTAATGACTTAGGCTGCCGCAAAGCCCAGAAGATCCTGCGCCCCCATGTGTAGAAAGCTTGCACTGTACCAAAAACATCTAGGACAGTTCTCAAACTGCTGTCAATGAGAACCTCTCTGTTGGTCGAAGATAGAATTTCTGCAAAACTGCAGGTTAGTCATAGTCGGGCTGGGTGATACATCTTGAGTCTTATCATAAGTTATTTTCGATAGTCATTTTTCTGCATCAACCTACAACACCGCATAGCTTGCATGCAAAGAAATACGTGGACAGCCAATCATGTCGAAGCAGGATTAGGCCTACACAACAGCTTGCAAGTTGGCGTGCACACAACGGAACCCCGCTGAACAACCATGCCTGTTGAGCAAGAAAGAACAGGGCCAAAATGGGCCAGAGACGGTGACATAGAGGAATGGAGCTTCCAAGGACAAGAAAATTGTTGGGAGCAATTTTCAGAGGGAGTGACATTATGAAACAAAAACAGTTATCTTGTGTAAAATAAAAAGAGTAATTTTAATTAGTTTCTCTGCATGTTGAAAAATGCATTGATTCATTAACAGTGCTAGAAGCAGTCTAAAGCAGTTAGGAGCGTCCTGTGTATCTGCAGGCTGCTGCTCCCCTTTCAATGTTCCCTTGCTGATGTCTTTTATGACACTGCAAGCACCACCCTAAGCTTGCTTTGAAATTAAAGTTCACCCAGTGTGTCCTTGTGCAATTCCTGGTCAATAGCTTTCAGTTTCCCTGCAAAAGCTACACACTGGCTTCATTCTTTATGACAGTAACCTACAGTGTATAATGTTTTTGAGAATATCGCAATTTTTTGCTGTCACCTATAGACCAGGTTATTATTGAACAGCTTTTCCAGAAAAAGATTGAAAAGTTCCATGCATGGAGGTTACAGCATGTTTGCTTGTTGGTTATCAAATGATTTATAGCTACAGAACGAGCCTGTTTAAAAACATGAGGCAGGCACAGTGCAACCAGTCTATTAAATGGCACAAATCAGACGAGGATGTTGCGTCTTCACTTTCTTGGCCACCAATATTTATTTGAACCGGAATACACAGAATAATTTGCATCTTGCCTTTCTGTCTTAGCCTCCGTTCCTATTCTATCCTCTTCAATTTGATTTAGCTCATTGGCTGTCTTCGCTGTACTTGCTTGTCAGAACATCATAAAATTGTCACCAGTGCCTCAAATTGCTTGTATGCAATGCAATACTTATCCCTGGTAAACAGAGATATCTGTGTCAGGCTCTTTCAGTTTTAAGTTTTGCTTTTGACCCAATCTAGCAAGCTGGTTAGTGCCACATATTAATGGACGATAATAGCTATTTAACTTGGCTTTAACTTTTGTTGCATTTTACTTAAAACAACGGATACAATTATTGTTTTTTAGCTAATAAACTATACTTCCATTGTTAACGTTAGCTATAGTATTTGTCATTGTATAGCTCAGCTATATGGGCTACTAAGATTCAATAAGTTCTTAAACTATCAATTATCAACTTGTGTTGTGTTGGTAGGATTTACATCTCTGCCAAAACTATTATTCAGCAACAACATATCTGGCCATTTTAAAAACAAAGTAAAAAAGTAACGTTAACATTAATTGTCCCGCATTGCTTTGGGTAGACAGGCCTTGCCTAATCAATCCGGAACTGTCATGTCATGTGTGAACACACAGACTCAACATGTAAATCTTCTGTATAGGAGACCGGTATGTAAATGGAGAAAACCATTACCTAATCCAGATAATTGAACCTGGCAATGTTACAGGTTCCATGTGTGAAAGGGGCTTACGTCTCCCAGTACGGAAGTGACGTCACATGAGGTAAACAAACAAGCTAATCGAGTTCAATTCATAGTTCTGTGATTGAAGTAACAACCCACAAAGTTTAATCACGGATATGATCTAAATGGAATGTTCCACCGCAACTATTGCATATATTTATATTGTTTATGTTTATATAGCTTTAATTTTATGCCCCAATAAATGAGGTTTCGTTCATGTACTTCGCTATATTTGTGTAACAATCAGCACCTACTATTCAATACGGTTGCGCCCACCAAGGAAAACAATCCGCGGACTATGGCTGTGCGATGACACCACTGCGGGTTTAACATCTTTGAAAAAAGAGCAGGGCTTACTTTAACATTTACACCCTGGGGGTATTTCATGAAGCAGGATTTCCAAGTTAGCTGGATAACTGCACCGAGTAAAACCTAGTAAAGCTCTTTTTTCTTCAGTCCATGTTACAGATTTGGGGGGTTTCCGGTTTTTATTCAGTGTAGTTATCCAGCTAACTCAGTAATCCTGCTTTAGAAATATATGTTTATCACAAAGTCTGGCCTTCGCAAGACTACAATTGTAGTAACGTGCGATACACAAATTAAGCTAACCGAGTGCCACTATATCAAGTGGCATGTATAGACGGGACAGCACACGGTTTTAGGCATAAATTACGTTAAGCCTGGCTTCGGAATCCCATTCAAATCATCCAAAAGATCGCCATCCAAGTAGTTAGTCGCAAGAAAATGCGCACTGCACACCCTGGTGTTTTATTTTGGCTGTAAAACCCTCTCTTACTTTGGACAAATCTTACACAGGAATGACACAGATGTTCTACTCAAGAACACATGGCTACAATGCCCAGAAAGATTCAAATTAATACAAACACATTTACCATATTTTTCATACATAATTTTCTTTCTTTTCAAATTTCCTGTGTTCAGCTAATAGCCTTGCTGGTGCATCAATCCTTTATTTACCCAAAGTTACATCATACAATACGTGGGTGGCCACATGAAACAAAATTACTTGTGTGAAAGTTACAGGAAAATAATGAATAAATTAATAAATTGATGATTGATGCTCATGAGGGTTGTGCTACTCTAATATTGTAACCTTTTTTTTTTTTTTTTTAACTTCTATGCATTTGGGGAACCTGCTATACACCCTTTAACACCCAGGTTACAATAACCTTGTATGTAAAACAACCGAGTGGAAGAAGGTGATTTTGAGGGTTAGGACACACTGAAAGGCACATTGGCTGGTAAAGTGAGCTTGTGTCAGCAAAATTTCACATTAAAACATTCAAAATAGTCAAAGATGTCCATTCTTCTAAGAAATGTAATATTTTATGAGAAGGCTGTTGGAAGAGCATCCAAATTATTGGATAAGACCACATGGCAGAGCCTTTCTTTCTAAAAAATGTTTTCAATATCAACTTAATTGCAAATTACAATTTGAATGTGCAATGAATCAATGGCTCTGCAGGGGGGGGGGGGGGTACTTCCCTCTGCAGAGATTTCAAATGTAAAGCCAATTCAAGCCATTAACCACATTGCCATGTTTTGAGTCATTTTATGGATGACCATATTTGCATGGCAATATAAAGGGGAGGTAGTTGCTGCAGGCTTAATACAGGTGCTCACAGTAATGGGAAAATAACCCAGGAAAAAATATTTCCAATTCAGAAAACTACTACAGAAACAGCGTCACCAGCCATCTCTGAGGAAACCTGGATGGGAACGTTTATATCCCACTGTGCATTAGTGAACAATAAAGGTCACCAAGGAGGAGTTCCAAACAGAGGATGAATTTTGATGCATAGTACATACATAAATAGTGCTTTGAAACAATGTCTTTAAGATTAAGATATTCTATAGCCTATTCATTTTTATATGCTACATGCTCTAAAGCACTACCACAATGTCCTACCTATATTTGATGTGAATTCTTAAGTACATAGATCCAGAGGCTAAGTTCAAAACCTGTTTATATTGAGTTTTTACTAAGAAAAAAAACATCCCAGAACAAAAGTGTCCCCCAAGTGCCCCCATGAAACTAATGCCCCATGTGTTAAAATACAGATTACACTAAGTGAGAAATAAGGTTCCTTTCAATGCAGCACAAAGACATGTCAAAACCCTTTGACACACATTGCAAATTTAGCCACAGTATAGCCCTGATAAGCCATAAAAAGGCTGCTATGATTATAGACTTGGTTCATGCATACTAACATTGTACACTGGCTTAAGGGCTTAGATCGGCTAGAGCATCAGGTGCTTATCAGTTATGAGTGATCTTGGGAGCACCTATGAGATGGCTTTCAATTACTGGCACATCATTTTTCACAAAAATGCAGTGAGTATCAGGTTTTACAAGTCAATCTTACAAAGGGGAACTGCCAAAGCAATTAAAAATTACCATTCAAGACAGCGTCCAACATGTTCTTGCAGCCATTTCTGGCAAGCTCTCCCCTGAAATAACCAATAACAAAGAACATGCGAGAGTGTGTCCCAGGTAAAAAAAAATTCTAAACAAATACATAAATGAACTGACCAGAGCATCAATGCAAAAAACAACACACAACGTTTTATTTAATCCATCTCAGACCTGCCACAACAAACAACAAAAGCCTGATAAGAGGAAAAAGAATCGTTATGGGCTTTATTAGAAACGGCATGTGTCCCAGAGCAATGTTCAGTACTTCGCAGAAGCTCTGAGTAAGTCAAAAAGAAAATGCCAGGCATGGAAAAAAAACCCTGCAGTAATAATCACTGCTGCATCCTCAGATGGTGACACATCATCCAATTTCTAAACTGCTGTGGTATCACAGCCCAGACTTCAGCAATTTTGTGGAAAGGAATAGCAGCCAAGTCACATGACATGCTTTAACATACAACTACAGTAAACAACCCATTGAATCAAATTTGCGCATTATATAAATACTGGGAATTAAATGTAAACATACGAAAACTGCAGGAAACCAAAAGACCACTCCTAAGGAGACGTACCAGCAAACAAATTCTATACATTCTCCATCAGGAATACAGATAACATTATATTTACAATCATACTCAAAGGCCACAACTGGGGGTCCACTGCCCTACAATGTCCCCATTTGTCCTCCCACAATTGATGCAAGGTTTTGTGTTGGACAACATGTAAGAGCTAGAGTTTTTACAAATAAACTATCAGCATCAGGGATTGGGCGATAATCAATATAACTATACATCTTGGTAAAAAACATTAAAAGTTATTTAATCGTCGTACATTTATATCACAGTCATTACCAAAATAACTGGCTGTTACACCTTAGCTTTGGTCAACTGCTTATAAAATTGAAGAGTAATAACCGGCAACAGACATGGAGGGGGACACTCGGTAGGCACAGCGACATAAAGGAAGTTTTCATTGTAACAGGGAAGAAGTAGGTCATACATCGCCGCAGCATCTCTGCCATTGGGTGAGCCATTTAAACATTCACTATAGTTCGGAAAGGCTAGCCAGCTATAATATAATCTCATGTCATGTCAATATAGGTGTAATGTCAACGGTATTTGTGGAAATCACTGGACCATACATCTTCATCAACAAATAATTGGTTAGGTAACAAGCTAGCCAGCCATCATAGCTAGCTTTCCAGCTATATCAATAATCAATTGCAGACTAGATAGAGAATTTCAGAAGACACCGATTACTTGCCAAAGCCTAGAATGGTATACTTAAAGTAGTGTAATACTAGGCTACTTCTAGTAACGTGCATTTGCTATACTGGTGAGCATATAGCAAGCAGTTGGTAAATTAAAGCTGGAGTACTCAACTGTTTTTTAGAAAAATATTGGGGAACGGTCATGCTTTGTTGGTAGCAATCATAGAAAGAACTGTTGAGAAATCCAGCACTATACACTGTGTTTAGTGTTTATACCCTCAAATTCTGCATTCTAAAACCAGCGATTCGGCCCAAATTTTTCTTTTCAAAACAAAGTAGCTTATGACATAAACCAATTGAAAAGATAGGCTGGTTTGCGTTGCGAACCAATCAACAATGAGACTGACCTTGTGCTTTCACCAGCTAGAAATTTCACCAACAAAGGCGGAGAAACGACACCGGTGCCATTTCATGCAAAGAAAAGGGAATTGGATCGAAAAGCTACCTCAAAAACTAGAGTAAACATAGGTGCTCGTTTTAGAAGGTGGCAAGATGTTCAAGAGCGAACTGGTTTGAAGACAGACATGGAGCTCCCATCATTTCTACTGGACAGGTAGGTCAAACGGTTCAACACTAATTTACCTGGACTTATTGCTTGCCAGCCAATTGTAATTACCTATAATGAATAGTAGCTAGGTTGCTATTATTGATAGTTACATAAATCGGCAGCTAGTTCTTGGGAGAAGGAAATGTTTGCTAGTGTTAGATGTCGTGTAGATCACGTTAGCTCGAACCGGCTACTCTGCTATAACGACGCATGCCAGCTGTAGCCAGATAATACCTGGACTAACGCTACATAAACTCAGTGTACTTCAACAACAGAAAACATTCCGTTGTTTTACCTGGACTCTTGTAGCTGACATTTTGTACTGTAACATTAGCTATACCAGTCTGTAATCCTGCAATCGTATCTATAAAACTTCACAACGAGGTCTGTGGAAGCAGAGGGGTTGGGGTGTGTCTTTCTCTGTGGGCAGGGCCAAGGGGTGTTATGACTGAAATGTTTTGACAACAAATGCGACCGTTGAGAAAGTTGCGTAATCCAGCTTTAATACTTAGGATTTTACATTCCTGCAGTCAGCTAGAGCTGGTTCATAAACGTCAGATTAAGGCTGCACAATATCGTTTCCGCATTGACATCATGATGTGCGCATTTCTACAATAGGGACATCGTGATGGAAGCTATGTTTTTTTGTGTTAAATTAAATCAATCATGTCATGCCTAGAGCTGGGACGGTACAGCTTTTTTCCTTACCGCATGAATTAGTGAAATCAGTCTTTCCGCAGCGGAAATCGCCATAAGATAACAAAGAACTTTGAACGTTATAAAATGTTTAATTGGTCCCTAAATAAACTTAGCGAATGCATTCGTTCATGTAGTAGTCTATTCTTTATAGACTCCATAGTTAAATGTCTATCTTTATTCCAATTTTGTCCCTAAGGCTAAGCAACCTTGTCTTTGTAGAATTTCTGGTCGGCATGGAAATCAATAATTTTCTATTGAAACACGGAGACCGTGAACAACTCCGTAGAAACGGAGGAGGAATTTACAAACGTAGAAACAGTAGGCTTTCAAAAAAATGAAAAATAGGCTACAACGTCAGCCTAAATTAACTGGAACATAATTAGCAATTAGGTTATTTACTGGCAGCTTTGCATCTGCAATAGACCGTAACACAATGCAAACTTGCCGCTTTATTCTCATTTTCATTTTTCTCTCCCTCTGTCTGACGGCCAAAGTGAGTCCACTTAATATGACTGACGTTTTCCTCGCAGGAAAAACCAACACGTTTACCTTTTCCTGTTTGAGAGATGTCCTCAACGGAGCGACAACAGCCCCCACTGTACTGAATACCTCTTGCTATTTTATTGCCCTTGTAAGAGTACCAGAAAGATATAAAGAGTCTTGATATTGTTGGGCAGGGAAGGGCATTGTTAGGATTTTATCGATACCGATACTGCTTATCGATACCAATACTACTCTCCATAATTTTGTTTAAAAAAAAAATTTTTTTAAAAAGAGATGGTGTGAAAAAAATTAAGTTATTTTATTATTACTTTTAGCAGAAATTTTTAAGTTATTTTGATAAAATGAATTGAAATTGTTTCCTCAGTTTTCTGAGAGTATATAATGAAGGGACCAATTGCTATAAATACATTTCTGGTAGTGTGTTTTGTTGCTGCTTCACTACAAAATAAATACAATAAACTTAAATTAACAAGATTATAGATTACCAAAGAACAATAGTTCTTGAGCTTCTCAACAGAAGCTAACAGAATAATAGTTATAAATAATAATACAGCGGGGGTGAATGGGTTGGGCTTGGGTGTGTCTTGAACTGCCATCTCCTGAAGGAGCGGGGGCTGCCGATTGACTGACGTTAGCTATAGGATGAGGAACGTTTCAAAAGCGTTTAAATCTAATGCTGACGTTGCTAGATTACCAGCGTTATTATAACATAGTAACAGCACTGAACAACGATGTATTGCTCCACAGTTGCTCCAAGGCATTCTCTGACCTGTTCGTATTGTACAGGGAATAATTCCCTGAAAAGCTATCAAGTGTTTTCGCTCGGGGTTTATGTAATGCGGGCGAATAAGCTAGGTAACGTTAGACCGAAGATTCACTATTTAAACTACTTTTGTTGTTTTATTACTATTTTATTACTATTGTTAGGAAAGATATTCCATGTACATTACAAACAGGTAACAGAATGCTTTGGAGCAGCAAAACTTGAATACTGTCGTCATTCAGGTCATTTAACATACAATAATACATCATTGTCCAGCGCTGTTACTATGTGGCTGGCCATCTAGTAAATGCTGACGGTGTTATTTTCCGAAGTTAATAACTATGGACTTGTTTTACCTTATAACAAATGTTACCTTGACGAAGTCCAGACAGTCACGGTACTTTGGGGAATCGCATCAGCTTCGGAGCCGGATCGAGGGCTGCACTGAGGGGAATGGTGCAGCGGCCGCTTTGCTCAAGCAGTCAAATACACTGCAGGGCTTCAGATTTATGTCTTGTTGTATTTGTAAGAATTCCATTAGATTGCTAGTATTACTCCCCTTACACGCAGTAGCTTTTTTTACATAAACTGCATTTTGTTGTGTTTATGTTCACTTTGGTAAAGTGGGCCCACACTTTTGAATGTCTTAATCTGTCTGCCATCAGTGCCACATGACTTGAGTGCACAAGTGCCCGTGCAACTTGTCATCATTAGAAGGGGGGGGGGGGGGGGGGGGGGATAAAATTTTAAAAATCATCGTTAGGACCCGAGTAGAAACATATTTTACGGTAGGTAATTTGAAAATGCCTGCCAGCTATGTTAGAATTGAATTAAAGTGAATTACGTTCAAATACTTATAGCAGCACCATTTCTCCAGGAGCTTATCGGTATTTCGGTCCTGACCAATCAGGAGCCGGGACCAGTTTAATACCAGTTCTCGATACCTATCCCTATTGTTGGGTCACAAAGATCAGGAAGTCATGGCATGCAAAGGATATGCGACCAAATATTAAAAATGATTACTTTATGTTAATATGTCCAATATATTTTGATTCAATGGGGGGGATTATGTACAAAAGGTTCTATGATTTCTAAAGGGTTCATCCGATTTGGATGAAAATACCCTCAAATTAATCTAGAGCCCGACCGATATGGGATTTTTGAGACCGATACCAATTTTAGAGGGGGATAATTCACAGATTACCGATATAGTGAAGTTTTGAGTTTGAATAAAAATACTTTTTCTACATGGATTGTGCAGATTTAGCACCAATACAACTATGCAAAGGTACTCAGAAGACTTCTTTCTTAAACAAATAATTTAATGTACATTTTTGTAAAAGCTATTATAATATTAACACGATTAACATAATCAAGCAATTTTAGAAATGAACACTGACCAAATAAAGAATAAAAATTAAATAAACATACATAAAAATAGGCTATTTAAGTGCACAGAAAACTACAAAAAAAATAAATAAAATAAATAAAAGCCCATATCTGTCGTTCATATCGGCCACGTCATCCTTGACTACCGATACATTATGGTCCAGAAACGCAAATATCATCGTCCGATATATCGGTCGGGCTCTACTTCAACCTCATTGTCATTGTACCCTTTCAAACTCAAGTGCTAGAGTACAGAACCAAAATAACAAAAAATGTGTCATCCAATGAATTATAGTGCTCACTGTACGTGTGGAAAAAATATAACAATAATAATAGTAGTAATAAATGTTTTTCAGTCATGAACAGTGTACAGGCATGTGCGATTTGTGCTGTTTATTTGGATCAATTGTAATTTGCAATAGCTTTTTGTATTAATTTCCGTAATTACATACATAATGTCAGACCTGCGATGGGGACAAATTTAACTGCATCCAGATGAGGATAAATGGGCCTTCCGCAGAGGACATTGAGTACCTGAAGGCACTGGAAATGTTCTTTGAGACCCCTGGAAGAATTGCGTGCTGTGACCCAAAGTGTACATTGTTGAAATTGATTGCAGTATTGTAAACAGTTGCATTTTTTATTTGGAAAACAATAATTTTTCCATAGCATTTTCCACCCATATGCATTTTGGAAAAGTATAATGAAAGAAGCAGAACACAGCCACAGAAAACTACAAAGACCTACATTAACATCTAGATATGTACTGCAATTTGTATTATTATCATCAATGCCTTGAAGAAATTAAATTCTATCTACCCAATATCCAACCTGAAACCAGACAAATGGGATAACAAGCGGAAGCATGTTGGAAAAATTGTGTCTTGCTGTGGCTAAATTTGAAAATGCTGCATTTTAAAATGACAATTTTGTAGGGCTGCGCCGAATGCCATTTTTTACACTTCGAAGCTACGTTGGCAATTTTCCCCAAGGCTCCGAAGCGTCATTTTAATAATAATCTATTAAAAAAAATTTTTTTTTTTTTGAGTCTTTGAAAACAATGTTACAATACGTCCAGTAGAGGGCGCGGTCACATCTATTTCAGTAATATGTGCATGAAGAAACAAACAAGTTTTTTTTATTTTTTATTGAAACAACAAAATATTAAATTGAAGTAACTACACCTCAGGCTTTGAGCAACAGCGTACTGAGCATAGCGAATGTGGAGACAAGTCACGTGGAAGGCTGAACCACGCGAGCAGGTACCGCATCCCTCGTACGTTCGATAAACTTCCAGGTGATTCAAAGCTCAATCAGTATAGAATAAACACTTATATGGTGACAAACATCCAGTAAACCATCCATTTTCTTTTTTTGAGGGAGAAAAATGTTTAGGTTTTTTTTTTTTTTTGAGGGGGAAAAAACTAACTATTCGATTCTGAATTTAGGATCCGAATGCCAATCGAACAAACGAAGCTTCGGAGCTCCGAAGCATTCGGCTCAGCCATACAATTTTGTTTCCCTTCAGAATATATGGACATTGAACAAGAAGACCAACGGTCCACATTACCTCCCCAAATTGAAGCAACTCAAAGGGAAATGCCACCAAATTCTTTTTTTAAAAGTAGCTCCCCTACTGATTAAAATGAGCTCTCAGCCAACTTTCTACCTGTAGTGAGAGCAGTGATATAGCCCCAAACTACTGAGCATGTACCAGGTACCCATTTTACTGTGAACTACAACGACCAAGAGCGCTTACAGTTTATGGGCGGTGTCAGACAAGGCCAGTCACAGCAACTCCCACTGACTGAATAATGTTACAACCAGAACGGAGGGACTAGGCAATTTACTGCAAGTCTCTTCGAGAGAGGCCACATTACTCGCTGGCAAGTTGGCCACCAATGTAACAATTCTACTGAAAAAAAAAAACACCATCATTAGCTGGAGTCTGCAGAAAAACTGGGGAAATACAGCCATTAATTTAGAAAAACACAGTCCTTCATTTATCTACGTTTGGTATCGTGAAAACGTTAGCCAGCCTAGCCAGAAGCCTGTAACATTTAGGCTACTCATTTCTCACGCCCCTTCCATGGCAGAAATCAGGGATCGGGAAATATACCCCAACATCCCCTTTGAGTATGAAATGCTTTTGTATCTGCCAACATGCCGATACAGAATGATAAACATATACAATTAAAAGTTAAAATGTTATTGTTGTAGTCGTTAGCCGTTTTAGCTATGCTTGCTAGCAAAGCCAAAACTTTCCCAGTTGTGCAACTCGAGAAGGGAATGATACCGGAGGCCATGGAGTTGTATCATTTGTCCACTCTGTAACCAACAGCACTCGAGTCCCGTTTGGTTTAGTTTGCCAAAACATCTTTAGGAAACAACGTATCAATGTAATTTTCTGACATTATAATAAAATAGCAATGATAGCTAGCTTGATCTACGATATGTCCCTACTCAGAACAGTGACAGACGCAGTATTGTTTCCTCCCTCGCTGGCTCTGCATACGTGCCTATGTAATTTACACGCCGACTTGACACCACTGTAGTCTTTCAAAAACGAGGAAGTGGTAGAGGTGTACATCATTTTGACGTATACCTCTACCAAATTAGTAACTTTAGCTGTCTGCAATATTTCGGTTCACATATTGTTTTGGTCAGCGACAAAGAGACTTAATTAGTTGCGCCTTAATCTGTTAAATAAGGTTAATGTTGTTTTTCGGTGGAATTACCCTTTAAAAGTATACTATGCAGGATTTTTACCTTGAAAATAGTAAAATAACCATGTGCAGTCATATCTATGATACACTGGCAATCTCCGTCTTTGGGCACAATTGTCGAATCTGTGTTTCTCTGCCTGCATTTATTATTCTAAGATGGGTTTACTGTGTGGGGAGAGGTGGGTGTGACTTCAGAGCCTGTGGGGTGGGATCAATGTTCAGTGGAGCAAGCCAACTACTGGAATGGCACGTGAAAAAACACAAGTACAGCGAAGCGTAACAAGCTGACAGGGCTCATTCAAAAACCAGAATCAACCTTAGAATTGCTTTTCCTCAATGGCAACAGCTGAAGTTCTCCAGGGGAATGAAAAGCAACTCTGTGTTGATGCGGTTTCTGTTGGACCTGTAAGTAATGTTACCTCTATGTTAGGTAGCTAGATGGCCGAAGTCGGTTATCTTTTGTATAGAATTCTGTTCTCCCAAAAAAGGAAATGAGTAATATTTATATGCAAATAACATCATGAGTCATTCACTGTACACGGGTATTAGCTAGCTATGATAGACCATATATGGCCTGCTAATGCTACAAATAGTAGACAAGTTGTTTTTTTTGTCCCCCCCCCCCCCCTCCTTCTCCCCACTATTAGGTATTGATAACAAAATGTAACAAAAATACGGCTATCCACCTGCCGTAGCCTACAATGATGTTTTAACTCCGCTAGGCGGCAGTGTAGTATAATGGTTAAGGAACTGGACTTGTAACCGAAAGGTTGCAGGTTCGATTCCTAGGTAGGACACTGCCGTTGTACCCTTGAGCAAGGTACTTAACCTGACTTGCTTCAGTATATATCCAGCTGTATGAATGGATAAATGTAATAAGAAGTTGTAAGTCGCTCTGGATAAGAGCGTCTGCTAAATGCCTGTAATGTAATGTAGAATAATATTTTAACCAGTCATAGCGTGTCTGAATAAATGATTTCTGTGTATTCCAGACACATACCTCGCTTATTTTGAACATTCCAAAACTGGATCCGATAAACAGAATGATTACAAACAGTGACAGTAGACATGTTTTTTCTTCTGACCCACTATCGTTTATGCTTAGGTATTGGTAACAAAATGCAACAAAAATATGGGTATGCACAAGCTGTACAAAAATGTTTTAACTTCACTAGAATAATATTTTAACTAGCCATAGCATAAGGTCTGAATAAATTAGTCATGTGTATTCCAAACACATATCGAAACGGTATACTTTAAAACACCAGAGACCCAGACAGACCCACCTATTCAGCATTGCATACAAAGTTTGTTTTTGTGGCAGCACTAACATAACTGGCCATATCATAATATTCTGCTGCAAGTAAAAGCTTACTAACTGGTGGACAAGTGAATTCATATTTGTAGTTTCGTTTTGGTAAAAGGCTGTCTTAAAACAAATTTCTTTCAAATTTGTAAACTAATTTGTAGCTAAAAATGGTGGTTGGTTTTCTTGGCATACGAAGGAAGTTTGTGTTTGACCAATCAGCAATGTAGAGGACTACTAGCTCCACCCCATAGTTCCTGGTACCTTTGTTTGGTACAAAAGCCAAAGCCCATAGAGAGTTTTAGTGTTCAGTCGCCCCTAGAGGTGAAACATGGTATTCATGCAGATGGCATATCTCTTTACTATACAATCTCTGGTGCCGCTCTGGAGGAGTAGCAAAATTACTCTTACCATCCATATAGAACAATGCATGTTGCTTCACATTTTGCCTGTTTGTGCTCAAGGGTGTTTCTTGACCTCAACGGAGGTCAGTGGGCAGGGTTGAGGACGGAGGAGGTGACTTCTTTGATTGTAAACACAGGACCACAGCAAGGCTAAAAATCCTGCATCCTACACCTTTAAAACACTTTCCACTAAGCTGAGCAAAAATGAAGACGGTTGGGTCACCAATTTGAATTGACAGGTGTGACATCACGGGCGTTTGTCATGGGTCCCGTAATGGCCCCCAGGAGGTCAACGCGCGCACCGTATTTGTAGGCTACGACAAAGGGGAATTAGGAGGCACGAGGGACCCCGGTGGTTAAATAATTATTTTAATAAAAGGTAGCTAAAGAGGGTTGTTGACTCAAACTCGCACTTTCATTGGGTTAAACATAAATAATGTCGTTTGTTTAAGACAGTTTGTGAGAACTAGGATTCTAGTGGCAAGTTCCAGTACATGGTTGTAATTACAGGCTCCACGCTGGGCATTACCTTGCCATGTTCCGCCGATTTTATTTTGGGGGCGTGGTAGAAAACATTAGTAAATGGCGGGCGATTGCTATACACTGTAGAGATGGCATACAATTTCAGCACTCGCTTAAAACCAACGGTACATATTAATGGGCAAACAACGTATACACGAGCTCTGCCTTCGCCTATACATAATTGTACACTGGTTTAGAAAAACGCATTAACCGAGCTAATCTAAAATAATTCATGCTCCGGATTAACAAGACAGCTACGCAGCATCAAATGAGCAACAACGTTGCAGTTAGCTTGCTGGCTAGCTAACTTCCACTGAATAACGAACGTTTTGTAAAATAAACATTATAAGTTACATAGTAACTATTCAATCTAAATATTGTTTTAATTAACTACTTGCTTACCTAATATTACGTTATTGCACCTCAGACAATTTTAAACAAATGTGCCATTGTGTCACACATCATGTAATACTAACGTTACATGTCGGCAAGCTAGCTAACGTTAGTTAGCCCAAGTTCTAAGTGTCTCTAGCAGCCATACAGCTAGCGAAGCATTCAGACAAGAAACAACCAAATCCTAAACTGGACAGTGTTCAAAAACAGGCTTGCTTAGTTAGCTAAACTTAGCTAACGTTTCATATGGCTGGTTAGTCACATATGCCATATTCGACCTGAATTATTTGTATACTGATTTTGTTTACAAATGTTAACGTAAATCACCAAGTAAGTTAACGTTAGCGAACATGTTTATCAGACACGTTCTCAAAATGCTTATAAAATATTTTTTAAAACAATTTATGCATATCGAACTGTTCGTAGTAGCATGCTAGCCAGAGCACAGCCTACTTCATGGCCCACATGCTCTTGTATTCCGCAACGAGTAGTTAGCATTAGCTAGCCAGCGAGCTAGAATGTGACGTAAAGCAACTAACGTTAGCTAACGTTAGCGATCGAGCTTGTGAACATTCACGAACATTTCCTCGATCATGTAACGTACGTTAGTCGGTCTCACATTTTCTTGACATTATTAAACAGGTTTGAGTAAATTCATCTGGGTGTAACCGTTAGTTACGCAGTCACAAATTAGCACGTAGTTAGACACTAACGTTATCTCTCAGAAAAACTCCAAAACATTAACGTTACCTTTCTGCACCAACTTCACCTCCCCATTTTCCTTCTTCAGCCCAGAACTGATAAGACTGTTATTTGCAGGAGGCGGTTTATGTTTCTTCTTTTCCTTTTCTCGTTTCTCCTTGGGTTTTTTAGACTTCGATGGGGAGGCGAGGAAATCGCTTTGCTTGAAGACCTTGTGGAGAGGTGCCTGAACTGGCGCTGCGGGGTTGTTTGCCTTAATGGGACCGAAGCCCCATGTTGTCGGGCTGCCATAACTCTGCTTCTGGTGCTGCTTCTCCACTGCGCCGCCTCCTCCCCCTCCTCCGCCTTCTCCATTCAGTTTCTTGGGTTTAAGGCTCTTCTCATCGTTTCGGACTTTCTTGGGTGGTGGAGGATGGTGGTCCCGGGAAGACTGCGGTCGGCTCTCCGACGTTCCTTTGGGTTCCTTGGGTTTTGGGAGCGGGCTTTTATCCGCTGCTGCGAAGTGAATGAAGCTCACTGACTCCGCCATCTTGGGGCTTTCTCTATTTACTCTCCCCGTCCGCGACTGCTGTTTGTGTAAGAGGCAGAGAAGGGGCGGGGCGTTATGTCTATTGACAGGCAGAGAAGGGGAGGGGCATTATGTCTATTGACAGGCAGAGAAGGTTGAAGGCGGGGTTTTCCCCTGATTGACAAGCGCGAATCCAGGTAGGAGGAGAAAAGGACTGGTTACAAGTCGCTGAACGCGGGAAAAGATTAGTTAAAACACTGAATTGAAAAAACAAGTGAAGACAAAATAATAGTATTTAACAAGTTATTTAAAGAAAAGCAGTTCTTGAGCCTGCAGTGCCAGGGTATAAAGTGCATATTTTTTCTGTGCCACGTCAGTAAGGTTGGATTTGAGAATATTTCATTTGCTGACCGCGCAGCTGCTGATTTTAGCATATAATTTGTATGCGTGATATAATTTAAATTAAAATATTGTAATTATTTAATTAGAAAAAATTTAGTAATGTAGTGACATAAATCGATATCACTGGCGTGGTTGTAGCTATCATTTGTGCTTGTATGAAATGTAAATCTTGTGTATATACCTATACTTTATAACTAATAGTAGGCCTAGTCTGTAGTGTACTTATGTAAACCGTTTTGATTCAGAATTTTCCCCAGTAGGCTACACAAATTAATGTTCGTGTCTCCTGAAAAGAAACAAAATGTAGAATAACATTTTAGGCAAATGACATGTATGTACCACACACCACAGCTATGAATACAAAGCAATTGTAATGTAGATGTATGTAGTTCTGTAGATTACACCTTCCAATAACTGTAATTATGCAACAAACAAACAAAAAAAATGGACAGGTCAAAAATGACTGGTAGGTTTCATGAATGGCATGTATTCTCGTGCCTTTTTGAGTGTGAAGGAGTTTGACCATGTGTTTAGCTTCATAAAACTGCATCCCTCTCACGATCAGGCTCAGAAGACACTAACGTCCAGGAAATTCCACAGGCATGGCTCGGCGAAGCCCAACGCAGCCGGATAACAAATCGCCCCGCCAGCATGTCACAACAACCGGGGCTGACACACTTTCAGTGGTGCAGTCATGTGGAGCGAGGTGGGAGCAGGGACGGAAACTGGCGCACAGCTTCAATGACAGAAAGCCGTGCTACACGAGAGTAGGCTCGTCAACTCAGGCCTAAACAACTACTCCATATGCTACAGCGTCCATCACAGGGGAATAGTCAAATTGATGGGGGTGGGGGGTGCAAGGATCCTCACAAATTGCCGGGACTATTGTAAATTGGACAGCCAGAAGCCATAAACAAACGTGCTTTATTATTACTAATAATATTAATAATTATACTAATAAAATGGGTGAATTGTGTGGCAAGTAACAAAATCAAGCAAATATTTTTGCAAAGTATCTGGAAACTGGTGAAGTTCTCAGTGAGGTGGCACACAACATAATTTATTGTTGAAACCAAGTAATGCAATTAAGCTACACTAGTCAGGACTTATTTTGAAAACAAGACAGTCAAGTTTGTTTCACAGCTCCCAGAGCTGGGACAGAAACAGTGAAATCAGCTAGCAGAGCATTAGTGGTTTAATCTCCTCTGGAGTCCATCCATGCATTTGGCAATCAAGCGCCCACTATAGTGTATTTTAGAGACGGGACTCCCTTAGCAATTTCTGCAAGGGGAAATAACCTCTACTGATGTTCCATCAAAGCAGTAACTCGTATAGTGAGACAAAAAGGGTGCTACCAAAAAAGAAACAAGTTGAGAAAATATAAAAGCGGCTCTCCTGTTACGACCCCGGAAATGGACTGGACCCAAATGCACGACTCGAGCACAGGAATGCCAAAACTCAATATTTTATTGCTTGATCAGAGTAGTCCTGAGCAAGGGGAGAAAGGCAAAAGGTGGTTAGCGTTCCAAGCCGGAACTGGATGAACAAGACAGAGCCCGTAGCTCTTAATAAATTATGCTTCGACCAATACTCCTGAAGCATAGGGAGAACATAGATTACAGACAGTCCAGGTATGAGGCTGCGGGGGAGCAGTGGGAGCAGGAGAGGCCAGGGAAGGAGATGGAGACGGACAACCAGTTTGGTGGAGCAGGGCGGAGCGGAGTGGCAGAAGAGGTGCAGGACAGTGGAGCGGAGTCCGGGCAGGACGCAGGCGTTGCGGCAGTAGCGGCACAGCAGCAGCAGGGCGGCAGCAGTGACAGCAGAGGCAGAAGTGACAGCACATCAACAGCAACCGCAACACTGGCAGTAGGCGGGCACCGCCACAGAGTGGAGGAACAGGAGCCCAGGCTGCATGCACACACGTCAGGTGGAAGGCAGGGAAACCACAGCACAGGCAGGGATAACAAACAACTGCAGGCTGGCAGACTGAAGCAGACAAAGTTAGTATAGCGAGGCAGGAATATTTGAACAGCGGGAAATGCCGTTCCAGACAGGAGCAGACAGGTAAGGCGAATTACGCCGGTACCGAACAAGACTTAGATTAACTGACTAGACTGGATACTAGGACTCAAGACAGACCAGAGGTTTCAGACAAAGAGCATTAACGAAGTGGCACAGGACAGAGAACACCGGGTGACTAAATGCAAACATTAATTGGTATCAATTAGGTGCCGCGTGCGAATGTATGCGAGAGTGATTAACAGAGCGGAGAGTGTGGAATGCATGCGAAACGGGGAAATGGGATAGGCTGAGATAAGTGAAGTGAAACAGAGTGACACAAAGGGGAAACCACGCCCAACCTGCAGCAAGGGAGAACCGGACCATGGAGAGACGAACACGAGACAGGGGGAAAGGGAAAACACGGGAAACAATAGGACAGGAGTGAGAACATCACATCTCCCAGTGCATCAGCTGCTATCAAAGGCAACATTGTGGTCTGCAAAATGGTTGAAGCACAGAGGCTGGTATCCAAGACCCAATGCAATATGGAGCAGAAAAAAAGACTTGGAAATCCCATTATGCCAGAACATCTTTTTTTAATCACAATCTTGAGTGTGAGCACACAGATTAGATTCAATCTCATATTACGTTATGAGAACTGAACCTGTGGCCTAAAATGAAGCTCAACTAAAAGTTCAGTCTGTACTGGAATGTTCAGTCAAAACTAGCATTCACGATGTTGACTTTAGGAGAGCTAACAGCAAGTAGCTTTGCATTAATTTTAATTTAATTTTTTTTGCAGCCATTTCCATGTAACTGTCTGGGAAGCATCTTATTTTTACCTGATTCAGAAGCCTACGCTGAACGATCCTCATCTTTTGTTGAGCAAGTAGGAGTCCGCTGCCTGAAAAGCGCCTCTCAGTTCATTAACCTTTACTGAGACACCCTGTTTTACAGGCAGTCTGTGCCCCTGCTGTAAAACACACCGCTAAATATGTTTAAAACATGGATTCTCTGTTTATGTTACAAACCCAGGGCTACATAGTATGTCTGTACTCTGTTCAATATTTGGATGTAGGTGCTTGTTTTGAGACTGTAAATAGCTTTCATGTAGTCTCACCATGCTGCTAGTCTCTATGGCTGTGATTGAGTGACAGAGAAATCGACGAATGTGGAGAGGGAATCCGACGGAGATGGTCTCAAGCCTGTTGATAAATGGGATCCCTTTCTTCAGATCACACAAGTAGTGGAAAAAGGCCAGTAAGAGGAAAGTGTTTGAACAGAACCAGTGTACATACAGATGACAGACTGTCAATGATTCAGTGAGCATATTTACTGTGTAATGACCTGGAATATGCCCAACTGCAGTGGATCTGGGTATGGAGGCATGTCTGCTATACCTTGAACCATACATGCACTTCTCCATATTGCAAATTATAAGCTGTAAACACTTTTTAACCAAATGCCTAGTCACACAATGAATTTTCAAAGCAACACAGTGAAACAAATGCATTAAATAATTTGACCCAAACACTGTACTAACAGCTTGTTGAACTGCACTACTGCAACAGATAATGCAATCTTTTACACACCTGCAGTACTTCACCCCCAAGGTTTCAACCGGGTTAAAGATTTGAACGTAGCAAAGGAAACAAAGTGCAATTTGATGTTTTTCCTTTTTCTTTTACTGACAAGTCAATTGATTTGTGTAACATACAAACAGGTGTGTGTGGGAGGGTTTGTTGAGCGAGGTTCCAGAGGCACCGCCGCGTTGGTGTGCGTGTGCAGTGGAACCAGGGGCAGATTCTCCAAAAGGCACAGGCAGGCTCCAAGGCCAGGTGCAGCAGAGTATGGGCCAGGAATAAAACAGCATATCATACAAAAATAACCTTTACAATAAAATTTACAAAAAAGTATTATTACAATCTTGAGCCTGTGCCATTTCAGTGGCTGGTGACTGTGGGTCCAGCCATTTTGTCTGTTTGGTTTCTTTTTTTTTTTTTTCTTTTTTTTTTAAAGGAAAGAAATGAAAATAAAATTACAAAAAAAAAAACCCTGAAATATTAATCGAGAAACAGGAGGGCAAATAATTTACAATGAGTTACACAAGGGTGTCGGATCATGCAGAAACTTCTTACATCTTCTGTTAATAAGAATACTTAGCGACAGCAAATTTGTCAAATTATATACCTACTTGCCCTGTACATTAATAAAACAATGCATATATAGCTATCGAGAAGTTAGAGGGGAAAAAAACAAAAATAAAAACAAAAAAACAGTAGTCCACTGCCCGTATTAATATGTGTCTTGCTGCATTGTAATGATACAAGTCTAAAAGTACTGTAGCAGAGGAAGAAAAGAGAAGTTGTTTCTCTTGAATTAAAAAAAAATTCCATCAGTAATCCTTTAAGTGAATAAGGCAGGTTAATGGTCCCAGCAAAGAGTAATTAGCACCAGAATACAGAACCCCTGGCAAAAAGTACAAATACAGTAGAATATGTACCATTGCATGATGGAGATTATCTACATTGCTTTAAAAGATTGTGTTAGTAGGAAAGGGAGGCTGTGTTTGAAAGAGTGAAGAGTACAGTCTATTCCTCCATATACAGTGGCACTTAAAGGAAAGGGACGTCCGCTTCAGGACCGGCAAAAGGTGGGGTGGGGGGTGGGAGTTTGTTTAGCTATCATGTCCATTCTGTGGGGGGTTCCCGGGGACCTTTGGGCCTCATGCAGCGGTTGCTGAATCCTGCAAAACACAAAATAGCAAATGGGGAGACCTCAGTGAAAAATGGAGAAACCGCACATTTCCCAATGGGCAGAAACAGTCATTTAAGAGCATAAAAAGCCTATAAGCAAGCTGTGCTTTAATGCAGGTGAGTCTCAGTGTGCTCATGACTCATTGGAGGTGGGGGGTGGAGGGTATCAAGTATAAAACGCCACTTGTTTTCATTACTTAGCAAGATCAAAATCTGACTTTTCAATCAAGCAGTCAGGCCGCGCGGCAGCTTCATGATTTACTTCCCTGGCGTCCCGGCGCCCCCTCTCCCTGCTCCTTCATTCGGATGCTGAAGGTACCAATTTGTCAAGAGCGCGTCTGTCAGGAGAACTTTGTTAAGTAGCGTAGGGGTCTGCCAAGACTGCCTACAGCTACCAGTCTGGGAACACCATATTGCAAATTATAAGCTGTAAACACTTTTTCACCGCCTCATGTGCCCAACGATGGAAGCAAAGCCGTGTATCGTTCCGCTCTGAGAATTGCTCCCAAAGGTGAGCTGTGTGGCGCAGTCCACAGGGCGGCCGACTCTCCAGCCATTTACAACTTCCCCTGCACAGGCAGGAAGTCAATGTCCCGCCATGGCACCTTCTGAACTGTGAAAATTTTAAAAAGCTCTCGAATGTCTTCAAGCAAGACATGTTTACAGGAAAACTTTTCAATGAAATGCAAGCTAAGAACTTCCCAGGGACCTCGGGTGTAACTCAGAACAGGGGATCCAAGCTGTGATCTAGAATGCACACTAGCATTTCAGTTCTGGATTTATTTTTTGTTTCCTTAACCAGGCAGGTCAACACAGAACGCAAAACTCATGTGCAATGATGACTTGCAGAATTAAAGGTAGGTTGACTAATAAAGGGATTGAGTATCCAATCGGACTACCCACATCATACTGCCTACACTGCAAAAGCCAAATCTTAACAAGCATTTTAATCTTATATTTAGACTTTAGAATCTTATTTCTGTAACTTTTTTGCTAAATAAGACAAACTATCTGCCAGTGGGGTGAGATAGTTTTACTCATTTCAAGATTTGCCAGTGGGGTAAGAATTTCACTTGTCAAGCAAAAAGTAACTTAAACAAGCTAATATTTTCTATTTTTGGGGGGGAAAAAAAAAAGATTTTAAGTCTCATTACAGGACTAAAACACTTGTTCAGACAGACATTTTTTGCAGTGTATATTTCAACAATTTTATTGGTACTGTGTAGTCATACATGGTGATGCACCCTCACCTGTGTGCCGTGGAAGTACACACCACCAAGCGCGTTAGTGTGTAGCAGATTTACCAAGTGTGTGTGTAGCAGATTTACCAAGCATGTAAGTGTGTAGCAGATTTACCAAGCGTGTTAGTGTGTAGCAGACTTACCAAGCGCGTAAGTGTGTAGCAGATTTACCAAGCATGTAAGTGTGTAGCAGATTTACCAAACGTGTTAGTGTGTAGCAGACTTACCAAGCGCGTAAGTGTGTAGCAGACTTACCAAGCGCGTAAGTGTGTAGCAGACTTACCAAGCGTGTGTGTAGCAGATTTACCAAGCCTGTGTGTAGCATATTTACCAAGCGCGTAAGTGTGTAGCAGATTTAGAAAGCGCGTAAGTGTGTAGCAGATTTAGAAAGCGCGTAAGTGTGTAGCAGATTTACCAAGCGCATTAGTGTGTAGCAGATTTACCAAGCGCATTAATGTGTAGCAGATTTACCAAGCGCGTAAGTGTGTAGTAGAATTACCAAGCGCGCAAGTGTGTAGCAGATTTACCAAGCGCGCAAGTGTGTAGCAGATTTACCAAGCGCGTTAGTGTAGCAGATTTACCAAGCGCGTTAGTGTGTAGCAGATTTAGACAGTGCGTTAGTGTGTAGCAGATTTACCAAGCGCGTAAGTGTGTAGCAGATTTATCAAGCATGTAAGTGTGTAGCAGATTTACCAAACGTGTTAGTGTGTAGCAGACTTACCAAGCGCGTAAGTGTGTAGCAGACTTACCAAGCGTGTGTGTAGCAGATTTACCAAGCCTGTGTGTAGCATATTTACCAAGCGCGTTAGTGTGTAGCAGATTTAGAAAGTGCGTTAGTGTGTAGCAGATTTACCAAGCGCGTTAGTGTGTAGCAGATTTAGAAAGCGCGTTAGTGTGTAGCAGATTTACCAAGCGCGCAAGTGTGTAGCAGATTTACCAAGCGCGCAAGTCTGTAGCAGATTTACCAAGCGCGCAAGTGTGTAGCAGATTTACAAAGCGCGCAAGTGTGTAGCAGATTTAGAAAGCGCGTTAGTGTGTAGCAGATTTAGAAAGCACGTTAGTGTGTAGCAGATTTACCAAGCGCGCAAGTGTGTAGCAGATTTACCAAGCGCGTTAGTGTGTAGCAGATTTACCAAGCGCGCAAGTGTGTAGCAGATTTACCAAGCGCGCAAGTCTGTAGCAGATTTACCAAGCGCGCAAGTCTGTAGCAGATTTACCAAGCGCGCAAGTGTGTAGCAGATTTAGAAAGCGCGTTAGTTTGTAGCAGATTTAGAAAGCGCGTTAGTGTGTAGCAGATTTACCAAGCGCGTTAGTGTGTAGCAGATTTACCAAGCGCGTTAGTGTGTAGCAGATTTACCAAGCGCGCAAGTGTGTAGCAGATTTAGAAAGCGCGTTAGTGTGTAGCAGATTTACCAAGCGCGTTAGTGTGTAGCAGATTTAGAAAGCGCGTTAGTGTGTAGCAGATTTACCAAGCGCGTTAGTGTGTAGCAGATTTACCAAGCGCGTTAGTGTGTAGCAGATTTACCAAGCGCGTTAGTGTGTAGCAGATTTAGAAAGCGCGTTAGTGTGTAGCAGATTTACCAAGCGCGTTAGTGTGTAGCAGATTTACCAAGCGCGTTAGTGTGTAGCAGATTTACCAAGCGCGTTAGTGTGTAGCAGATTTACCAAGCGCGTTAGTGTGTAGCAGATTTAGAAAGCGCGTTAGTGTGTAGCAGATTTACCAAGCGCGTTAGTGTGTAGCAGATTTACCAAGCGCGTTAGTGTGTAGCAGATTTACCAAGTGCGCAAGTGTGTAGCAGATTTACCAAGCGCGCAAGTGTGTAGCAGATTTACCAAGCGCGCAAGTGTGTAGCAGATTTACCAAGCGCGTTAGTGTGTAGCAGATTTACCAAGTGCGCAAGTGTGTAGCAGATTTACCAAGCGCGCAAGTGTGTAGCAGATTTACCAAGCGCGCAAGTGTGTAGCAGATTTACCAAGCGCGTTAGTGTGTAGCAGATTTACCAAGCGCGTTAGTGTGTAGCAGATTTACCAAGTGCGCAAGTGTGTAGCAGATTTACCAAGCGCGCAAGTGTGTAGCAGATTTACCAAGCGCGCAAGTGTGTAGCAGATTTACCAAGCGCGCAAGTCTGTAGCAGATTTACCAAGCGCGCAAGTCTGTAGCAGATTTACCAAGCGCGCAAGTCTGTAGCAGATTTACCATTAGAAACACAGCCTCAGTCCTTCCCCTTGCAGAGGAGAACGACCTGGCAGAGAACCTCAGAGCGGTAATGCCCGTTTAGCAGTACAGGAGAGGAGCCAGCAAGCGCCCGGTCTCTACCACTCACCTAGCTCTGTGGCACGCTCGCTGTCGTCTGCTTGTGCATTGGCAGTGTTCCCATCTTCCGCCGGGGAGAGGGCCTTCTTCCTGTTCTCTCCCTCTCCAGGGTCATCTAGGAAACAGAGCAAGGTGTTATGTGAGGCACACATGTGGGGCCCACTCCCACTGGATTCACACAGCCTAAAAGTAGGCATTGTCTAACTAGGATTGAAATGTTTAAAAAATCAAATATATAGATGTTCATGTTTGGATAATATTCACACTACAGAGTGAAATGTATTTTGATATACACATACACACGCACGCACGCACGCGCACGCGCGCGCGCACGCACACACACACACACACACACACACACCCCTTCTGCGACTGGTAAGCCAGACTGGTCTTTTTTGCTGCTTTTAATGATATGAATGATTCATTTTCGCAGTGGTCTCAGAGGGCGATCAGATTAATTATTTGTGGTGCATTTTTTACGATGCTGTTTTGCATTTCAGAGGCACGGGATCTGGCAGGAGTGAGAGTGGAGGAGCGTCGGCATGGGAATACCACCTACCCCCCCTCAGGTTACAAAGCGGGAGGTCAATACCCGTGCGCGCACAACACTCACACTGCTGCATCCGTTCATTAATGACATTCTCTCCTCTGACATCAAACGGCATAGCAGAGCACCGTTTGCATGTTAAACTGCCACAGCGCTTTTAATTGACAAACGAGAGGGGGCAAGCTGACTCCAGAAACCTCCCACCTTTCTTCACACACACACACACACACGCAAGCGCACACACACACACGCAAACACACACACACACACACACACACACACACACCGCATGCTCTCCAGCTAAATGGGCCCGCTGCTTCTGTCCCATATAAGGAAGCGCAGGTGGCCAGCGAGGTGCCCGGTACGTACCGTTCTCCGCACTCCTGGGAGGAGTCCCACACTGTGAGGACAGGGAGAAAGGAGAGGGCGGTTACAATGGGCTTCATTACCACATTCTCTCATTTGGGATGAGAAGGTGAAGTTAGACGTCCTCACCTGGGGAGACTCTGCTCCTGTTCCCAAGCGGTCCGGAGAGCCGCGGCAGTCCGCTGAACCCCCCGACCCCGAGGCCTTCTGGCCCGAAGAGTCTTCTTTAGACAGAAGAAAGGGGCAGTGTTAGCAAGAGCGGGTTGTGTTACTGTACAACGTAGAAAGAGCACTCGCATCCCAAACTGAAAAAGCAGGTGCTAGACAAAAATTATAAGACAAAATAAGAGAAGAATCCACACACTGCAAAATGCTCCATTTTGCCAAATTCAGGGCGTGAAATTAACACCCACCTCCAACCAAGTTTGATTGTGACTGGTAATATGTTCTACTCTAGCTGCCACTTTGGCAGTTAACCAGCCAGGCTGTGTTATATTGTAAAAGGTAATGCGGCTGGTAAAATGTTGAAAATGGCTGGTGATTTTTAGAATCCACTCTGGCCATTAGGTGAAAAAGTTAATTTCATGCCCTGAAAATTAATTTATTACCAAATGTGACATTTCTAGTTACCATGCTCTTCATCAAACAGTCTTACTGTGGCATAGTACATGGAAAAAGGTCATATCCCTGTCCAATGGCACTCAGAGGTGAGGAAACATAGGTGTCCTTGGCAGAGGACTGAGGTGGAAAAGCCCCAAAGGCTCTCCACTCTCCACCTTACATTCCATCAGAGAAGGACATGCAAGAGAGCACATAAGAGAATAACTTCAACCTGACCCCAAACACTCAATGTCTCTATGCACCAACCCAACAGACTCTCATACACTCAACGTCTCTACGCACCAACCCAACAGACTCTCATACACTCAACGTCTCTACGCACCAACCCAACAGACTCTCATACACTCAACGTCTCTACGCACCAACCCAACAGACTCACATACACTCAACGTCTCTACGCACCAACCCAACAGACTCTCATACACTCAACGTCTCTACGCACCAACCCAACAGACTCTCATACATTCAACGTCTCTATGCACCAACCCAACAGACTCTCATACATTCAACGTCTCTATGCACCAACCCAACACTCTCATACACTCAACGTCTCTACGCACCAACCCAACACTCTCATACACTCAACGTCTTTACGCACCAACCCAACACTGTCATACACTCAACGTCTCTACGCACCAACCCAACAGACTCTCATACACTCAACGTCTCTACGCACCAACCCAACAGACTCTCATACACTCAACGTCTCTACGCACCAACCCAACAGACTCTCATACACTCAACGTCTCTACGCACCAACCCAACACTCTCATACACTCAATGTCTCTACGCACCAACCCAACAGACTCTCATACACTCAGTCTCTACGCACCAACCCAACAGACTCTCATACACTCAATGTCTCTACGCACCAACCCAACACTCTCATACACTCAACGTCTCTACGCACCAACCCAACAGACTCTCATACATTCAACGTCTCTACGCACCAACCCAACAGACTCTCATACACTCAATGTCTCTACGCACCAACCCAACAGACTCTCATACACTCAACGTCTCTACGCACCAACCCAACAGACTCTCATACACTCAACGTCTCTACGCACCAACCCAACAGACTCTCATACACTCAACGTCTCTACGCACCAACCCAACACTCTCATACACTCAATGTCTCTACGCACCAACCCAACAGACTCTCATACACTCAGTCTCTACGCACCAACCCAACAGACTCTCATACACTCAATGTCTCTACGCACCAACCCAACAGACTCTCATACACTCAACGTCTCTACGCACCAACCCAACACTCTCATACACTCAATGTCTCTACGCACCAACCCAACAGACTCTCATACACTCAGTCTCTACGCACCAACCCAACAGACTCTCATACACTCAATGTCTCTACGCACCAACCCAACAGACTCTCATACACTCAATGTCTCTACGCACCAACCCAACAGACTCTCATACACTCAGTCTCTACGAACCAACCCAACGGACTCTCATACACTCAACGTCTTTACGCACCAACCCAACAGACTCTCATACACTCAACGTCTCTACGCACCAACCCAACAGACTCTCATACACTCAACGTCTCTACGCACCAACCCAACAGACTCTCATACACTCAATGTCTCTACGCACCAACCCAACAGACTCTCATACACTCAGTCTCTACGCACCAACCCAACAGACTCTCATACACTCAACGTCTCTACGCACCAACCCAACAGACTCTCATACATTCAACGTCTCTACGCACCAACCCAACAGACTCTCATACACTCAATGTCTCTACGCACCAACCCAACAGACTCTCATACACTCAATGTCTCTACGCACCAACCCAACAGACTCTCATACACTCAATGTCTCTACGCACCAACCCAACAGACTCTCATACACTCAGTCTCTACGCACCAACCCAACAGACTCTCATACACTCAACGTCTCTACGCACCAACCCAACAGACTCTCATACATTCAACGTCTCTACGCACCAACCCAACAGACTCTCATACACTCAATGTCTCTACGCACCAACCCAACAGACTCTCATACACTCAATGTCTCTACGCACCAACCCAACAGACTCTCATACACTCAATGTCTCTACGCACCAACCCAACAGACTCATACACTCAATGTCTCTACGCACCAACCCAACAGACTCTCATACACTCAATGTCTCTACGCACCAACCCAACACTCTCATACACTCAATGTCTCTACGCACCAACCCAACAGACTCTCATACACTCAATGTCTCTACGCACCAACCCAACATACTCTCATACACTCAATGTCTCTACGCACCAACCCAACAGACTCTCATACACTCAATGTCTCTACGCACCAACCCAACAGACTCTCATACACTCAACGTCTCTACGCACCAACCCAACAGACTCTCATACACTCAACGTCTCTACGCACCAACCCAACAGACTCTCATACACTCAACGTCTCTACGCACCAACCCAACAGACTCTCATACACTCAATGTCTCTACGCACCAACCCAACAGACTCTCATACACTCAACGTCTCTACGCACCAACCCAACAGACTCTCATACACTCAATGTCTCTACGCACCAACCCAACAGACTCTCATACACTCAATGTCTCTACGCACCAACCCAACAGACTCTCATACACTCAATGTCTCTACGCACCAACCCAACAGACTCTCATACACTCAATGTCTCTACGCACCAACCCAACAGACTCTCATACACTCAATGTCTCTACGCACCAACCCAACAGACTCTCATATGAGCAGGGGTCCATGAATCTGCAGGACAAACTACCATTACACAAGATAAGCTGAGGAAAACCAGATCAATGGGCCCTATCCAGAGTCTGGGAATAAAATAAACACACTGCAAAGCAGCGAATTAGGCCAAACCTTCACAATACTGACAATGTTATGTTTAAAAGAATCCATAAAGAGTTCATATCAAACTTTGCTCATTCACCCTCTTCAAATAACTGATGTGATGGTAACTGTATGGAAGGCCCCATTGGCATGGTTGTATAATATACAACTATCATTTAAAACATGGACAAAACCTGCAAATTTAATTAAATTCTTTATTTCTTGAGCAGTTTGTTTTTGAAAAGGTTTTTTTTTTTTTTTTTTAATGCTGAAAGGACTTCATCTACAATGTTTACTTCACAAGGAAGTGCAAGAGGTCCTAAAGTCACACCCTGATTGGCTCAGCTGTTATCACCCTCCTGTTTTCCGATTGGTTCAGCAGTTAAAGGCTGTTTTCTGGTGGCTGACCAAGCCTGGGACCCCTCCAACCAAGGAAGGGTGAAGAAGCAAACTGTATCCTGCCTGTGAGCAATGTCTAAGTTATATGGTTTATCCTGCTCTTACGCAAAGAGGCTCACAAGTTCAGGGTAATCTCAAAATTGCGCCATTCCAGAACTCTCTAACCGACCCATTTCAATGAATTTGCTTATCAAGCTTTCATACACCGCTGACCGCAAAAATGTACTGCAAATTTATTATGCTACAAAATCATAACAGGAAGAGGTATGCTGAATTTCTGACTAAACATGCCTAGATTACCATCTCCAAAACCAGAATTCCCAAACGCCTTGTAAGGCATCTACTGTTGAATCCCCACTCACATCCTGACTGATGGGGATTTTAAGGTACCTTTCAAAGTGACACTTTTCTGGACTCCCTCCCCCATCCGGACCACACCCATTCATAACAAACCCCTGTGGCCCGGTGTGTAATGGCTGTCACTCAGAGCGGCGGACAGCTTGTCAGTCAGCCGCTAGACATCACCTGCATCCCAAAGGACAGTGACAGCAAGCTCACCTCAGCCCTGCTGTACAGGATCTCCTGTAAAAGGAGCACCCACCTCCTGCTCTCTGAAGATCCATCTGCAAATGAGCAGCTAATTAGGGCCCACTCATTCAAAGCCTTGACTGCTTAAACAGCCTATTAGTATCCTCCTTCACACAGCTGCGTGGGCTGGCCTAGAGAAGGGGAGGTGGGGTTACCATTCCCATGCTACAAACCTTAATCTCTGTCGTAATGAAACCCAACACGCTCCAGCCCTTTAAGCAAAGCCTCGTTAGCACAGAAAAGCCTACATTTCCCTTACAAGTGTTGAGGCCACGTTATTTAATCTGCCCATGTGCAAAAAGTATCCCACGTGGAAAACCTGCAGCTGTAAAATGTTAGAAATTTATAATTATATAACTCAGCTGTTCAAATATGACCGATGCAAAACTAATAAAAAAAATCTACTAATAAAAAATGATCTACATGTTCCCAAGTCTCCCTTCTCTGAATTCTCATCACAGCGCACTTCAATGGAAATAAATTACCACCCAGCCTACACAGAACCAAGGACATGCTCTCACTCTGAGAACTGAAAACCCATCATTGGCAACACTGATCTTTTCACCCTGCTGCAGGCATCCTCTGGGTAACATTTGTAATGAAGGCTACGGTTACAGGCTCTGTTCCTCTCTCCTGAAAACAAAGCTTCTGACATAATCAAATCCCTCATCCAAGGAAAGGGTTGAACACAACACGAATACAGAACTGTGTTCAAATATAATCTCAATTGCCCCGCTGATGAGCATCATCGTTAGAAAATTATAGTGCCGGAGGCAAGCTTCCAATGAACCACATGTTGCTTCATCTGCAATTTCATTAAAACTACTTTACCCATGAACACCTGTGTCCCTGCAATATGGTCAGAAAGAAATGTACATAGGCGCTAAAATAAACAAGATACAAAATTTTCATCAGGTTGTAAGGCATTGTATTGGACATTGCTGATAAAGGATAACATTACAAAAAGAGGCACATATTTGTGTAATTGCAAGTTCAACTTTTCATTGCTAAACTTTGCATCTAGCCTCATAAACATTGAACATCTTTGATGCTGCAGAGTTGCACTGTATATGAATTATAGGGTGATAAATAGAAGGAAAAAAGAAGAAAGAAGAGTTTCAAGTCAGTAGTATCTCAAAATGCTGACCCAAAAGGGAGCCACAACCTCCAGCATCCAACCTGCTGAATGACACTCAGGAGGGCTTTTAAAATCAGCCAACTGGGAATTTTACTAGCAGGAAATCAGGGGTGTAACTTAATGCTCCAGCTATATTTATACTGTATGTTCTCAGTGGCTCAGATTCACTTTGACAAATGACAGATCTGGAAAATTTCCCAACATTCACTGGATCAAAGAACACAAAAGGCAAACCCATCCCCAGGTTCAGGTCTGAAGAGCTGTTCTTGGCGCCCTCTAGTGGCCAGTGAGCGGACAGGGCGGGAGGTGGAGGAGGAGGAGGAGGAGGCCAGACAGAACGCACCTGAGGCCAGACAGAATGACTCGGGGGTTCTCTCGGGTAGAGGGGGGGGTGAGTCTTCACTCTCGTCACAGTCTGAATCACACAAAGACCAGGTGTTACCGTCCAGGGGGCCAGTGTGGCACCAAGCCAGAGATACAGCAGGTCTGCCCGGCAACCCCATCCCCACGCAAACCCGCGCGTGCAAGCCAATCAAAGAGCCCAAATAAAGGCATCAAGCCAATCGAACAGCCGAAATCAAGGCAAAGGGGTTAATTTCCCTGGAGAAACAAATGAAACCAAAGTGAAAAAGGAGAGCAGAAAATAGCTTTTGATCAAAGCATTTTTCCCCCATGTTCTTCCACATCTCGCCCACAGGCAGAGAAATTGCGTATTTATTTCCCCCCCAAAGTGATTGCTTATTACTCAGACACGGAGTCTATTCCTGTGGCTCCCACTTGAATCATTACCTGACTGCAGTGCCTCCTTGCACTTTCTATTCTGACTCTTATCCTATCCTGACTGTACCCTCCCACACTCTTACCTCACCAGACTGCTGACGCGCGTGTCACTGCCTTATTCACACCTCTTGGGGATTTCCCCCCATTGCAACACAACAAGGGCTCACACTCGTCGCCGCTGATTGAAGACGACACGCACGCCACAGCGGGGAATATATCTGCGAGCGGCTCTCAGCCCTGCGGTCGTCATCCCTAACAATGCGCACAGGTCTGAATGAAAGTAGGCCGAGTCTGCTAATCCCCCCCCCACCCCCCCGCCACCTTAGTCTTATTGGTGGCTTGTGATCCTGGGGGGGTTTCTGACTGTCAATTACACGAACAGGGGACAGGGAAGGCTTTAGTCTGATCTGACAGCAGTGTAAACTGCTCTATTCAGATGTATCCAAAATCCTCATTAGTTCTGAAGAGGGTGTTGAGGATACATCTCTATAAATGAAAGCTTAATTAATCCTATTGTCAATCTGGGTCTTCATTTTTTTCTTCATTCCCTGATTTTTTTTTGCTGTTCTTATTTTCCTCAAACAAGATATTTAATTAGAATTGGCATTGAGAAATTACTGCACTGCATAATGTGTACTGTGTACTTTTTTCATTAACCTTATTCCTAATGGCTGTTATGTTTCCTCATCTTAGGTATACCACAAAGATAATGGTTATAAATTATGTGAAAGGTTCCTAATAACATTCACAAAAGTAAAATGGGAGCTTTAATTGCTTTCGCCAGAAAGTAAACACTTCATCTCATGCGTTCTTATTTTTATTTTTAAGCTTTAAGTAAGTTTTAAGAACATATATTTAATTTTCTGTGCAGTTCAGCGCAACACAGACATTAAGCAGAGATGAGTCACCCTCCGCAAGACGGCATGCTGCCGTAGGTAAACATCATTAGCAAACAGCTCTTGCTCGACAAAAAAGGCAAAATAAAAAAGGACAAACAGCAGGAGGTCTGTGAGTAGGGAACAAGGACACGTTTTTCTCCTCCTCTGTTTGTCCAGCGGACAGATGTAAGCAGAATCTGCGCTTTGGCCATAAACACGCGACTAAAGCCCAGTTTTCATCTGTCACACGCCAGCTTCCCCAGCAAGCGGGCGGAAAAACTACACATGCCCCGAATTTAAGCCAATCAGCAACAGAGCACCTCAGAAACCACCAATAGGAGACAGACTAGGAAAACCAGCACCAGCCCCCTCCACCCAATCAGCAGCCAGGCACTCTCTGCATTACATTCCGTCTGCATGCCGCCATACAAACCCACACCTCTTTTGCAAAGATAATTAATCTGTGCAATAAATAAATGAACAAACAAAGAATTTATAAAATCTTTTTCATTAATAAATTTCAAATGTTGCCCCGCCCTCCTCCTCTTGATAGGCCTCCTCTGCTGTAATCAGTGCTGTGTCAGAAGCTGGCAGAAAGGCAGATATAAACTGGAGGCTTGGCACTGGCCTGGCTTGGAATCTGACAGTGCTAAATTACAAACTCCAGCCACAGGCTTCCCCCATGAATCTCACCAGACTATAAATGCCAGGTGACTGCACTGCAATTCACCTGGGAGTGAGACTCGGGGGGGGGGGGGGGGGGCATGGCTCTCGGCACTAAAGAAAAGCGTCTTCCTCCTGCTGAGTCATCGCTTGTTACTATGGTGAGATGACAGGCTTAAGAATTTTGCTGAAGTCAATGAACTGGGGCAGTGCGACAAAAGAAATGTCTTGTATCACGTTTGAAATGTCAAGTTTAATATGAAAATAAGATCAAATATACACAACAGATACATTCACACTTAAAATATGAGGTTCAGATATGCAAATATTTAAAATAAATTCAAGGAATTCAGTTGATTTGTAGAATTGAGGGCAAAGAATTGCTCCACATATTCTCCACCTTTAAGTGAGAATAAATGTGCAGTCCTGCTGTAGGGACAGACCCCTGAGAAACCTCTGGCCGGTGCGGTGCGGTGCTGTGCGGTGCTATGTAGATCAATGTGTGTCTGTATGTGTGGAATGCGGTGGCCTATCATTATAGCGTGAGTTCTGACCGTCACCCCACCCTGTCCCTATCCGCTCTCTAAAAGAGTGGCAGAGTGACCAGCCAGCGGGGCAGCGTGTAGACCATTCCAGCCGGAGGGTTTAAGAGAGGCCCCACGTACTTGCGGCCGTGTCCAGCGGGGAGGACCGCCCGGCGATGGACATGGAGGACACCTTCCTGGCGGGGTGGGGCTCACCGGTGGAGAAGGCCGAGACCGTGCCGCTGGCGGTGGAGATGCTGGTCGCGCCGCTGTGGTCCCAGGTGGCCGCTGTCGCGAGCGCGCGGCCCTCGCCCTCCGAGTCAGAGTTCTCCGAGTGCAGCGGGTTGGTGAAGCTGAGCGCAGTCCTGGGGGTGGAGCCGGGGGCGGGGCCGAGCGAGGGGGAGGGGGTTCTCTCCGAGCCTTGGAGGGACCAGGAGGCCTGGCTCTTCTCCCGCAGGGGGAGGTGGTTGGGCCGGGGGGGGCGCCTCGCTCTCGGGCTGGCCCTGGGGCTCGCCGTGGGCGGGGCACTCGGCCCCCGAGTCCTCGCTCAGGGAGCTGCTGCTGGCATGTGACTTGGCCTTGAAGGCGTGGGTGCGCTGCAGCACGTTGTTGCCCTCGAAGCTGCGGGGCCCCTCCTGCAGGGGCACCTTCTTAATCTCGATGCTCAGCTTGCGCTCCAGCTTCCTCTCCAGGCCCTCGCCGGGGGAGGGGCAGGGGGAGGTCCCCGTGCCTCCGGTCCCGCCCTCCGGGAGGGGCTTGTTGTAGTTCTCGTTGAGGTCGGGGTTCTGGCCCGAAGCCATCACGTGCAGCACGGGCTTGGGGTGGTAGCGGTCGTTGTCCTGCCGCACGTTGGTGACCGTGGGGAAGGCGGAGGGAGGGGACGGGGTGAGGATGGGCGGGACTGGGCGGGGCTCCGGAGGCTGCAGGATCTCCTCCTTCACATCCCCTTCAACCTGACCACTGTTGCTGCAGGAGAGAGAGAGGAGAGAGAGAGAGAGAGACCTTAACCTCAACGTTATCCTCCACACTTCAAGACTCTCCCACACCTCAACAATAAAAACATTTTACTCATAAAACACTTTTCCAACCGAATACAACAAAGGAAAGCCAAAACCAGAAAAGGGGAATAAGTTTATAAAAATGTTTTTATTTTTTGTTTGTTTTAAAGAATGCACAAGGTAATATGAATTATTTTAAGCAAAAGAACAGGTGGGTTTTTTAAATAATGCTTTAAAAGTGGACACAGGAGCCGCCACGGTAGTACAGCGGTAAAAGCGCCGACTTTCAGTCGGTGCGGTTGTGCTCCGAGGATTGGGGTTCACGCCCCGGTCCTGCCAGATCCGAGCATGGCCGGCGCCCTGTGGGAGCAGCAATTGGCGGCTGCTTCCGGGTGGGGGGAGGGGATCGGAGAGAAGGAGGAGTCGTGCCCTGAAGAGGACGTGGCGCCCTCCCGTCCCACTGCCGGCTGACGGGGTTGTGTAGCGGTGATTCTCTAGCGGTTGCTACACGGGGGGAATTGAATTAGAATAGGGGTTCAATTTTGGCTACAAAATTGGGAGAAAATCGGGAAAAATCAGAAACAATTTTTTTAAGAAAAAAGTGGACACAGAAGGGGCCCCCTAATATTCTCTGGCAAGGAATTGGAGGTCTTGGAGGCCCGCACAGTAATGCTGTGTCCCCCTTAGACATTATACTCTGCAACTGGGTTGATAAAAAATTATGTCATGAACACAAAGGTTGTTCATTCATTCAGCCATTGTGTTTGGTCAGACATCACCCAAAGTGAATAGAAATTGTTGAAGTTTAAAAGGGAAAGACCATACATAATTTTATGAAAGTCCATAATATGAGCAAAACAAACACACAGAATAATAACCACAAAGAATAATGACTGCACTAAGCATGTTTTACCAGTCAACACCACCAGGTGGCAGATTCCACCAAAGCCTTAACTATTTCAGGAGGCTGTTTAAGCCTCATTTCCCCACGCAAACTAATTACATGCTCACTTTTATTTTTACATCAGGTAACTCTTTATCAGTGTCCCTCTGTTCTGTGGAATTCTACATTTCACATCATTACAGTGATTGTGTACTGTTGTGTACTGTTTTAATAAAAACAGCGGTAATATAAAACACCATCTTTTTTTAATGGCTCCCAGGATGCCGAGGGTTGAGACCCTGAAGAGTTTGACTGTGAGAAAGTCGACCACAGGCTGAGTGATAGAAACTACGCCCTCACACTGAAACTTGTAAAATCCCCACGGGCGGGTGAATAAAACCAAACGTTAACGCCACCTCCACATCCTGAGGCCGTTAGCCCAACCTGCCCTGGACACACAGTGTGTGTGAGCTGCACGCGTGCCTTAATGTGTTGTACTCAATGCAATGCACACACAACTACACAACCAGACACAACAGGCCAGGGCTATTTAACTAGCAGCTCGGGGCCAAATGTGACCTGCCACAGAAGCACTCTCGGCTACGATCGATGAGAAAGAGACGGAAAAAAGTATTATATACAGAGGCATCAAACATTTTGACGATGTCCACATTTGTATGTTTGGCCCACATGCACCAGAATCTGGCCCCCAGGAGGTGCAACTGAAAAAATACATTTAAAAAAATTAAAAAAATTATTTTCAGATTTTTTAATTTTTCTCCCAATTTGGTAGCCAATTGGACCCTGCGTAATTCAATTCCCCCCGTATAGCAACCGCTAGAGAATCGCAGCGGTAACCCTGTCAGCCGGTAGCAGGAAAGAGAGCGCCACGTCCTCTTCAGGGCGTGACTCCTCAAGCTCCTGACCGTGATTCCAACTCGCCCAGGGCCGTCTTATGCGCGACGATTCTCTCAGAGTCCCTCCCCCCCACCCCGGGAGCCGCCAATTGCCACACCTTCAAGGCACCAGCCATACTCGGATCAGGCAGGACTGGGGACGGAACCCGAAAAAATACATTTTAAAAGACTTGTAGGACATGGTTGTCCCTCTATCAGAGACATATTACAGTGGATAAGAATATAAGTTCAGCTTTATATTGTCCTGTGTGCAGAGTCACTGCTTAACTGCAGCGCCTCCCACTGGTCATCTACCGATACAGCGCTCCTTAGACCTGCACGAGCTCTCCCATGGAGCTCCTCCAAATCAAACCAGGGACCACATTCAACTGCCTCTCAACATGGCATCCACACCATACTGACACAGCCAAGAGGAAAGAGGGCACAGCTGCTGCTGTCGATAGACAGACAGACAGACAAGCCTGTAAAACTGTCTAATCCGCTGTGCAGGAGCCAAGCCCCTGAAAAAGTTGTGAGATATCGGGACAGAGGGTGGCGATTATGGCGTTTCACATCCCATCGCATAAGGCTGTGCTGCACTCTCACAGATCCTCTCTCAAGACGGGGATCAATGCTCAACTTCTTACAGCGCGTGAGACTGAGCGCTTGTGCTTCCTCTCAGGTCAAATCCTCCCATTTCATGTGCTGATGCCACCGCTGTTCTGGGCGTGATGCAGTCAGGGCAGCGACTCCCAGGGGATTACAGGACACCGCGCCCTTCAGCGTGTAGACCATTCTGAGCTTTCTCTGACCCCACCCCTCCCGTGTAGATGGACGATTTGAGAGAAAATCTTCCTCTAACACTGAAATAATTCATAAGCCACTCATAAACATCCCGGCTCTAGTCAGGAGCACAATGCGCGAGTTAGCGCAAGCTGACCCACTTCCTGCAAACTTAGTTTCCACACGAAGGGCCATCTTTCTTCAGGAACCCGGAACATCGGCTGGCCTCCGGTAGAGCCAGCATGGCAGCCGCAGCACCATGAGAATGAGCTCATCTGAAATCTGTGTGGCACCAGGGCATTGGGGTGGGCCTGGCATATCTGATTACCATGACTCACAGCACGACCTTGACGCAGCTCTCTGTGAAACTACTGCAGCCTAGCCACTCTAGTGCGCACACACACACACACACACACACACACACACACACACACACACACACACACACACACACACACACACACACACACACACACACACACACACACACACACACACACACACACACACACACACACACACACACACACACACACACACACACACACACACACACACACACACACACACACACACACACACACACACACACACACTGCATGAATCACGACCAGCACCGGAAATACTTAGACACTGCACCACAGAACAATGCTGATAATCACACTTAAAAATGACCACCACCATTCACGGCACGCAATTAAATCATCAAATCCCCATTTTACACTGTGGACAGTGGAAGCTTAAAGAGCAAAGACACAATAAGGAAAGAAAAAAGAACACACATTTACACAATGAGATGAAGAAATAAACAATGATACAACAAATGGAAAAAACAACAAATAACAGAAGAAATGAGTGTTTCAAAGAAAAAGGAGCACAGGGAGAGAGAGAGAGAGAGAGAGAGAGAGAGAGAGAGAGAGACTGAGCGGGATGAGAGAGAGAGAGAGAGAGAGAGAGAGACTGAGCGGGATGAGAGAGAGAGAGAGAGAGAGACTGAGCGGGATGAGAGAGAGAGAGAGAGAGACTGAGCGGGATGAGAGAGAGAGAGAGAGAGACTGAGCGGGATGAGAGAGAGAGAGAGATTGAGCGGGATGAGAGAGAGAGAGAGAGATTGAGCAGGATGAGAGAGAAAGAGAGATTTCCATCTGTATTACAAAAAAAATTCAGACAAGATATTTTAATAGGATATCAAAATCCCAAAACAAATTTCCCTCCATGACAAATGAACAAAAGCTACGAGTCCTTTCAGGGGACGGACCAACAGCCTCCGTCTCAACTCGCAGCTCAATATTGGCCTTGGCCGGCCACAACCTGAGGAACAGCGAGTAAACACCTACAATAAAGGATCATTATCAGGGTTCTGTAACTGAGGCAGTGTGCCACTCTGTTCCCTAACTTGCGCCACTGTGTAACCAAACTAGTGTCACCCATGTCTTATTGCCATTCTACTGGCGCTCACCGCTCAGTCAGGGGAGAGATGCTTCTGCGAAGCCTGGGGGGAGCAGCGGGCGTCTAATCAGAAAAGAACCACCGCTTATTTTATCAAGACTGGAAAAATTTTCACTTCCCCTCGGTGCAGGACTTATGGTTCGGCAAGCGCTGCAAACCAAACAATTACAGCGTTGCTTTAATGCAGGTGCGAAACTTTTTTTGTGCGCGACTAACTTAAACTCCACTGTTCACATTTTCTGAATAAATGAAAGCAACTTTACATTTCGCATTCAATTTTTTTTCTACTATACCGAAAATGTACTGGACCGTTAAGTCAAAACAAACAATTTTTGTGTACCGTATTACACTACTACTAGGTACCCATTAAGCCCAGACTCCTACCCCACCCACAAGAGCCTGAGCACCACTCTGTGAAAAAAATCTGAGGAGAACCCAGAATATATATTGGCAAAAAGTATTGTAATAATTGAATCAACATTAAATAGTTAATAAATGTTATATTACTGTTATTACTTATGTTATTGTTGTTGCCGTTTGTTGCTTTTTTACAATGATTAATCGTTGATATCATTACGCTTTCGTAGAGAAAGCAGGGAGAGAGAGAGAGAGAGCGCAGAGAGAGAGAAAACATAGGGGGAGAGACACAGAGAAAGAGAGAAAGAGAGAGAGATGGCATAGAGAAGAAGAGACGGAGAGAAAAAAGGAGAGAGAGCACAGGAAGAAAACACAGGGAACAGCTGGTATAAACCCAGTGAAATACGCTGGACAGACACCACTGATAAGAGCTCACTGACAGACTATTCACAGGCAGAGTGAATGACCGGTCAGGCGGTCATGTGACCAGGCTGCTATGGAGACGTGACTGGAATACAGGAGAACTGCCTTCCCGTTCCCCCTGCTGTCCTCTACACCAAGGGCAGACGCTCTGCCAGGGCAGCTGCCACTGCTCAACGTGCCCCGTCTAGCTCTACTCAGCAACAGCATCCAGGCTACCCACAATGCATAGCCAGACAGGGGCGTTACCTGCGGATCCGGGGCGGTTTGGGAGGAGGAGTGTCCCATCTCTCCTCGTCTGAGTTTTGGTCGGCTTTCTCCGGGCTTCCTTCATCCTATGGGTAAGGATGAAGAGAAACGTACATCCACTGTATTTTTCCGGAATGCATTTCAGCTTTGGGTTACACACTTAGCCATTTTACATAAATCTACACAAACTACAGTTCTCATTTACACCACAAATTGCCTTATAGTGCACAGCAATTTATTCCATTTGAACCAACAGCAATGTCCACCCCTGTCTTTACTGTACTTATGTTTAATGTGTGTATTCTATTCACATTCCAAATGCGTTTCCAATCACACATTTTTACTTAAAATCTACATCTACATTCGCACCATATTTCAGTCTCATTCACACTGTTATGTACAGTGTGGCCGATGCTGAATTTTCACACTAACCATTTACACATTTGGATTCTAATATGCTGCCAGTGTGTGTGCGTGTGTGTATGTGTGAGTGTGCGCATGCGTATGTGCGCGTGCATGTCTGTGTGAGTGCGTGCGTGTGTATGTGTGCATGTGCGTGCCTGTGTACGAGTGTGCGTGCGTGTCTGTGTACGAGTGTGCGTGCGTGCGTGTCTGTGTGCGTGCGTGTGCGTGTCTGTGTACGAGTGTGCGTGCGTGTGCGTTTGCGTGTACGCACTGCTCTAGCCCCTTATCAGTGGGATAGATAGGACGGAGGCTGTTCTCTTTCCCAGATGGGGACTGATTCTCAGGCTCTGGCTGTATTATGTCACAGATCCCGGGTTCCCAAACAGGAAGTGAGCCTCAGCTTCTGGCCGAGCGCCAGCAGCAGTTTCTTCCCCCTTCTTCTCCGACTTGTAAAGCCCCCCCCCCCCCCCCCTCCTTCTGTTCCTCATAGCAGAGGCACATCCTGTCTTTCTTCTACACCAGAATCCTGCCCCACATTCAAGGGGAGGAGAGTTGGTACGGTAATGAGAGCATACCCCCCCCCCCCACCCCCCTCCCACCGCCCCCATTCCGCTCCTCCAGCTGGAGCTATTAAAGGAGCTACAGTATACAGCGGAACAGATGTAACAGCTTCAGCCCACTTTTTAACACCTCTTCCAATGGTTTTTAAATGCGCTTAAGAGATTGTGTTCTTTTCCGCCACACAGATGCACTGTAAATGTGCTTAAGAAGTCACTGTAAAAGTCCGTTCTGTTCCGCTCGAGACCAAACAATATTTTTCCAAAAATAAAAGATTAAAAAATCCCTTCAAAAACATTTTTTTAATGTATATTATGAATATTTTTTTATGACTGGCTCATTCATTGCATGATTTAAGTTATATTAACTTTGTGAGAGGGGTACATTAGTTGGCTGATGTAAGTTAAGCTCATTCTGTGAGAGGGGTACATTAGTTGAGTGATGTAAGTTAAGCTCATTCTGTGAGAGGGGTACATTCATTGACTGATGTAAGTTAAGCTCATTCTGTGAGAGGGGTACATTCATTGGCTGATGTAAGTTAAGCTCATTCTGTGAGAGGGGTACATTAGTTGGCTGATGTAAGCTATACTCATTCTGTGAGAGGGGTACATTCATTGGCTGATGTAAGTTAAGCTCATTCTGTGAGAGGGGTACATTCATTGGCTGATGTAAGTTAAGCTCATTCTGTGAGAGGGGTACATTCATTGGCTGATGTAAGTTAAGCTCATTCTGTGAGAGGGGTACATTCATTGGCTGATGTAAGTTAAGCTCATTCTGTGAGAGGGGTACATTCATTGGCTGATGTAAGTTAAGCTCATTCTGTGAGAGGGGTACATTCGTTGGCTGATGTAAGTTAAGCTCATTCTGTGAGAGGGGTACATTCGTTGGCTGATGTAAGTTAAGCTCATTCTGTGAGAGGGGTACATTCATTGGCTGATGTAAGTTAAGGTCATTCTGTGAGAGGGGTACATTCAATGGCTGATGTAAGTTAAGCTCATTCTGTGAGAGGGGTACATTCATTGGCTGATGTAAGTTAAGCTCATTCTGTGAGAGGGGTACATTCATTGGCTGATTTACACAAAACCTGTCCTGCGAGGGGGGTACGGGGTGCGCAGATGGGGCCTCTCTCACCATGTTATCAGTGATCTCTGAGTTGGTGGGGCTTTCAAGGTGCTGCAGCTGTTTCTCAAAGAGCTGGGCAATGGCTCTGTGCACCAGCTCATATTGCTCCTGTGAGAGGGAGAGAGAGGGGAATAGAGAAAAAGAGAGTAGGAAAGAGAAAGAGAATGACAGAGAAAGATATGATTCACATACACCAGCTCAGCATCATCACAAACCCCTCCCCTTTCTTAGATCATCTTCTGTGCCGACCCCTCCACTCGTCAGACCTGACCAAAGCTATTCAATGGTTACAAGATACTCAACTGTGTGTAGTTTATGCATATTGTGCCTGCCACTCGTCTCCTCAGCAATGTCAACAACAAAGAGGATATTTCAGCCCAACCCTCCTGACCCTGTGACATTACCTTGGTCTGCACAGCAGAATGCCTTTGTGTTCTCATCTCCTGAATCAGCCGGAATACATTGAAGTCTTCTGGAATCTTCTGTAAACCCCAAACATTACAATAATCAAATTAAATACACATGGTGCAGGGCATGAGATCTGACACCACGGGTACTCTCTCTGTGACGTTCTGATGACATCATGGGGGGTGGCGGGGTGAAGTTTGGACAGGGAGGAGGGAGTAACCTGGACACACTGCTCCTCACAGAAAGGTCAGTACTGAGACTAGGGTGTGTTCACAATTTACCTCCAACTAAAAATCAGTTCTATCAGCATTTGAGTCGTGTCATCAGTGCAACCCCTAGTTTGAGGCCTAACGTCTGCAGACTTGTTCAAACTCACTCAAACTCACAGGGGTCATTGAAGGCTTTTAGATTAATCTCCTAAGATAATGAGACACCCCTTGATATGACTCATATAAAAACGAGCAGTCTGCTACGCAGGTTGCTACATTCCACAAACAGCCACAGGGGATTTGGGTGATGGGAAGAGAGGGAGAGAGGCGTCTCATTCATTGCAGGTAAGTGGAATCTGAATTCATGTCAACCAACAAATTTCACATTCCCTCTCCAGTTTAAAATCAATATCTATTCCATGTTTTTTTTCCACCTGCATTGTACATTCACAACCTTTTTTTAAATTTTTCTGGGTTCGCAGACAGCAAACAGCTTGATTCTTAACGACTTAGAAACATACTTCTCCAATCTGGCAAAACCCTCCAGGGGAACTACATTAAGAACACACACACGCAAGCAAGCTCACACATACGCACACACCACCTCACACAACAGCCTGTGTGATCTGAGGGCCACCGACTGCTGACGCGATGAACAGGCCCTTTAAATAATTCAGCCAGGCTCAGTTGATGACAGAGGATGCCGTAAAATACCTGTAGAGCGAAGGTGCCTGTGGTTTTTAACCATTGCCCAGATGAACGGGTGCTTCTCGTTTAAAAAGCCCACATCTGACGCACAGCAGAGCCTGCAGGAACGCTGAGTCTTGGCGTTTCACTGCTTCCTGTTTGAGGGTGGTGGTGTCGAAAGAGCGCCAGAGAGTCTTACCCCAGCTTTCAACAGGTTCCATGTGTAGTCAATGGCACAGATGGCCCCTGTCCGTCCACAGCCCGCACTGCAAACACATAGGCAAAAACACCAAGATACCAATCACCGGGGAAAGTACTGCTAATATACACCACTCACACAAGACTGCACACTCTTAGGGGACAGTGCTGCTAATGTAACATAACTTAATGACAAGAACAGGCCATTCAGCCCAACAATGCTCGCCATCTTCCTACCACTAAAAGGTACCTAGTGCTCCCTACAAGTGTATACGAATATACACCACTTACATAAGACTGCACACTCACAGGGGACAGTACTGCTAATACACACACGCACGCACGCACGCACGCACGCACGCACACACGCACACACACACACACACACGCTGCTATACCATTCACACAATGGTGTAAACTCACAGGGGAAGTAAAGATGCTAGTTATGTATAACACTTATACAGTGTTACCCAGACAGTCGACAACCCTTCACCCGCACCCCCCCCCCCCCCCTCCCCCGGTGCACAATGCCACCCACTAATAAAATTTTTATAGGGGAAACGCGACTTATATAACACTAGATAGAGGTAATTTTGGTACTAAACCACTCACGCTGCAAACTCACAGGTGATAGTGCCGAGTTTCCACTCACTGTAAATAACCCTGCGGACAGGGCTGCTATGGCTCAGATGACTTTGTGGTACACGCTCAACTACATTTAATTCTGTTCTGTGAAGGTAGCGTTTGACGGTGTGACGCGACTCACTGGAACAGTGCTAGAGAAGTGTGAAACCGGGAGATAGCAAACCCCCCCCCCCTACCCCAACTCTGACGGGTACATCCTCACTGGTCTCGTGTGAATACTCCGGTGTACCACCACCACCCCCTCCCCACCCCGCCCTCGCCCTGAATGACTTACACGGGACAGACCACCAACAACATGTGGCTTCAATCGGGCCAATAACGAGCGGCCTGAGCCGACTTTAAGGCGCTTCCTGGCGCGAACGAAGGGAAAAATCAAAGGAAGATTAAAAGGCTTAGGCGGTCATTTAGGGAGCTTCCCTGCCCGACCAAACAGTGGGCCGCAGGACACAGACATGACATCACCACCTCCAGAGCTTGCGGTCCCCACCGGCCCCCCGTCGGCCCCCCGTCTTAACGCAGCGGCGCATTAAGCAGCAGCTGACGGACCGGAGGCCCATGAAGGGGCTCACAGGACATCCTCATCCTCATAAAAACAGACATCTGCTGAAGAGCTTCTACAGGCCACTAAAGACCCCGCTCATGGACCCCTACCGCTAAACCATGTCTACAGAACCATATATCCATACTACTGAACTGTGTTTACACACACAGACAGACAGACAGACGCTTCTGATATGCCGCTGGTAAAGTGTTCAGGGAACATACAGTAAGCACAATGCCTGTCAGCTGTTTACAACAGGGGCAGGGATATACATACAGTACATTGTGCAGAATGTCAGGTTCATTTGTACTCTATACAGAAGAACACCATCATGTCAGAGTGTATGAAAGCAGGAATGTCACTCCACTGGAGACGTTTGCATCAGATTTGATATCAGACTGCAACATCGTTGTGTTCCAGATTTACCTATAATATGCACAAATGCCAGTATCGATGTCTGTCAGTTACCACCAGTGAACATTGTACATCACTATGTATTTACCTACATTTTACACAGATCGGAACTTCACTGTGAGAGTGATTTACCTGCAGTGTATAGAGATGGGTAAGGTCACTATGTGAGATTGATTTACCTAGTGTACACAGATCGGCACATCACTATGTGAGAGTGATTTACCTAGTGTACACAGATCGGCACATCACTATGTGAGAGTGATTTACCTGCAGTGTATACAGATCGGCACGTCGTCATGTTCCTGGTACTCCCGCATGAGGCTGATCATGTCCAGGATGGAATCGAAGGAGGAGGGGACGTCATGGTCGGGCCAGTTTATGTAGTGAAACTGCGTTATTCTGCGCCTCTCCTGTGGGTCAGGACACAGACATGGAATACTGGCCGCCAGACATACTTCCTCTAAACGCACACAAAACACGCAAGAGAGCGCAGAGATGGAAATAACCCTCCTACCGCACAGTAGGCCGAGTGATTCTGGGTCTTAGAGGCAGGTGAGTGCAGTGGGTTAGCACTCGGCACACTCACCTGCTTTCAGTAAGACCTGGAACGGCACAAGCCGCTACACACTGGGAGCGCTAACTGTCGGTACACTACAGTAAGCCACCAAAGGAAACTCACGTCCTGATGCTCCACGGTCAGAGTTCTGATGTAGTAGTCCGTTCTGGCTTGTTCCGATTCCTAACAAAAGGACAGATTTTAAGGCTGCATACAGACCACCATCCATAAACAGCATTGGTGTGGGGGCTGGTTTTAAAAGCAGCCAGAGGCATAGCAGGTCAATATGGTCATTAAAAAAAGCATCTCAGGACCAGTGTCTTAACGAAAGCCGCAATGATAATGGGCAAAAGCAAGATCGCACCTCACCCTTTAATGAAGCGTTTTATCAGCCTCTCCACGCCACGTATCGACCTATTCAGAGCGGATGCATCTGGGAAAGAGCCATTTCCCCGGTCTGACACATGAGCCAGCCTGCCTCTGTGCTCAAAGCTTATGCTAATGTTTGCCTGTTAAACTGAAGCCTGCTGGCAACAGTAATATCACACAAAGCCACGGGAGACAGGCACTTCACCCCCCTCCCCCACATACACACAAACGCACGCGCACACACGTACACGCGCTGAATACTGCACCTAAATTCACATATGCAGGTTCCACCAGCACAGGGGAGCAAGAGAACAGTGGGCAATACGAGGCCCGATTTCCCCTCCTTTTCTAACAAGATGATAGTGACATTAGAAAAGTTGAGGGGGATTCAGCGCATCTCATATGACACAGATGTGGAGATTCCAACAACGCTTTGGCTGGGAAATGGCTGTTAAGTCATCAAGGGTCTGAGGTATCACACGAGCCTGAAACCATCACTCTGCTGCCAGATATGCAGTTGATATGGATGGATCACTTTAAGGGTTGTTTCTCTGGACTCATTTTCCTATTGAACTCTATGGAAAAATAAGTCAGGAGAAGAAACCCTTCAAGTGATCCATCCATATCAACTGCATATCTGGCCGCAGAGTGATGGTTTGAGGCTCGTTTGATACCGCAGACCCTTGATGACTTAACAGCCATTTAGCAAACCATGTGTTCCATACTATTCTCGTGTAATTTACAGCTTAATCTAGTCCCACCCACCAATTCCCATAGAAATCCATTCAAATGCAGAGACGTTATAGTATCGCTTGTAAGAGTACCTGAAAATACACTGCCTGGCCAAAAAAAAAGTCGCCGTTGCACCCGTCATGCATAGTGCCCACTGTACAAGCCTCTGGAGGCAGTGTTATGATCTGTGGTTGCTTCAATTGGTCAGGTCTAGGCTCAGCAATGTTATGCAGCAATAAAATGAAGTCCTGAGGAGCTGAGTACCTGAATGTACTGAATGACCAGGTTATCCCATCAATGAGCATATTCCAGGACGACAATGCCAAGATTCATCGGGCTCAAATTGTGAAAGTGCATGGTTCAGGGAGCATGAGGAATCATTTTCACACATGAATTGGCCACCAGAGTCCTGACCTTAACCCCATTGAAAGTCTTTGGGATGTGCTGGAGAAGACTTTACGGAGTGGTTTGACTCTCCCGTCGTCAATACAAGATCTCGGCCAAAATGAATGCAACTCTGGACGGAATTAAATGTGGCGACGTTGCTGAAGGTTGTCGAAACAATTCCACGACGAATGCGCGCCGTAAACAAAGCTAAAGGCGGTCCAACAAAATATTAGAGTGTGCGACTTTTTTTTTGGCCAGGCAGTGTAAGATATCAAGAGTATTTTGATATCATTTTATACCCAGTCATAATATCATCACCTGTTTACCTGTGGAATGTTCCAAAAAGGTGTTTAATACAGGTATATATACACAATTTATACACATAAAGCTAGCACATTGAAAGAGATGAGTAGTAGCCTACAATAAAAATAAGGACATAGAAATCAGGTGACTTAAAAAGAAAAAAAAAAAGCAGTAAAGGTTTCAGCGAATGAACAGCACAGTTGTCCCGTGGCACTGAATGCAGGCAGACGTTCATATTTTTAATTCACACGTTCATTTAATGGACTGTGCACTTACGCAGGAGATCTGGAATGGTCCGAAAGACAACGGCTCATCACCAAGCAGGGGGAAGTACCGCTCACACTTTTTCTGTGCATTTAAAATTAAATAAATAAATAATAAATAAAAAACACAATATTCATAAGTTTATTTTTTTTTTCAAATGTAAATGAATGTTTCCCACAAGCGTACAGTTTAAATGACATTCTCAGACCCATAAAACAGGTACTCAGGTGAGTGATGAAACATCTCCAGGTGAAGTAAAGAAGGTGACACCTACCCTTCCCATCTCAAACTCTCGACACGCCATCACAATGACCTGCACGCAAAAGAATAAGCACAATCAGCACAATCTGGCTTCTCTCACGCATGCGTTACTTACACTGGCAGCTCAGTGACAAACACATTCAAACGGAGTTTGAACGTATCACTTCATCAGACCACTAAGCCCAGTCATGAGATAATGATGAGTTCTGGGAGTCTGATAGAATTTGAGAATAATCTTTTCCATTTGCATTTACGCCGTGTAGCATTGCGATTAGCTGCAGCAGCAGACTCTGTCACAAGGAAAAAACAAACTCATCCAAACCCTGCGGTTGGGATGGAGAGACAATGGAGCCGAGCCTGACGCCATACCGGCACAGACACACAGTCTGACACACCTACACACGCGCACACGCACACGCACACGCAAATATGCCCGCACACACAGGCCTCCATTCTCTCCCAGTGAGACGGCGACACCAGCACACTCTCCAGGAACAGGGGCGGTGGTGACTTACCGCTATGTTATACTCCCAGTTCATCCTCCAGAAGTCGATGACGGTGTTGGGGAGGGGCCCCTGTGTGGCGATGTAGGCCTCGGGCCCATCGATTCCCTGCGAGCGGTAGAGAGGAGACGGGGTCAGGAGGAGGAAGTGTCTGAACAGAAATAAAACTCATTTGTTACGCTCAGCGACGACACGTCTGCCTCTCCCCCTGCCTTTCAGCAGATGCGACACGGGCTGCTAATTACTGCCGGATGGCTCCCTCCCTGCCTCTCACTCATGCATGAGAGAGAAAAACACTGAGGTTAAGGCCTCCCATGCCAGGCATAAACACTACATCTGAGCCAGCATGCTAAGGTCTGCTGCGTACTGCATTCTCACAGTTCACATTGTGTAATAAGTAGTGCAACTACGTACGAGGCCACAGCGTGGCCCAGGGAGGGAGGGAGGGAGGGAGTTGGACTGCAGGGTATCACACCCCCAGCCAATCAGCTGTGGTCAGACTGCAGGGCATCATGCCCCCAGCCAATCAGGTGCCTGCACTGTGGTCAGACTGCAGGGTATCACACCCCCAGCCAATCAGGCACCTCCGCTTTGCCCGTGTCAACATGCGTAAGATCTAAGATCGTGCCGCCACAAAGACTGACGTTGCCGAGGCAGGGGAAGGCCCACAAAATGCCACTGGCCATTCCAAACTGCTAGATCCGACCCTGGCCGGCGCCCTGTGGGAGCAGCAATTGGCGGCTGCTTCCGGGTGGGGGGAGGTGCTCGGAGAGAATCGCTGCGTGCATAGCGGCCCTGGGCGAGCTGGAATCACGGTCAGGAGCTAGGAGGAGTCGCGCCCTGAGGAGGACGTGGCGCCCTCCCGTCCTACCGCCGGCTGACGGGGTTGTGTAGCGGTGATTCTCTAGCGGTTGCTACACGGGGGGAATTGAATTAGAATAGGGGTTCAATTGGCTACTAAATTGGGAGAAAATGGGGAAAAATCAGAAACAAATAAAAAATAAAAAATAAATGTTAAGTGGTGTTTGCAGAAAGGGTGACAGCGCTGTGAAACGCTGCTCCCGACGCTTCGTTTCATTTCCATCAGCACGCTTATCTGTACATCCGCTCACACTCCCCTCCCACGCACAGGCAACACGCGAACCGAGAGAGAGTCCGAGTTTCTAGGAGCGGGTCGCTACGGCGACGCTCAGGACAGCGGGCTACTGTACCTTGATAAAATTTGCATTGATGTAATCCGTGTCTTGATTGGAGGTTTTTAACGACACCTTTACCCTGCTGTGGTCAACTGTGGGGGAAGGAGAAGAGACATCTCAGAAACAGACAGACAGACAGACACAGACCAGAGCATTCTAATAACATTATAATCTATATACTACACTGGCTACATCATATTCTAACAATTCTTTACACTTAGGGCTTAGACTGCAATTAATTTGAATCCATGCTCTTTAAAAATTATTTTAAAATAAAAATAAATCTGGGTATTTATGGGTGAAAATCTGATTAAACCCAAGAACGCTGGGCCTTACTTATGCGTTTCATTTAGAATACGATGAGCAGGGAATTGCATTATCCGAATGGTTGTTTCTATAAACGGGTCACATAACCTCTCCAAAGACACAAGCGTGTGTGTGTGTGTGTGGGGGGGGGGGGGGGGGGGGGGGGGGGGTGGAGGATGGGTGGTTGGGGGGGGGGTCAAGGTGGCTGTTTATTGTACAGCCTGCACAGATGGAGCAGTTCAGCAGCAGTGTGGTCATTAATCTGATTCATTCCAGTAATATCTTTCTCACAAACAACTCCACACAGACACACGCACACTCACGCACACACACACATACAAGCCTGCTGGAGATCACTTACATGGCAATATGTCTTTATATCTGTTCTTTTTCACATTCTCTTCTTTTTCTCCAACGTTTGTAGGATAGATTTTTTCTGTTTTGTACTTGGTCGATAGTCTGCGTAATCTCTGTGGGGGGGGGGAAATAAAAGATATGAGAATCTTTCACAGACAGAGAATGAGACAGAGATTGCAGTTTAAAAGCGATCGATACCACAGTTAAGAAAAAGCAGCTAATTAGACCTTAGGCTACTGAGCTGGCTGAAAAACAGGGTCTGCTATAACCCATCACTCACTGAGCGGTGCGGCCACATGCCAAAAGCTGCTTCCCTCAGCTCTGAAAGGAGGCCCACTCGATCATCTTTGAAGAGAGGCATAATAAATGGCTATAGCTTCATTAGATACCTTTTTCTTTTAGCTACACACCTATTCCCACTTACTTAGGCTCCCAATGAGGCCCTCTCTCTTGGCTTTATGCTTGGCACTCCCCCAAAGCTCCACACTGAAGCCCTCATTTAACTTCAAGCTGAGGCCCTCTCACTTCGCTGCACGCTGAGGCCCTCTCACTTCGCTGCACGCTGAGGCCCTCTCACTTCGCTGCACGCTGAGGCCCTCTCACTTCGCTGCACGCTGAGGCCCTCTCACTTCGCTGCACGCTGAGGCCCTCTCACTTCGCTGCACGCTGAGGCCCTCTCACTTCGCTGCACGCTGAGGCCCTCTCACTTCGCTGCACGCTGAGGCTCTCTCACTTCGCTGCACGCTGAGGCCCTCTCACTTCGCTGCACGCTGAGGCCCTCTCACTTCGCTGCACGCTGAGGCCCTCTCACTTAGCTGCACGCTGAGGCCCTCTCACTTAGCTGCACGCTGAGGCCCTCTCACTTAGCTGCACGCTGAGGCCCCCTCACTTAGCTGCACGCTGAGGCCCTCTCACTCAGCTGCACGCTGAGGCCTACTTAGCCCATGTCCTTTGCGCTACCTTAGTTCCCCACTGGGACATACTAAGATCTTCCTTAACTAAGTATGTTAAGTGGAGGTCCACTTCTGCATCTGCGCACTGAAGCCTTCTCTTCACACTTAATTACTGTAACACTGAGCCTTGTTGTTTCAATCTCAGGGGCCCGAAATTCATCAGGGACATCGATGTAATGAGATTCTTTAGCACATCATAGTTGCGTGTATAAAATGGCTTTTTGCAGGGCACATTACTTCAACTAATTAAGGCCTCATTTTCCTGTTTCCTGCATTTTTCTGGCTGCACTTTTACTGTAGCTTTAAATACTTTTCATGTCAAAACCATTATTAGCGCATTCAAATGAATCCTTCCATTAGCAAAAGTCCCGCCACATTAAACATAGCCTACATAACAATCAAGCAGAATTGTGTTAGCACTAATAATACCAAAAACAGCAGAATAGGGCGCCATGTGTAGAGCAGTGTGGTGCAGGGCGGGTGACTCCTCAGCCGTATACAGACCCCTCCATGCGGGCGGGGCCCCACCATGGCACCTTCTGAGCTGTGATCCCTTCTCTATCCGTTACCCTCTACACTTCGTCTCTGACTGAATAAAGCAAAAACTACAAAAGGACCTGGGCCTGTCGGCTCTCCTTTAGAAAAACAACTAAAACTAAGAAGTTCTTACTAACTTAATCACCTCATTAGTTGGAGTGGTGAATGTGTTTGCCACAACACTGCTTGAAGAGTGAAGAGAAAAGCACTCCCATCACGCATGTTGCAGATTGAGAAAAAATATTCATTTTGCAAAGCCGCCGGCCTCCAGCACACGTTCACCATAGCCGAGCAGGACAGAAAATGCTCTCTCAAGTGCAAAGCGACGGACGCACCCAAGCAAATTCACATTATGTCGGTACATTGAATCTGCACTACCACACAGTCCAAGGGTGGGGACAGGAAGGGTAAGTGTGCCAGGGAATGGAGGAGAGTCACATTCCTAACCGGCACCAATATGGTGTTAAAATGGCTCACGTCATAGTCCAGCTACTGTAAAATTCAGGATAACATGAGAATATTAGGGTCGCATGTAAACACAGTCACTGACATCGTGAGTCTCCCATGGTTTGAAGCAGGGGGTAGGTAAGCCAGGTTTCACTCAGTGGCATGTGTGCAGGGGAGCTAGCGCTGCATTGTGGAGCAGTGAGCATTAGCAAGTGGGCCTGGGTACTCCTCCAGTTAAAGAGCTGCTGTACAATAGGTGAGCTCCAGGATGATCTGGCATTGAGCTCAATAGAGCCGGGAGCACATTAGCCTTTCAATGGAAGCTAGCTTGGCCTGTCCCATGTAGGCTCTTAGACCCCCCCCCCCACCCTCCCCAGGCCCGAGCCTCCCAGAGCTTCCACATTTTGGGGGAGTAATCTCCCCAATATCAAGCCAAAAGACTCCAGAGGACCCAGTGCAAACCAATATGTCAACACCACTGTTCCAATCCATCACCAGAAACTTAATCAGCCCTCAATAGCTTTCAGGTGTGTAACACTGCAAAAACAAACATACACTTTTTGCAGCACTGCCGACTGCAAATTAGGAAAACTGAAAAAAAAAAAATCTTTTGTGATTGTAGACAAAAAAAAATCATGCTGTGGGGGGGAGGGTGCAATGTGCCCATTATGCCCTGCATTCTTTTCCCCTTAAAATGAGCCCTGCTGATGGAACTACACTGTACTTTATTTAAGCTCAGAAGAGGGTGTGATTTCGAGCAGCGCTGCCAGGCCAGGAGGCAGCAGTAACTCTGTGCTTCTGCAGATCAAACACAGTGGATGAGCTCAGCAGAGTAGCGAGCGTTTGGAGGACGGAAACAAAGGCGGACCGTCGAGGGACACTCAGACTGTCAGAGGGACACGCAGACGGGCGCATCTGTGCTCACAGGGCTGTACTGACCGTCCGACCTTTTAAAGAGGCTTTAGTTTGAGCAAATGGCTCTTTTTTATCTTTAAGCATTAATTTTTCACAGAAAGGGCTCAGAGTCTCGGCGACGCCTCTCTATAGACACCTGCTAGAAAGATGGAGAGAGAGGGATGGAGGGAGAAGGGAATAAAAGAGGGGATAGCAAGAGAGTGAAAATGAGAGAGCAAATAAGAGACAGAGAGAGAGACAGAGAGAGAGACAGAGAGAGAGAGAGAGAGAGAGAGAGAGAGAGAGAGGAGAGAGAGAGAGAGAGACAGAGAGACGTTGTCTAGGGGAAGCGTGAGAAAGCCATGGCTGAGTGGCTGGACCGCACCCCCCAGCAGCCTTACAGGAAACCAACCTGTTGGCGTGAGAGCGTGAGGGGGCAGACGGGGAAGTGTTTCCTGTGAGTGTGCCACGCATGCAGTCTGTTACGCTTCCTCCCACCAGCGCCCCTGGGTGTAACAATGCACCAGCGGCAAACAAGCCAGCCCTCCGGGCAGCCCACCCCTCCTCAGTCACATCCCAGTTCCTACTGAGCGCGCTCAGATGAGACACAGCACTGTGCCCACATCACAAGTCCCCAGCCCACAGAAGACAGGAAGCAAGAGCCCCCGGCTTCATGTGAACCGCCGGAGCCTGTGGAACTGGCTGTCACCCTCACTCCGCCCACTCAAGTGACTTCACTGAGGCCACACCCATTGTTGGTCCTGAGGCCACACCCACTGCCTCCCTGAAAGCTAAGCCATGCTTCAGCACCACTTACTTAAGCAAATGTGCCGATAAGAAAAACATGCACAAAGTTTCAACTGTGTCCATCCTGATGGGGACTAGAACAGCTGAGTTTAACCCAGACCACAGAGCTGGTTTGACCCAGCGCCGAACCCAGGGAACAGAGAGGATAACATCTAAGCCAGAGATACAGAGCCGGTTTCAGAGAAAGAGTGCCTTTAAGTTATTGGGATATATGCTTGTCTTGCCAATGGCGCAAAGAGATATTTAAAAAATGAAACCGAGGTAGAGAGAGGAACAAAGAGAGAGACCGGGGAGAAAGAGAGGGGGATAGTGAGACCGGGAGAAAGAGAGGGGGATAGTGAGACCGGGAGAAAGAGAGGGGGATAGTGAGCCCGGGAGAAAGAGAGGGGGATAGTGAGACCGGGAGAAAGAGAGGGGGATAGTGAGACACAGAGTAAATGAGTGAGTGGTGGGGGGAGAAAGAGTGAAAACATTCGTCTGATCTCTCTCATAACATGCAGCCTAACCTACTTTCCTCTCTGTAGCTAAATAAGTAAGCACTCGTGTTTTCCCTTTTCCTGAATAATTAAAAGAAAACATGTCAGATGCATGTTGTGCATGCTCCTCCTCTTTTTTTTATCTTGTTTTTTAATTGGTTGAGCAGCTTTGTCCCAGCAAAGCCAAGCAGAAGCATTGCGCAGGATCTCCATGGAAACTGCGAGGTGGCCAGGATTCAGGCCCTGGTGTTGGTGGCGGTGTCAGCAACGCCCTCGGGTCACCTCGCGAGCGGGGCCCACACATGCACGCTCAAACGCGCGCGCGCTCGCACGCCCATGCACAGCCGCACACTTTCTTCCATGCAGAAATAGGTCACCCTCCTCCGCCACAAGCCCCACCTCCCTGCGCGATGTCACAGCGCTGCACTCGAGAGGTTAGAGAGGACACTAAGGCCCGACGTGGCTCAGCCGCCTCAAGGCCCTTCAGCCACCGGCTCCCTGCTCTGGAAGAAAGAAGAAAAACAGCACAGGAGCAAAATGAAGATGGATCCGTTAAAATGGGGGAAATGGGGGTAATAAATAAAGGACAGAGATCTGCTTCTCCGTCCTCCTCCCCGAGGCCCTGAGGGACCCCAGGAGCGCGGCGAGGACATAGAGCAGCGGGCGCCTTTTTGCGCCACATGCTGCAACAGGAAGTGAGGGGACACCCACGCTGACAGAAGGGCTCAATCAGGCGAGTTAATGAGGAAGAGATGCATCTCAGTCTGTCTGCGTCTCTCTCAGCCCTGTCTCTGCTCTCCATCATTGGTGTGTGTGTGTGTGTGTGTGTGTGTGTGTGTGAGAGAGAGAGAGAATGTGAGATTGAGTATGCATGTGTGTATGTGACCCAGCAGGGAGAGCCATTACAGGGCATAACAAACTGACCCAGCAGGGAGAGCCATTACAAGGCATAACACATTGACCCAGCAGGGAGAGACATTACAGGGCATAACAAACTGACCCAGCAGGGAGAGCTATTACAGGGCATAACAAACTGACCCAGCAGGGAGAGCCATTACAGGGCATAACACATTGAACCAGCATGGAGAGCCATTACAGGGCATAAAACAATGACCCAGCAGGGAGAGCCATTACAGGGCATAACAAACTGACCCAGCAGGGAGAGCCATTACAGGGCATAAAACATTGACCCAGCAGGGAGAGACATTACAGGGCATAAAACATTGACCCAGCAGGGAGAGCCATTACAGGGCATAACAAACTGACCCAGCAGGGAGAGCCATTACAGGGCATAACACATTGATCCAGCATGGAGAGCCATTACAGGGCATAAAACATTGACCCAGCATGGAGAGCCATTACAGGGCATAACACATTGACCCAGCAGGGAGAGCCATTACAGGGCATAACAAACTGACCTGGGGATCACAGGAAGTAAGAGTTGTGTCGATATGCAGCTCAGTTTTTATTGCTGCACACTGCTGTCTTCTTCATGCTCAGCAGTCCCTCCTGCACCAGCACAATTCTTTACTATGTTTATTGAGGGCCCAGAGTGTTTCTCCTCCATTATCAGTTATGCACATATCAGGCTTACAGAGCTCAGAGCACTGCCACTGCCTTCACAGAGCCCATGGCGTAGCCTTTGAATGATAATAGTTTTACTCACATCCGCTATCCGTCTCCCCCCATCGCTGGGCCCATACCTCACCCACTGCACTGTGTGCTTAAGGTGTATTGCAGGCAAAGTACAGAGAATGCACTTCCTGGAACACCCCAGGCATGTGCTTCTCTATAGAGGCTGTGCTATCACTGATCTGAGCTGTATTAATCCTGCTATGACATCGGAGGCAGGGCTCTGCCCACAAAACCACCCACAAGTATGAGAGGACGCTCTGGAGTGACCAATCAGAAACCAGTGACCCAAAGGCCAGAAGCGGCTTTTCCTGCATTCTTCCTCAGGAAAGACAAATGTTTTCTTTCCTGCACAGCAATGCCATTTTAAATATTTTACCACTTCAGGCATATGTTGATAAAACTGGTGGTTATGAAAACATTGAAATAGCTATTAGTGAGCCCACTACAATAACACAGCTTTGCTTGTGCAGTGTAACAGAATTACTAGGGTTAACTAAAAATAACAATGGAACATATGAAATTTCTACATCTATTAAATTTCAGGCAAAGTGTAGGCCAGTTACACCAGTGAGTATATGAACACTTCTCCAAGACAAGAAAGGCACATAGGCTGAATTTTCAACCCTGTCAGCAGTCAGCGTAGTGGACAACAACTAGAAGGCACTACTTTATCTGTTGTGATGTCACAGAAAAATCCTTCAGCTCACACTGTTCTGGAACCAGCTGTCCCTCCTTTCCATACAACTGAATGTGACACATACTTTGTGGTGTGATGCACTCCTTGTGTGAATCCATACCAAAACTGGGCACGTCAAACAGACCTTTCACGGATCTACTGCCCCGCCTTCTAAATCAAGCCGTTCTGCTGCACCGCACGCAGTGGGACAATTTTCACAGTGATGGGTAACTGCTGCCTGTCAACCAATTACAGACCTCAAAATATGTGACTGACGTGTCTGCACAAATGACAAAATACAATTTTGCAAACAAGACTCATTTTTAGGCATCTGACAAAAGAAATGTATTTATTTTACCTTGTTTCATTAACTAGTAGACCCTGGGGGAAGACCTGAGGAACAGTGTTCCACTGACTAACTGACTTACAGCAACAATACAAATCCCATGTAGGTCATTGGAGCCTGTGCGTGTGTGTGTGTGTGTGTGTGTGTGTGTGTGTGTGTGTGTGTGTGTGTGTGTGTGTGTAGTGTGTACACACCTATTACTCTGGGCGTGCACACATTCCAAACATTCTCAACTTGGTGGTCGGGGGGGGGGGGGGGGGGGGGGTTTGAACACAGCAGCATTTTAGCACCCATAGAAGTCTGAAGTAACCTCAAGTTGTTTCAATGAGAAAAGAGATTTTCTGTTGTTCTGTAAGGTGTGAAGTCCACTGTGGGAATAGCCTGCAGTGATGCATCTGGACTGGAGGGTTTGTCTGTAGGAGGAGCACCAGCCACCATCAGAGCAGAAGAGAGCGTGTGGTAAGATTACACCAGCGCAACAGAGAAACACGTTCAAACACAAGCACACTCGCATTTGCATACTCATACACTCACTCACTAACTCATAAACCACCCCATGATTTCACCACCCAAGCAGGCCAGGGTTGGGGTATCAAACTGCATACCACTACTGCATGAGTCAGCTCAAATCCAGCCTGGAAGAACAGCATTTTGCAAGAGGTTTTAGCTTGATGTTCCGCAAAGTGCCACTGGACATTTTGCAACTGTGCTAGACACTGCGATCACATGTTTGAATGCCCCTGTGGCGTGTACTTGGCCCATATGAAGACAGGCCTAGAAAGTGTAGTGTCTCTCTCATTCTTACAGACAGACAGACTGACGAACCCCTCTCTCACCATTCTTACACAGACAGACAGACTGACGAACCCCTCTCTCACCATTCTTACACAACAGACAGACTGACAGACCCCTCTCTCACCATTCTTACACAACAGACAGACTGACAGACCCCTCTCTCACCATTCTTACACAATACCTCTCAACACCAAATGGAGAAAATACACTAATGCACTAATGAGGGCGTCCAGTAATTCTGCTATTTATTAACGGTCATTCCAGTCTCCTTTACATTTTAGGTGTTTGATTACAAAATCTTTGCTAATTTTATATTCATCACCACACAGGCCTCTTACTATTATTTTACTACTATTTTCTGTACATGCTGTTTGTAAAAGAGCTGGAGGTCCCCCGGATCACGTTCCTCCTGTTCAGGGAGATTTCTTAAATGACACACCTGTATTACTGTCTGGCTTCACTGTAATGGAAACCCAAGCAGGCCTGCTCAGCCAGGCCAGGTACTGGAGCAGCTCTGTTAGAGAGCCAAAGACAAGAGAATGACAGATTTAAAGTGCCCCTGATTTACCGGCAGCTGGCAGTCGGCACAGATGGAACCGTGCCAGCGTCCGCCCCACAAAGCGAGCGGGGGTCCAGAGCCGTCATCTTCCAGCGATACATCAGCGCTGTGGAGAGGTGGCTAGCCACGGGCGGGGAGGGGTGCGCCCTTTATCACCCCCACAACGAGAAGCCGCAAATTACCGCCCTCCCCCGACCAGAGCGGCCTCTTTCAGCAGGAGCGCAGCGTGCCGCAAGAGAGCTGGCAGTGCACAGCACGGCTTAATTGCAGACCCGTCACCTCCAGTCCAGTCCAGTCCAGTCCAGTCCAATCCAATCCAATCCAGTCCAGTCCAGGATCCCACTGCTCCCGCCCTGGGGCGAGGCTTTCTTTTAGCAACGGAGAGAATCTTTTTGAAAAAAAAGCCCAGTTTAGCCCTCTGTATATCTCTATCTTTGGCCACGCCCACCCACATCAGGCGCCGTGTGGTGACTCTTGCGTGTGGCTCCTCCCCCTCCCCGCCCTAGTGGAGAGGGCTGAAGAGAGGGGGGGGGGGGTCCCGCCGTTCAGAGTCAACATCAGGAAGTAAGAGCGGTGTGTATCACAGAGACTAAATTCACAGCAGGGCTCAACCCAGCCCAGTCCAGCCCAGCACTGTGACCACAAGAGCTCCTATCCATTACTTACACCACAACTCAAATGGTTGTTAGTGAACATTTAAAAAAATATATACTGTACATTATTTTTCTTTTTTTTCATTAAATTTTTTCATTAACATAAAATAACAGGAGCAAAATCACTGATACTTCACTAAGACTAGGCCTATTTCATATTAAAGCATGGATGAGCACAAATCTTTTTGCAGCGAGTCATTACCTACACAGACCTGGAATTCCATATTGTGCTTTGGGGTTCAGAGAATGAATGAGTGAGTGAATGAGTGAATATGAGTGAGTGAATGAGTGAATAAATAAAGGAAGTGGGGTTCAGTTATCCAAGTACTGGAACCCGGGGGGCCATGGAATGTGTGAAATGATGGGGGGGAAAAATGCGGGCCACGGTATTGGCCAAGACAGCAGCACCTTAAAGAGACAGGCCAGGGCAGCCTTGTGTTTTGCAGCTGAGAATGGCCATGCTGGGAGTGGCCATGCCGAGAGTGGGCGTTTCTGCTTAAGGAAACGGGCTGCAGGTTGTTTTTAGCGACAGGAAGGTGGTGGTGGGCGATGGCGATGGTGTGGTCTCAGGCATTCCCTACGCTGCAGTCACAAAGGCCGGTCTGTGGGCTTACTACCTGACAGAGCCGCTGTGTGGGGGGCCACAGGAAACACCTGCAGGGTGAACGGGCCGCGTACAGTGACCGATTGTGCAGGGCTGTCACATGGCTCCCCCAGGCAAGACCACAGCCGCCACAACTGCCCACTTCCTCTGCCCTGAAGGCTGCCGACAGGCCCACAACCAGCCGGCTGCAATACATCTGATATAAACAGTTCAGCAGGTGAGACGAGTGGCACAGTCCATAGGATGGTCAACTCTCGAGCCATATATACAAATCCCCCTGCGTCTCTATGAGCAACCCTCCCTGTTTTCTGACTGAATAAAGCAAAAAAATACAAAAGAAGGCTTGCCAGCGACAGTCTTAAAAAAAAATTTATAATTAAAAATAAAAACTATGACAGCCACAACTACTACAACACTGAACGCACACACATAACTGTATACATACACACACTGTATGCACATAAAACACATGCACACAAAAACACTGTTGTAAGATGAGAAATGCACTCAGCCATTGGCCCGTCCCCACACCCCGGCCCCTCCCAGCATTCCCTCAGCTTCACACACACTGAGAGCACACTGAGAATCAGGAATCAAGCGGAACCCAGAGGGCAGAGGGCAAAAGTCAGGGGTCAGACAAAGACCCAGATTCAGCCCTCAAGGGACAAAAGCTTAAAGAAAAAAAAAAAAAACAGTAATAATACCACAACATCATGTTCAACTGTACAGTTAAACCCTAATAATACTGCCACATCAGGTTAAACCCTGCTACTGCCACTGTGCTACATCATCTTCAACTGTACAGTTAAACCCTAACAATAAGGCCACATCAGGTTCAACGGTTCAGTTAAACCCTAATAATACTGCCACATCAGGTTCAACTCTACAGTTAACCCTAGTAATACTGCCACATCAGGTTCAACTGTACAATTAAACTCTAATAATACTGCCACATCATGTTCAACTGTGCAGTTAAACCCTAATAATACTGCCACATCAGGTTCAACTGTTCAGTTAAACCCTAATAATACTGCCACATCATGTTCAACTGTACAATTAAACTCTAATAATACTGCCACATCATGTTCAACTGTGCAGTTAAACCCTAATAATACTGCCACATCAGGTTCAACTGTTCAGTTAAACCCTAATAACACTGCCACATCAGGTTCAACTGTACAGTTAAACCCTAATAATACTGCCACATCATGTTCAACTGTGTAGTTAAACCCTAATAACACTGCCACATCAGGTTCAACTGTACAGTTAAACCCTAATAATACTGCCACATCAGGTTCAACTGTTCAGTTAAACCCTAATAACACTGCCACATCAGGTTCAACTGTACAGTTAAACCCTAATAATACTGCCACATCAGGTTCAACTGTACAGTTAAACCCTAATAATACTGCCACATCAGGTCCAACTGTACAGTTAAACCCTAATAATACTGCCACATCAGGTTCAACTGTTCAGTTAAACCCTAATAATACTGCCACATCATGTTCAACTGTGCAGTTAAACCCTAATAATACTGCCACATCAGGTTCAACTGTACAGTTAAACCCTAATAATACTGCCACATCAGGTTCAACTGTACAGTTAAACCCTAATAATACTGCCACATCATGTTCAACTGTACAGTTAAACCCTAATAATACTGCCACATCAGGTTCAACTGTACAGTTAAACCCTAATAATATTGCCACATCAGGTTCAACTGCAGAGTTAAACCCAAAAGGCACCTCCTGGCAGGAAAAGAAATGTTATCATGAGGAAAAAAAGGAAAATAAAAGTAAGTTCTGCATGAGAGAGGACAGGAAAAACAGCAGTTGCTCCATTACAGAGCCAAGCAGCCAGAGCAAGCCGTGCATCTGGGCTGGCTCCTCTAGTGAAGGGGGATAAATATAGCCGGTTAAAAACAGTGTACGCGCGGTGCAAGTGTTGTGAAAATTACAGTGTGCGAAGTGGGAGAGTGACGTAACGGACAGCAAAGCTTCGCCGCCCCCGTTCTGGTGACTGGGCTCACCATACACAGGAAGGGGAGTCAGGGAGGAGGGAGGGAGCCAATGAAAACCACCGCGATCCACCGCCACCGTGCCTCTCCTCGCTGGGTTACCAGCAGTCAGACTCACTGCCTGCAGAGGGGGAACAGGGCAGCAGGTGGCCCGAAGGTGCATGTGATGGCCGATGCATCTGCTGGGTGTCAAGGAGAGGTCAGACGCTGTGTTTGAGAGCACCATGGCCGTCACATGTAAGGGAGGGGCCTGGGAGAGCAGGGAGGCTGTCTTTCAGGAGAGAAAAGGGGAGGAGCCACAGAGTGAGCAGAACAGTAGAGTATAATGGTCTCATCAGAAACACCGTTATCACATCCTGTGCAAAAGATTCAAAAGATGGTGTGGATCCTATCTCTGTCTCTGCCTCTCTTTCTCTTTCTCTTTCTCTTTCTCTCTCTCTCTCTTTCTCTCCTGCCTCCAGGCCGACTCCAGGTCAAAGCCTCAGAGTTGTAAAATGGCTCATTCCGCTTTGGCAACAGGTGGTGCTCTATGAGGAAACAGACCACAGACCACACGTGCACACACACACACACACACACACACACACACACACACACACACACACACATTAATGGTGGAATGTGCGGCGAGCTCAGTTTTCCTGATCCACGGCCGTGACGGCTATATCGGCGTCCCACTCTCCCGCCGTTCCCAGCCATAGTCACCTCCTCAGTCTCCCCGACACAGGGAAGGGGCGGGGCAGACCTGAAGGGAAAGGACTCGGGGAAAAGGCTCCCGCTCGCTCACGCTGACTGACAGCATGCTGCAGGTACTCTCGTAGGAGAGCGATAAACACATATCCACCGCCGGTGGCGTTCCTGGAATTAACGATTTTCAGGAATTGGCCTACTCCACTGACTGAAGGACAGAGACATCCAGATGGATTTTGGGCCCAATAAACACGCATCTTAACTTTGACTTACAAATCAATGCAGGTGCAAAATGTTCTTTACAAAAACAATGGCAAGTTCATTTTGGTGATTCCTGAAAACCTGAATACATTTATTTTAATCATGAGTCAAAGTCAAACGTATAGACAAATACAGTATAATACAGTACAGTAAAATCTGACTTTATTCAGCCATTTAGAGGCAGTTACAGTCCATGTAGGCACAGCACACATTCTAAACACAGCACAGGCAAATGCTGAGCTACAGCACTGTGTCGTATCTGAGCAAACCTGTTCAGCACAGGCTCTGCGCACATTCTGTGAACCTGCGTCCAGGACCACATCCCCACAGCATCTTCACAACCTGCTGTGGCCAACGGCCCGGCACAGCCCGGCACATTCAGGGCCCTTAATTCGGTAAGAAATATGGGCTCAGGCAGGGGAAGCACAGCCTCTTTGTCCCCCGCTGAAGACAGGCCCCAAGACTTGGGCTAAGGCGGCCTGTGCCCGGCTCGCTGGGGCTCCAATTAGCAGAAGCCAGCATTTGCGCTCATTTACAGAGAGCCGCGAGCGAGTGGCGGAACACAGCAGGAAATGAGAGGGTTCCTCTCCAAGTCCGGCTGCTCAGAGAGGCTGAGAGAAAGCAGATGTGGGCCTGAGCCATACATCCCATAATCCCCTTCTGCTGGGGGGGGGTGGACAGACATCCCGCAGCCCACCAGCATCTGCCCCCCTCCTCCAACTCAACAACAGGATTTGCACACAAATGCACTGCACACCCTCCCCTTCCCCCACAAACACAGTCACACAAATAAGCCCCACACACACACGCACACATACACATACACATACGCACGCACGCACGCACACGTGCACAGACACAAACACACACACACACACACACACACACAGCCATACAAACACAAACACACTTCCAACGGTGTCAGGCTTTCTGTCATTGAAGCACAGCATTCTTAGCCTTACATCACTTCCTGTGTGTTATAATTATCAACGGGAGTTGGGAACTGACTCTGGGAATGTTCTGGTTTACTGGGTCAGCTTTCATTACCTTAAAGCTCCACACCAACGCAAAGGCCGGAGCCAAACATCGAATCACTCAAAGCACAAAATTCCTCTCAGCTCAAGGTCACAGAACAGCATTCCAGCTACTGTAGCCTACTTAAAATACATTTGTGTAGAAGACGCATATAACAATATGCATAATAATATAAAATAATATACATAAAGGCTGTTCATTAGCCACATAATGCTTTTTTTTTTTTTTACTAAAAGATTGGGCAGAGGACATAATGACCGTTACGTGGTCCTAAACCATAAGGGCCCGGCCCACAGGCTTTGGACACTGCCGCCACGGTCGCTGGGTCCCCAGCAGTAAACAGCGCTGGCTCCGCTCGACGGGAAACAGTCAGCAAAGTGTGAATTATTGATGCTCCGCACCATCAGCCACCCCCAGCCTCCAAACCGCAACATTACTTCACTAAGCACTACTGCATGACCCAAAATAGAAAACGTCGCTGCCAGCGGGGCTCTCCGAGCGAGGCTTGTGTAAGAGTTAAAGCCTTTTCATTCTCATAAAGACATTGCATCTTGCGGAAATTCAAATGAACGACATTTTTCACAAGCACAAGCTGCTCATGTGACTTGCGGTACATACTGTAGCCCGACTAGTATTCAAAAGACCCTTCTCAAGACAGCACAAACAGCCTATTCAAACACAGATACACATGGCCGGACAGACAGACAGACAGACAGACTCACACGGACAACCACAGCCACACGCGGAAATTGTGCTTTTTATACAGTCGGGTTATTTACAAATAGAATGTGTATTTATCTATTCAAGCTGTAAGCCACATTGCTATTTTCTTTCCTTAAAGTTACATGCGATAATTTGTCAGTCATCAAAGAAAGAAATTCTTGGGGCCAAGAAAACAACAATGTGCAATACCTTTCATAACAGATCATTGCAACATATTGCACTATATTTAGGCAAATACAATCCCACAAACAGTCACCATCTTTGGACACAGCAGGGTAAACCAAGAGTCCCTTTAGCGAGCTGTGCCCCGGTCAACTGAGCAGGAGCCGGAGAGGGTCCTTAAACATAGAGTATTCTCAGTATGGGTCACTTCTTTAAATGATGCTCATGTCCCATTACAGGACACAGTGTGATCCAGGCAGACATCATAACTGTCTTTTTATTTTATTTTTTTTAATTCAGGAATTAACTTTAGTCCACTGCATCGGAGTTGAACGTTTGGGAACCTCACAACTAGAAAGAACGGATGAAATTGTCGGGCTACAGCAGGCCTATTTTGTGTAATGTGATAAACACGAACGCATATGCTAACAGTATTTGGAACGCCTGACCTGGGCCTATCACAATATACATAATATCATGCATAAAACTGATCTGGTATAATGGGTATAAATAATCAAAGTCCCACCCCTACTTAAAAATATACTGTCCTCACATTTGAATGATGTAATCCGAGGGCACATCTGTTTATTCCCTCTCAACTTTTCTGCAATAGCAAGGGGATTCCTAACAGTAAATACAATAATAATAAATAGGCTAACTAAACCTCAATAAATAGAATTAGGACCAATCACAAATACATGGCATGAAGGCTGTTCATTACGGACACTTACGCTGCCTCCCCTGTCAGTCACAGCACAGGAGGTCGGCCTCAAGCAGGTGACCGATGCTGCTCTTCGTCTGGACGTTACCTTGTGAGCAGCTATGAGGTAACTTTGAATGTAACAATAATTTCTGAAGCACTCTGTGCATATAAACCAGCTCTAACACTTCACTGTCGCATTGGTTTTCATCTACATCACCACAGCTCCCTTCTGTAGGCTACTGCATCTGTTCGCCCGTGCTTTTGTGACGTAAAGCTATGTGCAGCTCACCACAACGGCACTGTAACCTGCCGAGGGCGAGAGCTCCTGCCAAATAAATCCATGAATATCAACAAAGTAATAAGTGACACTGACCCCAGATCAACATTGCCCCCTCATACCTGCAGCATATTGCACATCAGAGACATAAGTGGCTTCAGTGCATTTATTCATTCTTCAGTGGAAAAAGTATGGCTAACCTCACACTTCACACTTCCTCCTACGCACGGCATCTATGCATGTCCTGAGCAGCATCATCAGGTCCAGGGTGCTTTCGGTCTGCATGCTATAAAACTGCTAACACATCAAGGGAAACTCGTGCAGTTTCAGTCTGATCTGTGCATCCAGCAGCTTACGTCTCACGTACCATAGAACAACTGTGCGGCGCAGAGCGGAATGCGCTTCAGGACAGCCTTGCTTTACAGCACAGCTGACAGACTGGTGAAGGATGCGGGGATTGAACAGACCCCCCGGGGTGCCCTCATCAGAGCAGCTGTCTGTGAGTCACTGCTGGGCTGCATGTGCATTCATACACGCACACACGCACGCACACACGTGTGTGTGTATATGAGTGTGTGTGTGCGTGAGAGAGAGTGAGAAAGAGAATGTGTGCGTGTGTGTATGTGTGTGTGTACGTGTATATGACTGTGAGTGTGTGTGTGAGAGAAAATGTGTGTGTGTGTGCGTGCGCGAAGGCTTCTTACGTGCTACAGCCCACCAGGAGCCCAGTGCCAGCACACAGAGCACTCACATCCCAGTGTGCACACACTTAGCTAAAGCCACCGAGTCAGTAACACAAAAGCATCTTAATGGCCTCTCTCAAGTAGAGCAGCACAAACCACAATAACGCTCATTTACACAGCACACACTCCACACGATTGCTTTCTTATTTCTTCTTTTTTAACCAGCCATTTTCATAATGGTCTTTCATAACCAACCTGACAACGGGACGGCCTAGTTTCCCTCATCTGTATCATCATTCAAAGTGTGACAGTGCAAATGGACCTATTCTAGGACATTCTGCTCTGTGCATGTTCTCTCCACTGCAGAACTACAAACGCACGCACGCACGCACAGGTCAGAAGGGTGACAGGCCAGAGGGGGCGTACTGTCTGGGAGACAGTGCGTCACACGCTGTTGGCGTTACATGGGGTACACAAAGCAGGAGAAAGGACACTGCAATCCTCGAAGGGGGCAGGACTGAGCTTGGCATGATGGAACACTTACAACACAAACACCACCCTCCACCCCAATCATTTCTCCAAAACTCTGCCCCTGAACAACAGAAAAAGGGAACAGCCACTGCTCACAGTAATTGTTGTTGGAAAAGCCATCAACAACAGAAATACAAATGTGTCCTAAGACAGAAAAGGGAAGGAAAATTTTGCAGCACCCTTTAATGAAGATACCCAGTAACTGGCCACAGACGAAACAGAGCCACGACACACTGCATCACCTGCAGGACTGCAACACACAAGCTCTACGAGTTCCCTGCATCTTCGGCTTCTCCCCAGCATGTAGAGGTCTAGACAAGGTCCAGACGTGGGGATCAGCCAAGCGCTTGTGACACCCTCCTCTATACCTCCGCAAGCTGATTAGCTCCGTCCAGTGCAAATGCACTCTGCTTCCCATGCAGACATGTGGGTACGCAGCCATGATGAACACACAGGAATGGGGAAAAGGGCTCATGGGAAATGATGTTTCTTAGCCTGGGTGATGCGTGACACACAGCCCATTTTGTTGGGGTATATGGGTCTGGTCTCCCCAGCCCACACCCCAGCCAGTCACAGCATGGGAGAAGGGGAGACTGGGGAACGTGGGATGTCCAATGAGCACCATAATTAATTGGACTGTGATACATTTTTTGTTATTTTCGTTCTGTACTCCCGCACTTTGAGTTTGAAAGGACACAATGACAATGAGGTTTAAGTGCAGACTTTTAGCTTTAATATGAGGGTATTTTCATCCATATTAGATTAACCGTTTAGAAATTATAGAATCTTTTGTACATAGTCCCCCCCCCCCCCCCCCATTTTTGGGCATCAAAAAATACAGGACAGTTTTACAATGTAGAATAAAGCAATCATTTTTAATATTAGGTCACATATCCTTTGCATGCCATGACTTCCTGATGTCTGTGACCCAACAATATCAAAAGACTCTTGATATCTTATTTGCTGGTACTGCTACAAGCGATGCTATAACCTCTCTGCTTTTGAATGGATCTCTATGGATATTGGGGGATGGGGCTAGATTTAGCTGTAAATTACACTGGAACAGTATGGAACACATGGTTGGCTAAATGGCTCTAAGTCATCAAGGGTCTGACGTATCAAACAAGCCTTAAACTATCACTCTGCTGCCAGATATGCAGTAGATATGGATGGATCACTTTAAGGGTTTCTTCTCCTGACTTTCTTTCCATAGAGTTCAATAGGAAAATTTGTCAGGAGAAACAACCCTTCAAGTGATCCATCCATATCTACTGCATATCCGGTAGCAGAGTGATGGTTTGAGGCTTGTTTGATGCCTCAGACCCTTGATGACTTACAGCCATTTTGCCAAGCATGTATTCCATACTGTTCCAGCATAATTTACAGCTAAATCTAGTCCCACTCCCCAATTCCCATAGAGATCATTGTCATTGTATCCTTTCAAACTCAAAGTGCTAGAGTACAGAAGCAAACTAATAAAAAATGTCACTGTCCAATGAATTATGGTACTCACTGTATATAGTGGGTAATCCCAGTGGAGTCCCATTCGGCTGCTGAACACAGACAGGAGTATAATAGCAGAGAATGTCAGAATTGCATAAAGAAGAATATTTGTTTTTTTACTGTTTCAAAAGGGCAGTGCATTGCTCACATGTAAGTCATAAGAGAATGTAGCCATATTAAAAAATATATATAAATTGTTACACATTGGTGAACTGAATTAAAAATAAACCCAAAAGCAGACGTGAAGCGAAGTTCTGACCCCAACGTGGGTCTTCTTCCCCATGTAAACATGACAAAGGACACCCACAGATGGTGTGCTGTGCTACTTTATTAGTAATATCATAGGCTTACCAGGCAGCCTTATCCACAGACTTACACAACAAACACTGTATACTATCCACATATATAGCTAGATATTTTATAATGCATAATGCAGGTTAACTACCATGCTCAAGAGTACAACAGCAGCGCCAAATCTGGGATTGGAACCTGCAACCTCTCAGTTAGAAGCCCATTTCCTGCGGTCCAGGAAGAAGGAAGAGAATGGCCACACACAGTGCCAGTGCTCCCAGCAGAGTGCTGTTATTCTGAGTGACATCAGCAACACCTCCGCCATTGTGGTCACACCCATCCTGAAATAGCAAACGCCACTGGTGCAGCGCTTTACTTTCTGAACTCCACACAGCGTTTCCAGGAGTCATTTCAAAAGCAATCTGTCCATTGGCTTCGGTGCGACTCTTACGGCACAGCGAAAAGGCATCAGCTTTCCTAAAAGAACTCTCCGTGTGGCAATTTGGAGGGCTTCTCACTCAAAGACATGGTGTGATGAAGGGGTTGTAAAAGTGATTCATATCCTCCATAAAATTTCTTGTGTGAAACCGCAGCACCAGTGCACATAACAATAAAGCATTACAACTGCTCTCCGTAAGACAGGACATTTTCTAGACACAATCTTATTGGACTCTTTGTGCTTTTCAACAAAAAAGAAAGACAAGGAATGAGAAACAATTAGAGAAATGCTGTTGGAATAACCAGCCATGTCAACAGGACTACAGATTTCCATCTTTCTTTCAAGATTGGGTGTAAAAAAGCACTGTGGAATTCCCCTCAAAATGGGGGCTGTCCAAGTGTGCGACTCTGCCTTTGAGGGTCCACTGGCACAGGGGCAGGGTTGTAAGGTTCAGAAAAATCTTCCCTTTTTGAGGAATTATGAGGTCATTTTGTAAATTTTTAGGTCATTTTGGGAATTTATACTGTTAACAATATTTTTCATAAATCATAATCATATGTATTTGTTTTTTATGTATTGGGCCTATTTGAGGGGTCATTGCAAATACTTTGTACACATTGTTAGGGAGAAAACTATGGGTTTTAAGAAATGTCAACAAACATGACATTGGTTTACCACAATGTGAACACATTTATTTGTTTGTTTTTCAAATGCAGGTTGTTTAACAAGAAATATATTAAATAAGGAAACAAATGTAAACATATATTTTAGTAATTTAATTCCATCTAAGACAGTTAGACTAATTAGATAGAAATCACTTCATCTTTTGACTAAAATAAGGTTAGAGAAAATATTTTAACTTGATTTGCTTGACCTCGGCTATCTATTTATCTCAACCACAGCTAGCTTCATTTTCAGAAAGAGACTCTGGACAATCCTCCTCAGATTCAATTGTGTTGGGTGATCTTTGATGGGCTCAGAGTTTCAGGTTTTACCAAATAGCCACCAGTTTCTCAACTCTTTTGTTTGTCAGCCTGTTGCACACTCTGCTGCGTGTTCAACCAAACAGTGATCTGATGAGGGATCTGGAGAATAATTGAAGCAACCGGGGCCATGGCTTTATACTTCCAGCAGGTTGACACCTTGATGCGTTTGGCTGCCTTCCGGATGGTTTAAGCACTCCACAGCCCTTCATTGCTGGAAAATGTACCCAAACTTATAAGAACTTTCCCCTGATCTAGATTAAGGTGCTGTGCAATGGCAATGATGGTACCATAGGCCGCAAAAACCTGTTCTTCAGAAAGAACCTAGGCCTGTTCAGCACAATTTGCTTGTTCGTCGTTTTCTTCAACTTGTTGTGTTTTATTAGCTTTGTTTAAACTTCCTATTATGTTAGGGGCGAGATGACCCAAAATTACTTTTTGTTTTTGTATCATTTAAAATTGGTGATTTTCTTCAGCAAACACCTTAAATACATTCTAGAGAATTAGGAAATATGTAAAAAATAAAATTAAAATAAAAAAAATAAAAAGATGTTCGGAACTTTTTTTATATATTGACCTGACACCTTAACACAAATGGCAGTAATATTCTAACATCATAGGAAGGTTAAGCATGAGATTGAAAATTCACAAAATTACGCCGAGTGGTGATTTTCCCTGGAAAATTACAGAAAATTAAAAGTTACCTGGAAAATTCCACAACCCTACAAAGGGGTATAGACGTCCTTCCCAGTGCCCACCCTAGGCCCAAGAAAATTGCCTAAGCCATTCCTTAAAAGAAGATAAGGACACTGTCTTGGGACAAGGAACAATAAATAAACACTTCTCTTAAATTAAAGAATCCTTTCCAATCTAGCTCAGACACGGCACCCTTTAAATAATAAAATCAGAATCAGAAGAAAAAAGTAATTCCCCATGTCGAATAAAAATTGGCTTGATGACCTGGCCAACCAACGTCCCTTGAATGAAGCTCAAAGCACTCTGACAGGGTTGTCGTAATAATAAAAAAGGAAACGCATTTGAACTGTGAAGATGTAAAACAGCGTACACCAAGCCCAGGACTTGAGCAAGGCAACACGCAGAGGCAACACTCAGTCGACATGTCTGCAAACTGCGTTGCCGTAACAAAGCCTTTCTTTATGGGGAGGGCGGCTTTACTCATTTCCTCCCTTGTGACTGGAGGAGGCTGGGGTGCATGCCGTCACTGTCAGGATATCTGCTTCATCAACGCCTTCCCTCCTTCCCAAGACTCCCAAATTCCTGGGTTCAGCCATCTCTGCTTGAGACACTTCAAAAGACATGCAGAATAGTCCCTTCAATCTGAGGCAGAGACATGGGACCTCAAGGAAGTAGACATGATCCTATGGTTTCAAAAGCCAGCAAAATCCAAAACGACCACTTTTTATATCTATATTATATAGTCACCTAGCTCTTTTCTCCTTTGAGAGGTGGGCCACATTTGAAAGGGCCAAATGTGATCTCTGACCCCTCTAAACATACAATAGTCGAAACCATTCTCAACATCGATCTGAACCCTCTAAATATTGCTGTTCCCTTGGTATTTATGCTGTTCAATGACATTTAGCTGTCAATAAGGGCCTCCAATTGGCGTAGCAGTATTGGATTTTATTTAAACGTATGGAAACACTGGCTCATGTGGTGATAAGTGCGTTGGCGGGGGAAGGGTCTGCCTCCAAAGGCAGAAATAAGCTTTCGAATGGAGCGCACGCATTAAAAACGCGCCCATTATATTTTTGTTCCTGATTCTTCTCGGGATTTAACGTTACTCACGAGGAACCAAAATGAAATATCCTGTTTGCTGCAGCGGAGCGCCTGAGGGCACGTTTTTTTTTTTTTTTTTTTTAAGTCATCCTTTGGGGAGGGGAGGTGGAGTTTACAGGAGTGTATTCAAATGGTCACAAGATCAAAGTGAATAATTATTTAAAACCTTAGAAATGTTGTGATGATTGTTCAGTGACCCAAGCGTAATAGAAAACCGAAATGCAGCCTTCAGTTCGCTATTATTGCTAGCTACAGTAACAACTGAAAATAACGAGCAAGCTCAGCTATTCCAGGGGTGTATTGCTCGATAGCGAATTTACTAGCTCAAAAGCGTTGCCTGGATACGGAACTTCGCTCGATAGCAAACTCATTTACATTAAAATGCAAGCTTTGTTTTTAATAGAGTTCAATTTCGGACAACAGTAAGTGCTGTACGCGGCCCGTTTCCAAAATCCTCAGCTAACCCACTTCCCGTTCGACATCCTAACTCGCTGCTCTGCTCGCTGCGGCTCCAACGCCCCAACTCCTTGCGCAACATCCGCAAACTCGCTCGCTACAAATGTGCCCAATCCCCACTGACAACTAGGTAGCTAGCTAACGTTAGCCATCACCAACAGATCATTTCTGGTAACGTTACGTGGAAAAATACTAATCATCCGATTGATTTTAAATGTTAACTTAATGGGGTTTAAATCGGCAAACACAACCAGTGAACAAAGAAACCGATGTTCGTCTCAGCAAATGTTGGCGACTTGAGCTGTCATAAGTAAGCTAACTTTAGTAGCTAGCTAGCCAACTAGCTGGCAATTATTGTATAGTCTAACGTTAACCGTTAACTAACATTAGCAGTTAGCTGTAGACACATCTTATCGTGCGTGTGTAAACTGACAGGCTAAACTGATGTTATATTTTCCAAAATAGTCAACAAAGTAGCCAAACTAGCTAGTAATGTTATGTTCATTAAGAAAAATCACAAGTGAAAGCAGAGCGAAAACAATTAACGTTATTAGCTAAAGACTAGCTAGCTAACGTTATACTATTGCGACTGTAACAGTTGCCTGGCTAACTGGGGTAGCTAACGTTAACTTGTACATAAACACCTAGTATTGGACCTAGTTTTAGATCGGAATGAAGTCGCTATCACAAAAAGAGTAGAATCAGTTAGCTAACTAAATTAGTTATCCAGTTCACATTCACTCATTACCTAGCAAACTATGATCTCAACGGCAGACAAACAATTAACGTTATGACATTTATTTGGTTAATAACTAGCTACTTCTCAAACTACAGCTACGTAAGGCTGCGTACTCATGTAACGTTAATTTCCTTGGCTTGGCTGAATCAAACAACGCACATGAAATGGACAACGATGTTGACAGTGATTTTAATTAGCTAGCTAGCTAACTAACTAACTTTAGCTCGGTACCAGGCTAATTAACACAATGTCTACTGCTAACTAGCCAGATAACGCATGCTATTTGCACTGATAACAAGATATCAATATTTACATGTGTTGGTATATTATCAAAATTAACTTTAATAACGTTACACGGCAACTTATGATCGTTCATATTGTGGCAAGTTCTTATTATCTAACGTCAACTTAACCCAACAAGAGATATTGCCCCACCACAGCGAACAGTAAGTACCGATATGTGCATTATAACGTTACTTCTGCCAGAACAGCTTCTAGTGCTAGCTGTAAAACGAGGTTGAGGACAGCACAGTCATTTGATACCCACTGCAGAATCTCCGCTATGAACAACACTATATTATCCCTTTGGATGTAGCCAAACATGACTGGAAAAGAATGCAGTTAGCCTGCTAGCCACTTACAGCACCTCGCTGGCTTGCTAGGTTGCAAACTAGCTGGGCTAAGACCTGTCGTAATCAAGACACTGATTCTGTCTTCAGTGAAGATATAACGTTGGAGCTATAAAAAAAAACGTAACGTTAAGTATGTTAAATTAGTTAGTAGAAATAGAAATATGTTGTGGAACGCGTCACGCATTGTGGCAGCAAGCTAGCATGTGAGGCTATAAACAAGGGGGCAAAGAACTGGCTAAAGCTTTGAGTAGACAATGTTAGGCCGCAGTAAAGCCTGGTGGAAGTGAAATGGGAGCCTGGGGAAGGCACAAGCAGCGTGTACTCTCCACACCCCCGCCTCCCAGCATAAAGAGTACCGAACGCGATCACTAAATGGAGAAGAAAGCATCAACTGAAAACGAAATCAAGGCAGTTCAAATGCTTTGAAAATAAATATCGCTCGCAAGTTTAGATGCAGTCAGCCACCTAGCTGACGTTAATCTGTCAACAATGTTGCGGTGCTTATTCAAGCTAGCTATCTTGCTGGCTAACCGGGATAGCGAACATGGGCTGTAACAACCAAGTGTGAGGCTGTCTGCACTCACCATGAAGTCACTACCGAAGTTATCCTCTCCTCTCTGGTCCCCGGTTCGCATGGCATGGACCCCTTGAATGAACTTCCTCAAGATATTCGCCTGATCCATCTTTCAGGCCAGCGTGTGCCGCGGGTTTCCCACGGTAACTTAAACGAGTCCACTAACGAAAATAAAATAAAGAATAAATAAATAAATATTTTTAAAATCCACTGAGAATCACTCCCACATGTTCACCACCCCATGTTTGTTTTGTCCTACGTAAAAATAATCCAAATAGACGCTTTCCTTTCTTCTTATATATATGGATAATTTAAGAATAAAAACCATGAAACACAGATCCACTTCTCACTCACTCCCAGCTTCTACATTCACTAAACTCAGACACGAAACTAGCTGGACCGCCCAAAAGCCGCTATGAAACATGACCGCCCCTAGATTCTGTTCTTCAGTCTAATTGGACCCTGGCTGAGAATTCTAGCGACCTAATTGGTCACTGTTTTATGTCAGTCAAAGCATGGCCCCCTGCGCGTTCTTTTGTACAGCAGATCAAATGGATATCGCGCACGTCAATCACACAGTTGGCATTACTAGAATCTTATTGGTAGAGCCTGATGTGAGCAGTATAGAACTGCACCGCTAAGAAGCGTTCTGTCTCCTAAGGACAGGATAATTGACTGGATGTAAGGGAAAAACTGAAGGATAATATGTCAGGCATTCATGAATCGCCATCTCCTGTAGGCCGGCCGAGTTTGTTGTGCATTTAGGTCGCATAGCTCATTTATAAATAAATCATAAATAAATAGTTGACTTCCCAGGCAGCGCTGGACTACCTGTCTTTAGTTTAATATTCATAATGAAGTGCTCAGTTTCAGTATTTTATTTTGCATTTATTGGCGTCATCTTTTTGATCCCAGTAAAATATCGCTCGAAGCTATTTGGGAAAGGTATCCGACATAAGTATATTAGTTTCTTATTTTCCAATGTGTTTAAAGTGACTTTATTTTGTAGGAAGAGCTCAAACAAAATTAACTGTCAAGGGTGCTTTCTCTCATCTCTAGTTAATTACAGCTACAAACTAGAGATAAAAGACAGAAGTAATATGCAGTAACAATGTACATCTGACTATCCTATAGATGGGCTCGCCACGTGGATCAAATTTCTGAATAGTGACGTAACAACCCCACCCCAGTCCTTGTTGTCGGTAGTGAATTACAACATCTATTTGTTTTCCCTCTCACTTGACTTCTTGAAAATTTCTAGGCAATCGTCTTTATAGCGATGTGTTTTTTAAATGTTTGTTTGGTTCAATTAGCAAAACATATAAACGGTAAATAGAGATTTGAGACTGAATTCTGAAAGTGTCCTTTACTTGCTAATTCTACTGAATGAGTAGGGTATAGTTGCGAACGTAATCGCTATATGCAGTGTCCTCCGTAATGTTTTTGACAAAGACATTTTTTTTTATTTGGCTCTGTACTCAACCATTTTAGATTTGTAATCAAACAATTCGCATGTGGTTAAAGTGCATAGTATCAGCTTTTATTAAAGGGTATTTTTAATAAATAAATACCCTTTTTAAGGCTATTTATCCAAGGGAGATATGGTATGTTATGTAAATGAAAGTAGTCATGTTTAGTACTATATATGTCCTTTACAGGAAATGACTACATGAAGTCTGTGACCCATAGACATCACCAGGTGCTGAGTATCTCTGATGATGCTCTTCCAGGCCTGTGATGCAGCCATCTTCAGCTCCTCCTTGTTTTGGGGGCTAGTTGCCTTACATTTTCTCTTCAGCATATGGAATGCATGTTCAATTGTATTCAGATCAGGTGACTGACTTGGCCAGTCAAGAATTTTACAGGGTTTTGCTTTGAAAAGTGTATTTGTTGCTTTAGCATTATGGGGTATTGGGATAATTGTCTTGCTGTAGAATGAAGCACCATCCAATGAGTTTGGAGGTATTTGCTTGAACTTGAGCAGTTAAGATGGTCCTGTACACTTCAGAATTCACTCTGTTACTATCAGCAGATTCATCATCAATGAAGACAAGTGAGCCAGTACCTGTTGCAGCCATACATGCCCAAACCATAACACCCCCACCACCGTGTCTCACAGATGAGGTGCTATGCTTTGGATCTTAGCCAGTTCCTTTTGGCCTCCACACTTTGCTCTCGCCATCACTCTGATACAAGTTAATCTTGGTCTCATCTGTCCACAAGACCTTTTTCCAGAACTCTGCAGGCTCTTTTAGGTACGTCTTAGCAAACTGTAACCTGGCCATCCTGTTTTAGTGGCTAATTGGTGGTTTGCATCTTGCAGTGTAGCCTCTGAAGTTATGTTCGTTAAGTCTTCTGCGGACAGTAGTCACTGACACAGCCACACCTGCCTCCTAAGGAGTGTTTCTGATATGTCAGAGAGGTGTTTCAGGTTTTTCTTCATTATGGTGAGAATTATTTGGTTATCAACTGTAGAGTTCTTCCTTAGCCTACCAGGACCTTTTCCATTACTGAGCTCACCAGTGCTCTCTTTTTTCTTAATGGTGATCCAAACAGTTGACTCTGGTCAAAGTCAAGGTTTGGCCTAAGTCTCTGTATTTCTCAGCCTCATAATCACTTTCTTGACTTTCATTGGCACAACTCTGGTCCTCATGTTGACACACAGCAATAACAGACTCCAAAGGCAATCAAAAGCCTAGAATCAATACATAAATACTGAAAACGCTCTTATACCTGCACTAAGGAAGTAATTGAACACACCTGACTAATCAGAAACACCTGTTAAGCCATTTGTCCCCAACATCATGGTGCCCTGAAATGGAAGGTTGTTTGTCCCAGATGTCTGTTTGCCCAGACAGATGTTTGTCCCAAACATTATGGAGTGCACTTTATATAATGTATGTGTGTGTGTTTTCAAAAACTACTTTCTACCGATCTATGCCAACTGTGTACATACATGCAAAGTCTTAACCAACGCATGGCAGTATTTTGGGGCTTATGTCAACACAGTGTGCCCTAGAATACTGGCATGCTTTGGTTCATACTGCGCAGATATAAACGTTAAAAAAAACATGCATAAGGTCTATGGATGTTTGTGATTATTACATTTGTAAAGACATTGCTGTTTGAATGTACATTTTTTTGAATGTACATTTTTGGCGCTTTGAGCGCCACAAACTTTGGACCCAATGAGGTCCATTCTATCAGGGTGATATCACGATAGCTGCAGCGGATATCTACAAAACGAGTGAGTTCTCAGCTAAACTACCTGGATGGATCGATAGCACTCTGGGTATGATGAAACACAAAATGTAATTTTTGGGTGAACTACCCCTTTGAAGATACGTGCTCTGTCTGATCCTGTGTCAATTACATGTAAATTATGTGTTGGTAAAATAACATAATTATCTCAATGCAAGCATTAGCCTACTAGTTCCAGAGTAATCTTCCCAAGTTAGATTGTTTTCCCCCTTTTCAACAAAGCAGAGTGCAATTTTCCTACTGCTCTTGAATGGCCTGCCAATGAAAATTTTCATATGATTTGTTTCAATTCAGTTTCAGCACTGTGTACAACCTTTATGTTTGGTGATTATATAACGGGTTCCTTTTCCTTTTCTCTCACGTGACACATGTTTCTTCACAGATGAGAAGGATCAGTAATGTCGAATAATGTTGAGCTTGTTGCATAGTGACCAATAATCATCCTGAGATGGGCCTTTGTGTTTTTGGTGCAGTTAAGGCTGGCTTACTCATGTTGAATAATATTATTATTCTGTCTGTGATGAATGCCACTATCAATTCTGGATCAGTTTGACAAAAGGCAGATATGCAAATGTACAAAATGGTATAGAACACACTTCCAGAGGGACAAATTGCCAGAGTTCTCTTACTGCATAATCCAACCAACAAACAACAATAATTCTCAATTAGAGCTCAAACAAAATGAACTTTCAACGGTTGAGGGTGCGTTTCTCTCATCTCTAGTTAATTGCAGCTACAAACTAGAGATAAAAGACAGAAGTAACATGCAGTACATCTGACTGTATCCTATAGGGCTCGCAATCAAATTTCTGTATAGTGACATAACAACCCCACCCCAGTCCTTGTTGTGAGTAGTGAATTACAACATCCATTAAGAAAAGAATAATCAAATGAAAATAAAATAATTTATATATTATGAAACAAGGAAGAATTGCCTTGAAGAATGGTATTTGAGAAATGCTAATGAGCAAATACATGCATACATACATATATAAATTCATTGTTTATACTGCAGTGAAGTCTATTTAACATACTGGAAATAGCGACGCAAAAGTAATTATTTTCTTGCAGCATACATTACAGGGAACATTATGCCAGATTTAGTTTTTGAATTGAATCATTGCAGGACGAGAGCAAAGTAAAGCTTCTTTCATGATTAATTCCTTTCAGTTGCTCTCACATCCAAGAAAGACTCAAGTGGGGCTGTACTCTACCAGTCCCCAGAAAGGAGCTATCCCCCTACTTTCCTTATGGTCTATCAAAGATAACAAAACCGTCATTGAGGCAAGTGGAGGGACGTAGTAGAGCCAAGCTGTCAAGGAGCCAGTTCGTTTTAAAGAGAGGCAGACTGGCCTAGGCACCAGGCCCCTTTACAGCTGAAAGGGGCACTATTAGAATTCAGAAAACAGCCTCAAAACACCTCAGCCAAAAGAAGTAAGGAACCATCTCTCTCTCTCTCCTCCCCCCTTCCTTCATCTATCTGGTGTTTACCTCAGTCCTCCCTCTCCATCCTAAAACCTTACTGATTGTAGGTGGACAATTGAACATTCGGAATGCCTTTATATCAAACATACAGCCTAAAAACAAAAATTAACAATATAAAAACTATTGTTCTGAGGAAAATGTGGATTGTGCAATCTCATTGTATGCGGTTGTGTGGTGGCGCGAGTATCACAGTGTCTACATCCGAGGACGTTTCATAGAGGTTCCTTCTTTCTCATTTCAAGTCAGTTCACTATTAATTGCAACAGTGGCCATGCTGCCCTAGCATTAAAGCCAGCTGTCGGATATGGCAGGAACTGCCTCTGGTGTTTGATATGCTGGGGATGCAGACAATGGGGGACGGGGGGGGGGGCGGCTCTTGGTTGCGTGGATGGAAGAGTGGGTTCTGACAGGGGGGGTATCGTTTGCACAGTGGGAGTGCTTCTGTCTTTTGAATGGCTGAAGTGGGACAGTGAATAACAACATTCAGTATACCCTAGAAAGAGGAAGAAGGGCAGTACCCCCAATCATTTATTTAGTATGCCCCTCTTCATCTGACCCACCCCCCGCCCCTTAAATGCCTCTCACAGTCAGTGCTTTTCTCAAAGAGGAGAAGTCGGTAAACAGCTCCCTGCCTGGCTATAATCTGACGACAGCTACACCAACCTGTAATTAACTATAAATAAAATTGTTACTTAGTTTTTTGCTCCCATGCATTAGTTCAGACACTTGTAAGCTGCATAAAACTAGGAGTGATCAAATTCTCTACAATGTATTATATTACATAATAACCCCATTAAAAATAAGTTTGTGATGAAGTAATTAGCTAATGTAGTGACCTGTATTATGTTTAGGATGGAAATCATGCAAAATCTGTAACACTGCTTCAAGGGTACATTAAACTGCAGCTCAGGGGACTCTAGGCATTACATGTTATTTTACTGCTCCTCAAGGGATGAATCATTGTATTATGGTCTCCCAACACATACATACACAAACACATGCATGCACGCACACACAAACACACACACATTCTTAACACCTTCGGTAGTACATCCCAAAAAAAGACAGGAATGTTCTTTCAAAAAGTGGAAAAATGACAGATATTCCCTTTGCGTCTCAAAGAGATTTTTCTTATTCGTTGTGAGAGACCTTTATATTGCTTTGTATATCCAAGAAAATATTGCAAAAGAAAAATGAATCTTCAGGAAAAAATATTTTTGTAAATCCACACCATGTACAACTTTGAATTCAACGAATGCATGCTAGGTCCTTTGAAAAAAAGGCTGGACTTCTTATTTGGTCAATGATTTTTGACACAGACTGTTTCCACCACTCTGTGAAGGTCACAGCATTCACCATTTGTGTGTAGTGGCTTTCAAAAAGATTCCCAATGGAGGTACTCTTGTCTTGGAAATGACAACAAACTCAACAGGGAAACAGGACATGAAAACACAGACTTCACGCTATGGACATGCCAGGGGGTCAGGTCAGGCGTGTAGCATTAATCAGAGAGACAGGCCTGACCCTGCTGATGTATTAAAGCAGAACCCTTTCTTTTTCCTCCTTTCATCTCACATCTTCTTCCTCCTGTTCCTGTGCCATGTACAAGGAAATGTGTCCAAAAGGATGTTTAGCCACCGCATAGCTCTGGCTCAAACTGAAGGTATATGCTGGGCATGTGATTCAGTGCTCTCTCATTCATGAGTCATTCTGAGCAGGATGACCATGTTAGTCCCTCTGCTTGAAAGCATCCTGGAGAAACCGTGAGATTTTATTTATTAAATTTTTTTTGACGTGAGAAAAGAGGGTTCAATAAGTAGTCTTATTTTTATGTTTCTGTTTTTGATTATCAGTGTTTCTGTGGGCATATGAAAGGTGTTCAATAAATAAAAAGTATTTTGTGATAATAATAATAATAATAAGAAGAAGAAGAAGAAGAATTATTATTATTATTATTATTGCTATTATCTATCACTATCATATGTCCAGAAAATTAAAGAGCATTTATCCAAACCATGCCTTCTAAATCACAATTGATGCATAGTTTGATGCTATCTTTACAGTATTAGTATTATTATTATTATTATTATTATTATTATTAATAATAATAATAATAATAATAATAATAATAATAATATTATTATTATTATTATTATTATTTTGATGATTGTTAATATTATCATTTTATATTATTTGTGTTAACGAAAAAAGCACTTGTTCTGCGGCCTGGATTCGGTGTGTCAGCCACATGTCCAGCCCGGCGCAGCGAGTTTGGAGATATTTAAGCAGAAGGAGGTCCTCATGCCAGTCAAAGCAGGCTTTCTATTTCCAAAAGCACAGGATACTGCTATCCCTCTAGGTTGCATCAGGCCTGAGGAACGACGTGATGCAAGGTGTCTTAATCTCATAAATACATGTGCGGGCACGGGGCTGGGGAGCCAGGCTCGGGCTCGGGCTCGGGCTGGGTAGTGAGGTGGCTGGTAAATGATTCATGCCCCACAATGTGAGGAGGAAGCTAAGGCAGCGATGCCTCTCTTTTCACAGTTGATTGGAAACAGGTCAAGCAAGCAAAGGCTTCTTAGGAATCTGCTAAGGTCCTCTGTATTAATACAATGCACCATCTTTCCCGGGAAACAGGGTACCTCAGATCCGGGATGCGGGTCGAAGTGTTGTCCTTTGATTTGGGTTTATTTTTCACTGATACAGATGGAAGCCTTAACACTGCTTTTCAATCTGCTCAACCCATCTAGGCAACTGCAGATTATTTACTGTGACTATAACAGTCGGCTGGGTTATAATTAGTTTAAATGTATAAGCACAATTAAAGCAGTAGTTACAAAAGCAGATAAAGAATATATACACTTATATATTTGTACTGTGCATACATTTTAAAGATGTTTGTGATTGATAAGACATACATATAGTATGTTTATAGTATGTGAATAGCTATATGACAGATGAAGAAATGATGTTTTCGATCCTGTCTCGATACTAAAAGGATAGAAAAAACAGTGAACTTTCCCCTTTGCAGTCTAATGTCACTGAGTCTGGCGTCCCCTTCCTTTTAAAGAGAACTGGAACAGTACCTGAGAGCATTCTTTCACAGCGCCGCAGCTGTTGCCACCCCATAGGGTGAGTAATGCAGCTACGCCCATCTTGCCCAAGCTCCAGAAGTTTGGGCCCAGCCCTTTCTGGAGAGGCCCACACTCCACCCCTGCCACAGAGGGGTGGTGCCAGAGGTTAGGAGAGACACACTGTCCATCCTGGTGACTTCATCACAGGCTGGAGCCCAGAACCAGACAACACAAAACATGTGAATAGCCCACAGAAACAACACATGCTGTGCAAACGCACACACAAACATCCCGCGCTGAAAACAAACACACAACCACTCCACATTAAACAGCACACAGGCAACATACATAGCCACCCCACACAAACAACGAGTACAAAAACACACACAAACAGCCCACACAGACAACAGAGAAACATTCCACGCAAAGGACACATAAACACACACACAAACATTCAAAAACATTCCACAAAAACACCCACAAACACAGTACACAAGGATGGAATCTTCACAGACCGGGAGCTAACCAGGATTGGCTAATTGAGTTAGAGAAGTGAATTGGGCAATGAAGGATCAGGCAGCCTGCCTAGAATGTGGACAGTATGCTCCCTGTGCAGTGTTTGCTTTACTTTACAAAACACACAATTCATTTTTTTAAACTAGAAATGATAAAATGGGTTTTATGCAAAGACATGACGAGGTTGAAAGGCACAATGATTCTCCAAGGAATGTTCTACCCCCAGAACTGAATCTGAAACATTCATATGTTCTCATGAAATGACATATTTCAGATTTTCATCGTAATGTAATTACTGACACACAAACCTCTGCTTGTTTGATTGTGGAGCAGTCTAAGGACTGCAGTAAATATTGTGTATTTTACTCTGAACATTCACAGGATCTTTTGTAATGCCTATGAGGTTTATGGGTTAGCAATCATAAGGATTTAAGGCCCGACAAACCAATTTCAAGTGGAATGTTCCAATTCTAGTAAGCCGATAAACATCAAACAATACGGCCAATCATCAGATATTGTCTAGAGTTTAGCAGAGTTAAGGTATCAATAGTTGTTTTGTTTCCTCGTCTGAAAGTGGAAATAGGACATTAGGTTTCCCAGCATTCTTTCTGCTTCTCAAGACTCCTGTTAGAGAGCCGCACAGTTACAGGTAAAGTTACTTTACATGAAAATAACATTTTTTACACACATTAAGAAACTGTTTGAGGAATCATTGTCTTATTTGTTAGTGCCGTTAATTGTCATTAGCCCTGCTGAAATACACATGGAGGCCCACACACTATGCTTCAGAGCATCTATAGGCCCACACATGCTCTGTAATGGTGCATAAGCATATTTACATGAACATGGCCCAGAACAGAACAGGAGAGAAACACTTAGGGTTAATGCAGTTCCCTCATGGTATGTGGCAGGGCTATTCAACAGGCTGCCCAGGGTCCTAATCCAGCCATTGATGTAGATATACTCTTACTCCATTGATCGCTGAGGAGAAAAAAAGTATTATTCAGACGCATCACCAGGCCCACTTCTGCATAGTGCCAGCACACCTCCCACTAACAACAGAATAATAAATAATAACTATGCATATTTTCAGAGGGAATCTACACATGTACAATACATCCTATTCATACATTGCTTCATAAATAGGATGTTTTATGAAAAAATGTATGTAGAAAGTGCATGTGTATGAGAAAGAGGGGGCAAAGGATGGCAAACAGGTTGACCTACTGAATGTGTTTGTGTGTATGCATGTATACACGTGTGTGTGTATGCATTTGTGTACATTAATGTATACACATATGTGTGTGTATGCATGTGTGTACACATATGTGTGTGTATGTTTGTATGGTGTGGACAATTTTGCATGGACTACAATAAACATGCATGCGTGTTTGTGTGTGAGCATGTGTGGGTTATATGTGCATATGTGTATATGGTATGTGTTTAAACATGGATATGAATGTATATGGGCCATTCTACAGAAGTCGTGCAAATTGAGGGTTGGAGAAAAGTGTAAATTTGTATTCTTTTTGCAAAATTCTTTTATAATATATGTGTTACACTTTATCTGAGATACATAAATATACTAGATGTACAGTGCAATCACATGTCATTTTTTCAGAATAAGGATGCATTTACTGACTGCTCCTAAATATGTCACAACCGAAACAGGGTGTAAACCCTGCTTTTGAAATAAAATTACACACCCAATTGATAAGTTTAATTCACCCCTTTGAAAATGACATTTTGGAAAACAAATCTTGACTGCTGTTGAATTTGAATCAATTGCCCTGAATTTTTAAATGAAATAAAACTTTGGATTAATTCAATTTAGTGAAAACTCCATACAAATGTTCTCTATAAAATGGACAGATTTGATCACATGAATTTGATAGATTCTTATTTACGAGATTACATATACCCTCACCAGCACAATATCTTGGATATTTGATTGATTATTCATATTATTCAAAATTTTAACAAAACAGCAGGTGTTTCGTTTGTGACCACATTGTTGCGGTTGTGACAGCTCTTACTGAAACCTGAATTCCAAAAAAGTTGGGACAGTACGTAAAATGCAAATAAAAGCAGAAAGCAGTGATTTGTAAATTCTCTTGTCTATATATTTAATTGAAAACTTAATGTTTTACCTTAGCAACTTCATTGATTTTTGTAAATATACGCTAATTCCGAATTTGATGCCTGCAACACGTTCCAAAAAACGGGACAGGGGTATAAAAAATACTGGGAAGGTTGTGGAATGTTCAAAAAACACCTGTTTGGAACATTCCACAGGTAAATAGGTGAATAGGTGACAGGTCATGCTATCATGCTTGGGTATAAAAGGAGCATCCACAAAGGCTCTGGCATTTACGAGCAAGGATGGGTTCTCCACTTTATGAAAAACTGCATGAGCGAATAGTCCAACAGTTTAAGAGCAACGTTTCTCAACACACGATTGCAAGGAATTTAGGGATTTCACCATCTACAGTCCATAATATTAGTAAAACATTCAGAGAATCTGGAGAAAACGGGCAAGGCTGTAAACCAATATTGAATGCCCGTAACCTTCAAACCTTCAGACAGCACTACATTAAAAACGGCATGCTTCTGTAATGAATATAACCACATGTGCTCGGGAATACTTCAGAAAACCATTGTCAGTAAACACAATTCGTCACTGCATCTACAAATGCAAGTTAAGACTCTACTACCCAAAGCGTAAGCCATATATCAACAACATCCAGGAACGCCGTCGACTTCTCTGGGATCATCTGAGATGGACTGACGCAAATTGGAAACTGTGCTGTGGTCTGACGAGTCCACCTTTCAAATTGTTTGTGGAAATAATGGACGTTGTGTTCTCCTGGCCAGAGGAAAGAGGAAAAGGACCATCTTGATTGTTACCAACACAAGGTTCAAAAGCCAGCGTCTGTCATGGTATGGGGGTGTGTTAGTGCCCATGGCATGGGTAACTTGCACATCTGTGAAAGCACCATTAACGCTGAAGGGTACATATGCATTTTGGAGCAACATTTGCTGCGATCTGGACATCCCTGCTTATTTCAGCAAGACAATTGCCAAGCCACATTCTGCACGTGTTACATCAGCATGGTTTCGTCGTCAGAGAGTGCTTGCAGTCCAGACCTGTCTCCCATTGAAAACGTGTGGCACATTATGAAGCGCAAAATATGACAACGGAGATCCCGGACTGTTGAGCAGCTGAAGGCTCATATTAAGCAAGAACAGGAAACAATTTTGCTTTCAAAACTACAACAATTAGTGTTGTTGTTAAAATGAAAGGTGATGTAACGGAGGTAAACATGCCCCTGTCCCAAACATACCCCTGTCCCAAATTTTTTGGGAGGTGTTGCAGGTATCAAATGTAGAATGAGCGTATATTTACAAAAAACAATAAAGTTGATTAGTTAAAACATGAAATATCTTGTCTTTGTACTGTTTTCAATTGAATACAAAAAGGACTCGCAAATCATTGCTTTCTGTTTTTATTTACATTTTATACACTGTCCCAACTTTTTTAGAATTGAGGTTTGTACATGTGCATTGATTGTCTCACTATTTATTGTCTTTAATAAGAATTTACGGACAAGTGTCACCAACCGAAACAGGCCTGTCAAAACAATATCATTTGTTTCGGTAGTGACTGTTTCGGTTGTGACAATTTTGGCTCATTTCAGCCACAAAACAAAATATTTAGCAAGCACATGGTTAGCAACCACTTCTCTATGCAGATGCACCTTCCTTTTAATAAAATCTACAGTTATGAAAACTTTTTTTCTCTAATATGAAAACTTGGTGTTTGGGTGTGACGTCTCTTAAAACCACAGACTAATTTCTATACTTTGAAGGACAATTATATCAAAACGCTAAAACCTAGCTACTCACCATGTGGCCTTGATTCATATGAAGGCTGGTTAAAAAAAGGGGCGTGTGGCTACAAGCGGGTTCATTGCACAGACTCAAACAGTGTATGTTTCGGTTGTGACGTAAAAATTGGGGACAGCATTTTTTCGATAGGTTTTTTGAATTATAAAATTTATTACAAAATAGATTGCATTATTTTAACTTATATTTGATAAAAATTCACATGCTGTATTGAATGAGACAAATAATTGGCAAAAATATTTTGGGTATCATTTTTTAATGCACCAGTTTAAGGGTTGATAGTGGGGACAGCCATCTCCCAATAGGAATTTATACTCCCAAGTGTATAAGTGTTGATTTTGGATAAATGTAACTATTATTACTGCAATTTATATGTTGGATTATATTAAAACATAACATGATCTAATGAATTATATAGCATTGAAAGATTTTATTGGTCAATTTCTTACTTTTATCAGAGAGGGACAGCAATTTGCATGACTTTTGTAGAATGGCCCATATAATGTGTGTACAAGCATATCTGTGTGTGTGTGTGTGTGTGTATGTGTGTGTGTGTGTGAGAGAGAGAGCACATGATCATGTGCGTGTGGCATGCATGTGAGCATGCATGCTTCTGTGTATGTGTGAGCATATGATCCTTTGCATGTGCATGTGTGTGGTGTGTGTGAGCATGCGTGCGCTGTATATGCGTGTGTGTGTGTGTGTGTGTGTAAGCATACATGCGCTGTATACATGTGTGTCTGGTGTGTGTGTGTGAGCATGCGTGCGCTGTATATGCGTGTGTGTGAGCATACACGTGCTGTATACGTGTGTGTCTGGTGTGTTTGTGTGTGTGTGTGTGTGAGCATACGTGTGTTGTATATGCGTGTGGGTGCGGAGAATCCAGGCTGGGCTCTCTCTGCCTGTGGAATGCAGCGGGAACGCAGCGCTGAGCAGCTGAGCTCAGGAATGCGCTCTGACAAGCCCCGACAAAACCCGGGGATGAGAGGAGCTCTCCGGAACACACAGCGCCCTGTTCCACAGCCTGCACTGTCATCCTGACCCTCTCTGTGGGAAAATACAGCGTACAGCCACAGGGTCCCGGCCCTGTCGCCCTTCACTGTGGGGAAAAAGCCACTTCAAAATCAGCTTCCCTCTCTGTTTGGCGGTTTGTCTCGGCCTTTAACCCTGGCCCAGGTGCCAACTGTGCGTATGTGTGTCTGCACGCCTCTTGGTATGCGCGTGGCTGTACACGCCCCTGCGGAGTTTTCCAGAACAACCTGAAAAGGTGAACATGGAATTGCTTGCTTTCAAAAGTGTTCAAATAGCTGCCCTCAGGTCACATAAAATGGTACAGCAGTATGTTTCCAAACACAGCCCTTTTAAAGGCAAACCTCTTTATTTATTTTTTTACAAATATCTTTGATATTCCATTCTGTATATATTTTCTCTATATTAAAGGGCTTGACATCACTTCATATTTTTGTCTGTTTTTTTTCATAATATTTCATTTTAGTTTTATTACATGCTGCAACAAAATATGAGGAATGAGAGGAAACTGGTAGGTTGACGGCGAGATAGACAGTGTGAGATGCAACAGCAATGGGAAGGGTCATAAACAAAACATATGAATCAGCCCCTCTCATACCTCTGGAGAATAACACTACTTCCAGCCAGACAAGACCTTCTAGAAGTCATATATAAAGAATATTTGCCAGAGGGTGCAAACGATTTATCCTGTGTATGGTGGGATTACAAACTCTGACCTCAGGGTGTTTTTTCCAATAGAGGACGAATGAACCACTGAGATATTGTACATGGAGTGAGACAAGTTTTCGTCAATAAAGACCTGCAATATCTGTGTATTGCAGAACTCACTGAGACCTAGCTGAAGTTTTTTTTTCTTTTTTTTCTTGAAAAAGGACCAAATACTAATTAGTGATGCCGAAAGGCCAGTGTGTGTGTTTGTGTTTGAGAGAGAGAGAGACAGAGAGTGTATGTGTGTGTGTGTGTGTGTGTGTGTGAGTGTGTGAGAGAGAGAGGAGAAAGAGAGAGAGCGAGTGAGAGAGAGAGAGAGAGAGAGTGGGAACATTCTCTGTGCCGCCCACTCTACTCCCCAGAGACTCTAAGCAGAGCCTGTCGCCGGGTCCATCCCTATCCTGGGCCTTTAGAGAGGCTTACAAAATGACTTGTCTCCCTTTTTTTAGCACGTCCAATTACTGCACAGGGGCACATCCAAAAACCTCTCCCCCAGTCTGCAGTGGGTCAGACCAGTCTGGTCTACTACTCCACATAATTGCAATTCCAGAGAGTCATTTCTGTCAGGGTTCCTCCAAGGTTAAGGAAGAAGTAGCTCTGGAATACTGGAACTGGACCACGGCAGCTGATTATAAACAAAAAACAGGTAAACATCTGCCTGTCACCAGCGGCAGGGGAACTGGCTGGAATGGGATCGGCCGTCAGACAATACGAGGAAACCAAATAATTGGAAAAAGACACATCCTGCGCCCCAGCACGGGAGACACGGGCGAGATTTGCATACACTGGGCCCTGCTTCCAGAAAACCCCATTAAAGGGTCTGAGCATTTTTTGTCGCTTTTTTCATTAGTTCCACACTTCATCTGAAATAAAAAGGCCTTTTTCAAACAATGGCAGTTCAATGCAAGCTTTGAAGTACTGTCCCTTTGCAGAGTATAGAGGAGACAGTCAGTAATTCAGCAAGTTGTTATGTGGGACAGTGTGGATAGGGTAGGTTTTCTGTCATATTGGAAGCAAATAAGCACATTTTCAGGAAATGTGGCCCCATTGTCTGCAGTCCTTTGACTGGCTGTTGTTCGATGACACATCTGGAGCACTGGAAACAGGGTCATTTAATTTAAATTGTTTGCTGACATCTGTTTTGTATATTATTGTACAGTAATGGAGGGCAGGACCCTTGTAACCAATCAATAAATAATAATTGCATGTTATTGTTGGGTAAGGTTAGATACGATACTTTGATATATTTGATCAATATATATACAGTGATTTTTAAACATCAAAACATCACATCACTGTCACATTTGATAGCTGAATAATTCCTGATAATAGAGCTCATAGAGTTTCATAATGGACAACATTTTTGTGTAACAAAATGCAGTTGAATAAAACAGGATCATTTCAGTGTGATAAACATACACCTCAAAGATTATGGTTCCCATTCAACCTGAGTGTTTCCTTCCTGTCCATAGCATATTGTATAAGGAAGGAACTGTAACAGCACTTGTCAGAGCAGCCAATATCAGAGTGACCACTTGAGCTGCAACGGCTTCTGCTCCTCGTTCCAACTCCAGTCTTAATTGCTTAACAGGAATAATTGATTGGAAGGGAACTTGGAAACGACTGTTGTTAAAAGTGTTAATAGTAAGGGGCTGACTGGCACCTCTAAAGCCCTGAGGATCTCCAACAGTGTTGCCAGCTTTGACTTTCTCAACAAGATTGGTTCTTATTGTCATTGATTTTGCTCTGACTTGTGAGTAGTATTTTGGCCTTTCCCCACCTTTAAATTGTGTAAATTTAATAAAAATGTCAAGTTATAGGTAGAATAGCAAGATTGACTGGGCAGAAATAGCCCTATTTTGGTTTCCTTAGTTTATAATTTGTTGTAAGAAGCCATTCTTAAGCTTGGTCTTTTTTTATCCACAGCAAGTATCTTTGAGAGCATTGGTTTTCATTTTGGTGGTTGTAACGTGATCGTTTTGGCTACATTGACAGACAAATTACGTCAGGTTGGCTTGGGATATTTAAGTGACCCTGGCAACACTGATCCGCAGGACCAAGAGGACATCACTGCCACAAACCATTCCGCCCGCACTTCCGTCAAAGCAGGCCAGTGTCAACATGTCTGTCTGGGCGTCCGTCCATCTTGTCTGTCATGCCAGACCGTCTGTGCATTGCCTGTCTGGGCAACGCCGTCTCAGATTCCTTCCCGGTCTCTGTTTATCTTCATCTCACCGAGGACAGCCCACCCACTCTCGCGGGTCACTTGTCAACTCATGATCCATGACATCAGACACAGCTTCGCTTGCGATCGCAGCTGTGCCTGGACTGGATTCCTCAACCATCCACAGAGGCTGCTGGCACTTACCACCAGTTTGGACACATCGCAGAATACAGCCGCCTGATAAACCGACACTAAGACAACTGTACATTAACCATGACTGTGTCTGCAATAATTACTGAAACAGTGTTATCTTTGGCAAACTAATTTCTCCAGGGCAACTTGCAATGCTTACATACCGTATTATTATCTTTCTCTGGATATTTACTGATGAAAGTCAGGTTGAATGCATCAGCCAAGGGTGAAATGGCAGTGCCCTAACTAGGACCTGAACAGGTACAGGCCTATTCTCAAAGCACCTGCCAACAACATTGCCAGCATTACAAAGTATTTGGACTAACAATTTGTTGAAGTAAAACCGAGCCATTATAATATGCTGACTGCAATCAGTATATTTAAAAGCATTCAAATTTGTTTTGGAGAAAATTAGAGGATTGAGGATTTGTTCCTTCCGGTGTTTACTGGGTTTACCTGCTGTCGGTGATGCCATGATTTAACGTCAAATCATAATGTTAAAGCAAGGGTGCCATCTTGTGGCAGTAAAGACTAAATGCATAAGAACGTTACAATATGGTAACACAAAAATTTATTTTAGAATTGTTTCAGCTAGGCCACGTTAATTCATGTGGGCACCACCAATATATAATTTCCCTCAACATGATAAGCGATTATTTAAATAACTGTTGTTTCACATCCTTACATAATTGCATATTTTAGATATGACACAAACTACACATGATTTTGCTATATACTACAGCAACAGAGGTGTAATATCTAGGGGTCAGAAATTAAAGTCCTGCCATGTTTTTCTTACACCCAACTCAGCCAGCTGATTTCACTAATTAGTTCTACCTCTTGGCTGAAGAATTGTGCTAATTCGCAAACCCAGGTGATTGGAACAAAATACTTGGGAAGACTTTTACTTTCTGAACCTAGATTTTACACCTCTGCATAGCAATACCACTGTGTCAAGATGTTGGGAGCTGTCGGTGGGCTTTAAAATAATATTAAACACAGTTACCTCAAAGGAGGTACCACTACGCGTGGTATTGATGTTGTATCTAGTTGTACTTCTATATTTCTTATGCCTACTTTTCAGTCTTTTGTCTAAATCAGGTGACAGAGCCAGCGAAGGCGATGGAAATTCCGATCCCCTAGAGTGATTACTTCGTCAACCAATCGGAGCTTAGAACTGTCGATGCGTGACACAATTGGGCGGGCTTTCACAGAGGGATAGTCACACAGCGAGGGTTGTTCCGTATAGCTGGAACTCAATGGGAAATCTCTTTTGCGTAGAATAACACCGAGGTTGCGGATATTGACGTGGGGCGTGCACTTTATTCTTGTGTTAACAAAACAAGGATAACAATATCCGTCTAACCTAGGGGTGGAAAACATGTTGACTGCTGCTATCACATGATGTCGCATTTGCCGTTTGCCGTTTGCCGTTTCCTTGACATAGCACGTTTCGGGTCCGGTATAATCGAGTTTTTGTAGCATGTCTTTACAGCAGAACTTTCTGTTCATGTTTTACTGACCGGAAGTGGCAGAGAGAATAAACTTGCACACATGCTTACTTTAAGTACAACTTTTGATCTCCAGAAAGATGTTATTTCACATATTTCAACTAAGGACGACACAGCGAGACGAATAAAAGGCAAGTATTGCTCGGGGAGTATCTAGGCTACCTGTTCGACCAGCCTTTCACTTGATCAGCAATCATATTCCGTGAGGATATACTGTGGCTGGAATATTGTAGCCTATGTCCTAATATCGTATCGGAAACATTTTTCCCAGTGGGGGTATGGGGAATGGGATTCCGAACTGGGACGCACATTAAGCTGGTGCTTAAAATTCAAAAAGTTTTTTCCCTGTCAGCGTTAGGCACAATATGTGGAAATGACACAAACTGATATCTGTTTACCTTGGTCAAAATCATATATTTCAGCAGAAGCAGACGCCCGAATTCTTAACGTGGAGAAAGATGGAGGTGTTCTGTATTCATGGAAAGTAAGTTGATATGTGTAAAACTTGTCTAGATTGTGCAACTTTACATTTTAATACTGAATTGTGTTTCTTGCGTATCTGAATTGGCTATTAATGATTCCTTCTCCCCTACAGGGGTCCACAGGGAACACCAGGATAGGGAAGTGTGATCCCAACACAAAGCAAAATAAGGTAGGCTACTTTGAGATTTTTCTCACTGACACATTCAAGAGGAACAGCTGTGCCGGTCTGACCTCCCTTTTATTTCTTTTCTTTCTGTTTCACTCTCTCTGATATGTGCTTGCAGCTCCTCTACACTTTTGACAAGGAGGTGTTTGTGAGCAGCTGCTCTGTAAACAAGGAAGAGACGCTGCTCGGTAAGGTCCTCTTGTGCACGGCTAAGGGGGTTCATCGTCATTTGTTCTAGTCTCTCTGTCGCATAGTGAGTGCCATGCATTCAAAATCTTACACGCCAGTGATCGACTGCATTAACACATTCAGGCCTGTGCAAGGTACACCCAGAGTGTGGTGGTAAAATAAAAATTGGAGAACGACACCAGTGAAAGATTTGCACCGTATATCTGCCTATGAGTGCGTGGTAAGCCTTTATTGCCAGGCCGTTTTGAGATTCCCTTCTAAGTATGCCAATCACCTTCTTTGCAGCTGTCAGCCTGTCACAGAGGACAAAGACACAGGACCGTTTGGAACTAGGTGTGTACAGTTCCCTAAAAAAGAGAATGGATATTCACTGGATACTTGCATCATGATAAGGAACAACACATTTTGGGTCTACACCATGTATAAACAAGGCCCCTGTTTATACTGTTATCTGAAATTGTCCTAACAGATGTCTCGGGGGTTTTACAGTGTCAAGTCAGTCAGATTGTTAGTGAATTTTCAATTTCAAATGCACAAGTGAAGTCCTATAAATAGATTTATAGGATTGCGTTTTTTCAGTAATGGATTGCGTATGTTCAGACAGCAGTCTTTACAATCAGTGCAGGTCAGGTGGATTGATGCTCTAACGGGGCAGAAAGTTATCCATAAACCTAAATTACTTTTCTTTCTCGTTTCCCAGTCTCAAAGTGTAAAACGCTGCTTATCGAGATTCATCCGCAAAACAACATCAAAGTTCTGAAAGCAGTTGACTGTAGAATCAGAGTCCAGGTAACGTGACACATGTAATGAACACATTATGCAATGTAATTAACAACACGTAGCCCTGCAAGCATTACACTGTGGAGTTAAGGGTCATGATAATCTACTTCAATTGGTCTCTCACTGACCTAATGAAATGATCTTTAATATGCTTTGGTAGTTCCATGGAAACAGTTAAACATTAACACTATACGTGGGTTGGTGTAATTGCAAGTATCATCCGGTATCTTCATATGGTTTTTGGGTTGCATTATTTATTGGTATTGCAGCTTCTGTGCTCAGGATACATTACTGATTTGCCATCAGTTGTATCATGTCTGTATGTTTTCCACGTGCAGGTATTTGGGAAGGGTGCAATATTGATGTTGTGTATTCTTGCCTAGTTTTTAGACCCTGAAACCGACAAGAAAAATGTGCGTGAGAGTCACCTCCTGCTGGTTGCAGAAGATGGGTGTAAGTATTTAGGAAGTGAGTTTTATGTCCAACGAAAGTGAAACTAGGTGATGGTCAGTGCTGTGCGGCTGGTTGGCTGTTTTGACCATGCTGGTCTTTAAGCCCTAGACCCTGAGCCGACCAGAGGAGGATGGGTTTCCCCCTTGAGTCTGGTTCCTCCCAAGGTTTCTTCCTAGTTACACCAGGGAGTTTTTCCTTGCCACTGTTGCCTTTGGCTTGCTCTTGTGGGGGGTTTAGGCTGGGTTTTTCTGTGAAGTGCATTGTGACAACTAGTTGTGAAATGCGCTATATAAATAAATATTGATTTGATTTGATTTGTGGTGGTTTCTTGGACAAACCTCTGTTCCCCAGTAAGGAAGGACTGGTTCAATTTGTGCTCTTATGTTTGAAACTTTTCATTGACAGACATTGAACAATTCCACATATTCCTTGTCAAACAAGAAGGGTACAGAGTGGTAAGGGTTATTTATTTATGTATTTAATCTTCACTCGCAATTGCATCTCTGATACGGGTGAAAATATTGCTGTATATGACGGTAATGCATTTCGTGCTAAAGTCTGATTGGTAATGGGGAGTGAGAAACAAGGCCGCTCTCTGTTGCTTGGTTTTCTGTATCTACATAGAGAATGTCCAGCAGAGGTCTTTAACAGGTGCTCCTATTCCAGGTGATTCAGAACCTAGAACGTCTGGTCAAAGACAGGGTTGCGGAGGAGTTGTGCTGGGTTCAGTGGGACGTGGAGGCACAGAGACTCTTCTACCTCACCTCTAGGGTAAAACTCAACACCCCCTCTCTTCCTCGGACATCATTGCTTTTGTAGGGAGGCACATTAATATCAAGGTTGTGTACTTGGTATCAGCCAATAGTTGTTTCAAACAAACTGGCGTCAGCCCATAAACTAAGATTATGGCCGATATGATGTCACAGCATACATGCACCGGAGAGGCGATGCATTTGATGCTCCGGCCAAACGCACAACCATGGCTATACGGTGTGGCAGATGGGATCAGAGCAAGCTTTAAATAGAGGGTATTCAGTTTAGATCCCAGGCGTAGCACATTGATCGAGGGCTCTAATTGCTTCTGCAAAATATCCATATATTGTCCATAATATACTTTGTAAAGGGATAACTCATAAAAGTGTAAGTAATGCAAGAGATCCATTTAAAGGCATCTGCTCATAAAGTGTCAGCAAGCATACAGGGTGATGGTGACGCATTCCTCTTTTAATTCAGGAAAAATCCATGTTGAAATGTGTGCAGTTTTACCCAGACTGCAACTTTGAAACTCTGGTAAGACTATTTTACTGTTCAGAGCAGATTGTTTTTATGGACTGGAAATGTTAGTTCTCAGTGAATGTTGCAGAGAAAACTAGAGAATTATATTTAACACTGCTGTTTTATGCTATAGTTTGAGCTGCCGCTGGACTTGCCTGCCAGCCTGTTCACCTCTGTGAGGTAAGTGTCTTGTCAGTCTGTGTCTGTACGTCCCTTTCAACCTCTCAACCTCAGCCAGGCAGTTAGACTGTTTCACTGTACAGTTGGACTGTAGCTGTATCAATTATTTCAAGGTTGGCACATCAATTAATGTAATGATGTGGTTTCAGCCTTTAGGTCATAACCTGTGTCTCAATACAGACTAACTGCGTGTTTGAGGAAAGGGTGTGAGTGACAGAGCCATCGCCTCATATTTGTTGCGTTGTGCAAAGTAACCATAGATACTTGCTGTGCCTTTGCGTGTTTATTTCTACTTTTATGTGATAAATATAAACAAACTAACACAAAAAACAAACAAAGAATATGCCTGCGGATTTAATAGGTGGAATAATGATGAAACGGCATATATTCTAGAAAAATGCCACAGTTATTCAGAGGTCAAAGTGCAAACGGGTGCAGAAAATGTGCATTATGGTGTGTCAGCAGACGATCATCAGTCCGACAGCGTGTAAATGTTTTCTGGTCTTTGGAGGCCTGGGGCAAACGTATCTGATTTCAAGGCTGCAAACAACAGCTGAGCACTACTTCTATTTCTTTCAGCAGACACAATAATAATATAAGACACTTGGATTCTCATATCATTTCTAGGTTTGCTAACTTGGGATATGACCATTATAATGATGAGGAGTTGGAAGATGACGGAGTGAACCTTATGGTTTTCACCAGTAAAACAGGCAAGTACTGCAGTTACATTCATATATACCCAAAATGCCTCTTTTGTTTTAAATTAGTTTGGTGTGATATGAGTCTATTTTGCTAAATTTAAGTTCTTATATTTGGTTTTTATTTTGTATTTCACATGGGATGTGGAACCCCGCAGACTGTAAGTTATAGTAATAATAATAACAATAATAATATCTTCTTCATAATAATAATAATCCTAATAATTATAATAACTGATTGGACAATAACAAAACTAAGATGGGAAAATGATGATAATAATAATGGCTTTTAATCTAGTGGGAAAGAACCAAAATCAAACATTAGAAGAAAGTCAAATTGGCCATTCCTTCTGTGAGTAACTGAAACGGTTGAATCTTTGCTACAGAAATTCTTGGGCGCACAAGATGAATAACACGGAGTAAAAGCCGTTTTTAAATTTAGTCACTAAATCTAACTCGCTACGATTGGGCTAAAATGGGCTACGATTGGGGCTCCCTGTAGTAATCCATTTCAACTGAAGGAATTGATTTGGAAGAAATGCTCACTGCCAACCATTTCCTCTGCAGGGAGTATGTGCGTTTGCTATAGCCACCCTGTGCAAGTTAAGGAGGACTTTGCTTACACCATTGCCGTTGTGCACAGAGGTATGTGATACACTACATTTACAGTCCCCTCTGTGTCTCCTCCTTGATTCAGTCATTCACATTCATAAGCAAAGTGTAATGTAAACTTTTTCTGTTGTTAATTTTCAAATTCATGCGTAATGTTCAAATTCTAAAGGTTTTTTTGTTTTGTTTACTTCTAACGATAACATTTGAAATGAGTTGTTTTTCATCTATTTTGGTACTGCTCAGATTGTGTTTGCCCTGCGTTGTGTTCCCTGCAGGCTACTGTAAGACCTTCAGTGTGTCCATACAGGGATCCACACCACCCAGGACCAGAGACCTGCTGTTTCTCTCTCTGGGTGAGTTTGGCAGTCTTGCTGCAGAGCACTGCCACACCTCTGTCTGACTTGTTTTGTTTTAATTACCTTACATTATTTACACGCGTATTCATTCATGCATTACATTTGAGTGATCCCCTGTTGTTGTTCCAGATTATTACATTGTGGTGTACCTGGCCGGGCACTTCCTGCATTTTATCAACAGCAGGCAGCAGGACCTGCCCTGCCATAGCCTCTTCCTCTCAGGTGAGCCTGCCCTGCACCACAAATAGGGAGGAAATGATTTAAAAATGTTAGAAAACACACACTGTGCTCTTAACTCCACTATCAGTGGATGTGGATACAGCTACAAACCTGAAGACAAACCATTTCTCACTTGTTTGTTGTCAGGCGCACATATCAGTGCTGTTAGCGAGCGTAGCAGGGCATCGTTAATCACAGATCCTTGTTCCTGCAGGTGAAGATGCCAGGCTGGGCCAGCTTGGATCAGGCAGCATGGTTCTGACCCTCCCCGATGCCAAGCTGCTGGATGTGCGGTCAGGGATGATGTACAGGGCCGGGCTCAGCCACTCCGTCCTGCTGGACTTCCTGTGCAGGAGTAGACTGGACTCTCAGCGGCTGGCCTCCCTGCACTGCATGCTGGTCTACATGAGCCCGGACCCGGAGGTTGAGCTGAGGGTGAGGGAGGCGCAGCTGTGCACATGGTGTGGCGGGATGGTTACGGTCATGAGTCACTCTGTTTATGTGGAAAAATGCCTCTCTCCAAATGCGATTTAAGGCCATTTTAATCAGCAACGATGGACACTTTTTGGCCCAGACCACGGGCAAATTCAATTTGGAGTATTGCTGAGATGGCTGTCCCAAGTCCCCTACATTGTTGTCTTGATATGTTTGACGTCTATGGTTACCAATGCTCTGCTCTGTCCGATCATATGAAATCATCCTGATATGTTTGACATCTATGGTTACCAATGCTCTGTTCTGTGCCGATCATAAAAAATCATCCTGATATATTTGACGTCTATGGTTACCAGTGCTCTGTTCTGTGCAGATCATTGACTGGATCTGTGAGAACGTCATGGCTTTCGAGAACTTTGATCAAATTCAGGAATTCATACTGGGTGAGTGTGGTTGAGGTGGTGCATGGTTTTTAAACGCTTTTCAGCTTTGTGTTCCATGTGTAAATATGCTTTTCTCCTCAATGACAGCATCCCTGTACAGGATGGTGTACCAGCAGTCTCTCAGTCTGGATAAAGTCCTACCATATTCGTCTGTGCTAGAGAGGAAGGTAAGGGCGTTGTTTGTAAAGTCAGAAGAAATTAAGATTTTGAAAGGGCGAGGAGTGTGGCCAAATCAGCAGTATTCGTCTGTGTGTGTGTGTGTGTGTGTGTGTGTGTGTGTGTGTGTGTGTGTGTGTGTGTGTGTGTGTGTGTGTGTGTGTGTGTGTGCGCGTGTATGCGTACGTGTGTAGACCTGTGTAGGTCTTGTGTATAGGTATATTTGGAATGGGAAAGCAGGAGTTCACTGGTGTTGAATGGAGTAGTAACACTTTCTACCACACACTTCCTGCTTTACTTAAACATGGTGTGAAATCACAAGTTAAAGGATAAGTTCGCTATTTTGGACCTTGGACCCTATTTGCGGTCTGTCTTCCATGAACCTGACACATTGAGTCCATATTTTCGCTGATCGGTCCAGTATTGAGCTAGCTACAGATTTCCTGTAGGCTCTCACTGGGCTACAATAGAAGTCAACGGGGCAATTAGAAATGTTATGGAAAAACAACGATAAATGTGCTTTTATAGCTCAGTGTGTATTCTTAGGGTCTCAGTATGCTCTCCTGTGACATGTAGGCTATCGCAAACGCAAACCGAACGTTGAAACAACAGTTCCATTTGAAACAGAACTATTTCTCCGACCGCACTACCTCGCACTGTAAACTTCCGCAGTCTAGCTACGTTGTAGAGAGGCCGCTTGAAAAGCAGTTGATCACAAATCCTGACCTCCCGTTGGAGTTTACTAGCTAGTAGCCTACAGCAGAACTATTTGTAACGCAGTGTTTGTAATCATCATTTGTAATAATTTACATTACCTGCGCAACTTCAGCCTCTCTCTCTTCTCTTGCTCTCTTATCATCCATCTCTTGTAGTTCCGTGTCCGTGTATTCTGGCTCAAATCTGTAGCCAGTAACGTCAAAGTCAAAATCGAATTCTTCGTCTTCGTAATCATTATAGTCATCCATAATCCAAGTTTTTTGTGGAAATTGTAGCCTAAGTTGCTGCAGGTAAACAAACGCAGACTGCTCACATAGATAGTTTCGTAAACGGCCGGCACACCTTCCCGCTCCCCCACCCCCGACACATAGTACTCCGCGGGAGCAGCGAAAACAAGCAACAGAGAAATGCTTACTTCCAAGCCATGCCAAGCACGTAAAAATGTTCGGATTGAGATACATTTCACAGGAGAGCATACTGAGACCGGTAACAATACACCCTGAGCTTCCCGTATCATTTATTGTACATGAAATTTCTAATTGCCCCGTTGACTTCTATTGTAGCCCAGTGAGAGCCTACAGGAAATCTGTAGCTAGCTCAATACTGGACCGATCAGCGAAAATATGGACTCAATGTGTCAGGTTCATGGAAGACAGACCGCAAATAGGGTCCAAGGTCCAAAATAGCGAACTTATGCTTTAATTATTGATTTTCATGGCGCCTGTCATTTCTAAGTGGAATTATCAGTTATCACTGCTTTTGTATGTGCTGTCTGAAAGTATTTCTGGTATCACAGGGCTTATGATTCAAACAAAGCTCACTGTGTGTGTGCGTGTGTGCGATTATTTGTGTTTTACAGGACTTGCCTCTTTGCCTGAAAGAGATCCCTGGTGTGAAATTCACCTCTGAGCTCCTCTCTGAGCCAGTGTTTCGGGGAAAGGTAAGACCTGTTTCACAAAACTTCTATTCGGATGCACCACAACCCTCCTATTAATGCATGTTTGAATTGTGTCCGTAAGTACTGACACAATTCTTTTATGCTATGAAATTTGGTGTAAGAAATGAAGACCTGAAGGCTCAATTGGCAATAAGTACTTTTGGGGTGCAGTACTTTCCTCATGCACTAGATGGCAGATAAGTGGTGAAAGTACATCAGCATAGCATACAGCAGTGTCCCCAACCCTGTTCCTGGAGATCTACCATCCTGTAGGCTTTCACTTCAACCCTAACAAAGCACGCCTCATTCAACAGCTAAAGATCTCGTTGAGTAGAATCAGGTGTGTCAAAATAGGGTTGAAATGAAAACCTACAGGACGGTAGATCTTCAGGAACAGGGTTGGGGACCACTGACATACAGTAACAGATGAAGAATTTGTATCTCATGGATAAAACATGTACTGCATTAAGGCTGGCCGGACACATTGTTTAAGCAGAACCTAATTCTTTCAGAATTATCCCGTATTTTCAAAACTGAAGTCTTGTTTTAATACTCCTCAACTGTAATTTAAGAAAATGTAAATGTAGCACTAACAAACATATAAATGATGGCTAATTTAAAGTTCACAGATGAGGTAAGCCTTCAACAACCCAGAACCCCCAACACACCCCCACCCCCCACCACACAAAAGTGATTTTTTTTTTTAGTGTTAAGTGTGTTTTATGTGTTATCTGGTGGAAAAAAGCCCAAGCACTTCAAAGGATACTGGGAGGAACTTCAGTGGAACATCGAAAAGATGAAGTACTTTGAAGCAGTTCCAAACCCCAGATACAGAACCTCTGTGATCCAGGCCGACTGGTCCCGCTTGCTGGCCGAAATGGTGAGGACCGGAACGCAGCACGTGTACCTCCACGGTGCCGTGTGCCAAAGGGCGCTGTTGATGTGGCTTATGTGAACCGTGTAGTCGTCCTTTTCCTGTTTCCTATCCTGTACTGCCCATTTGAGTGGACAATGTGTACTCACTTTGTGCAAATGGGAAAGGTTCAGTGATTCCGCTTTCATTAGAACGCACAGTACACAGAGCGGGGAGAAGACAGTTGCATAATTTTCTGTTCCACAGTACACAAGAAAAAAAAAAGCCAAAAAAAAAAGCCCACTGATGAATGGAAAGAAAATGGGCATTTGTCACTTGTTTCAGAATTCAGAGGAGAAGAAGCATGCCAACAGTTTTCGGCACATTGAGGAGAACACCAAAAAGTAGGTGGAGAACAGTATGTTTAGAATGTAGCATTTGTGGGAGGAAGTGAGGGCGTCCTGGAGAGTGAAGTGTGATTCTAGAAAGTTCAGTGAGCAGGGACTCCTGGGAGTCGGGGGGGGGCTAGTGCACCAAGATGACGACTCAGCACTGAAATGTGCCTACATGTGTGAAACCGCTAGCTGACACTGTGAGAACATGCTTGATTCCAAGAAGTTTATTTTAAAATTTATTGTAACTGAGGAGGGAGGAGCTTTTGTGTCACAATATACCACACACACGCTCCACTTAGCATGTTGCTGTGTTAAATGACGCAGTTGAGTTTTTGAGATGTGAAACTAAGTTTAAGAGAGATTTTCATGTGATCAGAAGTCAATGACTGTTTCTATCCTTTCCCTTCACAACCTCAGAGTGCTGTCCATTGTGGATACCTGGCGCATAGGTAAGACAGGAGCAGAGTGTCTGCTCTTCTTTTGACAAATTTACCCCAATGCTATTGTAACACAGCAGCACACTACAGTGGAGTAGCCTACAGATGGGAAAATTCCTTGGGTAACTAAAAAAAAGAAATGAAAATCTCAGATTTCAGTGCCTGCATTCCTCAGCGCATGGGTCAAACCTGAATAAGGAGCCAGAATGATTCCCCTGGTTATGATTCCCAATAGCAGGGGCTGCATCACCACCAACACCAGCACCCCTCTTCCTCCCACTCCCAGCTTTGACCCCAGCCCAGCTGCCCTCCGTCTGAACCGCTAGAGGTCATGTGCTGGGGGCAGTTCTGCCGGCTACGCACAGTTTTCCCTCATCGTGGCCAAGTATCGCGTCACCCAGCATGCCCTGGGGTGGAATCAGTGATGTCACCCACAGACTGGGATGTCTCAGTGACCTGATCTGTGCCCTGCTTTCCTCTAGACAAGAAGATGGTGCCCCTCTTCCAGGAGGAGGATCAGCAGCAGAGGGCGCTGATAGGCTTGGTAAGTACAGTAGAATTACGTAAGGGGAGAAACAGCAGGAAGAAAACACGCGTGTACACACGCACGCACACGCATGAAAAACATTCTGTTCAGATTCAGGTGGAAATGTTGATAACAAGGTGCCTCGATCAGTTAGTCAGTTAGACCTGGGTCATTCTAAGCAAAACACACAATCGTATAAAATAATATTTTTGTTCTGAATATTGGCAAAAATCAACATTTCTTGGCTGCAATCTGCAGGAACTGGTGCTTGAAGGGTTAAAGTACTAGTTATTTGACCCAGGTCTGACAGGTTCATAAACAAACTGTTTACAGATGTTAAGAGAGCACCACCCAGGCATTGCAATAAAGCCCCACATTTTTATTTTTAGAAGCTTCCAATCACATTTGGTGTTTGGTTTCTTTCTCCCCTACCCCGCACCTCTCCATCGCTCTGCCCCCCCCCCCCCCCTCCCCCCCCCTCCCCCCAGGTCAGGGAAGTCAACTCTACTTCCACTCCCCACCTTTTCCTGAAGTCAACTCTACTTCCACTCCCCACCTTTTCCTGAAGTCAACTCTACTTCCACTCCCCACCTTTTCCTGAAGTCAACTCTACTTCCACTCCCCACCTTTTCCTGAAGTCAACTCTACTTCCACTCCCCACCTTTTCCTGAAGTCAACTCTACTTCCACTCCCCACCTTTTCCTGAAGTCAACTCTACTTCCACTCCCCACCTTTTCCTGAAGTCAACTCTACTTACACTCCCCACCTTTTCCTGAAGTCAACTCTACTTCCACTCCCCACCTTTTCCTGAAGTCAACTCTACTTACACTCCCCACCTTTTCCTGAAGTCAACTCTACTTCCACTCCCCACCTTTTCCTGAAGTCAACTCTACTTACACTCCCCACCTTTTCCTGAAGTCAACTCTACTTCCACTCCCCACCTTTTCCTGAAGTCAACTCTACTTCCACTCCCCACCTTTTCCTGAAGTCAACTCTACTTCCACTCCCCACCTTTTCCTGAAGTCAACTCTACTTCCACTCCCCACCTTTTCCTGAAGTCAACTCTACTTACACTCCCCACCTTTTCCTGAAGTCAACTCTACTTCCACTCCCCACCTTTTCCTGAAGTCAACTCTACTTCCACTCCCTACCTTTTCCTGAAGTCAACTCTACTTCCACTCCCCACCTTTTCCTGAAGTCAACTCTACTTCCACTCCCCACCTTTTCCTGAAGTCAACTCTACTTCCACTCCCCTCCTTTTCCTGAAGTCAACTCTACTTCCACTCCCCACCTTTTCCTGAAGTCAACTCTACTTCCACTCCCCACCTTTTCCTGAAGTCAACTCTACTTCCACTCCCCACCTTTTCCTGAAGTCAACTCTACTTCCACTCCCCACCTTTTCCTGAAGTCAACTCTACTTCCACTCCCCTCCTTTTCCTGAAGTCAACTCTACTTCCACTCCCCACCTTTTCCTGAAGTCAACTCTACTTACACTCCCCACCTTTTCCTGAAGTCAACTCTACTTCCACTCCCCACCTTTTCCTGAAGTCAACTCTACTTCCACTCCCCACCTTTTCCTGAAGTCAACTCTACTTCCACTCCTCACCTTTTCCTGAAGTCAACTCTACTTCCACTCCCCACCTTTTCCTGAAGTCAACTCTACTTCCACTCCCCACCTTTTCCTGAAGTCAACTCTACTTCCACTCCCCACCTTTTCCTGAAGTCAACTCTACTTCCACTCCCCACCTTTTCCTGAAGTCAACTCTACTTCCACTCCCCACCTTTTCCTGTTAGTGACGACTAGTGGAGACCTTTTGTTCGGATGTTTTGAGAGAAAACTTCTGAAAGGCTGGAAATACGGTTAAATTGTGCAATTTGGAATTGAAATGTAAGAGCTTTGTTATTGAACTAAACCCCCCCCCCCTTTCCTCCTGCTCTCCATGTGCTACCTTTCGTCTCACGTTTCATACAGATGGTGGACAAGCTCAGAGAGCACTTGAACAGGCATTTACCTCGCCTGGGAAAGAAGAAGATTGACATACTTGTTGTCAATTACGTAGCAAAGCTGGTTTGTGTTATTTTGCTCCTTTTTACCTGACAGTAGTCTGCACACACATACATTTTTTTTAGTTTTTTTATTTAAAGCAGAAGTGTGAAATTAGTGTTGCCAATGGTCTATATTTATTCACATACATGCAGTTTCTGGATAATCTTTTTTGGTTTCCTGCCTTCATGACATCTGAAATATATCCCTGATGTCAGCAAAATGGGAACATGTGCAATTTCTAGATATGTGTTTCTGAGGGATGCACTTGTCTCGGTTTCCTAGTAAAACTCACACATTTTTCAGCGCAACCGTTCACAGGAAATGAAAGGTACACTGTAATATCCTGTTATTGCATTAAAGCGAATACAATAGGAAGTGAGACATCACATGTGGTCACCAGGGTGGAGTGTGCACGCCTATCAGTTGTGAGCCTATAATGTTTGTGGTGTGTGTGTGTGTGTGTGTGCGTGTGTGTGCGTGTGTGTGTGTGTATGCGTGTTCGTGTGGAGTGTGTGTGCGTGCCAAAAAAGAGCTTTACTAGGTCTCAGCGTGGATTAATGCTCTACAAGAATGCAAAGATAGTGAAACATAGAATCGCTATCCAAGGAGATAAGTGTTATTTTACACCATGCAGGTGTGAAAGCAAGTGCAATGTGCCTCTCTGACCCCCTTCCTCACGTGTGTTTAGCTGGAGCTGGTCAGACACATGCTGGAGACGGTGTGGTTGAAGTATGAGCTGGGGCCTCACGTGCTGTCTTTGTAAGTGCTTCACACTGGATGATGTGAATGGCAGTGTGCTGTAATTTATGAGATGATAGGTGCCCTTGTAGTAGCAGCTGTGGAGAGTGTGCACGTACTGCAATGTGTGTCTCTCCTCCCCTGCTGTTCTGTGTTTGACTTTCCTCTACTGTTCTGTGATTGACTCTCCTTCTCTACTGTCCTGTGATTGACTCTCCTTCTCTACTGTCCTGTGATTGACTCTCCTTTTCTACTGTACTGTGTTTGACTCTCCTGCTCTACTGTACTGTGTTTGACTCTCCCCCCTGCTGTTCTGTGTTTGACTCATCTTCTCTACTGTACTGTGTTTGACTCTCCTGCTCTACTGTTCTGTTTGACTCTCCTGCTCTACTGTACTGTGTTTGACTCTCCTGCTCTACTGTACTGTGTTTGACTCTCCTTCTCTACTGTTCTGTTTGACTCTCCTCTACTGTACTGTGTTTGACTCTCCTCCTCTGCTGTTCTGTGTTTGACTCATCTTCTCTACTGTACTGTGTTTGACTCTCCTGCTCTACTGTACTGTGTTTGACGCTCCTTCTCTACTGTTCTGTGTTTGACTCTCCTTCTCTACTGTACTGTGTTTGACTCTCCTCCCCTGCTGTTCTGTGTTTGACTCATCTTCTCTCCTGCCCTGTGTGTTTTACTGTCCTCTGCTGTTCTGTATTTCTCTGCTTCAGTAAGCAGAAGGGCGGTCGGGCGGAGTGGGCCGTCTTTCACGTGATGAGCCGCATTCTGGAAGCTACGAAAGGCCTGTGTCTGCCCCTCCCTCCTGGTAGGAACAACTGTGCTCTGTGAAAGTAGTGTGAGCCTCCCTGACCCATGCTTAAACTCCCTGAACAGCAGGGCATAAACAAGGGAAAAAGTAATTGTGTTCCCATGAGGCCTTCTGTGAGCAATGACCAACATCTTTCACTCGAACAGTGCTCTGCTAGATGCTTCCCTTTATGAATATGACACACCAGCTCCAGCAGCTGGTCTACAAACAGAGAGACTATTGATCTGCACACATGATGTGGAAACATGGTGTAAGGTCTCCTTCCAGAGAATGACAATGAAAACATCCTCCCACTTAATTTCTGAACTTTGCTGTGCCTAGCCCTGTACCTGCGTTGGTGTAAGGAGAACGGAAGGCACGTTCTGTTTTTATGGCCGGTGGACAGAATGTGTGGGAGAGCGGTTGACTCAGAGCCAGGCTTGTGGCCATCCAACCTCAGTGTCAACACAGAAATGGCAACTGCATTGGAACTGTGATTCAGGCCCAAATTTAGTTCAGCTGCAATCAACTCTTAAAGTGCCACATGTTTTTGTTTTTCAATTATTGGCATGTTATGAAGTCAATGAAATTAGCCATTACAACAAAAAATGTTGCCTAAGAAACAAACACACAAGAAGTCTAAACAACAGCTCTCCCCAGAACACTTCCAGGCAGGACTGTTCCCTGGGTGTGCTAAATAAGTCCACAAGTCTTTGTTCAACACAGAGTGGTGCAAGTGCTCAGGTTGAACGCAGACTCGCACAGAAGTGACATTTATGTGACAAGAATTATGCCTTTTGATGAGTTACCTTGTCTGAACACATTTTACCTGTTGATTTGACACAAATGTAAGGATGGGGTGTATGGCTGTTGGTTGGGTTTTGCTACCAGTTCAGAGCATACCTGTGTGAAAAGACAAGGCAGTCCGAATGCTCATCAGTTGTGTGTCGCTGATTGCAGGATACCACACTTTGCTCTCTGTGCTGGGGGTGCGTTGTCTTCCCCATCACACCTTCCTGCAGTACGTGGACCATGGCCTGCTGCAGCTCACTGAGCCCTTTGTGTCACGCTTAATGACAGGTACTGACCACACTGTCTCAGTGTACTGCCCTCACTGATACACACTCACACACTGTCTCAGTGTACTGCCCTCACTGATACACACTCACACACTGTCTCATTGTACTGCCCTCACTGATACACACTCACACACTGTCTCAGTGTACTGCCCTCACTGATACACACTCACACGCTGTCTCATTACTGCCCTCACTGAAACACACTCACACACTGTCTCATTACTGTACTCACTGATACACTCACACACTGTCTCATTACTGTACTCACTGATACATACTCACACACTGTCTCATTACTGCCCTCACTGATACACACTCACACACTGTCTCATTACTGTACTCACTGATACACTCACACACTGTCATTACTGTACTCACTGATACACACTCACACACTGTCTCATTACTGTACTCACTGATACACACTCACACACTGTCTCATTACTGTACTCACTGATACACACTCACACACTGTCTCATTACTGCCCTCACTGATACACACTCACACACTGTCTCATTACTGTACTCACTGATACACACTCACACACTGTCTCATTACTGTACTCACTGATACACACTCACACACTGTCTCATTACTGCCCTCATTGATACACACTCACACACTGTCTCATTACTGCCCTCATTGATACACACTCACACACTGTCTCATTACTGTACTCACTGATACACACTCACACACTGTCTCATTACTGCCCTCACTGATACACACTCACACACTGTCTCATTACTGTACTCACTGATACACACTCACACACTGTCTCATTACTGCCCTCACTGATACACACTCACACACTGTCTCATTACTTTACTCACTGATACACACTCACACACTGTCTCATTACTGCCCTCACTGATACACACTCACACACTGTCTCATTACTGTACTCACTGATACACACTCACACACTGTCTCATTACTGTACTCACTGATACACACACACACACTGTCTCAGTACTGCCCTCACTGATACACACTCACACGCTGTCTCATTACTGCCCTCACTGATACACACTCACACACTGTCTCATTACTGTACTCACTGATACACACTCACACACTGTCTCATTACTGTACTCACTGATACACACTCACACACTGTCTCAGTACTGCCCTCACTGATACACACTCACACGCTGTCGCATTACTGCCCTCACTGATACACACTCACACACTGTCTCATTACTGCCCTCACTGATACACACTCACACACTGTCTCATTACTGCCCTCATTGATACACACTCACACACTGTCTCATTACTGTACTCACTGATACACACTCACACACTGTCTCATTACTGCCCTCACTGATACACACTCACACACTGTCTCAGTACTGCCCTCACTGATACACACTCACACACTGTCTCATTACTGCCCTCACTGATACACACTCACACACTGTCTCATTACTGTACTCACTGATACACACTCACACACTGTCTCATTACTGCCCTCACTGATACACACTCACACACTGTCTCATTACTTTACTCACTGATACACACTCACACACTGTCTCATTACTGTACTCACTGATACACACTCACACACTGTCTCATTACTGTACTCACTGGTACACACTCACACACTGTCTCATTACTGTACTCACTGATACACACTCACACACTGTCTCATTACTGCCCTCACTGATACACACTCACACACTGTCTCAGTACTGCCCTCACTGATACACACTCACACACTGTCTCATTACTGTACTCACTGATACACACTCACACACTGTCTCATTACTGTAATCACTGATACACTCACACACTGTCTCATTACTGTACTCACTGATACACTCACACACTGTCTCATTACTGTACTCACTGATACACTCACACACTGTCTCATTACTGTACTCACTGATACACACTCACACACTGTCTCAGTACTGCCCTCACTGATACACACTCACACACTGTCTCATTACTGCCCTCACTGATACACACTCACACACTGTCTCATTACTGTACTCACTGATACACACTCACACACTGTCTCATTACTGTACTCACTGATACACACTCACACACTGTCTCAGTACTGCCCTCACTGATACACACTCACACACTCTCATTACTGTACTCACTGATACATACTCACACACTGTCTCATTACTGCCCTCACTGATACACACTCACACACTGTCTCATTACTGTAATCACTGATACACTCACACACTGTCTCATTACTGTACTCACTGATACACACTCACACACTGTCTCAGTACTGCCCTCACTGATACACACTCACACACTGTCTCATTACTGTACTCACTGATACACACTCACACACTGTCTCATTACTGTACTCACTGATACACACTCACACACTGTCTCATTACTGCCCTCGCTGATACACACTCACACACTGTCTCATTACTGTACTCACTGATACACACTCACACACTGTCTCATTACTGCCCTCACTGATACACACTCACACACTGTCTCATTACTGCCCTCACTGATACACACTCACACACTGTCTCATTACTGTACTCACTGATACACACTCACACACTGTCTCATTACTGCCCTCACTGGTACACACTTACACTGTCTCAGTACTGTCCGCAACGGAACACACTCACCACACATATGCACTCATGCCAACATTTGTCTTTCTGTGGCTGACCAGATTGGATAAGTATCTGATCTGGTCAGCATGATTTCTTTAAGGTTGTTTCTTGTTCAGTTTGGCATAATTGGTTGGAGGTTAACTGTCATCTGGTGTTGCTCAACACTAAGAACAACGTCACTCCAGTGGCATGGTCATTGTTGACGTAGGGCGTCTCTGTCCAATGGCACTTAACGGTGTCCCATATTTTCAGTTTTATTCAGACATCTCGCATAAAAGATGGGAGGACAAATAAAATATTTAATTGAAAAAAGGCAGGAATGGGTGGTTCTCTTGAAATTCTTGTGAACTTTGCACAAACATATAAAAATAAGCGAGTCCTGGATAAGTATGCCTAAATTCCCAACATAAGATCGGCTCAGTGTGCCATAATTTATGTAGGAGTTCTCGGAAGAACAGTGACGTGATGTTGCTGGGGCTCTGTCAGGTTAAAGTGATCCGGGCGGGATTCCTTAGAATCTTAGCGGAGTTGTGCGTTTCTCTGTTGGTGAGTGGGTTCCTCTATTTGCTGCGTGCGTGCCTGAGTCAGAGCAGTTTCATCACCAAGCCCCACTGTACTTTTCCACCACGTGCTGGAATCTATGAACGCCCATCACCACGGCATGTAAAAATTCACTGGAGAGATTTATTTGAACAGCAGGTAGCAGCACACTTAGCTATAAATAAGGCGTGGCATTCAAGGCTTCTGGGCTTCACTGTGTCTAGAGGTTGGTGTCCAGAAGATGGTGATGGCAGGAGATCAATCCAATGAAATCTGTTATAAGCTTTGGGGTAGTGGAGGGAGTAGACAGCATTCAAAGATCCGTGAAATTTATATTCTAATTTCTATTCGAAATTTTAATTATAGGTTTTTATTTTATTTTTTAATTATAGATTCCTGACATGTTTTTGTAGTCAAGAACTATAATGGTGACTGTGAAAAGTTCAAATAGAGGTTCAGCTACCCTCCTCACATTTCTTTTACACGCCCTAACATTACTCAGAGGTTCCATGATTGAGTCCTTAGTTGACATCACTTCAAAATGTTTGAGAAGGGATTACCCACAATTCACTTTGTGAATCTGCTGAGTGACATTAATGTGCATATGCTGCTGTGTGTATGCATAGTAACATGCCTATTGTGAGTGATGATTTGTGCATAGAGGAGCATGTGTCTCCCAGTGATGTGTGTGTGTGCGTGCGTGCGTGCGTGCGTGCGTGCGTGCGTGCGTGCGTGCGTGCGTGCGTGCGTGCGTGCGTGCGTGCGTGCGTGCGTGCATATATCCCTGCATTGGGAATAGTGCTTCAGCTGGACACATCCTCCAACAGCCCAACAAAATACATTTTTAAGAATGTGTCTTTGTCGGTTTATCCAGGAATTAGAGAATATAACGTTCAGTGCTCCAAAACTGTAAACAACTGTTTTCTGCTGCTCTCTCAAGCATGGCACAGTTTGAATCATTTATGTAGTTGTTTTCTAAAATGTTCTATGAGGAAGTGAAGCATCTTTAACTGCTTCACATTGTATAAGTATTAATAGAATGTTCTAAATCAGTTATGTGGCGTTAAGCTCTGGCTCTGTGAAGTTTATAGCAATCTGGATTGGTTACAACGAGACAATAAAAATCCAGGAATGGGAAGGATAGGGATTCTGGTTGAATTAATCAATGCAAATAAATAGTGACTCATTGAGGAGTCTGAAATCTCTCAGAACTGTCCACAGAATAGTGCCTGATGCATCAAAAGGTGCTTTGAAGCCATCGAGTTCATACTGCCTTCCAAGTCAACTGCGTTTTTCCAACAAAACAGTGTTTGTAGCTGTGCCTCGTGTGGCATACACTGTGTTTGCAATTAATTATATTTACTGCACGGTATTTACTGTTGAGAGAATGGGCTGTCGAAGAGAGAGAAAGAGAGAGGACAACACATGCTGCCCAGCTCTATGAAAAGCAATCCTTCATACAAAACATGCAGATGTTCACTGCTCTCCTCTAAGGTTTCAATGACAATCTGATATGGTATGCCATTATAAGGAAGGACAGCTTGGTAAGAATTCTTGGTTTGGCATACAGTATATGTGGAAGGTCAATCATATTTCTTAATAATGTGGCAAAAGAGCTAGTGCAGTAAACTGGGGGGGTCATTCTTTTTCATTCTGTTTCTACAGACCTGGACAACAGCGATGACAACGAAAAGCTGAAGTTTAGTATTATGAAGAGACTTCCTGAAGTAAAGTACCTTCTTTTTTTGTGATCACAGTTGTTTCACTTTCATTATGATTGCAGAAAAACTTCAACTATGTCTCTAAAACCCTCCATAGTTTCACCACTACTCTCATATTTTGTAATCATAACTGTCAGTCATTTTCTTTTTGCTGTAGTAATATGTTTTTAAAAAATATTTTTGACTAACTATTCTTTGAGCTGTCTTGCAGCCAGTTAGTCTACGCGGGTCTTGTCAGTGTAATAAAAAAAACAAAGATGAGTTTTCCTGTTCAATTCCCCCTTGTGGGTTGTGCATGTATATTGCAAGTCTAAAAAAGCAATTTCTTTAATTAAGCATTTTAAAAACATTTGTGGAATGCAATGACTCAACTAAAGCCTGCAATTTAAGGAATGGTAACATAAAGAAAATCCATTTATACATACTATTTAATCTGTTAAATGGTAGGGTATTACAAATGTTTATCGATGTGCCATGTAGAGGTATGTACTGCTGTACAGATGCCGCTGTGAAAATAAATAAGATGCTAAATAATAGTAAATTAACTGCCTATTTTTAAACAGTTTAGAAAGTAATAATGTTAGGACTACAGGATGAAACGCTCACTACGGTAGAGGCTTATAGATCTTAAATCTATCGGTTGTTTACCATTTCATGTGTTTTATTGCCTCTCGGGTGTATAATGTCCCCAGTCCATGGAACAGAAGCTCTTCCAGCTGTGGGATCACCCAATCAGCTCAGCTTGTATATCCAGGAAGTACGTCCAAGGGCTCCTCGAGAAACACGCCAAGACAAAAGTAAATACTCTTGCCATCTGTTAATTTTCAGCTTTAATGGCCATAAGATTACAGACCAAACTGTTTCTGAGACTAAAATTATTTTTAGCGGTTCTTGTGTGTATAGCTTAGTAAATCTTCTTGACTGTTTACAGGGCTCTGTCTTCATGGAGAGGGAGAAGTCGTGCTTCCAGCCCGAGTTCCTGCCTCTCACGTACCTAGCCAAAATTCTCTCAGATATGGAAAGTCAAGGTACTTGGGAGGGTTTCTGATGTCATGCGACCCTATCATGTGACTTTTGAGCCCCCCCCCCGTCTTGTGAAAATCTACGGTGGTGTATTGCAGTGCTGAACCCGTTTGAGGAGCAGGAGAACGTGGACGCCAGGTTTGTTGAGGAGACGGCGCTGAAACAGACGCTCATCTTGCTGGGGCTGGAGGAGAAGTGAGGTCAGAGGGCAACGCTGGCCAGACAGAGAAACCCTAAGGACAAACACCAGTGTACAGTGTACAACACTTAGGGCTCTCTCACATCTAGCTTCTTTGACATCTCGACCCTAATACAAGCACGGTGTGGTTCATGTGCTCTGGGACAGGAATCTTCAGCTCAGGTCCTAGGGGGGATGCAGGGTATGCTGGCGTGGGTTGTTACTCAATTGATCATTACACAGGTAAACCATCCTCACCTAGTTTATTGTGTCTTAACTAGTTGATTTTAAGATGAAAACAAAAACCAGCACACCCTGCAGACCTCTATGCTTTGAGAGCCTCACCTGTGGAAGGGTGAGGTCTTTATAAGTTATGCGTCTTGCTCCTGAATTTCCTGAAGGGCAGCGTCTTCCACATATAGACACAAATCTCTTTCATTAGTTTGCTAGCCCTGGGGGACAGAGGAATAAAAAGAGCATGGCACATAGTCTAATATATTCCACAGGAATTCCGCTACTGGGTAAAAAAAAAAAGCAAAGCAACCAGGCTCTATTGAAAATGTGAAACTAAAAAAAAATTCTGATCCTCATCTTGAACATATTAACATCTATTTGACTGCAAGTGAATTAAAGTTGAGTAAAATGTTTAAAAAAAAAAATAAAAAAAAACCTGTGTGTGAAAGTGCCCTGAGGGAACGGCGTTTTTACATGCAGCTCAGCAAGACTTCTGGGAAATGGCTGACTTGGTAGATCTTGGAGCGCTCCACATGAGCACCATCAGAAGGTAGTCACTGGGTCTGGCTGCAGTGTTATTGCACCGAAGCTGTGAAGCAGAGCGTAATTTCCGATTCTCTGTAAGCAGTTGTGAAATCCAGTGCTCAGCCTCACCGAATGAAAATGGGAAGCCCAGATAAGCTTACAGTAAGACAGGAAATATCTTAACTTTCTGTGGTGATACATATTTGCTGGATATTTCCTTTCCCAGTAACCTGTTACGTGATTTTCAGGAGGAAATGAACAGCAATAAGCACATTTGGAAAATGATGCATTAGACCAAAAATAAATCTTGCATACTGACGAACTGGAAAAGGGATTTTGAACGTGTTTGTGTTTACAGTGTATTGTACAACTGTAAATAAAAAGACATATTTGAAGCTGAATTTATTCTTTATTCAAACTGTTCCTCCAAGTTGACTGCTGCATGTGACATGAAACTTCATTCACAAATGATGTACACATTCAGGAATGTAAAATAATGGAGATGTGGTTTCTGCCTGAGAACACTCCTGGACCGGGAGTATTACTGGCCAGAGAACCTTCTCACTGATTAAGCAAAACTCTGTTGGTGCCCTTCAGGTACAACGGAACATAAACTGTATACACCTGGAGCATCACGTCTACAGAACATGTTGATATTTCAAGAATCTATTGGAGACACTCAAGGAGCTAAATAAAATCCAGGTTTTGATAGAAGAACAATAAAGTCCCTGACGCTGAGGAAATCGGCTCCAGATGCTAGGCACAGGGGCTTCTCTCGCTCCAATCTCGGAAGTTTTAAAATTACTTTTAGCATTCGATGTGGCTGCAGGGCCCTAAGTAATAAGACGCATACCATGTGGCTGAAGGATGAGAATATTCTCATATTTAATAAGCATCAGTGACCGTGTTATTAAATATGACTGAAATGCTCTAACTGAAAGGGCTCTTCTCGTCCTTGTCTGGGCTATATCTCCACGGGCTTTGGCTGGGGTTTGCGGATGTGCCGGATGTTTGAGCCGAGCTCGGTGGGTTTGAAGGGGGCCAGGGCTCCATAGGGCCGGGGGATTGGCAGGGGGTCGTCCTCGGGGACATAGGCGTTGGGCCGGGCCTCTGCCGTGGTGATGCCCCCATTCGGCAGCTGGCTCTTCTCCTCATCCTCTGCCCTCTGGAATGGCAGAGCGAACAGAATAACGATCAGGAACGACAGCATTACAAATAACTGTTACACTGAAGGAAAAAGGCACCATATACCCTGCTCTTGCTGAGTGGCTGAAGCTAAGCAGGTGTGGGCTTGGTTAGAACTTGGTTGGGAGACTTCCTGGGGGGAAGATGCTGCTAGCAGTGGTGTTGGTGGGCAAGTAATGGATGGACCTCGGGACCAAATAAAAGCCAATGGCCCTGCATAGGGCCTGCTCCTCACCATTGCTTGCTCCTGGAGATCAGCCTGCTGCCGCTGCTCGGCCTTCAGTGTGCGCTGCCAGGCCTGCTCCATCTCCTCTGAGGGCGTAAGGCCCTCCTCCAGCCGTCGCTGACACGAGTCCAGGAGCTTCTCCTTGTCCTTGACCTCTTGTTGGAGTGTCATGGCTTTGGCCTGCTCCATGGACAGCTCAGACACCGCTGACATCAGCTTCTTAGTGGTGTCCTTGAGCTGACTCTGCAGCTCATTCACCTGAATGAGCGGCACGGCAGATCAGAGACAGTACATACACTCACACACACACCAGCTCAGACAGTACATATAAGGAATAATCCATAACGAGGTGTTGTGTTACAGGGTTTTAACACACAACATTGAGGCGAAGAACCACCCAACATGAAGAGGAGGGTGGTTGCCTCCATGATCAATGCCAAATACCATGGTCATAAAATAAAAAGAATAAAATATAAGAAGGGGTCGTTAATATTTTGGGACAATTCGCCCTCAAAATATAAACTTTTTTGACGGCACTAACTACTTGCTATACTATTTGCAGCATACGAGGCGGTGCCTTCCCAGTAGTCACTGAGGGAAAGAAAATACCTTCTGTCTGCAGAATAACGTTAGCTCGGCTACAATAAAATTTTGTCATTGTTGTTAACTAACCTGAGAAATAAAATAAGTATTATTATTTATTGAAAAATAAGAACTTATTTTGGTGAATGTTTTGGAATTAAAAGGGTATGCTGTTATGAAGGTTATTTGCCGTTCCCATGATATATTTTTAAAATATATATTTGTTAAATTATACAATTAAAAGAAATTAAATATTGCACAAATAGGGCCTGATTTACTAAGACTTTTATCGTGTGCAAAACCTTTTAGCACACGCAAAACCAGTAACATGACAAGAAATAGGTCATGGTATTTGTTTTGCACCAATCATTGGTTGTGTTATTAGTTTTGCGTGTGCTAAAAGTTTTTGTCTTAGTAAATCAGGCCCATAATCAGAAAACTGCTTAGCTAACTCAATGATAATGTAACTAGGATGAAAATCATCCATTGCTTGTGTTTTTCTTGTTCACCCTCAAAATATAATCTTATTTTGTTAAAGTGATACTGCAGTCAAAAACCGACTTTTCCCGTTGAAAACCAATGTTTTGGGTTAGATTATAATCATACACAACTGTCTATGTCCGAAAATCTCATGTTTAGTCAAAATAGTTTTATATGAGTTTTTGTGTAGGTTTACCAATACGCTGGTTTCCGGGGATTCGTGACGTCACAAGATCCTTAACATAAAAATGGGTGGAGTTGAGGTGGTCCTAGGGGTAGTCTCGGCTGGGCACGTGGTATAAAAGCAGAGACCAACGGGTTTTTTTTTTCCTCTTTGAGACTGAGACCTTTGTACTGCTAACTAGTTAGTGCAAGTTCAAATGCGAATTGCTTTGTATTACTGCTAACGTTAATATTACGACTTATATCGAGCTACTAAGGCTACGTTCACACTGCAGGCATTAGTGCTCAATTCCTATTTATTGCTCAGATCCGATTTTTTTTTTGTTTGGCTGTTCACATTAATTTTTTAATGCCGCCCATATCTGATTCCAGTGTGAACCGATTGCTCTCCTCAAATGACCTGTGCAAATTAACAAAAACAAAAGACATAGCGCCTGTTACACAGCCTGCAGAAATAAACAACAACAAAAAGGAAGTAATCAAAGTCACAGCTTCTGCGTTAATTTTAAAGTTGATGTGCAGTGGAGCTAATGATAAGGGTGAGGAGAAGGGAAAAAAGCCAAGGTTTTTACTAGCTTTTTGTGCTGCCATGGCTGCTACTTCTGTGCAGAGTGACTCGTGAATGCGAGATCGGAGCCAGGAATGGGGGGACCGTGACGTGCGGTTTCAGTGAAACTCAAGCAAGGCATGAAATTAACCTCGCGAGTTAAAGGTCTCGTTAAACTTCCTTAGTAGGGCGAGCGAGTTAAGAAAATGGAGCGCTCGGTCGTTTGGCTAGTGAGACCAGTCGATATAACATTTATAAAACGGATAGTTCCGGGATGAAGATTGGTCAATACAGCGTTCCAGCCGTGTTAAAATACACAATATAAAAAAGCTATCACATGACACATCTGTTCAACTTCATGTGTAACGTATAACCTAACATCACTGCGCACCCTTAGATTAAACTATTGACACACTATTGGACCGACAAACATAACGTTCGGTAAGCAGCTACATGAGAAAACCGTGAATAATGAATAGGCTACCGTGCAACAAACCAAGACAATAATATGGACAATTCTAACATTATTTTAAAGCACAAAACGGCTAACGCAGCTGTCCGCGAATGATATAAAAACGTTGCCTACTTCCGACTTATTATCATGGTGTATCGTTTGTGCCCAAAAAAAATCCACTGCTTTGCACATTTACCACTTATCTAAAATGACAACACATGATAATATAATGTGAATCGGTTGATAACCTACCCTGTACAATAGTTAGTTAACTAGCCCGTGCGTACACGTTCTAATGCCCTGCTAGCTGCATCAAAAATGACGTAAAAAGTCACATTAATTCCGATCTGACAGACTGCGGTCGGTTATGTATCGGTAATCCCACATTCAAAAGTGCCCAAATGAGAATTTGAAATGTCAGATTCAATGTGATTTTCGCTGTTCACACTTCCATAAATAAAAATCAGATCTGTGTCACATTTGAGGAAAAAATCGGATCTGTGCCACTTTTTACCTGCAGTGTGAACGTAGCCATAGAGGGTTATTCATCTACAACGTCTAACTTTGGTATCTTTAGCTAACTTGCCTGCATTATGCCAAGGAGTCAGAGATATATCGTTCCTCGGTGTAACGCCACTGGCTCTGTTAGCTTTCACAATCTGTCGAGAGACGGAATGATGTATGGATAAATTAGGTAATGCAAAGCAGTCTATTGTGTGTGAGTTTAGCACCGTTTGGTTCAGAGAACTGATAACTTAGCTAGATAGCTAGTTATCGCTATCATTTATGAATAATGTTAGCTAATAAATGATAACAATTCTCTCCGGACCAAGTGGAGCTGGGCGCTACAACCAGCTATGTTCAATATACTAACGTTACTGTGTGACTGGGTTTTGCTGTGTATTTCAATGTATTTAATAGTAACGTTACTTTAGGCAGACAAACAAGCTAACTTAGCTAGGTAACGTTAGCTCTACCATTCGGTTACATCCCCGGTCCTCTCCTCGATCGCGAAGACGTAGTTGTGAGGAGAGAGTAGGAAGGGGGCTGAGTTCAGTGGGGGCCTGAGTCAGTTCACCAAGACACACCCTTTCACTCCTTGACCGTATGAATATTCATAATATGACTACGTGGCACCGTCGTCATATGACCACACCCACTCACGAGTTCCAGTTCAAATTGAAGCGGTAAAAAAGGCCTTAGAAAAGCCTCTGCAGTAGCCTATCTCTTTAAATGTTTTGGACTCGAGTCTGAAGCAAGTTTTCCATTCCCATGATATATGTGACCTGCTCTATCCTGTGTTTTATACATTTCTGTAAATAGGAGAGTCTCAGCTTCCTGGTAATACCTGGAATTATCTTCCTACGATATATGCTCATTTAAATCTTGACCACCACCAAACCGTGTTTTTGATTTATTCAAATAAATTATAACTGTAGCGATATGCTGAGTTGCAAGAACGTTCATTCAGACATAACTCAACATTAACAGTCATTTTATTAGTTTGCTGGAAAATAAGATTGTTTACAAGTTGTTAACATTGCTGGGGCAGAATATTCTAAATTTCAAAAGAAATCAACATCAACTTGTAATTGCATAAGCTGAAATGGATGATGAAGGACACTTGTTTAACTTTGAATATACTAGTCATATCAACACTGAGCTAGCTAAGAAGTTTGGTGTAAATATGTGTAATATTTTTTTTCAATTTAGAAAGTGTCCAGGAAGTATTTATGCTGGCTCCCATCCCATCTCATCATATAACTAACGTTAGGCACTCAGTTGAATGAAGATAGCTTCGACCGTATACATCATAGGTTTCTATCACAATGACTGTGTAAACGTATTCATAGGTTTCTATCACAGTCGGGTACGTTTACATGCACACTAATACTCCGATCTGAACCCGGTTATGGCAATACTCTGGTTACTGAAATGGTCACGTAAACACCTTTATCCGATAATGTAAGGTCATGAGGTCATTTCGAAACCCGATTTACACCCCTGATTTTTTGGGGCATGTAAACCATAGACTGTATAAAAATAGATGTAAACACCTTTCTCTGGTTTCTTTCGGCTTTTCAAAACTACGCATGTCAGGCAGAAGAGGCGGTGTAACGTCAAAATTATTCCACCCGTCAACATTTGCTATACCTGGGGTTCCTTCAGCATCTCACTTCCAGAATTTTAATATTAAATTAGCATTTCACTGGTGAAAATATATTGTTCAGTGTTACGTGCTTGTGTTTGTACTAAATAACTGAAATTATCGGGAAACTGGCCAGATTTAGAGATCGGTAAAGCTAGCTAGTACTATACTAAATCAACCACTACTAGCAATTAGCTATAAATAACTATAATAATTACTAGCTAGCTAAAATAATAATAATAGCCTACGTAAATTTTTGATTGGCGGATCATTTTTGTCCTTAAACGGGAAGCAGTTAGTAGCTATGTTTTCCACAGAGCCGATTATGGAGAGAATCATGTAAATGCGGCTTTTGGAGTAATCACATTTCTTACGTCCACGTGAACACGATAAGTTAAATACTGGCGTAAGCTGATAGTTTCCAGTAATCGGATATTGCTGTGCATGTAAACGAGGAATGACAGTGTAAACACGGCGCCATCTTTAGGACCAATTTTGCGGTGCAGCGGTCCCTCACACTCAGTCAGCGGGTGGGGGAGAGATGGCTAACGTTAGCCACGTTTTTTCATCAGCAGTGAGGTGCGCGATTTCTTTAAGTTAGCTGATGGTAAATTTGGTTTAGCAAATTTAACGTCAACTTCACTAACGTTAAAGCCATTGCTTTCACCTTTGTTGCCTAATGTTATCTTTTGCCCTTTACTTAATGGGCTAGCTGGCAAGCGCAGGTGTGCCAATACGGCAATAGGAGCCTGAAGAAAAAGTTAACTATGCAATTCACGGATTGCTTACATGGCAATAAGTTAGAGTGGCTGCTCTCCTGCTACAAACTGTATAATGGAGTCCTATAGACGGGCAATGGCGCTGATTTGATGCAAAGCTATAACGTTATTTGGCAAAAGTCAATATTACCATTTTTGCTAGCTGTCTACGGCTATGACATTACATGAAAATAACAGTCAAAAATCCTAAAAACGTTTGTAATTATAAAGTCTCACGATAGCTAGCTAGCTAACTAGTTTACAATATCTTGACTTCTGGCTAACGTTGCAGTGCTTCCCCTAACTTCTTGCTGTGGCACATCTCCACAGCATGACCACAAAATAAAGTCAGTCGTCACTAACGGGATTTGTTTAGCAGAGGCTTGTTTGGAGACGCACTGTCATGACAGATGAACGACCACATCGCTCTAAACGTATGGGGAAATATTGCTTGATGCTAATAGTAGCTAGGCATGATGGCTGATCGATTGGTCAGTTTAGCTAACTAGCTACCTAGCCTCACAGCAAGCAATGTTATTTAATTAATTGATAGTTAGCTAGTAGCAATCACTTACCATACGATTTCACGTTTCACTCTAGCTGAATCTGAAGGAGCCGAGTGAACGAATAGGACAGCATCAGTCTCAAACGGTCCTGTTTTCGAAATCCCATCCTGAACTCCACATAATATCCCAGGGGAAATAATCCTCCTCCCTAAAATGTGCACCGCACATTTGTGTGTTTTTGGACACAGATGCCACAATGAAGTTGCACACACGCACGAAAATAGCTACTTTTCCTGAGGGGAAAAACGTGAACTCAATCAATATTTTCAATCAATATTTATTTATATAGCGCATTTCACAACAAGTTGTCACAATGCACTTCACAGCAAAACAGCAAAACCCAGCCTAAACTCCCCACAAGAGCAAGCCAAAGGCAACAGTGGCAAGGAAAAACTCCCTGGTGTAACTAGGAAGAAACCTTGGAAGGAACCAGACTCAATGGGGGAACCCATCCTCCTCTGGTCGGCTCAGGGTCTAGGGCTTAAGGACCAACATGGTCAAAACAGCCAATGTCCATGATGATGCAACTCTGTGGCATGTCAGGCTAGAGTTTGTGCAGCCTGCACAAACACAAAAGTTCACCATCCTAAATCACTGTGAAACAACTAAAACGGAAACTAACTAAACGACTATAGTTAAGTAACTGACTGACTTCACTTACTAACCAACTACTGCATTGTGTGGCTTGGTATGCATTAGATATGGATGGATCACTTTAAGGGTGGTTTCTCCTGACAAATTTTCCCATTGAGAAGAAACACTTCAAGTTATCCCTGTCTACTGCATATCTGGCAGCAGAGTGATGGTTTGATACCTCAGACCACCTTGATGACTTACAGCCATTTTGCCAACCATGTATTCCATACTGTTCCAGTATAATTTACAGATAAATCTAGTCCTACACCCAATTCCCATAGAGATCCATTCAAATGCAGAGAAGTTATAGTATCGCTTGTAAGAGTACCAGAAAATAAGATATCAAGAGTCTTTTGATGTTGTTGGGTCACAGACATCAGGAAGTCATGGCATGCAAAGGATATGCAACCAAATATTAAAAATTATTACTTTATTCTACATTATGTTACACTGTCCAAAATTTTTGATGCCCGAAAATGGGAGGGACTATGTACACAAGGTTCTATAATGTCTAAACAGTTCATCCAATATGGATGAAAATACCCTCAAATTAAAGCTGACAGTCTGTACTTAAACCTCATTGTCATTGTATCCTTTCAAAAGTGCTAGAGTACAGAACCAAAATAACAAATAATGTGTCGCTGTCCAATGGATTATGGTGCTCACTGTATATGGTTACAGGTTGGTTAGCTGAATTTAAACATTATGTATTTAGAACAGTGATTAAACTTGACCCAAACTACCTGTGCATTACATGGTTTTAACACACACCTCCAGCCAATCAGAATCAAGTATTCACCTAAAACAAGTTCTAAACCAAGGTATCACACACACACCAGATCAGAGACAGTACACACACCAGCTCAGAGAGCATTTTTCCTAAATGAAATGATAGGAAGGCCGGATACACCTAGTTTGCCCTCAGATAATGAAGAGTGTGCGAAGAGGCAGAGCACTGCAGGGGATGATTTAAACTGGAGACAGGAGCACTGCAGGGGATGATTTAATTCAGAGGCAATGAGCAGGTGACTGGCTTGGGGAGGGTACCTCCATACCCCTTGTGTCCAACAGTCCAAGTATGTGTGTGTGTATGTGTTTGAGGGGGTGCTTACTTTCTTGGCCAGATCGAGGGTGTCCTGTTTCCCGTCCTCTGCCTTGGCACGGATACGCTGAGAAAGCTGGGTCACCTGATCATACACCAGCTCCTTCTCCAGGAGCTGCTCCTCCTGCTCTGCCAGGCTCTTCTCCAGCTGAGCACAGACACGGCATTAACAGACTGTAGCCATGGAAACAGCTCTCTCTGACTGAGAATAGTCAGATCTAATGTTCAGGCTGTCCTGAACACACTCATCAGCCTTGGCATCAGCTCCTCCCCCTGGCTTACTCCACACTGTACTCCCATCACACATATGTAATCACTTTTATGTAAAAGATAAATAGTAAAAGTTTCTGCTTATATCAGAATCAGTGGACAGAGGCTGTTAGAACTCAAGAGAAGCTGACAGTAGATATGAGTACAGTAGATTTTGAGAGAAGCTGACAGCAGATATGAGGACAGTAGATTTTGAGAGAAGCTGACAGTAGATATGAGGACAGTAGATTTTGAGAGAAGCTGACAGTAGATATGAGTACAGTAGAATTTGAGAGAAGCTGACAGTAGATATGAGGACAGTAGATTTTGAGAGAAGCTGACAGTAGATATGAGTACAGTAGAATTTGAGAGAAGCTGACAGTAGATATGAGTACAGTAGATTTTGAGAGAAGCTGACAGTAGATATGAGGACAGTAGATTTTGAGAGAAGCTGACAGTAGATATGAGGACAGAAAATGTCGAGAGAAGCTGACAGTAAGACTAAGGACAGTGGATGTTGCTGTTGGTTGAGGTGAGTGGGTAAATGAAACTTTGGGTGGCCCAGCACCTTTTCGATCTTCTTGATGAGCTGGTCGGAGGATGGGTCAGTGCCCTCCAGCCTGCGCACACGGCTCTGCTGGTCCTCCACAGCCTTCTCCAGAGCCAGCCTCCTGTCCTTACACTCCGACAGCTGAAGGAGATGCAGCATGGCCAGAGTGAGTGTGTGACGTGTGTACGTTCAGCTCCTCCTCTGCCCCATATATAATACCTTAATGCCTACTGATTTATTATTGTTGGTCATTACATTACATTACTACTGAAGCATTTGGCAAGATGAGGAGATTTCCATTTCTTAAATAAATCAGTATTGTGCATTCCCCATTCCGCAAATTTGATTACACAATAGTTAGACTAAGATCTATTTGTATGTACTTGCTCTACGATAAAACTCAATAAAAACCGAAGAGTTTATTTTTGATTTACATAGATGAGGTTAATATCTTCTCTTGGATTACATTCAAATCTATCAGGAAGTACAAGTACACGTGCACTCATAACCCAATCGTGAAATACGACTGTTATTGATAACCATCATCGGAAACAAATGTCTATGATGTTGAAATGCTAATTCTCTGGTATTGGAAAAATGAGGTCATACCATAAGGGATTATTGCAGGCATATACAAATGGGTAAAAACATATTTTCTATATCTCATACTGCCATAAACTTAAATGGTAGAGGGAGAGCCCACCCTTGAGGCAGACTCTCTTGCAATCTCCAAGACCCATTTTCAGAGAGGATTTATGACGGTCTCAGCGCCCTGTATGGCAGCCAGCTTGCATTCCAGTTGACGCCCCAGTCATGAGATCACAGTCCCCCTGGCTGTCCGGCAGTATTTTATTTGCTAATTAATAAGTGACAGACAGGTTGGACACAGATGTGTCGCTGTGTCCCGCATCAGCAGTTCAGTCTGGATGCTGGCTCTGCTAAATCCTCCCGAGCAGCGTATTTAGAAAGGATGGCTGTCCCCGTGCCACACACATGGGGATTTAGGCGCTCTAGAGGAATTGTGTCACTCAACCACAGTCTCTCTCAAACACATACTGTATGTGTGCAGTGGCTGCTTTAGGAGTTTGGTTAGTCTCCTAAGGGTCTTTTGAACCATCACACATTTGTCTCTGATCTTCTTCTACGTGGCAATTGGATTAAGTGCTTAACATTAAAACAAAGTCAGAGAGGCACACACCCATCTCAACAACCAGAGGATGAGGATCTCCTCATATCATTAGGGGTCTACACAATCTCCTCCCATCATTATGGGTTTACACAATCTCCTCAGAATTAGGGTATACAATATATATAATATAATTATATATAATATATATAATTAGGGTATAGCCAGCAGCCATACCACTATGCAATCTGTGCCTGCTAAATGGCTGAAGCTAAGCAGGTTGTGGGCTTGGTTAGTACTTGGATGGGAGACCTCTGGGGAAAACTAAGTTGCTGCTGGAAGTGGTGTTGGTGGACCAGTAGGGGGCAGTCTTCCCTCTGGTCAAATAAACCCCAATGCCCCAGTGCAGTGATGGGGACACTGTGCTGTAGGAGATGCCGTCTTTCGGATGAGACGTTAAACCGAGGTCCTGACTCACTGTGGTCATTAAAGATCCCATGACACTTATCGTAAAGAGTAGGGGTTTCCCCGGTGTCCTGGTTAAACTCCCAAACCAGGCTCATTCAATCTGTCACCTAATCATCCCCCAGTTTAATTGGCTAAAAAAAAATTCTCTCCCTCTCCACCTCAGCTGATGTGTGGTGAGCATACTGGCGCAAAATGGCTGCCGTTGCATCACCCAGGTGGGTGCTACACATTGGTGGTGGTAGAGGCGAGTTTCCCCCTCATCATTGTAAAGCGCTTTGAGTATCTAGAAAGGCGCTATATAAATGCCATGCATTATCATTATTATTATTATACACAATCTCCTCACATCATTAGGAGTCTACACAATCTCTCTAGTGCATTGTGCTGGTCCCTGTGCAGCTGTACAAAGGCTCATGTGTGAATGCAGAGTGGCTACACCAGTTCAACTCTGTCAATGGAGACTGGTTCCAGAGATGTGGCCAGTTCCCAAGCAAGCTGGAAAACAGGCTCTCAGAAGAATAAAGTCTCTATCGAAGAGCCAGGGCCTTGGAAATGTCATTCGTTCAGTTAAGTTCAAAGAAAACACCGCTGACTGGCCGTACTAAAATCAACAACAAAAGAATGTATTCCACCTGAAATATCTAATGGATAAACACAAACTGTTTTAATTGTGCATGCTTAACAAGCTGTAGACACAAGTTAGAAGGCTGATTCAAAACTGAAAACATGTTTGTAAAATTGAACTGGATCCTGGAAGCACAGACATCTGTGAGAGAATGCAGGCCCCAGAAATCAAACATGACTCATTGGAACCTTATGACTGACCTCATTGACCCAGTACTCGCACTGAACTCTCCCATCATGCTTTGCACATGTGAAGGTGCGCACCCTTCAACTGAGAGCAGTGCACATTGTTGTAGGGCCTTACTCACTTCCAAACTTTCATGACACAAATGGCTCTTTGGGTTAAAAATGGCTTTGTCAGTTTCTCACTTAGCCATTGGGTATTTGGATTATTAACTGTGGAAGTTATGTAATAATTGGTATAACCTGACTGTGCAGCACAAAATTCAGAAGTATTTGGCCTAGTTGGACTGAGGGAGGAAACTGTGAGGTTGGTCTCTGTATGCCGTGAAGGCAGACAGTGAACTATTTACCAGCTTTAAAAAAATAAAAGATACTTGTGTGCATGCCAGCTCAGTATTTCAAACGTTTTCTTCTACAAGAGCAGCAGCTGACCCCATTTCATAGCAGATGAGCATATTTCACATGAATCTAATCAGCATGTTTCCCACTGTCATCAATCTACAATGCCTTCAACATAATGGATGATGATGGGGAGTTCCGTATCCTCACATTTGTGAGGTTCACTTAAATTTACACATATTGTACTTCAGTTTTAAATGCACACACAAATATTAAGGCTGGAATATTCTAATTCAGCGGTTAATACTTGTTGGCCAGTGAGTCCATGACCATTTTTAGCTTCATCTCCATGTTCTTCAGCGTTGCTAGCCCTTTCATTGTCATTCTAATTCATAGTGTTGAATACCCAATGCTTACTTGAATACCCAACCACTTCAACCTCAGAATTAGATAGACAGGACTAAGTGGCTCTATAATGCACTGGCCTGTGTTCAAGGGGAATACCTGTGTGTCAGGCTACTTTGATCACTGTAATCGGGATAGGCTCAGACACAGGCAGTTCCATTACCAGCCATTGTGTAGGTATCTGTCAGCAAGATGTTTGTTCTAGTTCAAGAAATATTAATGGAAAACCCACTGTGTTTAGACAGCGCTATACACAACTGGGTTGCCTGATTTTAGAAGCGCATATGATGGCTGATCGCTGTCTTCAAAACGGTCTTGGCTATAAATGGTAAAGTTTGGTTTAGTAATGGATGTAAAAGCTGGCTTCACAGCCACCTGAGTTTATACCACATTACATTAAGCATTGTGATTCGTTGGAAATATAATACATTCCAATTTTTAATGCATTACTAGGAATGTGTATTTAGGCCAATACTTTGGGGAATGTAAACGTCTCTCTTGACACTTTTTAATCTTTCAGGACTGTGTGGCATTTTGCCTGACCCACTTTAATCTCACTTCTCAGGCTTAAGGTGGAACGGGGGGCACAAGCTCCTGGTTTGTGTCACAGTAACAGCTCTCATGTTGAATCAGTATTCATATATAAACTGCAAAGTCACTGCAGCTCCATTTTTCACATTTGACCTTTACAACTGCCCAGGTAGGATTTCGACAGCTTGTTTGTGGTACGATAATGCCGGGTGTCGGGGGCCTACCAGAGATGGAGCCAAGGGGAGGTGTTTTGGATTTGACCCCCTCCCCCCACCAAATACCAGAGATATATGTAAAATATGCAATATGCAGAAGTTGATGGCAGAGAACCAGAAACCCCCCTGAATGACAAAGGGGTAACCCCCCCCATTTAATTTTATCCGTTCTGAAGTTCTTTGGTGCAGAATTTCACCCCCCCCCCCCCCGCAGCAGAATTAATCCCTGACTATGGCACTGGGGCTTGCTGTACCCGTATTTGAAGTGTGGTGATCTCTTCCTCTAGGTTTCTTTTGTTGGGGAGAAGTTTGCGTGAGAGGTCGATCTCCCGCTTCTCCTTGGCGATGAGCATGTCCAGTAAGCCCATCTCCTCCTCCATGACCTGGATTTCCATGTTCCCATCCTGGATCAGCCCCTCCTGGACATTCACCCTCTCATAGAAGATGCATATCTCGTTCTCTCTCTCCAGCAGTTGTACGCCCCTGCCCAAGACAAAGATGTGTACATGTCTAAACGGAAAGCAGACTGCGCACTCTGTGGTGGTGGTCACAGGGAAATGTTTGGTTTCTATACCAATTTACAACCCAAGTAAACACTCCTCAATTGGTACTGACATAGAAGGATGTCCTGTCACATTAAACCAGTGCTTTAGCGGGACAAGCCACCTGGAACCCCAGAAGAAAATGATTTTCCACTGAAATGTCATCCCATCTGTGATAGTTTGTTTGGAGCTAATGTGTGTGACTTCTCCCTGTCTCTGGGGGGAACTGAGAGCTGATTGGCTCACCGGTCGTTGCGGCTCTGTACGGCGTTATCGTAGCTCTTGCGCAGCTGCAGCAGGTTCTCCTCGTTGAAGTTGATCATGTTAGTGAGCTTGCTGATGTTCAGGTTCTGCTCTGCCCTCTTCTCCTCCATCTCCTGCAGGGCGTGGACAGTCTTGGAGATGTCCTTCTTCAAGCTGTCCCGAATGTACTCACTGTGCACACGCTTCATCCTGGACTTCTGCAGCTGTCTGTGGCATTGAAACAACACACACTGCGTTTAATCACACAGCGCAAACATAATCTTGATGTCGGCAATGCTGTGCGTTAAAGCCCTTACAATACACCAAACTGAAGGGCAGTGACCCGGTGTGTGTACCGGGGACATACTGAAGGAAGGCCGTTATTTACTTGTCTTTGCTGATGACGGAGTTGCGCATGATCTCGATGTCGTTCTCCAGGATTTCCCACTCCTCCCTCATCTCGGACGACCTCTGGGTGGCCATCTGGATGAGGTTCACACACTTGTTTCTCTCTCCTTTTATGACATCATAGAGCTTGGCAAACACGTTCAACCTGGGGACCAATGGAGAGTTAACACCTACACCGTTTTACAGGACAGCTAAGCAAAAGTGATGGAAAATTAAACTTACGTTAGATTTGAGCTTTTTTAGATGATAAATTGAAAAAAACTTTAGTACACAAAATGAGTAAGTTATTCAACAAAATATGATTGAAAAATACCTAGCTTGGGCTTCTTGGCTTAGCTTCTTGTGGTCAAGAATGATCAGTCCTTTCCCTTTGAGCTCTTCCTTAGCACGACTGTATCTTTGCTGTTGTAAAGCAGAATTAGAACCTTATTAGCTTCCCCCATTTAAGTGAAACTCCATTTCAATCTGGTTGGAATCTTGTTCCTAAAGAAATGCTGGTAATACGTTTGATTTAATACTTTTGATATGGCCTGTACAGCATAGTGCTTTGTAATACAAGCCACTTTTGTACTATTATGCGTTATATTAGCACAGTGAATACACTGCAAAAAATGTCTGTCTTAACAAGAGTTTTAGTCTTGTAATGAAACTTAAAATATAATTTTTTTCCTCAAAAGTGGAAAATATTGTCTTATATTATTACTTTTTGCTTGACAAGTGAAATTACTGGCAAATCTTGAAATAAGTAAAACTATCTCACCCCACTGGCAGATAGTTTGTCTTATTTAGCAAATAACTAACAGAAATAAGATTCTAACATCTAAATATAAGATTAAAATGCTTGTTAAGATTTGGTTTTTGCAGTGTACAATAGTACTTTAATAATAGGAAGACTGTATTGTTAGTCCACAGGGTGACTCCAGTACCTCAGCAGTGAGGAGCTCATGGGACTTCTGCTCCTTCTCGTCAGCTTTGATCTGGGTCAGACAGGTGAGGTGACGCAGCTCGTCCCTCCAGTGATGGGACTCCTTCATCAGCTCGTGCTCCTGCTCCTGGCTCAGCTCCACCATCCGCGTCTCCTCCTCTGTCAGAGATTGCTGTACACACACAAACATGCATAGCCCCATGCAAACACACGCGTGCATACACACATCAATGCTAACACCTCACATCAGGTCATCAGAAATAATAGAGGGGACCATTGGCAATTTAATGTAACGTACAACCAGAGAGTGAAGAAGGGAAAAAAAACGAGTGGTGTGCATAGAACAAATCCATCCACTATACTAGCTATTAAACTTCTACTGCAAACAAGGAGGAACAAGGATGATATGAACTGTGTTCTAGCTAGCTACCATATTCTTGAATATCGTTCCGATGCTGTTGGATGCTATGTTGATCAATCACCTGGTGCATCAAGTTCCGTCTCAGATGTTCAACCTCTTTCTGTAACTCATTTCTCCTCTGCAGGGCCTCATCTCTCTGAGGCATAGCATCCCTCTGGAACAAACAAACAAAACATTACAAATGTAACCACTGGGGTTACATTTAAATCTTTACACACGAAAGATGCTAGGTATCGCATTGATAAAGCAGACAAATAATGATAAAAGTGCACAAATTTTCATCTTGATTTGATATTAAAAAAATGACATCAATTTTAATAATTAGACCTTACCAGTGATTTATTTACAGAGAGAATTTCAATTGTACAAAAACACGATACGTGGCATGAAATTCTAAACTTTTAATGAAATTCTAGTTTAAATGGATGGGAGTTGTAAATGGTTTTAGCCATACGTCACAAAGTATGTTTTTAATGTCCTGCCTTTGCAGAAAGTCTCTATGATTAAAGCACAAGTCTACTTTTGTTTGTTCGTTTTTTTACTGACAAATGGCAATGTGCAGTTTTCCTTCTTCCAGTTGTTGTGATGACACACTGGGGAATGTTTTTCACTTTTGGTAACTTCCCATCTTTTTTTATTGAATAAATATTGGTGCCCAACATGTCCAATTCCCACCCTAATTTGGAATGTCCAATTAACGCAGCTGCATTCACGCATGATCCCTACTGCTGATGGTAGACATCCACAGTTCTCCTCTGAAATATGTGATGTCGCCAGTCAGCTTCTTTTCACACCGCAGGCCCACAGCCAAGCTCGTGGAGTCAGATGAAGACCTTTCATATGCGGCTTTGACATGCAGTCCAGGGGTGCCCGATCGAGTAGTGGGGTCATTAGAGAGCGATAAAACGTGGACCCGAATGAACCCTCCTGTATGCTGAGTGACGTAATCACTAATTGCGCGTCACCCTATGGAGCTACACACACACTTTTTTTTTTGTCAGGAGGAGGCAGTTCAGTCCCCGTGGACACAGAGGAGGGCAGTGCCGCTGAGGGAACCGCATCATTGGCTATCGCCATGTAAACAGAGCGTGTGCTTTGACCCCACCTGCGATTTGATTTTGTTGTGCTGAAACTGCGTGTCGCCCAGCGAGTCGGAGGCCAGTTTTAGCTTCAGCTCCATGTTCTTCAGACTGTGGAGCTGCCGGTCTTTCTCCTTCTGATTCCTCATCAGGTTCTCATGCTGGGTTTTCTTCTCCAAATTGATGTGGCTGATGTTGATGTCTAGCATGCCTCTGCAAATGTGACACATTTAACACTGCTTTGCAAATGATTCCTTTTCAGCACTTTTTCGGACACTACTTTTGAGCCAGTTCTTGATGCCAGATCTCAAAGCAAACTCTGAGAACACGCACAAGAAATCCAATGCACCTGTACTGCTCTGTACCTGTGTAAATGGCAATAAAATCTATCTATCTATCTATGCCCAGTTTATTCCAGTTTGCTAACACAGCAATGTTCTGTACTACCCTCCAGAGCAGAGGTGGGCAACCAGGGCCGTATCCGTTTCTGGTTTTCTTGCCAACTTCTGGCCTCAATTATTTAATTAGCCCTAACATTTACGCCATCTGATATTTTAGCTACATTTCTTGATACACGCATGAAAGACAGCCAAAGACTGTTCTTGTGTCCCTATATGAAACGTTTTACTGTATTCTAATCTACAAGTGAACCAGTCCAGTGTTGGTGTATACAGCCTGCTCCAGAGCATGTGCTGCGGAAGCACGTTATTTTCACACCGCGCTCACCAGCTGAGCTGTGCAGTCACTGCACTGGAGGAGCACGCTTCAAGTGCAGCTGGTGCAGGCTGACTGCAGGCCATTGCGTGGTTGGCGGCTGCAGTCGGCCTGTTCACGGTCAGGACTTGAAACAAGGCTGTAAGGCGTGCTGCAACATGCTATCTCTGTTTTTCAAGCTTTACGAGACAATACTGAAATTACTGCTTCTACATGTGCTTCCCATCTACATTTCACATGAAGTGATCATTTGCACTGTCTCTGGCCACAGGCCATGGAATCCCTGTGGTGACCATGTCAGACAGCAATCCAGACAGCCAGTCCTGTATGCAATCTGGGACTAAGTCATGGTTTGATTTATAATAACTGGAGGACCCACAGGAAACGGCACGGTATCAATCGCGGCGGTTTCTGTGAATGTTGACAGCAGGTTGAATGTGATTCAGGGAGAAAAGCTGGGTTCAGGATGACCCTCGCTGACGGGCCGCTCCTGAGTACAGACCTCTGGCCCATCAGGATGGCCTCCTTCTCCTGGACGATGTCCTTGTCCTTCAGCAGTGTGTTCTGCTCCCGCTCCGCTGCCTCCAGGTCTACCCTCCTCTTCTCCAGCTCATTCAGCACCTCCTTCTGCTCATCCTCCAGCGCCTCCTTCTTGGCCTGCAATTTCTCGTGCACCTTGCCCAGCTCGGCAAGCTGCTGCGCCAGCTCTACCGTCTTCTTGTGGACATCACTGTATTTTCAATGGAATGACAATACCAAAGGAAAACATGACATAATTATTATCATTATTAGTAGTAGGTGAATTTGATTTTGATTACTGCAATTACTATGATTGTGATTATTCCTACAGTTATGGTGATGATGTTACTGTTATTACTGTTCTTTTTGTTATTATAGTTATGTTTTCCACCACAACCCTGCATTGCAGTGGTTCAGATTCCTCCTTGAACCCTTTGTAGTGATGTCAAAGCCCAGAACACAGGCTGCTCACGTTTTTTTTCCGCTTTATTCTGTCAATTTCCTTCCCCAGTTGGCCGGGAACACAGAGAAGCTGGGCCAGGTCAGCCTGGAAATGAATAAATGACAGAATTATAAGGCTCCCGAGCCGCTGTGCTGGAAAAGACGCCCAACGAGAGCGCAGGCCGGGCCTGATGGACGTAAGCTTGAGCCATGGTGACATCATTATCCGAGTGTGACTGGTGTCCGCATCGTTGGGAAATAACTGGACAGGAACAGGGTGGGCTGAAGTCTGCCTGGGTTCCTGGAGTTACTACAACATGAGCACCCCCCCCCCCCCCCCCCTAACAACAGGCCAGGTGCCCACAGGCAATCAGCTGTCCTAAGTGAGAGATACACAAACTCCTCTAATTGTGGCCGACTGTCTCCTGTAGCACGCTGCACACTCTTTGAAAAAATGGTTCTGAAAGGGTTCTTTGGCTTGTCTCCAAAGGCAAACCCTTTTTGGTTCTTTATGGAACTCTCTATGATAGGTATGAAGTGTGTGAAAGCTCCCAGATTAAACCATTTTGCCTGAGAAAGAACCCTTGAACTAGATGGAGACACAAAAGAGCCTTCTGGAACCCTTTCTTCTGAGAGTGTGGCCTGTAGGGTGTAAAAGCCTACACGAAGTCAGTGGCCTGCAGGAGAGCATGCACTTCAGCTGCAATGCTCCTTGTGTGGGCTCAGATGTCACAGTGACGATCTGAGGGGCATAGCTGCCCATTAAAATTGGGAAGACAAAGAGAAAAAGGGTAAAATGTGAATATGGTTGAATAACTAATTAAATAAATGGCAAATCATTTTCTGATTGTTTTTATTTTCTTCTCTAGTTATGAAGTCTCGTGACAGCAGGAGCTATCACTGTGGTGTTGACATGTAGAACACCTTTGTTTACCTCCAGATTTTCAATGGTGTCCTTCTTTTTGTCGAGCGTCTCTTTCTCTCTCTGAAGATTTTTCTGCCTGTTGTCCATGTCCTCTTTCAGGCTCTTTATCTCATTTCGTCTCTGAGCAATCTCCTTCCTCAGCTCCTCGCAGCCGTCTCTCAGCGCTTTGGCCTTCTTCTCCTGTTCCTGTGCTCACACACATACAAACACACACAAAATAATTAACATTCCGCCAATTAAAACAACAATTACTGCCATATATGCACATGGCAAAATCTAAACTGAACCAAGGGTGTTGAAATGTTGACTCATAGGATAAGTAAACTCATGTATAAACACTCAACAATCAAAAAGATGGGATGAGACACCGCATTAACTATTTATGGTATTTGCTTGAAATTTAAGATGCATCGTTGGGTCAAAGTTACGGTGTTTTATACAATAATTTATGGGGTTATTAGATGCAAAAAAGAAAACATGAATTTAATAGGAATAAGCATGTGTGTGAAAACAGCAATTTGTTGAAGATTGGGAACTGAAGATTCATGGCTTTATTTTGCGTGGCTGTACTCACAGCTGGTTTAGGTTGCGTGTTGTACTCTTTCTCCAGGATGTCCTTTTCTCCCAGCAAACTTAAACAAGTCACATATGCACAAAGTATGAATAACAGCAATGTTTAGCAGCATCGTCCAGCAAGAGAAGTGTTTTTGTTTTTTAGAAAACCATCCAAAAGACCAGTATCACAGAAAAGGGATCTACGAAAAATTTTTTTTCTTTTAAAGGTGTTTTAAACTGGAATAGAAGAAAGAAAAAAAAAATTGAAATACCATCTTCCACAGAACATTACAAATTAGGCATGCAAAAATATATTGTGTCTCATAAAACTAGTGACAAAGAGATATACGTATCTATAACCTTTTTTGATGCAAGTAGAACAGCTGCCAGTGATTACTATGGAGAAGAGATAAAATCAAAAATTCCAAAAAGGCAAAAATTGTTCTCTTGCATGCTTTTTTCTTCAGCCAAAGACAAACACCTGGAGAATTTAACCATCTTCATCCCAATAAACCATGACCTACTCAACACCCCGCTGGTGAAATGGTCTCCACATTCAGGGTTAGAAGAGCTCATCATCATGCGAGAACAAGAAGAAGAACATAAGTATGACATCAGGAATCATTTGTTTTAGTAATCATAAATTTTTCATTTAGATTTGCAGACACTGTACTTATGGGACTGAGTTTATGGGGCACAAGTTATTGGCTTAACTGCCAAAGTTGGTGGCCTACAGTTTGGTCTGGCTCACACTTCACGTGTTGTAAATTATAAAGTTAGACACTTAAAGAGCCGTATTTGGGTACATTGTGCATGAAAAGGGCTATTAGATAATGGTTATGTGTGTTTAAATATGAGACATTTGCCTTTATTTAATGTTTTAATTTAAAGTTTAATTTGTGGCTGCAGCATTCTCTATGGTGAATAGGAGTCAAGGTTATGTGAAATTCCTCTGAAAACCTTTCTACAGCAAATCATTGGGTAAATCTACAAATTAACTTTCGCAGTGGTTACTTACTGCCCTTTTTTGCAAAATGGCTTCTGGAGCCAAAATGAAAGGCAGCCTATAGAGAGGTGAATTCCTGTGTATTCCTTTGGCCTGCGATCAAAGCCAAACAGACAAATTAGCATCTGCCACATCTGCCAGTCATATGTGTTTGGTCGTGTAGAGGAAATAAAAAGCTGGTCTGCCAAGCAACTGTCATACATACCCACATTCATGGGATAAAATACAATGAGAATGCACTGCAGCATATTGCAGCATTAACTAAGACTGCATCCCAAATGGCTTTCATTATCTTTTTTAATTAGGCTGACCAGATGATAGACGAGCTTTAGCAGAATTGTTATACGTGTAAAGTCTTGTAGACGACACAAAATGTTTCATTTGTCTGTTCTCTAATCTTTATTTTCATCGGGTTGATTTACTGGTTGCTATGCAACCATGTTTTTAGTAATCTCCCCATAGCACTTGAATTTTGCAGCCAGAATTCCTGTATGCACTGTGAGCGGTGCTTTCCTTGCAGTGTTTTGGACGGGCGTTTGGACAGGGGAAAAGGGTTGACTACTTGGGTGGAGTAAGACACAGCTGCCTGGTGTCAATTGGGCCAAGGGTGCAGACAGAAGTAAACAACATAACTGGCTCAAACTGCTCATGAGGCCCCCCTTTTCAGTTTTACCAAGACTGCAAAAACACGGCTCTAGCTGCAGCCAATGTGCACACAATACAAGCCATGTTTGTAGGTCGGAGAGGGAGGGAGACAAATTTTATGATGGCTCTTGATGAAAGCCACTGAGTAGCTAACGCGCTGTTGGCAGAAGGGCAGAGGTATGTGATGGCCGTGTCGGGCGTGGCCTTGCGAGGTGACTCACCACTCCATCTGAAACTGGAGCTGGTACTCCTGCTCCTCGGCCTCACGGATGTTGTTGTGGTAGATGAGGAGCTGGCGTCTCATCTTGCTGACCTCGGTGTCACAGCCCTCCGGGAACCTCTCCATCTTCTCCAGGTCCTTCTGCTGCCTCTCCAGGTCTGCCGTGAAGCGCTTGGCATCTTGCAGCAGATGGATCTCTGACTCCTGGGAGCTTTGGGCCACATGCAGCACTGACCCTCATTTACTGCAGGAACTGAGACTACAGGCCACCAGCACTCTCAGAGAGGTACTGACCCTCACAGACTGCCATCACTCTCACAGACAAGCACTGACCCTCACAGACTGCCACCACTCTCACAGACAAGCACTGACCCCCACAGACTGCCGCCACTCTCACAGAGAGGCACTGACCCTCAAAGACCTCCATCACTCTCACAGAGAGACGCTGACCCTCACAGACAGCGAACACTCTCACAGACATGCACTGATCCTCACAGATGGACCACCACCACTATCATTGACAAGCACTGACCGTCACGGACCGCCGCCCCCCTCACAGAGAGGCACTGACCCTCACAGACTGACACCACTATCACAGACATGCACTGATCCTCACAGATGGACCACCACCACTATCATTGACAAGCACTGACCGTCACGGACCGCCGCCCCCCTCACAGAGAGGCACTGACCCTCACAGACTGACACCACTATCACAGACAAGCACTGACCCTCACGGACCGCCACCATTCTCATAGATATGCACTGATCCTCACAGATGGCCACGACTATCACAGACAAGCACTGACCCTCGCGGACCACCACCACTCTCACAGAGAGGCACTGACCCTCACAGACAGCCACCACTCTCACAGAAAAGCACTGACTGACCCTGATTTACTGTAGGCACTAACACTCAAGAGTTCACCACCCCTCTCACAGAGAGGCACGACCCTCACAGAACACCACCACTCTCACAGACAAGCGTTGACTTTTATCTACAGTACACCGCCCACTGCAACCAATTCCACCGAATCTTGGGTGAAATGATGTCTCTGGGGGTTTAGGTAGGCTAACGTAATGATGTAATGATTGAACCTGGTTTGTAATGTTCCACCACACAGCAAGATTATTTCTTACCTCTTCAAGGTGTCATGTAGCTGTGTGAACTTGGCCTTCAGCTCTGCAACTTTGGCACGATTGATTTTTCCAGCCGAAAGCAACTATAAAAGCAAGAATAAAGTAAATATAAATGAGAAAAGAATTTAGAAACACGTTATGTGTGTAACATTCTTGTCTTTTCTTGTCTATTCCCCTGTCATCAGACAAGGCAAATGCGGCCCTGAATGTCGTTCAGTATGATGGAACTAATGCATGTTTGTCCAGCCACAGGGGACTGGTGCTGCACACTTGTTAAAACTACAACAGCGCACAGAACTCAGCCTGCTAATGTTGCTTTGTTGGTTGTGCTTATCCGGGGATCTGACCCGTGAGCCATCTTGGGTTTATCGCCACTTGCGCGAGAAAAGAGAGAACATCTGTGTTTGTTTCAACTATAAAAGGAGCAAAACAAACAAATACAGACTCCACACTGAGTTTCTACAGATATTCTGCTAGAAAATGCTTCCAGATCTGAGTAACTTCGACTTTCAGTTAGACCCTGCGGTGAACATATGACGATCAAAAGGGATGACAGAGTCAGGATTGAAACCACGGCTATACACAACCAGGTTTTATGATTAATCTGTATGTTTCATATATAATATGGCATAGCTGAAGCTATGACATCCAGTGATGCTGAAACTACAGTAGAATCAGAGTAAAGGGTAAAGAACCAAGGATGTGTCTGTGTGTAGGGCTTTGTGTGTCACTTAGACACTGTCACTGCGAGTGGAAAGTGCACAAACTCACTCCTGTAGCCAGAGAGGCGTTAGATTTCCTGCACATGACGGACTACACATTTGTACAGTAATGCCCTCAACACACTTTGCATTTTTCTCATTATGATCTCTCGCTCGCTTTACAAGTCAATGATGTAAACCCTTAAGACGCGTTGTTCCGCAGAAACATTTTAAATATAAGCCAGATATCCGGAGTAATCTCATGCGCCAGAGCGCTGTCTGTATTATCATATTTCACTTCTGCCCATTCTAGGCTTTCGCTTCCTGTGGCCGTCGCACTGAAACTTCAAACTCTGGAGGGGACTGGCCTCATGTGGACCATTCGTTTCAAGGCGGGAATCTCACAGCCGGGAGAAAGAAACACTCTTAAGCTTCACATGGCACATTCGGTATAGATAAAAAGCGTTTCGGTATAGCTGGGTTTAGGCATAGATATAGATTAGGTATAGGTATAGATCAGTGGACCCCAACCTTGTTCCCGGAGCTCTACCGTCCTGTAGGTTTTCACTCCAACCCTAAAAAAGCACACCTCATTCAACAGCTAGAGATTTCGTTGAGCAGCCAATTAGTAAAATCAGCAAATTAGGGTTGAAATGAAAACCTACAGGATGATAAATCTCCAGGAACAGGGTTGGGGACCACTGGTATAGATAATAAGGGTTTAGGTATAGCTATAGATTAGGTTTAGGTATAGATAATAAGGGTTTAGGTATAGCTATAGATTAGGTTTAGGTATAGATAATAAGGGTTTAGGTATAGCAATAGATTAGGTTTAGGTATAGATAATAAGGGTTTAGGTACAGTATAGCTATAGATTAGGTTTAGGTATAGATAAGGGTTTAGGTATAGCTATAGATTAGGTTTAGGTATAGATAAACAGTGCAAAACAACCTTCATGTGCACTACAGGTACAGACACTTAATTATTATTGCTCCATTACACAGTAGTGAAGGGAATTACACCCAGGAGCCTACATTCTGTTTAGAGTTAAGTAGTGTATCTGTCACTCATGAGGGATTTGACAGTCTGTCAGCCAGGGTCAGCTTTGGTCTCACCCACAATTCATCGGGACTGAATATGTGGAGCTTCTTCCTCAGCTCAACACTGGAGAACACACGGCCCTTCACTTTGTTACTTTCACAGCACTTACTATGTGGAGACAATGTAACTGTTCAGACACTAGACTGTACCACGAACAGACAGAGACTAAATGCCTTCCAGGGGGTGCATTACAGTGGGGGATGCCATGAAGAAGTAATCCAGAGTGGCTCATGGTGAACTGAGTGCCCTGCCAATTTCCGTGAAACCAACCGTTGAAAAGGAATGCTTTTTATGGAGTGTTTTAAATCCTTCACAGACCTTATAATTTGCCAGCAGCTCCATTCAAGGACAGGAGTCAATTTTTTAGGACAAAAATGGGTTTGATTAACAATATTCCCATTTATGGCAAGTGTTAACAGTTTAGAGAAGTGAGAGATACAAGTGAAACGTACAGGTTCAGAAACATCTTACTTCTCTTTACAGTGCACTGACACGGAATAAGAAAACTCCACGTGTCAGATTCGCACATTTTAAAAAATTATTTTAAATATTGATTACAATTTTCCTCTTAGACTGCCAGCTAACACTTAATGCGGTATTTTGGAAAGGGGTTCACGACAGTGGTCAAGTTAGAATGAATGCTGAATCATGATAACAAGCTCTATAGTATACAAGTGGCTACTGTACCATGTATTACTGTACGTAGACAATAAACCTCAGTAATATGTATAAATTCCAGGCATAGGATCATTATTATGGTGAGTGCAGAGAGGATAACTGTATAACGAAACAAGACAGTGATAACACAAAAAAGCTTTATGCCGAAATATACACAGAGTTTTATACATGCAATTTTTATGTATAGCTACTTATCCATGCAGACCATCTGTAGTAAACACTAACCATTATAAATGACTGCTGGTTGTTAATATGTGACTAAAGCACTTCTGTGACCTTCTGTGCTGTTGCCATACTGAAGAGAGAAACTGTGGTGGTTTACAGTAGGGGCACTAGATCATAATTTACGTATGGTATTATTTATCTATTCACAATACATTCCTTGCCTTGGTGACCTGAGTGTACACAGCTTGCATGCTATACATTCATATAGCTGGGCTTTCAATGAAGCTGCTCCTGGCCAAACCTGAGTCTCAAACCTATACCATTCTGGCTAAGGATCAAAACCCACAGGGCTATGGGCTTAGTCCCATCTGAACAAGCTGGAAAAACAGCCATACATGTGACCTGGAGGCTGAACTGCAGAGCTTTATGAGAGTGGGCAGTGCAAACAAGGTGATGTTATTTTTATTATTATTATAAAAAAATCAGTCATGACCTCACACCTGTCTCTACACCACATTCTTCTGCGAGCACTGTGCAGATCACCTTTGATGGCGAGGACTCCGGCATGTCACCATGAGCGTGAGTACAAGGGTTGCGCGCTCTTATCCGGAGTATGTAACACATCCACACCTACAGGTTTAGGCAATGAGCTGACCTTATTCCAAGTCATCAGTGTCACAACCAATGGTAGCAGTAATACATGAACGTATAACACAAGGTCTTGTCATACACTTCTGGAAACAACTCAGATATATTATGCAGAGGTACATTTAAAAGTATCTGTTTTACAAATGGTGAGATAACGTTGTTGCACACCAATACAAAATGCTGTCAATTTGACAATTCAAAACATCTAACCAACACAAGGCAACACAATATTCTAGTTAATATTGCTCTAATGCCAAAACAACCATAGGAAACCTCAATATTATGCCACTATATATATGTTGAGGCAGATATAATAACTTCCACATATTTGTGACTATAACACATCTAGCCGTGGGAAACATTAGTATCTGAATAAGTCTGAGATCGATACACAACAAATAAAAATAAAGCATTGCTGTGAAATGTCCTGTGTAGTTTTCCCTCATGTAATGTGTACATACTGTCACGTAGTACTAAAAACAACAAACTGCACAAGTGCAACCACAGGAGAATAATTCTTTTGTACTGAATCATTTTTCTACTGAGGCAAGTTGGCTCTGTGACACAATCTGTTAGTTAGCCAAGACCTATCTACTGTGGTTTCCTTTTTTTTCCTTCACAGTGCTGATATGAGGCTCATGGAGTGAAGCATTATGCAACAGTGCAGCCACACCCACAATTTCCCCACACGGGTGCTCAGCCCTCTCTGCCTTATATTAATGACACGGCTGTCAGAGGGAGAGGTAGATCTGCACTGCCCTCCTGCTGTCCTCTCTCTCTCTCTCTCTCTCGCATTTGAGACATCATGAGGCTCACGCTGATGTGTGTGTGTTGGACTCTGCTTGTGTCTGTGCCCCGGGTCGCTGCGGAGACGGCTGATGGGTCGGCCGTGGAGGACAAAGGCGGCGCCCCCGGCTGCCCGGTGAGGTTCAAACCCGCGGGGCAGTGCGGGGACGGGGAGGAGTGCCCGTACCAGGTCACCCTGCCCCCCCTCACCATCCAGCTGCCCAAGCAGTTTAAGATGCTGGAGAAGACTATGAAGGAGCTCCAGAACCTGAAGGAGACGGTGACCAAGCTCAAGAGCGCGTGCGAGGAGTGTAGGCAGCAGACGGACCGGACTCTCCAGCGGGACAGCGGCGAGGCTCTGCCGCTCGACCAGCCCGTTCGCGGCGACAAGGACGAGGGAGGCGACCCGGACGTCCCCGGCAAGGAACAGCAGAGCACCACCATGCAGGAGATGCAGGTGAAGATGAACCGCATGTCCAACAGCCTCAAGCACGCCCGCAACCAGATCACCACCCTGCAGGGGCGGCTGGAGGGGCTCAACCTCATCAACATGGACAATGTCAATACCATCGTGGACAGCAAGGTGGAGAACATCACCGGGGTCATCAACAAACTCAACATCCAGTGCTCCAGCGCGTGCCCGGCACAGAAGCCACCAGTGTGTGAGTACAGCTCCTTCCATTACCAGCCCTCTGTGCACTCCAAAATTAAGATCTGTCTTTTATATTTTTGATTGGAATGGAAAATGTGCTGTTCTGCTCTGGTGTTGGAGGACAGGTGAGCTTGATATTGTTTTTAACCAGAGGAATCCCACAGGCATGTATCTGTCAACTTGCTTGCTTCACTGAAATTACCCTCTGATGAGAGTTAGAAATGTTAAACGCTAATAAAAAGTTAGAAATACATTAAATTGTTTTCTAACAAACCTATATATTTTGTCAAAAGATGTTAAGTATTGGCAAGCAAAAGTAAAAAAAAAAAAACATGATCCATGATCCACTGTAATACTTGAATCATTATTGTTTCCATGATATAATGAAAGGATAAGTATGAAGGACACATACAAAGAAAAATAAGTCTATACCCATAAAAGTAATTTCACAAATGAGAGAAGTGAAACCAGGAATAGTATGACCTTTGAAGAATTTAAACAAATTTAATTTGATCGGATCCTCTACATTTTCAAAATCTGAATAACAGATGTGCTTTTAGAAAACATTGAGGGAACAGCTGCGAGACCTTTTCACTGTGCTGAAATCCCAGGTTCAACCCATTTGCTTCAGTACATGACATGTAATTGTTCCCTAACAACGCTTGCCAAAAGTGAACTCTTATAATGTGAACCTAGACACGGTTACAACAAAAACAGAATAACGTAGCTTTAAAAGTATTTGGGTCTACACAACTGAATCTTAGGAATAAAAAACAACGGATTCGACAGATGTCACAATGCTCACCAATATTTAGATCCAATAAAATCTGACACAGACCTTTTTTTGAAATGGCATCAATCCTGATGTACAAATCAACTGTGCCAGTGGTACAAATCAATAGGGCCAGACTTGAGCCCAACACAGATAAAAGACCTTCTGTGACTCAATTGGCATGGTCTCCTTACAGGGTGTGAAATGAACACCCGCCACCAGCCAAATGCTGGTAAAAGTTTTGACTGTGGCTGGTAAGATTTTCTACTCCAGCAGCCACTTTGGCATGTAACCAACCAGGTTGTGTTATACTGTAAAAGGTAATGTGACTGTTGTAAAATGTTGAAAGTGGCTGGCGATTTTTAGAATCCACAAGCCACTCTGGCTAGTGGATGAAAAAGTTCAAATTCATGCCCTGTCTCCTTATTAAACTGGGCTACGTCTTCAGTTTAATAATGAGGCCTCCGTCTTAAGCGCCTCTTAACATTTAAAAGCATTTGAAGGCATTCTGATTCTGAACCAAATTACTTTCTACATCCCTGACCTGGGGGATTCCCAAATCTTTGTATGTTTTTTTAAACTTTATGAATTTCAAGTTTTATTGCTCTTCTACTGTCTTTCAGACTTTCTTGTGGTTGATATTTTAGCATGTGTCACTTGCTATTTCAACCCTGTTTATCATAAGGATGATGGCATGCAAACAATGAATAAGCATTGGCTGTCCTCATAACCTCATCCTGTGAGTGTTTTAATCACTTGGCATTCTTCTTCTTTTTGAGCTTGAAGCTCTTCCACTGTCAATCAACATAAGTGAAACAGCTTATCAGTCTGTAACTGGGTGCCGGGGGAGATGGGGGGCAGGGGTTGTGTCAGTCATGCCTTTTTACTATTGCATAAAAGCAGATTAATAGTACACATATCTACACACAGGAAAAACTGCCTCGCTAGATTATCCTGCTCTTCCTCCGGACACTCTCTTAATCTTAAACAAAGTTGTGGAAAGATTGTCATTTTCAACTCCTCTCCAAAACAGGCAAACCACACCAAATGTGATGCCAACCTAAATCTCCACTGCAAATATCATTCTGGTCTGCAGTTTACTAGTTGGATTTACAGCCTCCCATATTTGTAACAAATACATGCCTTTGGCAGACTACACTTAGACTCAGTCTCAGACACAATATTCTGTGTTCAGTGTTTCCCACAGGATTTTCTGAAACTGTGGTGGTTGGACCCTGAACTGTCTAGGGGGGTCCGGGGGCATGCCCCGCCGGAAGAAATATTTGTTAATTTCAACAGCTAAATATATCAATTTGAGATTAAAATTTTAAGACTAGATCCACAATTTTTTGTTATTGGAACATGGGGAATGGAACATGTAAAATAAATACAATTTTGGTTAGCTGACTTTTTTGGATAGACAGCTAGCTAACATGCACAAACGTAGTCTGATAAAAAATGTTCATAAAGTTATGATCAGCTTACAAGACTACACAGTCTTGTAAGCCTGCAGCCCTGTGGGACTGAACATGAGAACTAGCCTACAATAAAAAGAAATAAATACAAAAAAAACAAGGTCAATAAATACTTGTTTATTGACAAGAAAGAATTGGAATCTGATTGGCTGGCTATTAAATGTTTGCTACCTTGATTCTTCCTCTTCTCTAGGCTATATCTTTTCTTAGTAAACAAAGTAGTTTAAAAAGGTAGATCCTGTTATATGACATGGAAGCCAAACGAGTGGGGCAACGCCAGAGATGGTTAAAAATTGAGAGACTGCACTGAAGGGAAATGGGGGAAACCGGTTGCGTTACATTGTACTGATATCTCCCTTGAATAACGTCTGTATTATTTTCCACGAGATACTACAATATACATAAACTAGTATATATTTTATTTAGTTTTGCTTCTCAAGTTAGCAAGTGAGATAACATTAGCTTAGTTGCGGCTAAAATGTTTTATAGCCACTAGCTTTCTAGCTATAGTTGTACAAAGTTGTTACATTAGCTTATGCGACATTAATATCGTAACACAGTCGAGAGCTTAGCTCGCTTAATGCTTGAACAATATAGACAGTGTAGGCTACCAGAGGGTTTAACTTTCACAAACATACTAACCACGTCTAATCTCTTCAGAATCGTGAGGAGATACAGCCTCTGTCTCGGAGATGCACTTGCGTATTTGTGGAACTGTCTATACATGCGCATTTGTGTGAAGCAGCGGGGAGGGGCAGGGAGTAGAGAGAGCCAAAGAGGCATTTTTTGAAGCGACAGTGCTACAGTACACACATACAACAATTTTTATTTTTGATATCTTTTTTGATCAATTTGAAATTGTGGTGGTAGAAATTAAATTGTGGAGGGCCATCACAGTTTAATACATTAATGGTAAACACTGGTGTTATAATACTTTCTTTTTATTTTACTTTCCACAGCCATCATGGCACCGAGAGACTGCTCCGATTACAACATAATGGTGGAGAAAAAGAATGGGGTCTACACTGTGACACCTGACCCCCGCAGCACCTTTGAGGTGTACTGCAACATGGAGTCCTACGGCGGGGGCTGGACCGTGCTACAGCAGCGCCTAAACGGGAGCGTGAGCTTCAACCGCACCTGGCCCGACTACAAGAATGGCTTCGGCAACCTCCGGGGAGAGTTCTGGCTGGGCAACGACAAGATCCACCAGCTGACCAAAGCCAGGGACATGGTCCTCCGGATTGAGCTGGAGGACTTCGAGGGGGTGAGGGAGTACGCCAAGTATGACCGGTTCTATGTCTCAAACGAGTTCCTCCGCTACCGCCTGACAGTCACCGGCTATTCCGGCACTGCTGGGGATGCCTTGCACTTCAACAAGCATTACAACCATGACCAGAAGTTCTTCACCACCCCGGACAAGGACAATGACAAGTATCCTTCCGGCAACTGTGGGGCCTACTACAGCTCCGGATGGTGGTTCGATGCTTGCATGTCAGCGAATCTCAATGGTAAATACTACAAGGGGAAATACAAAGGGGTGCGTAATGGAATCTTCTGGGGCACGTGGCACAACGTGTCACGTGAATCCTACCCCACCAATTACAGAAATGCTTTCAAGACTGTCAAAATGATGATCAGACCCAAGAACTATGCACCGTAAACCACTGATACTCTGCTGGTGACCTGAAAACAGGAGGTCAACCGCTTCCATTAAGGACCTTCTACCACTCTACTTCCTGCTGAAAGTACAGAACTTTTTTATACAGTAAAAAACAGTGAGGACAAGTGCTAAAGGGACATTTATTTCCACTGATACTTAACCAGGTTACAATGCAAACAACATTAATTTCATTAAGTATCAGTATTAGAGACTTTCAAACAGAATCCACAAGAACATGATCAATGTACTTGCACTGATGATCATTGACAAGACTGATATATAATCAACAGGAATACAACTACTTTAATTGATCTCATTAAGATGGTTTTCAGCCCAATGATAACTGAACTTAGAATGCCTAGAAAATAGCCTAAGAAAACAAAGCAGCTTTGCTGATGTACTGCACAGTTATGATCATTACCTTACACAACCTTGCGCAAGTTAAAATGTTCCCGAAAAGTAGTATTGTGTATGATACTGCCTCCTGGCTTTAGAAGGTTTTATTACACCATATCCCTTTTAGGTCAGGTTGAGAATTAAGAGAATGTAGTGAATGGAGAAGGAAATGTACAGTATTTATTTTGAAAGTTAAATAGCACTGTAATTAATATATAAGATTCTAACTTTGGGCTTTGTATTGCTGGAGAAAACTTGGAAGGATTATATGAACTAAACCACTATCATTCTGTTTGAGTTATACTGAGGTGAATGATTTGTGTACAGTGTAATACTTTACTTAAGATTTGATTGTGTATATTAGAGATTTTATATTACCTGTTGTATTAAAACATATACTTTTTAAATTAAAAGCTAATAAATGTGTTTTTTTATAATTGTAATTTATTTATTTATTTTTTACAGATTTTTAATTCTGGGCTATTTTTATGTTCTTGATTTTTACCTCAGAGACACTGTTGACTGTAATCATTTCAAAACTAACCAGTGAACATAGACAGTACCATGGAAAAAAAACAGCCAATCAGGGACATTGGGAAATTACCTCATCTAAGCACTGAAAGGCGGGGCTAGCACAGATGCTTTCTGGGCCTTCCTCTTCTAGATCAGCCTGTGGTGGCAAAGCCGAGACGGGCTCCTCCTCAGCGCTCTGCTCCTCTTCATCGCTGAGTGAGCTGCTCTCTTCACTGTCACTCATGGTCCGAGCCCCCTGTGCCACCAGACAATCAGACTGACATTCCTACATGTATGCATACACAGAGGCATCTGTTCAGACAGACACACAGACAGATGTCTACAGACTAAAATTTAATCTACAGTAACTTTTCCAACTCAAAAAAAAAGCAACATGATTCACACTAGTACAATACTGTATATTCTCCACCCACAATAAGGACAATCACCAGCTGACCGAGTGAAATAATGGGAAGATATCAGTTTTTATTTCCTACAAACCTGTATCGTTCAAACAAACCATAGCAGGGTATTTACAAGAATCTTTCTTACAAGTGGATATTTCTCGCCATTCACACCTTTATTGCCATTCATCTGCAGTCCACCAGTTCTCCAAAGACACAATTCAATACACTCCCATGAGCCAAGTGTGGCAGCCAGTGACTCTGCTCCTTTGAGAAAAATGTAACCTGGGAGAGTCACCTACCTTAAGTAACCACAGCCCAGGTGCAGGGCCCTGTCCTGAAGCCAATAGCAATCAAATATTATTTACTGGCTACATTCCTTTAGACAAACTTCTTCTTCCTCCATGACATAAGATTAAACATTAAGCCAGTGTAAACATTAACCACTTTTAAATGTTTACTGTTTTTGTTAAACAACACAATTGCAACCATACTTCAAAATGAAAGCTGGAGCTTTTTCTTCATATGTAAAATTATGCAAAGAAGATTAATACAAACTATTCCTTGTGCTGGCTGACAGATTTACACACCAGTGACTGAGGTCTGATAAGGTCTCTGTGTTTCTGTAAACACTTACGCAATAGCAGTCACAAACTAAATTCTTCTTCAAGAGAAATGAAGGACATTATCATGCCTTTATTAGTATACACTGCAATTGAAATATGCATTTACCATAGCCCAGTAGGTGACAGCAGAAACAGACACCAAATTTGATAGGCCTATAACTTATGGCTACGGCTACTACACAAATCTAAGAAATATATGTACATGTGGGTGTGTGTATAAAAGCCTCATAATGTAACCCATTTCAGTCTACTGCTGTGACACTGCTTGGCAAATGCAAAAAATGTACTGAACTGGTACAGTGCAAATTAGGGACAGTTTGTCTTTTATGGAATCTTTAATCTCAACAGATCCAAAGAACGTTTGTAAGTGTATTGACTCATATTCTTAGATGAGAAGAAGCTGGCAAACACAGCTACAAAAAAAAAAAAAAAATTCAGGGATTTTGTGAAGAGCAGCCATGTGTGACACACCCTCATCCAACAGTATGGGACAACACCCGGCTACTAAGTAAGTGTTCCAATGTTACACCCTGTGTCTATACATAACATTTTAAAGAACATCTGGCAAATACTGTATCCCAACATGGTTGCTTGAAATTGCAACATTTCAAAATGTATTGCCTGAATATCAGTATATTTTAAGTATTCATCATTGATTAGGTCAAATAAAAAAAAAACAATTCAGCAAGTACACCCAACACAGCATACACTTCTGATTAAAAAAGAAGCATTCAGGCCATCTGAACTTTGTACTGTTAAAACATTTGTTTTAAATACTTTACAAGCAAGAAATTGATATCATTGTAGTGGAGTAGGCTATACCAGTTACAGCTAAACCTTTGAGAATGATTTGCATGTGTGGTGCTTTCAGTCTGGTCCTGTTCTTTCAGTAACACCAGAAACACAACCTGAGTTAAACTGTAATTCTACACAGGTGGGTTAAGGACTTCAGCATGCTGGCTGGATTGTGAACTGTTTGACATTGCGAGCTTTGGAACTGCACTTTGTAAACCCAGCTACAGTGTCATAAACTGTTATTTTTATGCAAGCCTATAGGAACACAATATATCCAGATGAAAATATTGCAGCTACATACAATTATACCATAGCTCAAATATTATAATTATCATGGATTATTCTACACTTCCGAGAGACAGCATGCAGTACAGCACGTACCCAATACATGCATTATAAAGAATTAACGTTACTGTGCTTAATTATATTTTTTTTTACTATACAAGTGCATGTACATTTAAATATTTTGACTTTAATACTGCCATCTTCTGGTGGCCAAAGCCAATTTCACACAGGTTTGTTTCCATAAAACCACATGTTAGTATGTATAATGTACATATGTCTGCCCACAACATCTTTTTGGTGACTTGAGAAAATGTTTTCTCCTGAAAGATTCAGTAACTTAACTTATCTCTTTATAAGTCTATAATCTCTAGCTAATGACTCAAATAGGTCATTCCACCTGAATCTCACCCTCTACAAATATATTTTTTGGATACATTTAAAATAATGTTGGCCAGCTTTGATGTGAAATTGTTACAGACGAATCTCTGATGTTGAATTAGCTAACCTCTCACTTTTTCATGAAATGGCTAACGTTAACTGGCTATGTTAAGATTTTCTCACAGCAAAACACGTCTGTAACATACGCTAGCTAGCTAACGTTAACTAACGTTATATCTTACCTGAACAAGCCACTCAATGAAACTACACCTTAAAGTTAATCCAACTGCAACTTTTCAATCATGCTTCATACGCAATCTTCCTTGCAATCTTAAATCAGTTATGGCTTTCAAAAAAATAGCGAAACGTAATTAGTCGTCTTGGTCTTGAGCAAATTCTTGCTTGATAAATCTCAGCCACAAGCTACTTCGTTTGTTTAGTGGCTGGGGACTGGTTTCCAAGGCAACTCAGAAATCAAACCGCTTTTCTAGGAGCAGGCAAGCAAGAGAATTGAAACAAAATAACATGTTTAATCAGGGGACCTTATCTTACATCTAAGATATAAGAACGTTATTATAATATAATTATATATAGGCTAATAATATTTTATTTTCGTGGTAACTGTTACATATCATATGCCTTATTTTGTCTTTGTATTTGTCCATTAACGTTAGCTACTTGGCGTAGCTAGCTAGTTACTTTTTCCTGGTTGTTTTATCCGTAATTTAGTTGCACATTCTTAGTTGCACATATTTTCAAGTTCTGTTAGTAAGTTAACAGACAGTAGTTTTAGTTATCTAGTTTGTAGCATAACGAACAAAATGGACTCGGTTTTGTTCACATAACCTCACTGGCGATGTCATGCCAATAAAGCAAAAATAAAACAATATCAAAAGGGAAGAATCTTATACTAATTAATAATGATTGACTACCCAGTTAAAACAATTAGGTCGCCAGGACGTCCCCTGAACGTCTCGAAATGTCACCAGGACGTGGCCTTGACGTCTTTTTGTAGGGTTTTATAAACGTTGCGTGAACGTCACAGAGAACGTACCAGGGACGTTCTAGTAAGCTCCCCCAGGCATTCACTACATGACGTTATATTGTAACCAGTAACAGACGTAGCAGGAACGTGCCTGAATGTCCCATGAAAGTTATGAGCACAACGTCATATCATAACCGGATAGTGACGTTGCTTGAACGTCCCCGAAAAATTTAAATTAAATGTCATATTGTAACCAAACAGTGACCTTCCTAGGACTTTAATAACGTTCTAGTTTTAAGGACATCCGAGTGAACGTCACATCATAACTTTGAGGGCACTAAAATTGGATGTCCCCTGTTTGCTGGGTAATAGTGTTTTGACGATTCCCAAGGAGAACAATTCAGGTCTAAACATCAGTGGCGAGAGGTGACTTTTGATGCGGGGTATGCTATCTCCACACCTACACCCCCCGACCCCCACCCCAGCGCACACACAGCCCCACCCACCACTACAAATGACACCCCTCTAACACACTACAACATTACCGACAGCAGCAGCGTCAGAACAGGACAAAAATAACAGCAGAAGGATATTGCGGACAGTAGCAGCCTATCAGCACAAGTGGGGCCATAGCGGGCCATTCCAATCCAGCACATTGATATGACTGCACAGACACTGCCTACCACAGCACAAGTGGGGGCCGCGGCGGCCCTAACATAAAAACAGCAGATATTGATTTGCTATGATACATGATACCAGCAGGGCTGGATTTAGACTCTGTATGGCCCCTGGGCACCAGCACCCCAAAATGCCCCCCCAACAACATACATGTGTGCCCAACAGAACCGGCAAACTGTGGTAGGGTAAACTGAATCTGCAGGGTTTACCGCCGTCCACTAGGGGGCAGGGTCGGTTTAGTTATGCTGTCTGACTCAGCTAGGGGTCAGCCAGATTGTTTACATCAGTTTCAGACGTGATCGTTACGGTGGCTGTATTAAGTCGTTCACTTAATAACTGTAAGTTTGCTGCTATGCTTGTTATGTCCAGTTATATAAATGTTCTTGATGTTATCAACATGTTATAGCCTACTGTACGTAAGAAGTAGCCAGCTAATATGTTTCTATTGTTTATGTCACTACAGGGCTCTTTCATCTTTGTCATTAAAATCCCTGACTGACATCGAGGAGTTTGTTTCTTCATGAAAGAGCCAGGCAGCTATGGTCGTCGTTGAATGCTCCGTCCCTGGCTGCGATTTCGAGACTGAGGACGTGTCTGAAGCACTCGCCATTGCTCTGTTGACGAATCATGGACTTGCCCATCAGAGCGCATCGCCTGTCATGGCCGCGTCGGTCCAGGCCCCGGCCTTTCGAGGCCCGAAACTGGATCGGCCTAAAATTGACGTTGGTGTATCGATTGAGGAATGGAACGTGTTCATCCGTCGTTGGGACGTCTTTTGCACCGGCTCAGGCATAGGAGCCGCCCAGGCCCCTTTCCAGTTATTTCAGTGCGCTGGGCCTGACCTCGGTGACAGCCTGTTGAAAGCGAATCCCGGCGCCGCCTCCCAGCCTTTGGCGGATCTGATCGCCGCCATGCGTTCACTTGCAGTCATTCCAGTCGCCACATGTGTCCTGCGCACCGAGCTGCTTCAGTTACGCCAGGAACGCGACGAGACGTTCCGTGCCTTCACTGCCAGAGTGCGGGGGAAAGCGGAGACATGCGCCTACGTTACGGTATGTGTGTGTGGCGTGAACGTGGACTATACCGATCACATCATCCGCGACGTCCTAGTCAATGGTATTCATGACTCGGACATTCGCCGAGAGACACTAGGGACACCTGATATCCTAGAGAAGCCAGTTAACGACGTGATTGCACTCGTCGAGAATAAGGAGATGGCCCGTAATGCTTTCCCATCGTCCGCCCTATCGGCCGTGTCGTCATTCCAGCACTTAAAGAAAAGCACACAGACGAGCCCTACCCCGACCCCGGGCCCTGCGGACGTGGCGAGACGAGCCTCGTGCCCGGAGTGTAAGGGCACCTTTAATGTCTTCACAGAGGGGTCTCGCGGATGGAACACCAAGCCTCACCAGCTTTGCATCGACTGTTATAGGGTCCGCAGACGCAAGCAGCGGCCTCAGCCATCTGCCAACAGCCAACAGGCCGCCACAGAGTCAGAGCCGATCGCCCAGCTGTCATCGATTCAGTCTGGTGCCCGCCTACGCCAGCGTCTCGGGTATCGTCGTCGATGCCACGCCCCGACGCCGCGTAGCAGTGTTGACATACCCACACCTGTCAGACTCGAGCACCATATTTTCTCCAAGGGTGAATGGAGACGGGCCAAACTGAGAGACCATCCCCGAGCGCTGATCACTATCTCGGTTGACATGCCAGTCAGACAGAGTGACAGCACCAGCGACCGAGGCTCGGTCGACAAGGCGAGGGTATCCGCCGTTGCGGACACTGGTGCGCAGTCGGACCTTTGGTCTCTGGAGGAGTTCCTTGCCTGCGGATTCTCACGTGACGACCTGCGTCCCGTCCGTCTCAGTATGTCGGCCGCCAACCGCTCCCCTATAGCTATCGAGGGCGCATTCTTCGCTAGGCTTTCGACAGCGTCCAGCGGCGGTGGTGTGACGTCCTGCCGCTCCATGGTGTACGTGAGCAGCTCAGTCCGAGCCATGTACCTCTCCTACGAGTCATTGCTCAACCTCGGCCTCTTGTCTAAGGACTTCCCTTCGGGTGACGTTGTAGGGGGACCCGGAGATGAGCGTGGGCCTGACACTCATCACACGCCGGACCAGCCCTTGTCCGTCAATGCTACAAGGTCCACCAATGGCGGCTGCAACGACCAGAGCGACCACCATGGCGCCCAGTGCTCGTGTCCCCAGCATGCAGTCCCTCCGACGCGCCCCGCGGCGCTACCGTTCCCGTGCACACCAGATAACAACAGCCGGATGAAGGACTAGCTACTCGAGAGATACGCCTCGTCTACATTCAACACATGCCCCCATCGGGCATTGCCGTGCATGGAAGGGCCATCCATCGAAATGCACGTGGACCCCACAGCCACGCCAAGAGCATGCCACACCGCAGCCGGTGTGCCTCTACACTGGCAGCAGAGGGTATACGACGACCTCCTCCGGGACGAGGCCCTCGGAGTCATTGAACGTGTACCATACGGCGAACCGGTGACATGGTGCCATCGTATGGTGGTCACTCGGAAGCACGACGGCTCCCCCCGCAGGACCGTGGACCTCTCGCCTCTCAATAAGTTCTGCCTGCGTGAGACTTTCGCCACCGAGTCCCCATTCCACCTCGCACGCCGTATCCCGAAAGGCACCTGGAAGACTGTCACGGACGCCTGGAACGGCTACCACAGCGTGCCCCTGCGTGAATCAGATCGTCATCTGACCACCTTTATCACGCCCTTTGGCCGCTGGCGCTACACCAGGGCACCACAGGGTTTCCTGTCATCGGGGGATGGCTACAACCGTCGTTTTGATGCTATCCTCTCGGACTTTGAGCGCAAAGAGCGCTGTGTGGATGACACTATCCACTACGACACCGACCTGGAGAAGCACTGGTGGAGGACCATCGACTTTCTGTCACGCGTCGGCCAGTCGGGCATCGTGTTGAACCCGGACAAGTTTCAGTTTGCAGAGAAGAATGTCGATTTTGCTGGATTCAGGGTGTCGGACGCTACCATCGAGCCACTCCCCAAATACTTGGATGCCATCCGAGACTTTCCCACCCCGGTCTCCACGACGGATATCAGGAGCTGGTTCGGCCTCGTCAACCAGGTGGCTAACTACGCCCAGTTGCGCGACACGATGGCTCCATTCAAGCCATTCCTCAGCCCACGCTGTAAATTCTCGTGGTCACCCGAACTGGAGGAGGCCTTCCAGGCGTCCAAGTGTGCCATTATTGGGGCCATCCGTGAGGGTGTAGAGATCTACGACATGCAGAAGCGCACCTGCCTCCGCCTCGACTGGTCCAGGCGTGGTATTGGTTACTTCCTGCTCCAGCAGCATTGTGGCTGCCCCTCGGGCATTCCAGACTGTTGCCCGGGAGGATGGAGGGTCACCCTGGCTGGCTCACGCTTCCTGTCCCCGACGGAGCAGCGTTATGCGGCCATCGAAGGTGAGGCCCTGGCAGTGGCCTGGGGTTTGGAGCAAACCCGATACTTTACGCAGGGATGCGACAACCTTGTCGTGGTTACCGACCATAAGCCCCTGGTGAAGATCTTCGGTGACCGCACACTAGATGAGATAACGAACTCACGCCTGTTCAGACTCAAGCAGCGTACCCTCCCATGGCGCTTTGACATTGTGCACCTTCCTGGCAAGAGCAACCATGCCGCCGATGCGACCTCGAGAAATCCCTCACCCTCGGGATCGGCAAACGGCCTCTCACTGGGCCTACCGGGTGTGCCTGACGCCATTGAGTCAGCGCATATGGCTTCCATCCGTGAGGACGCACAAGAGCTCGGGGCCATTTCTTGGCCCCTCCTTGCGCGAGAGACAGCTGCTGACGCATGCCTCAGCCACCTTCTGCACCTGATCGAGCATGAGGATAGGGTCGACGCGAACGACCCCGCCCTGGCGAGTCTGTCACCAGTCTGTGAGTCCATCTACGCACAGGATGGCGTACTACTGTATCACGACCGCGTCGTGGTTCCTCCATCCCTCCGTGAAGGAGTTCTTCGGCACCTCCATGCCGCCCACCAAGGGATTTCAGCGATGGGGCAGCACGCCCGTGCCATAGTCTACTGGCCCGGGATGTCAGAGGACATCCAAGCCACCAGGCACGGATGCGCGGACTGTAACCGCAATGCTCCGTCACAAGCGGCCACGCCCCCCCCTACCGTCCTCGCCACCGTCCACCCCATTCGAGGCGGTGTTTGCTGACTTTTTTGACTATGGTGGCCGCCACTACCTGGGTGTCGGGGATCGACTGTCGGGCTGGGTGGAGGTCCTGTGCTCCACAGCAGGCTCTGATATGGGTGGCTCGGCTGGTCTAGTTCGCCACCTCCGTGCATTCTTCGGCACCTTTGGCGTACCGGAGGAACTCTCGAGTGATGGTGGTCCGGAGTTCACGGCGGGCCTGACGCAGGACTTCCTCCGCTTGTGGGGTGTCAGACACCGTTTGTCCTCTGTGAGTTTCCCGCAGTCCAACGGGAGAGCGGAAGTTGCGGTGAAGTCTGCGAAGCGCCTTCTGATGTCCAACACTGGCCCTACTGGCAGTCTCGATCACGACCGCTTTCTGCGTGCCATCATACAGTTGCGCAACACACCTGACCCCGACTGCAACCTCTCGCCGGCGCAGATTGTCTTTGGTCGCCCCCTTCGAGGTTCGCTTTCCTTCGTCAACAGGCTTGAGAAGTTCTCAAACCCGCATATCCGACCGCTCTGGCGCCAGGCATGGGCAGCGAAGGAGGATGCCCTTCGGACCCGGATGTCCCGTACTACCGAGTCGCTGAGGACTCACTCGAGACCGCTCCACCCATTGGCGCTTGGTGAGAGGGTGTTCCTCCAGAATCAGCAGGGCCCGAGCCCTGGCAAGTGGGACAGGTCGGGTGTGGTTGTGGAGTCGCTTGATCACGATCAATATCGGGTTAAGGTTGATGGATCGGGGCGCCTGACTCTGCGCAACCGGCGGTTTCTCCGTGGCTACATGCCAGCCACCCCCTATGCCCTACAGCTGCCAGCTGCGAGGGCGCCACCGCCTGCGACCCTGGAGCGCCAGCCCCTACCTGTCCACCCGGGCCCGGTGATGCATCAGGGGATCGCTCAGCGGTCGGCGGACGGTCCCCGTGATGCGGCTCTGGGCCCCTCTTTGCCGCCTACTGACGAGGCGGCCTCTGACCTCGGGCCCCGGAGCGGCCCTACTCCTGCTGGCGCCACCCCGGACGGTTCCCTTCCAGCGTCTCGTTCGCCGCTGTTGCTGCCCCAACCTGCGCGGTCGGGCCGCACGAGGATGCCTCCTAAGCGCTACGAGCCCGAGACCGGCCTTTGGACGCGGGACTGAGTCCGTTAATCTATTCCAGTGCATAGCTTTCCGGTCTGGGGGGGATGCAGGGTTTACCGCCGTCCACTAGGGGGCAGGGTCGGTTTAGTTATGCTGTCTGACTCAGCTAGGGGTCAGCCAGATTGTTTACATCAGTTTCAGACGTGATCGTTACGGTGGCTGTATTAAGTCGTTCACTTAATAACTGTAAGTTTGCTGCTATGCTTGTTATGTCCAGTTATATAAATGTTCTTGATGTTATCAACATGTTATAGCCTACTGTACGTAAGAAGTAGCCAGCTAATATGTTTCTATTGTTTATGTCACTACAGGGCTCTTTCATCTTTGTCATTAAAATCCCTGACTGACATCGAGGAGTTTGTTTCTTCAGAATCTAACAAAATGTACTAAGGTAGCCCATGCAAAATGTGAACTAAATGTGAGCATACTATCAGATTTTTTAAAAAGAGTGTGTAGGCCTCATAGCTACTAGAAACTGTCTAACCAATCATATTACATGATTTGTGAATCACAATATTGCTGTTGATTTCAGCATAGGCCTACACACAAAAAAATCTAAATGTTATTACCCGCAAAAATAAACAAAGTAAGGCCTAGAGACAATACATTTTCTGTACAAAATCTGAACACAGTGCCTAACAAGAAAGAGACATCAATAGAAAAATAATTACAACAATTAATATTGTATCCAATACTCAATCCAATAAATTATAGCAATAACTGGTGAATCCATCTGTTAGCTACTGTTGAACATATAAATCACATTGTAACTATCAAGCAAGATCATATAGAGTACTCAAGTGACTTCGGAAGTAACTTCCCCATTCAATTAGACCATAGACATTAACTAAAACTTACTTTTAAACAATTTCTAGTGAACTTTACATTTTACCATCAATTCCCTGGATTGTTCAATATAATGCCCGTTCGCAAAATATGTTGTTTTTCTGGACCAGCTTCGAGTATATTTTACCTTTTAGTATTTTTTTGTGAATATACCAGCGCTGGCACTGTTTAAAAATTCAACGTCCCATAATTTCCTCCGGACGGTTCAATGATGTAAAATAGCCAAATTAGCAAGGTGGTATGCACTGCCAAAAATGTCCAGACGAGATGATGATATCTGATTGGTCGAGAACCACCCGTCCGTTTCAGTAACGGATATGTAAGTGGACTACAATCATGAAATCATTACTTTAAAAAATAAAAATGGGAACATGCGATGCATGCTCTATATGCTTATACCACACAGGCTAATCCAGGAACGTTTCGGCTCCATTCTATAAATCAGATTTCAAGAAATTGTCGATAGTTTCCGAAGCCCGTTCTATCTGTCATAGGGAATTTACTTTACTGAGTCAGGAGAAACAACCCTTAAAGGGTAAAGGCGCAACTAATTAAGTCTCTCTTTGTAGCTGGCCAAAAAAAAAATTCTTTACTGAGATATTTGAATATAAAGTTGAAAATTCGGTAGAGGTTTACATAATTTTGACGTATACATCTACCACTTCCTAATTTTTGAAAGACTACAGTGGCGTCAAGTGGGCGTGTAAATTACATCTGATCAAAAATTTCTCCGACGTAAAAAAAGCCAAGTTACTCACGCATAGCCTAGAGCGCTGTCTATAAGTCCTTAATTCCAACTTGCAAAAACCAGGCCTGCCTTTAAAAGTATTGATATCAAAATAATGTGGCCAAGTTACAACTAACAATATTGCCTATCGTAGCTCACACTAAATAAACTAGCTCTATTCCAAAGCAATGCTATCCAAACTTTCCTAAATTATTTAATGCAACTTGGCCCTGTGTTTCTTCATCTTAGCATGTGAAGAGATTGTGCCTCATGGAACAACATATGATTTCAATGAATGTCTTTACCAGTTGATGAATAATTACATTAGTTATACTTTGTTGGCAAGTTTACTTTAGAAAATGTACAGGTTTTAAAATGTTAACTGCTGCTACAGATTTCATTACAATTCACAAACAGACATTTATATGAAGAAACATCATGTACAATAGAGTAAGGGGGATGAATAAATAAATGCAGATAAAAATTACTAATATTTTTACCTAGAAAATAGCCTAGCTACATATAGCATTTTTACGAACGTATCCAATAGTTAGGATATTTGCGAACAGAAATTTGTGAACACAAGGATATCTATGCTCTGTAGGACCACACAGGTTTTGATAGAAATCCAATAAATCAATAAATACATAATAATAATAATAATAATAATAATAATAATAATAATAATAATAAATTTTATTAATTCTGTGCTTTTCATAGACCCAAAGCAGTGGATGCAGACAATTGCTCAAATATGCCCTATAGTGTAGTAATTTTTCTGTTTAATTTCTAAGTGCAACACATCTGAATCAGAGTATTTCCACTATAAATTATTCTCATTTTGCAATTTCATGTACCACATTCTCTTGAGATGGTAAGATGAAGAAACACAGGGCCAAGTTGCATTAAATAATTTAGGAAAGTTTGGATAGCATTTCTTTGGAACAGAGCTAGTTTATTTAGTGTGAGCTATGATAGGCAATATTGTTAGTTGTACCTTGGCCACATTTTGATATCAATACTTTTAAAGGCAGGCCTGGTTTTTGCAAGTTGGAATTAAGGACTTATAGACAGCGCTCTGTATGCTATGCGTAACTTGGCTTTTTTATTTTTATTTAAAAAAAATGTTTACGTCGGAGACCCATCAATCATCAATCAATCAATATTTATTTATATAGCGCATTTCACAACAAGTTGTCACAATGCACTTCACAGCAAAACAGCAAAACCCAGCCTAAACTCCCCACAAGAGCAAGCCAAAGGCAACAGTGGCAAGGAAAAACTCCCTGGTGTAACTAGGAAGAAACCTTGGAAGGAACCAGACTCAATGGGGGAACCCATCCTCCTCTGGTCGGCTCAGGGTCTAGGGCTTAAGGACCAACATGGTCAAAACAGCCAATGTCCATGATAATACAATTTGCAGCAGCTAGATGACAGTCCAGATGTGGCGGCAGTGACGGTGGGGAACCGGGCGCCGATGGCGGCGGGAGCAGCTGGCAGCGGTGGTAAGGAGGGAGGGGCAAGCGACAACGGACAGGAAGCCGGACAGCAGCTCTCGAGATGCGGGGCATAAGCCCCGCCGGCAGAATGTGAAAAAAAGAGAGAGAGAAAACAGTTAGGGGAAGTGTAATAGAGCAGCAGGAGCACCAACTGGAGGGGTGGGGGGTGGGGAAGGGGTGGGAGGGTTGGACAGGTGCCCCCGCCAGGAGTAATCTATGGCTGCATAGCTATGAAGACAGAGTTTGAGGAACCATGGATCAGATTATATATACTCTAAGCAAAGAGTGTAAAGGCCCACACCACAGAAATATATAAAAACGTTATTATACACACACACACACACACACACACACTAACAATGGGAATAGCACAGAGCGCATGCGTGAGCGAGTATGTTGAAACGAGTATGTTGAAAGCTGGGCAGCTTCTCCCTGTTCGCGCCGCGGGATAAATAAACGTAGCGTCGGAAACCTAGCAGCGGAACTGCAGTCATTGCCGTTTGTAAATGAAATAATTGGAGGACAAACAACAAATATTCATTTGTTTTAACGAAAATAATGCTCATGTTAAGTATAAAATGATAAAATACATTGGAAAGTAAGTTTAATTTAAAATTCGCTCATTCTTTTCAAATGCGTGTGCTAGCCTAGCTACTTCCCACATAGCCTATAGGCTATATAAACACGATTAGTCAATATTATTATTAAAGTAGCCTAACGTTAGCCTAGTCGCACAAAGGTAGGCTACTTTTGCAGGACCACACACCATTTCTGGAGCCATCTTTGAATAAAAAAAACTAAAAAAAACACGGACAACAAAATATTTTATTAGGCTAATATTATCTATGAAAAAACTACGATATTAATGCGATATGTCTACGTGTGCAAACCTGCTATAATCATAACTGAATTCAAACATCTTGATTAATATTTGAATTGCTAAAGGATTAATTGAAGAATAATTAAAACGACCCTTTTCTAACCACCTTGTCAAGTAGGCTAGCCTATGCATATTTCATATTTCTGGAGTTCAACACCTAACATGCTCCCGTGCAGTGTGGCTGATTGAACCCGATTGAACCCCATCATTAGTAATATGGTTATTGTAGTCATACAAAGATGTATTTCTTTTATGCTATAAAAAGTACACTTTCTTGTATTTCAAATACATGTGTCCTTAAATGCATTTTTAAAAAGAATAAAACATGCATCATCATACAATAATTACCATTGTTTAATTTCAGTCAAAATATAATTTGTGCTGATCTTGGCAACTCCATTTCCCAGAAACCCAGGTGCTATGTAACCAGCAAAATCAAGGAAGCGCTTGTTTACACTTACAGTGAGTCAGACTTCGAGCAATGTTTTGAGCTGCACGTTTTGGATTCAGTCATCTGCCATCATGATATTTTCATGCACGGCATTAGCAACAAAGCAATTGTGTCGAATACTTTCAGGTTGTAAAAATAGTTCCTCTGATGCCTTGTTCTCGCACACATTCAGGGCAATTTCGACTTCTCCGTGTTTTCATTCCTCGACTGAGCTGAATAAGCCTCTGAAGCAATGGACTCTGGTTGTTCACCCTTTCAGCACTGTCCGAGTTCAGCTGCGTTGCAATATATCAGTGCAACCGCTGGATCTCCACGCGTTCCCCGAAGCAAACCGGGCGTTTATAACAGTCAACGGCACCAGCGCAGACCAAGGACTGAAGCTTGACAACTTCCACGTGCAATATGACGACCAAAACAAGGAACTGACCATATTGTCCGAAAAGGTCAATAGTAATGTGTCTGTTGAACTGACAACTCCAATTAAAAGTGGTAAGTTTCCACCACATGGCCATAACTTGTTGCGAGAGATAACTGAACAGAAGGGTGTGTGTACTAGACTTGAACATGTGGCCCAGCCTATATTCAGTAGGCTATAGGCAATAAGCGAGATAACATTGATCTGATTCGATTAGCTTTATTAATCAATTGATTTGGCACAGTGAGTGTGGTGGGTCCAGATCATCACCGATACTGTTTTTAAATATTTTATTTGGAATATGTAATTACGAGAACGGGCTCAAATCACTCAGTAACGAGGCGGCCCTCACCCAAGGCGATTTAAATACATTTCACATATACCAGGGACCTCAAACTCAAATACTGGAGAGCCAATGTGTCTGCTTGTTTTAGATGTGTTTCTGCACTTAAGTGCTTAATTTATGTCATTGATTGGCTAAAGAGTCTGCACACCTTGTATCCAAGGCCTAAATTGGCTGTTGATTGAAAGCAAATCACAAAAACCAGCAGAGACTGCAGCCCTCCAGGACTGGAGTTTGACACCCCTGACATAGACTGTTTACTGAAGCAGTTTCTGTTGTATACTTTTCTCAAGTTGCAACCCCTCTGGTTTCAGTTTCAGTTCCTTAAATACTGCAAACAGTGTTAAGGTCCAGAGTTGAAAATGTGGTAGGACAGAAAAATAGACACAGCAAAGAGTCTATGGTAGCTATCATTGGTAAATTATTTTCTTGTCTCTGTAGCAAATTCGATAAATGGTGCTCTGGTGTACTTCTTAACCATGAGAACTGAAGAAAAGACAGCAGGCCATCCGTATGCTTATTGTTGTGGCATATGGCTCCCAGGCCTGGGTCAAATACATATTTGATATACTTTAAATACTTTTAAATTTGCAAAGTATTTAAAATACATAAAAATGTATTTTCAAATAAATGTCAGCCATCTTAGAAAGCATTTAAAATATTTAAAATCAAATAATCATTTTTAAATATAGAAAACAAACAGTTTTTGTATTTAATTATTTGAAATGTATTTGAAGTTCTTAATTTAAAAAAAACAAAAATTAAGTACACTTCAAACAAATGGATCTACTTAGAGCTGAAAAACTTTCTATTTCACTTCATACACTACTCACAAAAAGTTAGGGATATTTGGCTTTCGGGTGAAATTTATGGAAAATGTAAGTTCACGCTACAGTGATATTATACGTATCATGAAAGTAGGGCATTTAAGTAGAAGCATGCAATGGTGATTTCCTCATCTCAAACAATTTATTGAAACAAAAGCCAACAACAGTGGTGGGTATACCACAACAAAAATGTCAATGTCTCAATAACTTGTCATGTGCCCTTGAGCATCAATTACAGCTTGACAACGACGTCTCATGCTGTTCACAAGTCGACTTATTGTCTGCTGAGGCATGGCATCCCACTCTTCTTGAAGGGCGGCCCTCAGGTCATTGAGGTTCTGGGGTACAGAGTTACGAGCCTCTACACGGTGAGTCAGCTGATCCCATAGGTTTTCTATGGGATTCAGGTCTGGAGAAAGTGCAGGCCACTCCATTTGAGGTACCCCAGTCTCCAGCAGCCTTTCCCTAATGATGCGACCTCGATGAGTTGGAGCATTGTCGTCCATGAAGATGAAATTAGGCCTGTGTTGTTCATGCAGGGGCACAATGACTGGATTAATGATGTTATTCAGGTAGTATGGGCTTGTCACTGTACCATTCACAAAGTGTAGGGCAGTTCTGTATTGACTAGACACACCTGCCCACACTGTAACACCGCCACCACCAAAGGGTCGTCTGGTGACAACAGTGGCTGATGCATAGCGCTCTCCTTGACGTCTCCAACATCGTTGGCGGCCATCATTTCTGCTCAACGTGAATCGACTTTCATCAGAGAACAGCACTGAGGCCCACTGGTCCCTCGTCCAGCGTAAATGCTCCCTGGCCCATGCAAGACGATGACGCCTGTGCCTGGTGGTGTGGTCAGGTACCCTTGCAGGTCGTCTAGCACGCAGACCACGCTGATGTAAACGGTTTCGAATGGTCTGACGTGACACTTGGGTGCCTCTCACCTCCCTTAAATGTGCCTGGAGTTGAGTGGCATTCATCATCCGGTTCCGCAGGGCACTGTTCACAATGAAGCGGTCATCAGTGTGGGATGTGGCCAAAGGACGTCCACTTCTATGCCTTTCTGTGACTCTTCCAGTCTCTCTGTATCTCTGTTGCAACCTGCTGATGACACTCTGTGACACTCTAAGCTCAGTGGCCACTTCCCTCTGAGAACATCCTGTTTGAAGCCTCGCAATGGCGAGGTACTGTTGATCAATTGTTAGGTGTCGTCTTGGTCTCATGATGTCAAAATGTGAACAGCATGATGAAGAGGACTGTTTAAATACCAATTCTAATTGAACCAGGAAATTTATTAGTCGATTCATGGATCAAACACCTGTTGTGAATTTTGCCGTTCAGCTCCTTGTTAGAGAACAGCAAGTTGTGCAAAAAGTACTGAAACATTGAATAGTTGGACATGTGCATTCAAAAGTTTAGAGAAGGTCAAATTAATTTCACTTGTAAAGGTTATAGTGCATTTTAGGTTCATCCTGAAATTTCACCCGAAAGCCGAATATCCCTAACTTTTTGTGAGTAGTGTATGTGGCCAACTGTTCTGTTTTTTAACCATTTTACCAGATTCAAGATGGATGTTATTTTTTGCGTATGTTTTCATTTTATTTGCAAATATTCAAATAAACAGAGATTAGCATTTTCAAATACAAATATTTAAATACTCATGTAATTGACCCAGGTCTGATGGCTCGTAAAAAACCTGTACATTTCCAAACTCAATCCTGAGGACCCACTGTACATGCTGGTTTTTGTACCAGCCAATCCTTTCGTTGGTAAAGGTAATTAAGGACATGCATTCGAGCTTCTATGAATGTGATTGTAATTATTTTGCAGGTTATTTTCCATGGTTGCCATTTGCCTTTAAAGCCTTGTCTGTGCCGAATCAGCACTCTTCCACACTGTTGAGTAGCCTTGGTGAGTAGATAGGGCGAGAAAGTCGTAGAATATGCGAAAGGTTTTCAAATTGCAGTATACTTCAAACACCCGGATGACACACTTCCGGGGTTTCGCTGACTACATTCGGAAGCACACTTTTCAAGAAGCACACAAAACACATAAGTATGATGTGAAGCTTCATTTAAAAAAAAATGAGGCGTAGCTTCGCTGATGTTTTCCTTCAAATACAACAAAAACAACACGTGACATGGCAGCGCAAGAGTGGGGCGCAGGGTTGCCAGATCTTGTAGGACTTTCCAGCCAAATGGCGACTCAAAACTAGCCCAAATTATAGACTATTTTCAACCGAAACCGACGTATTTTAAATGGGAATCATCATGTTTTTACTTTTTAAAATAAGTGCGTGCTTTGCGACTTTTCATTTTTACCCATGACTGCACTTTGAAAGTATCCCAATTTAGCTGTAAAACTGCGGACATGGCAACACTGGTGGGACGTCTTATGACCTGCTTACGACACTTCCACAGTGCAGTTGGAAAATAGTATGGCGTATATTTTTTGCGGACTGCTAAACAGTGCACATTAAACAGCACACTTCTGCCAGTGCACTGTACGCAGGAGACAGGGCACAGAAGACAGGGCTCTGATTCGGACACAGTGCACTGTACGCAGAAGACAGGGCTCTGATTCGGACACAGCCCATGTTTCCCACTGGCAGGAGTTTTCAGTAACCAGGTTTTCCCACTCTCAACATTTAGGATTCTAATTAAGTTTTACCTGTCAATCAATGAATAATCAATCAGCCAGTCAGTCATTTAGTTAGTCATAGCATAGAATAGAATAGAATAACTTTTATTTTCCCGTTAGGGAACTTCAGTTGTAGTTTCCAGCAGTAAAGCAGACATAGACAGTGGGGCAGACCCACAAACACAAACAAACATGTTAAATAAAGACATTCAATTGAATCAGATGTTTCACATTATAGTGAAGGTATGTGTAATTATGATTATGATTAAAATTACTATTATTATTAGTATTATGATCACAATTATATTAAGTTAATTAAATATTAATTATGATGAAAAATTGAGCATCAAAAGCAATAACAGTTCCTCATCTGCCTTTACTGTCTTGAGATGTCCAATGTCATTAAGCAGTCTAACAGCTGTAGGGACAAAGCTGTTTTGGGCTCTTTTTGCTTTAAGGGGCAAGGACCTTAATCTTCGACCTGATGGAAGAGTCTCAAAGAGAAAGTTCAGGGGATGTGATGGAAGGGCCATAATCTTCTTTCCTTTTTTAATTGTACGTTCCTCATACAGAACGGTTTTTGTTGGTTCCCTATGATTTTAGTAGCCTGTACTGTCACCCTCTCCAGCTTCAGTTGCCTGATTTCACTTAATGAGCCAAACCAAGCTGTTAGGCTAAAGGTCAGCACTGACTCAAGGAAGCAGGTGTAAAATGCTTGTAGTACTGACTGGCTCACGTCCAAATTCCTGAGTTTCCGGAGGAAATACAGCCTTGACTGACACTTTGCATGCACTCGATGACAGTTTGCCTCAAAGGTCAGTTTATTATCAATGATGGTACCCAAATATCTGTACTCCTCCACTCTTTCAACTGTTTTGGCTCCGATGGTAAGGGGCCTCAGCATGGACGCAGATGGCACTGGGGACGGGGGGGACGTGTCCCCCCTAGATTTATAGTGACCACGATCCGTCCCCCCCAATTTTGTGTATTTACACAAAATAACCAATTGAGTTGGAATCATTTGCTGACAGCTTGGTCCCCCCCAGTTTAAAAATCCCATCTGCGCCCCTGGGCCTCAGCGGGGACGGCTCACGCCAGAAGTCGATGGCGATTTCTTTAGTCTTCTCCACATTCAAGTCCAAGAAATTGACCTTACACCACTTTTTATTTTTTGCGGACTGCTAAACAGTGCACATTAAACAGCACACTTCTGCCAGTGCACTGTACGCAGGAGACAGGGCACAGAAGACAGGGCTCTGATTCGGACACAGTGCACTGTACGCAGAAGACAGGGCTCTGATTCGGACACAGCCCATGTTTCCCACTGGCAGGAGTTTTCAGTAACCAGGTTTTCCCACTCTTAACATTTAGGATTCTAATTAAGTTTTACCTGTCAATCAATGAATAATCAATCAGCCAGTCAGTCATTTAGTTAGTCATAGCATAGAATAGAATAGAATAACTTTTATTTGGAAGAGTCTCAAAGAGAAAGTTCAGGGGATGTGATGGAAGGGCCTTAATCCTCTTTCCTTTTTTAATTGTACGTTCCTCATACAGAACGGTTTTTGTTGGTTCCCTATGATTTTAGTAGCCTGTACTGTCACCCTCTCCAGCTTCAGTTGTCTGATGTCACTTAATGAGCCAAACCAAGCTGTTAGGCTAAAGGTCAGCACTGACTCAAGGAAGCAGGTGTAAAATGCTTGCAGTACTGACTGGCTCATGTCCAAATTCCCGAGTTTCCAGAGGAAATACAGCCTTGACTGACACTTTGCATGCACTCGATGACAGTTTGCCTCAAAGGTCAGTTTATTATCAATGATGGTACCCAAATATCTGTACTCCTCCACTCTTGTTGGAACTGGCTGACAGCAGATTGAAACTTGTCATCAGAGTTGGATGAGTCCACAATTACTGTATCATCTGAGTACTTGATGAATGTGATCTCAGAACAGTTGCTTTGGCAGTCATCGGTGTAGAGTGTGAATAACACTGGAGAAACTACAGAGCCTTGTGTTGAGCCAGTAGAGATGGTCTTGGTGGTGCTGCAGTGGCCTTTATATCTAACCCACTGAGGTCTGTCAGTTAAGAAGGACATTACCCAGAGGATAAGATGAGGGTTGAGGTTCATCTTCAGCAGCTTCTTAGCCATTAGGTGTGGTTGGATTGTGTTGAACACACTAGAGAAGTTTACAAACACCAGTCTGATGTAGGACTTTGGTGTGTCCAGATGGGATTGGACCAGGTGAAGCAGTGTCAGGAGAGCATCATCAACTCCTCTGTTCTGTTGGTAGTCGAACTGTAGAGGGTCTACTATGCTCTGCACACTCTGTTGGACCTGTGAGAGCACCAGGCGTTCAAAATACTTCATTATAACAGGTGTTAATGCGACAGGTCTAAAGTCATTGGGTGCAGATGGGTTGGCCTTTGGCACAGGGGAGATAATCGCTGACATCCATAGTGCTGGAACTACAGTGGTGTTCAAAAAAAATAGCAGTACAACATCAGTAACCTGATGAACCACTGTTATTAGTAGTAGTGATATTTCTGCATGGCAAATAATTTACTTGTAGATGTAGTAGTGTAATAGAAAAACAACAGACCCAACTGTCATGACATGCACGCTGCTTGTTCTGAGTAATTGACTCATTCATTGAAAGGGGCGTGTTCAAAATAATAGCAGTGTGGAGTTTAATTAGAGAATTCATTCTGTGAAAAAAAACAGGTCAAACAGGTATTCCACGGGTAAACAGGTGATGCCATCATGATTCTATATAAAAGGATATCAAAAGACTCCTGATATCTTATTTCCAGGTACTCTTAGAAGCAATACTATAACCTCTCTGCATTTGAATGGATTGCTATGGGAATTGGGGGTGGGACTAGATTAAGCTGTAAATTACACAGGAATAGTATGGAACACATGGTTGGCTAAATGGCTGTAAGTCAACAAGGGTCTGAGGTATCAAACGAGCCTTAACCATCACTCTGCTGCCAGAAATACAGTAGATATGGATGGATAACTTGAAGGGTTTCTTCTCCTGGCTTATTTTTCCATAGAGTTCAATAGGAAAATTTGTCAGGAGAAACAACCCTTCAAGTGATCCATCCATATCTACTGCATATCTGGCAGCAGAGTGATGGTTTGAGGCTCGTTTGATACCTCAGACCCTTGTTGACTTACAGCCATTTAGCCAACCATGGGTTCCATACTATTCCCGTGTAATTTACAGCTTAATCTAGTCCCACCCCCCAATTCCCATAGAGATCCATTCAAATGCAGAGAGGTTATAGTATTGCTTCTAAGAGTACCTGGAAATAGGATATCAGGAGTCTTTTGATATCCTTTTATACAGAATCATGATGGCATCACCTGTTTACCTGTGGAATACCTGTTTGACCTGTTTTTTTTCACAGAATGAATGAATTCTCTAATTAAACTCCACACTGCTATTATTTTGAACACGCCCCTTTCAATGAATGAGTCAATTACTCAGAACAAGCAGCGTGCATGTCATGACAGTTGGGTCTGTTGTTTTTCTATTACACTACTACATCTACAAGTAAATTATTTGCCATGCAGAAATATCACTACTACTAATAACAGTGGTTCATCAGGTTACTGATGTTGTACTGCTATTTTTTTGAACACCACTGTATGTGCTCCTCGAGTGAGCGGTTGAACAGGTCACAGAAAACCTGCGCCAGTTGTTTATGGCAGGATTGCAGAACATGATTGCTCATGTTGTCTGGACCAATGGCTTTGTTCAACTTCACCCTTTTTTTAGCACCCTGCTAACATCTTCCACCTGTACATTGATGTTGCTGCTCTCCTCAGATAGAAACAATACTTCTGATGTTACATCATCCCTTTCTGCTTTAAAGTCATGGAAGTCAAATCTACTGCAAAATATGTTTAGGGATTCAGCAAACTGACTGTAGTGTTCCTTAGACTGAGGGCCCGGGACGTTCTGCTTAGTCGAAATCCCTGAGAGGATCTTTATTCCTTTCCAGGAATCTCTCAGCTGCCCCCTTGAAACAGATTTTCCACCTTCTCCTTATAGGCTCTTTTTGCATCCTTAACTTGTCTATTCAGCCTGGCCTGAATCAATTTTGACTCAACTCTCTTTTTCTCATTTAACGTTAACGTTGTTTTTAACGTTGTTTTAAACTCCTTTGTTATCCAGGGCTTATTGTTTGAGAACACTTTTACTTTTTAGATGGAACAATAGTTTCCTCACAAAAATGTATATAGCCAGTCACTGCCTCTACAGTCTCATCCAGCGTGGCATTCTGTGAGAAAAGCTCCCAATCAGTACATTAAAAACAGTGTTTGAGAGTCTCAGAAACATCATCATTCCACTGTTTAACAGTTTTGTAGACAACTCCTTCCCTCTGCAATTTTGTTTTATAGGATGGAATGAGGTGAATAGCATTGTGATCCACTGTACTTAGAGGTGGCTTTTTGATTGTTTTGTAAGCATTTTTGATGTTACTATAGCACAGATCAATGGTTTTGCTTCCCCTTGTTTCACAGGAAACATACTGATGGTATAGTGGCAAGGATTTATCGAGTTTACAGCTATTCATATCACCTAAGACTAACACTGGAGAATCAGGAGATTTTGATTCTAGGCGCTGAACACAAGATACAATCGTATCTGTTGCACTGGTCTTATTGGCTGAAGGTGGGATATAGACAAGGATTAAAAAGAGTTGACCAAACTCACGTGGTAGATATTTGGGTCTAAAAGACAAGGCTAGCAACTCCACGTCCGCGGAGCAATGCGTCTCTCGGATCACAGCTGTTTTACTCCAAGCTTTGTTGACATACGCACAAATACGCACAAACTCCGCCTCCGTGACTTTTTTCCATGCACGTACAGTCTCTATCTTGCCGGAATGGAGAACTGAACCCTTCCAAACAAAGCTCAGAGTCAGCAATCTTGTCATCCAACCACGTCTCCGTTAGACAGATGATGCAAAAACCAGCATACACAGTATTCGACAGAGTTGAGTACTGTTGAGTACTGCTGTCAGACCTGCCAATGTCATTCCATTTGACTGACAAACATTTTTTTTCCGATTGTGCACAAACTGTAACCATATATAGGGGCTGCTGGAGAATGCTACTTACACACTGGATTCTAGTGTGGATGCGTTCCATTGTGCCAGCTTTGGACAGCAGCCTTATGAGTGATTAGCTGGAGAGTCGCAGAGAGAGAGGGTTTCTGTCAACAGGATGAACCTCATCTCATCATGGAGGAGTGATTCCTCTGGTCAATTGGGGTGCCTTCAGTCTGTCCGCACCAGCTGTGCCTGAAGTGCACTTATGCAATGATTGTGCAGCTCAGCTGGTGAACTGCAGTGAAAATAAGCTCCAACTGGTAGTGTGGTTTTCCTGCACTCCCTGATGGATGTTGGAGCGCAGATTCTCCAGAGTAAATGTGGGCTGTGTCCGAATCAGAGCCCTATCTACTGCGTTCTGTCTCCTGGGTACTGTGTACTGGCAGCCGTGTACTGTTTAATGTGTATGGATTAATATGCAACAAATATCCTCCATACTATTTTACAACCATACTGTGGAAGTGTCGTAAGCCGTCCCACCCTTGCGCGGCCATGTGTTGTTTTTGTTGTTATTGAAGGAAAACGTCAGCAGAGCTGCGCCTTATTTTTAAAAATGAAGCTGTGCCTCATATTTATGTGACCAAAATGTTTGCATACTTCTTGAAAAGTATGCTCCCGAATATACTCAGCGAAACCCCGGAAGTAAGTATATAATACAGGGGTTTTAAGTATACTACATTTCGAGAAAATTTCACCTACTTAACTACTTTCTCGTTCTGTCTAATCAACATGCATACTCAATAGTATGGAAGAGTGCTGATTCAGACACAGCCTTAGTCTATAGATGCTATGGTTGCAGCAAAGAGACCCACTTATGGATACAATGTGGCATTCCAAATTGAACTGAGAAGGAATAAAAGGGTTTTAAAAACTGCTGAAAAAATTGTATGTAGTCAAATTCCTATGGATGTATAGACGAGGTGAATATAAAGTTTTACCTTTTTGACAATGATAACCAAAAATAACCTTGGGTAGTTGTGGGTCTCAAAGTAAGATTACATCAGTAAAAAAAGCTAATTAATACATTGTTATATTTTAAAACAGATCAGTTATGGAGACAAAAAGCTTCAAATATATGTATACATGTACTGTATGTATACATATAATTTAGCACCTGTCATATTATTTTGCCACGGTTAAACCAGGTTTAATATTTTGAGTATTTTTTATAAAAAAGATGAAAGCAATGCCTGGGTAAAAATAGTGTGGTTTCCTTTTTTTCATTTGTTTTTCTGGCCAGATCTGTACATTACAACACTGGGAGAGGGGAATGTGAAGATCCAAAAGATGGAGTGTGACACCTGCAATGTGCTCACAGAGATCGGAAACTGTGTCTTGCAGTCAGTAAAGGTAAATCTACCTGGCAGGCATATATGTATTCCTTTTATCCCTATAACACCCTTTTGCCCTCTCCTTCTCAGGTCAAATGTTTTTAAAACCAATTCCACAAGAGAGGCGAGGTTGAGCGCAATGTGTGACGCTGTAATGCATGTTTATGTAACGCTTTTTACATAAAAATTCATATTTTTACATCTCCACTAGAGGGCACTCATGGTTAGGTTAAATTGTACTGAGCACAAAGTGGGCCACAGTTTACCATTGTGCTGTTGTGAGTGAAATGTGGGTATGTACTTTATTCCAGAGACTCCAGGCTCTGTCCATTTTATTATCAATTAAAACAGTCTACATGAGTCCCTTTTTAATTGTGTGCTGCTTCCAAGTCTTGACTGAGTTTTTTTTTTTGGTTTCTGGGAAATTGAAGGGGGTTACGCACTAACAGATTGCAGTCTTGTAAAGCGAGGTGATTGGTCAGTTCACTGTTAAAACTTAATTAGAAACAAGCAGGCCTATCACAGCGGGATATACACACACATGCGTACATGCATATATATCCTAGTTCCACTCAATGTTCAGCACTGGAACTTTGATTGGAGCCAGGTGTTGTGGTCAGATGAGACGAGACCAAAATTGAGCTTTTTAGCCACGCAAACCAGTGATGGGTTTTGTGTTGGAAAAAGGATGCCTATTTTGAAAATCGTCATGCCTGTGAAATACGGGTGTGGTTCTTTGATGTTATGGGCTTGTTTTGCATCTATGGGACCTGGGGCTCTTGTTAAGGTCAGTGGAATCATGAACTCCAGCAAGGGCCAACATATTATCGGCACAAATCTTGTAACCCCCCCCAGGAAGCTAAAACTTGGCCACACAAGGATTGTTCCATAAGACGATGATCCAAAGCATACTGAAACCCAATGAAAGTGGTTTGAATTGAAGAGGACAGTCCACAAGTGCAGACCAAAGGATCTAAAGGATTTTGAAAGATTCTGCATGGAGGAATGGTCAGAGACCCCCCCCCCCCACCCCCCCCCAAAAAAATAAATTAATATCTCATAGAACACTATAGAAGACCACTTACTAGTGTTATGCTTGCAAATGGAGGCTACACAAAGTTTTGAAAACAAGGGTGGTAATAATTTAGACACCTATATTTTGGGAAAAGAAAATGACTTATTTTTAAAAAAGCATTAGTATAAAGGAATATAATTCTCCCATTTTGTGCATGGTTATATCATTACCTGTGTTTTATTCATAATTAATGCCCAGTATCATACGAATTCCCAAATTCTGATAACTACGTTGAGATGTTAAAAGTGGATTGTGGAGGATTCTGGTCATCCTGAGGAAAGAATTACATTAATACATTGTGGTGCTGCACTTCCTGATAGCCAGCTCTGTCATTGCTGGAACATCCCTTGTATTTACAGTTTAAATTTAACCTCTGTGTATTTTACCAATTTACAGTTTCTTTAACCACTGTGTATTTTCTAGAGTCACAAGGTGCTTGTGCAATCTGTCGGAGGAAACATCATATGCCTAGGCACCATACACGGAAACGTGGACATCAGCACATCTGGAAACAGTGTAAAGACTGGCTTTTAATTATTCACACGCCATTTTAACATCCTACACCCGCTATTCGGGAACTGAATAAAAAAAACTAAAACAAACAAAAAATAGTTACAGTATTGCTTATTTTCACAGATGGTCAATGTCAAAAAGCTTCAGGGAACCAGCATGAATGTATCTACAGAGCATGGGCCACTGAAGATCAAAGCCATTTATGCAGAGTATACCTCTGTATCCTCCGCCTCAGGGGAAATCGAGCTGGGACACCTGCACGGTACGTACTCACGAGATTGCTTCCTCTGGATTGTAACTGAATAGAACCTCTCTCCAAATGACATTCCCTGAATATACAAAAGGGATCAGAGCTCCAAGTCTGGGTTATACCCATCATTTGGTTCTGGTGTGTAATGTCCGGGGAAATCGCCGGGTCTTTACTGATATCAGGAAAATATGTGACGTGTGTGGATTGCAGGGCAGTGTTTACATTTACAACGTAAGGGACACATAATACCATGTCACAATCCTGGCGCGCCACAGTGAAGTGGAAATTTTCGAACATCTGCTGCATAAAGATTTTCAGCGCCATTTTTTTGTGGATTACCGCAACAGTGTTTTGGAAGACAGATGGAACGTCCAGTCTTAGAATATAGGAAGCTTCAGAGCAAGTTTCCTCAGATTGGGTGGAGGGGGGCGGGGGGTTTAGGGAGAGAGAGAGAGAGAGTGAGGGAGAAGCCCGGGTGAGAGAACAGTAAGAAGTAATTGGCCCACGCTGTACACCATGTCTACAAAGGGAGATGGAAACAATTAGCCATGTCTGCTCGCCAAAGCCAGAGTGCTGGATCCCTTTGGAACAACAAGGAAAAAAGAAAGAGCTTGAAATATACATGGATGTACACACGTGAAGCTATACAGGCTCGGACTTCAAAAAAACGTGTCCATCCCAGAGATCGTTTTCCTTCCTACCCCTGCTTTGAGACCTAGCCACAGCAGTGACCCACAGTACTGGTGCTTCCTGTGGGACTATGTGTTTGGACAAGCAAAGGCTAGCCCTTTTCCTTAACACATCTGTGTGTGAAATATATGGGCTTTCTATATTGGTGGTCCACTCCTATCGATTTTATAGACTTCAGTGCAACAAAAAAAAGAAGCTCATCGTAAAAGTTGCTTCCTTATTAAAATTGTTTTAATTTGAAAGGCCACAACAGGGCTCTTGTGGTCATTACAAACTGCGCTGCCCGAGTGTATTCTGGTATTTTACTGCTCTCCCTTCCCTTGGTAACTGACTGGAACTTTTTTTTGGAATTTGATGCTATGCATAATATTTATGTAACTTGCAGGATTATAGAAGAAATTTTACAGTTAGGAGTATATTACCGACTGCATATGCAGTAATGGTCAAAAGCCATTCACATTTTGCTTTAATTGGCACTGTATTTCATACTGGTGTCAGTGCTGCATTTTAAGGGAAATATTTTTGGTCAACTTGACTATACATTACTGTCTATGTTAGTAAAAGCTGTTATAGTTGAAGCTTGGTCTTTTTAATGTATTGACATGCAATTTCATTATTATTTTCAACAGGGGATGCCACAGTACAAAATAAACTGGGGAATGTAACAATAGGTATGTGGACCATTTACATGCACAGTAAAGATTGTTTGACACTATGTGATGTAGGAAATATGGCTAATATATTTGTTTAGTATGCATTAAGTCCTTTTTTTTATAGGTCCAATCTGTTTTCCACGAAGCTGTCAACTGCTTTACTTACTAGGTCTGGTTTCAAACATACTGTATCCATTTATATAAAGCTATGTCTGCATTTTTTTCGACAAGCAGTTATTATGCGGAAACCAAAATTATAGCTTTGAACGCGCAGGCTTGGAGGAACATGTTGCGGAGTGGCCAAAAAGTTGAAACTAAGTAAACATCGGACACTTAGACGGCAGTATCACAGAAGCAACCTTCTTGCCTTTCATTAAAAAAGGACATTTAAGCGTGTTGCCATTGAAAAGTTAAGAGCGGAATGAGAGTGCTTGTACTCGGGCAGTGCTGAAGGCTTGTTTTGAGAGACTGCACAGCTGTACGGAAAGCTAAGAGCGGCAGAGTGTGTGAAAGTATTTCCCTCCTGTGAAAGGGGGTATTGTGTGGGGGGTGGGAGATCTCCCAGGGCAGTGTCCCGGAGCAGCCATTCCACTGCCACTGTCTGTCGAACCCGTGCCCAGCTGGGGCAGCCTGTAACGGGCAGGGCTGCTGGCCCTGCTCCTGCCAGACTTCCAGTCACAGCACAACAGGCCCAGTCAGGAAAATGTGCTTCAGCAAAGCTGGCAAATGCCCCTGACGCCTCCAAATTTACAGCCCAGCTTCCCTATGTCATAAAACCTGGACATAGTAAAATTGGCTATTAATGTGAGTGTAGGGAGAAGGGTTTTTGCGGTCAGCCTGCCGCACGAGTGGCACGAAGCTTAGCGCGCGACACGTTAGCAGCTTGCCGCCATTGCTTTCTGCAGATGGGTCAAATGGCCATCTGAAGGTTTGCTCCCAGAAGGGGGACATCGACGCCTATGTGGGGCAGCAAGGGACCGCAGAGCTGCACAGTAAGCAAGGTAAAAATCCTATTCACTCACTTTACGGTCCGTAATCTCTTCTGCTGGACTCACACATTAGCCCACAGATCAGGACTGTTTGAATCCACCACTAGGCCAACCTTAACAGTTGGTACTCAAAACTAGTTACAGTGAAATGTTAAAGGGCTTTATTTTAAATGAGACATCTCTGCAAATGTTGAAAAACCAGTAGAAAAAGCTGTATATCTTAGTGTCATATCTCAAATGAAGTAAGGAAAACACATGTAGGAAATGAAATTGTGCGAGTGCATGGTGGACTCCGTAAAGTGTGCATCTGCAATGGGTGACTGTTCTGTGAGCCTCAGTGTAGCACAGTGTAGACATGCAGTGGGTGACTGTTCTGAGTGTAGATGTTCATTTTACTATAAGCCTTGATAAAGCACACAGTATCAATGTCCATTGCATGACTGTATTGTGAGCCTCAGTCTAGCACACAGTGTGAATGTGCAGCGGGTGACTGTATTATGAGCCTCAGTATAGCACAAACTGGATGTGAAGTGGGCGACTGTATTATGAACCTCAGTATAGCACACAGTGTGGATGTGCAGCAGGTGACTGTATTATGAGCCTCAGTATAGCACAAACTGGATGTGAAGTGGGTGACTGTATTATGAACCTCAGTATAGCACACAGTGGATGTGCAGCGGGTGACTATTATGAGCCTCAGTAAAGCACAAACTGGATGTGAAGTGGGTGACTGTATTATGAACCTCAGTATAGCACACAGTGCAGATGTGCAGCGGGAGACTATTATGAGCCTCAGTAAAGCACACAGTGTGGATGTGCAGCGGGAGACTGTATTATGAGCCTCAGTAAAGCACACAGTGTGGATGTGCAGCGGGAGACTATTATGAGCCTCAGTATAGCACACAGTGTGGATGTGCAGCGGGAGACTGCATTATGAGTTCAGTATAGCACACAGTGTGGATGTGCAGCGGGAGACTGCATTATGAGCCTCAGTATAGCACAGTGTGGATGTGCAGTGGGTGACTGTATTATGTGCCTCAGTATAGCACACAGTGTGAATGTGCAGCGGGAGACTGTATTATGAGCCTCAGTATAGCACACAGTGTGGATGTGCAGTGGGTGACTGTATTATGTGCCTCAGTATAGCACACAGTGTGGATGTGCAGCGGGAGACTGCATTATGAGTTCAGTATAGCACACAGGGTAGATGTGCAGCGGGTGATGGATGCTGTGTTAACTTTGCCAGGTGCCATCTCTGTGAGGGTCCCAGCCTCTATGAGGGCAGCTGTGCTGCTGTCTGGAGCCTCGGTGGAGATCAGCCCTGAGATCACCTTACACCACGTGGAGCAGGAGTCTACTAACATCTACACCACTGTCACCGGTGAGCTGCTCACATCTACACTGATCACAACAGACAATGAGTGGGATTTATTTGATTTGATTTATTTATATTTACCTTTACTATTTAGTTAGCAGACACTAGTGTAAGTGACTTCCAAGGAAATTATTAGGCAGATCACCAAATCTATATGCAGATATAGTCCCAAGTTAAAGAGATAGTTCACCCGTTTTGAAGAATTTAATAACTCCAGCGAACTTGCTTTAAAAAGAACCGCCTAAATCCACTCAAATAAGGTTTAATAACAGCTTTACAAGTGTCGTTGTTGAAAACAAGAATGCATATGATTACCAAGTGCACAAGGACGATATTTTCCCTCAAATTACTGTATATGATTATGTCGTTTCAGCCTCTGTTTAGATGTATGAACATCCGGTAAGAGAGCCGGTAACTTTTAATATCACTCCGTGCGAGAACAATGGCCAGCGTCACATCGCAATACGGAAGTAGACTGGAAGATAGCTTGCTAGCGTTTAGTCTGCCACTGTAGGAAAGCAGAGTACACTGCTGTACAATGTAGGTCTACCATTGACAAAAATGTTTTGGACAACTGCCAACTTTTCCATATGCTATTTCAGCATGTAGCATTTATACTACATACCATCAAACAAAAATTTTGTTTATTTAACAATTTCACTGGATTTAGGTGGTTATTTAAACAAAGTTAGCCGGGGGGAAATTCTACCCAATGGTAAGATGCTAATTGTTAGCATTGCTCCAATTTAGAATAGCTACAACGTTGAGACCAGGACAGCATCACTCCAGCCTAACATACAATTTCAGGGCTAAGTAAAACAAAAAAAAATCTAATTCTTGAAAATGGGTGAACTATCCCTTTAAGCAGAGAAGATTCACATTTAGATCCTGCTATTGTATGCAGCGATGGTAGAAAAAGGAACACTGAGCCATCACTTTCCCAGAAGTTGCTATTTTAAGATTACCACAGTCAAGTTCTTGTGTGTTATAGCTACTGGTAACGGTCAGTTTATAAAGCTGTTTATGTTCCATGTTTTTTTTCTCCCTCTGGAAACACTGAGTGTTGCCTGGAAGGCAGATCTGAGGTATTGACCTCCTAAGTGCCTAAAGGACAGTTTTCCCCTGAATCTCCTCAGGTTAGACCAGGCCTGGAGAAATACTTTTTAATAACCACTTCCCAGCAAGTGTAGGTCTGTTTAATACTAATGCTGTGATCCAGAGCGAACAGAAGTTTTTCTTTGTTTGCTTTTGTTAGTTTGGTTTTATGTGCACTGCAGTGTTCCAGACTGCACATCCTCTGCAGTCCTCGGATTAGCCTGCAGGTGAAGTGTGCTTCAGCGTTTTGGCTTTGTTTTGTTATGTATCTAGCGGGTCTGTCTAGATGAGACCTCATGGCTAGTACAGTAGACAGGACTGACTTTGTTTTGTTATGTATCTAGCGGGTCTGTCTAGATGAGACCTCATGGCTAGTACAGTAGACAGGACTGACTTTGTTTTGTTATGTATCTAGCGGGTCTGTCTAGATGAGACCTCATGGCTAGTACAGTAGACAGGACTGACTTTGTTTTGTTATGTATCTAGCGGGTCTGTCTAGATGAGACCTCATGGCTAGTACAGTAGACAGGACTGGCTTTGTTTTGTTATGTATCTAGCGGGTCTGTCTAGATGAGACCTCATGGCTAGTACAGTAGACAGGACTGACTTTGTTTTGTTATGTATCTAGCGGGTCTGTCTAGATGAGACCTCATGGCTAGTACAGTAGACAGGACTGGCTTTGTTTTGTTATGTATCTAGCGGGTCTGTCTAGATGAGACCTCATGGCTAGTACAGTAGACAGGACTGACTTTGTTTTGTTATGTATCTAGCGGGTCTGTCTAGATGAGACCTCATGGCTAGTACAGTAGACAGGACTGACTTTGTTTTGTTATGTATCTAGCGGGTCTGTCTAGATGAGACCTCATGGCTAGTACAGTAGACAGGACTGACTTTGTTTTGTTATGTATCTAGCGGGTCTGTCTAGATGAGACCTCATGGCTAGTACAGTAGACAGGACTGGCTTTGTTTTGTTATGTATCTAGCGGGTCTGTCTAGATGAGACCTCATGGCTAGTACAGTAGACAGGACTGGCTTTGTTTTGTTATGTATCTAGCGGGTCTGTCTAGATGAGACCTCATGGCTAGTACAGTAGACAGGACTGACTTTGTTTTGTTATGTATCTAGCGGGTCTGTCTAGATGAGACCTCATGGCTAGTACAGTAGACAGGACTGGCTTTGTTTTGTTATGTATCTAGCGGGTCTGTCTAGATGAGACCTCATGGCTAGTACAGTAGACAGGACTGGCTTTGTTTTGTTATGTATCTAGCGGGTCTGTCTAGATGAGACCTCATGGCTAGTACAGTAGACAGGACTGACTTTGTTTTGTTATGTATCTAGCGGGTCTGTCTAGATGAGACCTCATGGCTAGTACAGTAGACAGGACTGACTTTGTTTTGTTATGTATCTAGCGGGTCTGTCTAGATGAGACCTCATGGCTAGTACAGTAGACAGGACTGGCTTTGTTTTGTTATGTATCTAGCGGGTCTGTCTAGATGAGACCTCATGGCTAGTACAGTAGACAGGACTGACTTTGTTTTGTTATGTATCTAGCGGGTCTGTCTAGATGAGACCTCATGGCTAGTACAGTAGACAGGACTGACTTTGTTTTGTTATGTATCTAGCGGGTCTGTCTAGATGAGACCTCATGGCTAGTACAGTAGACAGGACTGACTTTGTTTTGTTATGTATCTAGCGGGTCTGTCTAGATGAGACCTCATGGCTAGTACAGTAGACAGGACTGGCTTTGTTTTGTTATGTATCTAGCGGGTCTGTCTAGATGAGACCTCATGGCTAGTACAGTAGACAGGACTGACTTTGTTTTGTTATGTATCTAGCGGGTCTGTCTAGATGAGACCTCATGGCTAGTACAGTAGACAGGACTGGCTTTGTTTTGTTATGTATCTAGCGGGTCTGTCTAGATGAGACCTCATGGCTAGTACAGTAGACAGGACTGACTTTGTTTTGTTATGTATCTAGCGGGTCTGTCTAGATGAGACCTCATGGCTAGTACAGTAGACAGGACTGACTTTGTTTTGTCGGCCCCCTGGAGTCGGGGGCCTGTCCCCCGGAAGCACAGACAGAGCGCGCAGACCACAGGACAACGGGAGTCTGCGAAACAGTCCCACACGTAGGACGTCCAGTGGAAAGGCCCCGCCCGCATCTCTGCCAAAAGCAGAGCGGACTCAAAGTGCTCGGACACAGGTCCTCACGCGCGACGAGAGAGCTGGGGCCTGTTGCTTCAGGGAGGAAACGCAAGCCGTAAATCAGAACGCTGTCAGTGGGGGGGCACAGGGATGAGCTCATGCAGTAACTCCAACCGCTTTCCCCTCCCTGTTTCTGCACAGCACTTCTGAATGGAAAAGCTGAGGGGGAGCAGTGGATCAGAGCCCATGCTGAGAGGGGCACCGTCAGCCTGAGGACACAGAGCTGGTTTGAATCGCTGAAGCTCGGTCACTGAGGAGCCGGGGAGAACCATCATTAATAGGGGGTCTTACTCAAACCAGTTTAGCAGAATTATTCGAGCCATGGGGAGCTTTTAGTTATTGTTCTTCTTGTTTTATATCTGTCATTTGTCCATTGGCGTGTTGAACAGCGTGGAAGCAGGCCGGTTTCATTGCCATTGCTATAAATGCCCACGCTACTCGTCCTCTGGTCTGTCCGATTTCACTCCCAGATGTGACCAAAGTTACCTCAGTTTGGAGAACTACCTATCTTCATCAAGCATCTTTTCAGTCAGTATGTGCTGCGAGTGGAACCACATACACGTGCAGTGAAAACACAGAGCAGATTTTATGTATTAACTTTCATAGTAGAGAATGTCTATTAATTTATAATCATATTATCAAATGCCTTGCAAAGGGCCAAGAAGGCTTGATCCCTGGAGAGTTCTGTTAAATGTTTATATGCCAAACAAAGAAAACACTTGTTTTTGACTTTGTGGTTTACGAATCTTTGTGAAAAAACGGTATCAGAATGAGCAATATTTCAAAATGTTTGTGCCAGTTTGTTGACTTAGTTGTTGATTTAGCTGTGAAAGCTTTGCAGGGAAATGTGTTTAAACATAACATGACAAACCCATGAAACTGCCTTATTTAAGTAAAGCCCCATGTTTTGTTGAGCCACTTTTTTGTATCCAAGGTCAATTAGCCATCGAACATTTTACTGCAAGTGCTATGTCCAAACTGTCATATAATGTAGATATGTACAGTACAAGGTAATGCATGGAGTGAAGTTTGAAGAAACTCAATAAAATCATATTGGATACATAATTGTTGTGTTATTACATTACACTTCTCTTCCAGCTGTCCTTTTCATTAATTGTCCAACTGTTATAAATGCAGGCCTGTTTCGTTACATACGCTGTTTACAGTTTATCCAGATGTATGAGACTAAATAATACGATGATAATATACTGAATGAACATGCAAATGTTTTACAATAATCAAAACATCATTGTTTATTTATACCTTATTGCAGTGGTTCCCAAACTCGGTCCTGGGGTACCCCTGTTGCTGGTTTTTGTTCCAACCACAATTGCAATCCCAGAATTTTAACAAGCTGTTATTTTTTTTCTTAATTAGGTGCTTTTTATGTTCAGATGGCTTATTTACCCTCTGTAGCCACATTATGTCAGAAATAGCTTTGCACGCCATGAAGAATAGAAGTCACATGTTCACATTGTGCTTATTGTGGTAGCCTATATTGCAAATAGGGTACGTAAAAAGGCAACAAAATTTTTGCAACTGATCAAATTAAAAACAGATGAATCAATGGACTCCTAATTAGTTTGTTGAACATGTGTCGTTAAGTTCTTTAATCTTAAACTTATTGACACAATGCAGTTTTGGCTTGTTGTCATTTCCTTTTCTTTGAATTCTTCATTATCTACCAAATAGCTAGTTTTAGTGGCCAAGTGTCCACACTTTCACCAATTAGGAGCGTATTGATTCACCTCAGCCTTTATTTTGATCAGTTAAAAAAATGTTACCTCATTTTACGTAATTGCAATATACCACAATAAGCACAATGTGAACATGCAATGTTTATTCTTCATGGCATGCATATCTATTTCTGACATAATGTGGCTTAAAAGAAAATGTGGCGTAAATGATGCCTCTAAACATGAGAAGCATCTAATTAAGAAAAAAAATAACAACTTGTTAAAATTCTGGGATTGCAATTGTGGTTGGAACAAAAACCAGCACACAGGGCCCTCCAGGACCGAGTTTGGGAACCACTTCTGTAGATGATGATGATGATAATATTATGTAGGAGGGGTATTGAGTATGCACAGATCTGGTTCCTATTTGCCAGACACTACCTGGGCGATGTGTCATTCCAGCAGACCCTGGCTGAATGCTGATTGGTCCTGTGTACTGCAGAGTGGTCTGTAACATCTTCCAGCTTCTCTTGAAAGGTATTGGGCCCGCAAGTGCAATGTGCTGGCCAAGGCGAATTGTCTGACACTGAGTCAGCATACCGGTATGTGGCCTGCCTTAAAAATGGTACAGGGTCTGGAGTAGCTGCCATGCTCTGCAGGAGATGCTCAGGCCATGCTATAGGCACCCAGGTGTGCTTTACCTCGGCTTTTCATCTAGGTGTTCATGGATGGCACAGGTGATCTGTGGTTTACTACATAATTGGCTGGTTGAGAGACTGGTTGTTTCTTCTCTTTGGTGCTGTCCCGACTGCACTGTAGAACCAGGGCACTGCTATTTCTGCCCTCAGCATCCCAATGGCTATTTTCCATTGACCTCCTGGCAAAAGGTGCATTTATTCTTCAGCTGTGACGAGTTACACTACATTGAACTTGGCCTTTGGGTGTTGATGGTGAGAGAATGGTGCTGCATAAACATGCCAGAATTCACATCTGCGTGCAAAGCGAACCTTGCTGCCAAATATGGTGTGCTACAGATACGCCAGATGATTTTGTTTTGCACTTGAGCAATCATTTGAAAAATGACACTTCTCCGTTAAATACTATATATACTTCTTGGGAAATGATGGGAACCTAATGAATTTGGACCGTAATGAATGTCTGTCAGTACATTATTACGTATGATTACATTGTGATCAGGTGCCTTCCCTCAAACACTCTCCACGAGTCTAAAAAAGCCCTCTGAATTGGTGACCAGCTGGTGAGATGCTTTGGGTCTGTTGTTTATTTTCTACACGTGAAAAGATGGAAGTATAGCACCTGGTGGTTTTGGACCGTTTGAAGAAACATCCCTTAGAACCGCATTTGTTCCTGTCTGGATACAAAATTTGTAAGAACTTCACCTTGAGGAGGTAATGCTGGCTGGATGTGTGATTAATCATTAAAATGGCTACCTTTAAAACGTTGGTTTTCAGCGATAGCATAATTATTGCTTCAGGGCTGTTGCTGGTCTGAGCCCTTCCTGTTGTTACTTGTTTCCTGCTCTTCCCTCTTCCTCCTCTTCCTCCCACTGCTCCTCTAGCCTGCTTGGCTTGTGGATGCGGTGAAGCAGCTGGCCCGTGCTGTTGTAGCCGTACCAGCAAGGGGCGTCGTCCCTGCTGTGCTCCCAGTGTTGGGCATGGGGGCGGAGCCTCAGGGCAGCCTGCCTGTTTGAAAGCAAAGGGGGGCAGTGTTTAGTTCCAAGCTCCACCTCTCCAGCTCTCAACCAAAGCCCGCCACCACACACATTCCACACAGACACAAGACTCCACGTGCAAGAGATTGGAGGGAACTATATTCTCAGTCTGGTTTTGCTTTGTTATTGTTGTTGACACGTGGATGCCTGGAAAGGTATCTGCAGAGTTGAGAGGAACAGTTATGTACTCAGTTTGAAGGAAATGGCTGGAGACTTATGAACAATGCATGTTAGCATTTAAGATGCTCTGTTTCCAATTTGCACAGAGATAGAAAGCTTCCTGTATCCTGCTGTGTGTAATTTGCACTCTACAACACAAAATGAATCTTTTGTCATTGGATGACTAGTTTGTGGTGCACAAAACACTCAAAACTTTACTGTCATGCCAGTATCCTTTCCAGAAGCACGAATCCAATGGCATGTTAGGTTGTCATTAATATCCCTTGAGTTCAACCCTTTCTGTAAGTACTAACCCCATGGCACATTTGAATGTCAATGTCCCTTGTGTGTTCAAGCCATGCACTCCCTCCCCCTTCAAATAATGAGAGCAGTGAGGCATGCAGAAAATTTGCAGTGGAAGGCCTCAGTGATTAAAATGAGTGAGTGAGTGAATGTAGCAGAAGTGAAGAGGGTAGGGGAGTGATTGAGAAAAAAAGTGCATTTTAGAGTGAATGTAAAGAAGGTAGTAGTGATGTTAAAAGAGAAGATTTGTATGAGAGAGTTAATGCGCAGGTAACGTGAGCAGGGTAGGAGAGAGTGAATGAATGTGTATAAAGAATAGGACAGTGGTTGTGTGTGAACAAGTTAGTCTCAGTGTTACAGAGGTGTGGAGAGTTGGAGGATGGGTGAGTGAGTGAATGTGTTTAAAGTGTAGGAGAGTCAGTCAGTCAGTGAATGTGTATAAAGTGTAGGGCAGTGGATGTGTAAGTAAATGTAAATGAGCAAGTGACTGAATGTATATAAAGGGTAGGAGAGTGAGTTAGTGAGTCAATGAGTGAGTGAATGTATATAAAGGGTAGGAGAGTGAGTTAGTGAGTCAATGAGTGAGTGAATGTATATAAAGGGTAGGAGAGTGAGTTAGTGAGTTAGTGAGTCAATGAGTGATTGAATATATAAAGGGTAGGAGAGTGAGTGAGTAACTGAGTGAGTGCATAAATGTGCATAAAAGGGTAGGACAGTGGATGAGTATAAAGGATAGGATAGTGGATGAGTGAGTGAATGTGTATAAAGGATAGGATAGTGGATGAGTGAGTGAGTGAATGTGTATAAAGGATAGGATAGTGGATGAGTGAGTAAATGTGTATAAAGGATAGGATAGTGGATGAGTGAGTGAATGTGTATAAAGGATAGGATAGTGGATGAGTGAGTGAATGTGTATAAAGGATATGATAGTGGATGAATGAGTGAATGTGTATAAAGGATAGGATAGTGGATGAGTGAGTGAGTGAATGTGTATAAAGGATAGGATAGTGGATGAATGAGTGAGTGAATGTGTATAAAGGATAGGATAGTGGATGAGTGAGTGAGTGAATGAGTATAAAGGATAGGATAGTGGATGAGTGAGTGAGTGAATGTGTATAAAGGATAGGATAGTGAATGAGTGAGTGAGTGAATGTGTATAAAGGATAGGATAGTGGATGAGTGAGTGAGTGAATGTGTATAAAGGATAGGATAGTGAATGAGTGAGTGAGTGAATGTCTATAAAGGATAGGATAGTGGATGAGTGAGTGAGTGAATGAGTATAAAGGATAGGATAGTGGATGAGTGAGTGAGTGAATGTGTATAAAGGATAGGATAGTGGATGAATGAGTGAGTGAATGTGTATAAAGGATAGGATAGTGGATGAGTGGGTGAGTGAATGAGTATAAAGGATAGGATAGTGGATGAGTGAGTGAGTGAATGTGTATAAAGGATAGGATAGTGGATGAGTGAGTGAATGTGTATAAAGGATAGGAAAGTGAATGAGTGAGTGAGTGAATGTCTATAAAGGATAGGATAGTGGATGAGTGAGTGAGTGAATGTGTATAAAGGATAGGATAGTGGATGAGTGAGTGAATGTGTATAAAGGATAGGAAAGTGAATGAGTGAGTGAGTGAATGTCTATAAAGGATAGGATAGTGGATGAGTGAGTGAGTGAATGTGTATAAAGGATAGGATAGTGGATGAGTGAGTGAATGTGTATAAAGGATAGGAAAGTGAATGAGTGAGTGAGTGAATGTCTATAAAGGATAGGATAGTGGATGAGTGAGTGAGTGAATGTCTATAAAGGATAGGATAGTGGATGAGTGAGTGAGTGAATGTGTATAAAGGATAGGATAGTGGATGAGTGAGTGAATGTGTATAAAGGATAGGATAGTGAATGAGTGAGTGAGTGAATGTGTATAAAGGATAGGATAGTGGATGAGTGAGTGAGTGAATGTGTATAAAGGATAGGATAGTGAATGAGTGAGTGAGTGAATGTCTATAAAGGATAGGATAGTGGATGAGTGAGTGAGTGAATGAGTATAAAGGATAGGATAGTGGATGAGTGAGTGAATGTGTATAAAGGATAGGAAAGTGAATGAGTGAGTGAGTGAATGTCTATAAAGGATAGGATAGTGGATGAGTGAGTGAATGAGTATAAAGGATAGGATAGTGGATGAGTGGGTGAGTGAATGTGTATAAAGGATAGGATAGTGGATGAGTGAGTGAATGTGTATAAAGGATAGGAAAGTGAATGAGTGAGTGAGTGAATGTCTATAAAGGATAGGATAGTGGATGAGTGAGTGAGTGAGTGAGTATAAAGGATAGGATAGTGGATGAATGAGTGAGTGAATGTGTATAAAGAATAGGATAGTGGATGAATGAGTGAGTGAATGTGTATAAAGGATAGGATAGTGGATGAGTGGGTGAGTGAATGAGTATAAAGGATAGGATAGTGGATGAGTGAGTGAGTGAGTGAATGTGTATAAAGGATAGGATAGTGGATGAGTGAGTGCGTGAGTGAGTATAAAGGATAGGATAGTGAGTGAGTGAGTGAGTGAATGTGTATAAAGGGTAGGATAGTGGATGAATGAGTGAGTGAATGTGTATAAAGGATAGGATAGTGAATGAGTGAGTGAGTGAATGTGTATAAAGGATAGGATAGTGAAT